>CM053406.1:98863885-99079387 GCA_028644305.1 Xerus rutilus | reverse complement strand
ACCCCATGGGCATAGGATCATGAGACCACTCCCATAATGAAAACTCAATGGGTCTGGTACCTGGCCTTTGTATGGTGTCCCTATTGAGCGTTCCATGTTTAGGCATTTGAAAGAATGCCAGCAATTGTTTACTTCTAGGACTGGTCTAGTCCAAAGTCTTCATCCATTCCCAGTCCTGAGAAAGCTGTGACAATGGCAGGCCCGTCTTTGGGACAACTAGACAAGCATGGAAGTATTCTGGCTCCTTGATTAGTTCAGCTGGCTGACTCAAGTCTTGCCTAGGTAAGTGGTATGAAGCATTCCTGGCCAAAAGCCGGTATCAAGAGGTCTAGGAGATCCTACTGAAATGCTTAGGAGTAGAAGTTCAAAACGAGGTATCTGCTCGAAAGCTAAATGGCTCATAGGACAGTGCGTTTGTGTGCTGTCCTCCCTACCATACCCATCTGTACAGATAGCCTTGAAGTTTAACTCCGGCAAATTTGGCAAATTTGGTGGTATCTCCACCTTAACTTGAATCTCAGTAAAAACCCTTGGCAGCAAACTTTATAGCAGGTTCATACAGCACTCAAGACAGGAATGAGCCGATTTCATGCTCCTTGAAAATGCAAATCAGAAGCTTGCCCTGTGGCAGGGGACCAGTGGGCTGGATTTAGCAACCTAAGTCTAAGCAGCCAGGTCAGGTAATGCACAACTCGCAGACTCAAAGCACATTGAGCCAGAAAGAACCTGATCCTGAAGGGCTCTTAAGGATTTTTCTAGTCACTGAAAACTTATGCCCTACTTACCATCCATCCAAATGCTTGCAACCAATGAGTTGGCACCTGAGGTGTTACTCTAGGGACACCAGACAAGTGTGCACTGCAGGTAGAGCAACTTCAGCTCTGCTTTTCGCAAGCAGAGAGGCATGAAAAAGGAAGCCTATTGGCAAGACCCTGGAAATAGGATCAGTGGCCGTAAGAGGCAGAGCATCCCGCTGTTAAAGTGGTGCTCCGAGTTCTACAGGAGCTTTTAGAACAAAAAGCTACAGCACCACTCGGATTGTGTTCAAGTACCATACCAGCCACATGCAATGATGGAGGCCAAGGCCATGTGGGGCCTGTGGATCCTGAAGTGGACCTGATGGTCTTTTCCTACTCTTGAAGTCCCAATTTGTCTTCCCAGCTAGACAAGGTAGATTCCCAGGACATTGTTCCTATTGAGCTGGCTTTTAGCTCTTGGAGACCTTGAACCGTTCTCGGCCTTGTGTCCAAACGTGAAAGCTTGTGAGAAGTAGAGGCATTCCCCAGAACTGGGAACCCCAGAATTTAAGACTCAAGGTAATTCAGACTCTAGTTACCCTTCGTGTCTCCACTGATTGTTTGCCGGCTCTGGCTTCTACCCCTAGCAAGCCAATTCTATGCACTAAGCTAACTTTCTAGTCTCTAGGGGAACATTTGCCGCATACCTTCAGTTTGTGGCTCCGAGGTGTTCAGTTTGTTCCACTTTCTTGCTGTAAGTACAGGAATGAGTTTTAAGCTCTTTAGATGTTGAAAGATGAAGTGAAGGTTCAGTTGAGACTTGTATTCTAAGTTAACCAAAGCCTGACAACCTAATGTCAGCTCTTTAAGACCCTGTATGTTTGAGAGGTATGGAAACCCAAAATTGTTCCATTTTATTCTGTGATTGGCCCAAGGAAGACAATGAAATTCTAGCCATCCATAGGTAAAAAGGCACTGGAACACTGATAATTTATACGATCATGAAGTCACAGGCAGTCTGCAGCATCTGCCATTCAAACTTTCTAGACAAGCGTGGGAGAAACCTTCAATGCATCAAGGGAAACAAGTTTGTTCTCAAATTATGAATGATAGCTCTGCAGGATCTCCAGCTTCCCTTGGATTCTAATATTCAAGGGCAACAGGAAGAGTGTTCACATGATCCTCCTTCAATTGTATTCACTGAAGGAAAGATGACTTCGGTTTACACGAAATTGTGGATACCTGGAAAAAGCCAGATGGAGTTTATGTCTAGCAGTGACAACCTGGGTTCTTAAAGTGTGGTTTAGGACAAGCATCCTGCCTTGACCTGCACCTAGGTTGAGGGTTGGTGAGAACCAGAAGACCAAAGACCGATTCTGAAGGTAGTTCATTAAGTTAGCCAGGTTCGGCAGGTTTCCTGGAGGGAAGAACTTTTCCTAGAAGGATAGAAGCTATTTCTTCTCCTAGCCTGTTTATAGCTTTCAGGCAGATCCTTGCACTATTTCCATCCTGTTCAAGATCTTGGTATACCATGGTGCAGCCGTCTTCGGGAAAGGTCAGGCTGGAAGTGTTTGAACTCAGTTCCAAACCTATTCCAGGTTCAGGGAAGACACTGGTAAAACTGTAGGAGCCTCATGTGGTAAAGAGGGTTTAAGTCCTGACACATGGAAGAGGGTTTGAGCCCTAGCCTGAAGCTCTTATTTTCAGAGGGACCCCTCCATCTGGAAGTAAGATTCTAGGTGATCTCTTAGCAAGGCCCTCCTCATCCAAAAGGAATTCAGGATGTGAACATTCTGCTCTCCTTTCCCTGCCATTGCCACCTCCTGAGTGGCACCAAGATCCCTTTCTCCACCACTGTAACCCAGGCAGCCCTGATATCTAAGGGGCTTTGTTCTGGGAAAAAGATTAGATCATGCTGGTGTTTTCCTTGTGGGAAGTACCTAGGGGAGAGGGATATGTTACTGGCATCTCTTCCTGTAGATTGGAGTTACAGGTTTATGATTAAGCCTGTGGATTTTTACAGTCCAACCATGCTCCTAAACAGGCAGACAAGCTTTTAGGAAGTGTGCTAATGTAGATCCTAGTTTGGTAGGAAATACCCCAGTAGTCATGGATTTCATTACTCAGCCAACCCCAGACCGGAGGAAGTTGCAAAAATTGGAGCAGAGACAAATTCCTGTTACTCTGGTTAGTGAGGCCTTTAAGGTATCTAATGGCTAGGGAAGAGGTAGGAAATGGGGGCAGATTGGGATTTTAAGCCAGCTTTTAGGTGCCATAGCCCAATCCACTCAAGGTGATCCTACAAAAAAACCTCAAGCTGGAAGAATCTATAGTCCCTGGGGCCTAGTCAGTGCCTCTACCCAACAGAGGCCTTTGGCAATTTGAATGCCCTCATCATCCCTTTTAGGGGTAAGAGTGGCAACTCAAGTCAGACCCCTTTTGGCATTGCTAGAAGGTAACTGCCAGGGAATGACGGGCCCTGATCAACTGATCCAGCAACTCAGATCAGAAGCTGGAGTCACCTTCAATGTGGCAGGTACAGAAAGTTACTTGTTGGTACTTGAGCTTATTCTCTAAAGAAGTTAGGTCTATCAAACCAGAAGCGTTCTTTAACAGAAGATGGTAGACTTATGATGCTTCACATATTCCTCTTGAGAAACTGGCTCTCAAACCATCCATTTTAGAATTCTCTATTCCTGTTAGGGACTTACTGATCAAGTTAGGATCAAGTGTTTCATTAGCCAAAATCCAGATTCAGGCTAAATTGCCCCAGAACTAAGCTGTCTGTTTTCTAGCTCTTTATGAAGGGCAGTAAGGGGAGTTAAAAGATGGCAGAGTGGAGGTCACTTTCCAACTGCTCCATGGCATCAGACCAGGAAAATGGTAAACAGCCAAGGTGGGTCAAAGGAATTTTACTGGGATTTAATACTGGACTCAAAACAGCTTGGAGACTCAAGGTTGGATAAACAAATCCACTGGCACAGTTAAGTCAGAGGATTAACATGCACTTCAAGTGACACTATCTTGGTAGAGAAAAAGACTGGACTGTTCGAGTGAGCTACACTACAGGGACAGATACCACATCTCCATGTTTTCTGGAGGGCCAAGGCAGAAGCCATATTCCTGCTTGCATTAATGGCAGGGGTCTCTACTGCACTAAGTGGGAAATTTGACCAATTAGACCAAGCTTGGTCGTGGCCTCCCTTTGGACTTTGCCAACTTGGAAGAACCTCCTATACTGAAAAACTGCATTTAGCTTTAGGGGTTCTAGTGCAAAATTGAAATCTCTGAAGGCTATAGCCTATTTCCCCAATTAGAACCAGTGGCCAAATGATAGCCAGGTTGAGAGCAACGGCTGCAGCCGTTTTTCTGGTTGATGAGGCCTCTGAATTAACCTTGGAACATACATTAGGTTCAAATACCCGACCACATCTAGTTTTGAAAATCAAGTTACTGGCTCAAAGGGGCAGGACTAGTATCAGGCTCTGACCATGGGTATGTTAGACCAAATCCAGTTAGTCTAGTCAACCTCAACTCTTAGATCAGTGAATAGACTGATAAGCCAATTCCAGTCAGACTGAAGATATGCCTCTTGATAAGATGCATGGTTTGTAGCTAGTTCTGTAGAAGACAGTGACTATCCTCTCCCAAACACCTGCTCCTACACCCTTGCAGGAATTGGGCTCTTAGCTGAGATTGCTACACTTTACACCCATTATCTTCCACTGTATTCAGCATCAGCTTCTAGATGTAGAGTTAGGTGGGCATCTTGAGCCCAAGGCTAAGACCTTTCTTCCACACTTAGAGTTCTTCATAGTGTTGTGATTCTGTTCGTTTCCAGTTTGAGCAATTCAGCTTTTCTCCATGACCCCTATCCCATCAACTGATTTCCGAGGTAAAAACATCAATGCTTGGAAAACAAGGCCTGTCTCCCCTAATCTAGAGTTTAGTCAGTCTCCATGTCTCTTCCATGGTCAAGCTCTCCATATCTACAGAGACTAAATTAGTCAGGTAACTTAGCTCATGCATTATGACAAGGAGTACAACTCATTGAAAATCCAGCAGGTTAATTTGATCCTCATTTGATATTGGGCATTGACCCTCGTTTAAAGCCTTTGTTTCATTTCCATGAGCACTGTTCCTTGTTTTAACTTTAGTTTTCCTGCGATAGTCAGCTTTGCATTGCTGTGACCAAAATTCCCAGTAACTCGCCAAAAGTTTTGGTTCCGTACAAAACCAGCCCAACTCTACAGAGGTGAGGCAGAACATCATGGTGGAAAAACGTGATAGTAAAGCTACTTAGCTCATGGTGGCCAAGAAACAGTGCAGAGGACTAGAGAGTGTGTCCCCAAGGGCACATTGCCTCCAGTGAGCCACTTCTTGTCACACCCCACCTGCCCAGTAGTCATTTCAAGTTACTACTCCATCAAGTGGATTAGTCCACCGGTTAGGCTGAAGTTTCCAATCTAATCATGATCTTACAGGGGACACCTATCACTACCAAATGCTTGGTATTGTGCCAATTCTCTAGGATACAAAAGAGTTGTGTACAGTCCTTAAGAACTAAGGATATTTCTGGATACTTTGTGGCTTTTCAACAATGGCGGGTCCCCTTACTGTGTGTGGGTTTCCCTTCTTCCTAAAGGCGGCAAAGTCAGTCCTGTTAAGGATGACCAGAATTGGACTGGATTAAGCAATTGTGTTCTTGGGTTCTCTAGGAGTGTTCAAAGTTTAAGATATCCCCTGAAATGGGCCAGGCAGGATGGACCCTGGAAATACTTTCCTCAGGATCTCATTAGGAAAGATCTAGGATTCATGAAACCCAGAGTGCAAGGTGTACTTTGTTAAGTGGATTGCTGGTTTATCCACTTCCTTATTCTCTTGAGTTTGGCATTCAGCAAAGGGAAGCAAAAGGAAGGACTTTTGTCTCCACTCTGGACAAAGGCTGAGAGGTGAGGAAGTCTTTACTTTGAAGCCCATGTGAGGACATGATGAGGAAAGATTTAAGAGCTAAGTTAGGCGTTTTACATCATTGGGTTCTGTCCCAGGAACTTCTTACCTCACACTGAGCCTGTAGCTCTGGGTTTCACTAGTTAAGGTATTGCTCTACCTTTCTCTCCCTGGTTGATAGCCTTTTCTCTTGAATTTCCACCTGATCCTTAGTATGTTTCTCCATCTTAGAGACAGCTTTGAGCTGCTAGAAGACCTTAGGATATGTTCAGGAAGATCAGTCTGGTGATGGTAACTTGCTGTGTCCTTATTTATGGTCATTAAGGTGCAAGCTCCTTCCAGGCTAGAAGTCTGTATTGCCTGTTTAGATTAGGTGGTGTGATTTATGTCCCTATACGACCTGTAGAAGAAGCATTTCATCCCTTTTTCCTTCCAAGAAGAAAAGTTGCTCCAGGGATGGGGAAATAGACCACAAAGGAAAAATGGATTTCTGATGCCAGGTCTCAGGAGGCTTAGCATACCCTACCCTCAACCGGCATCCAGTTTTGTGTTGCTCTCAGGGCGCCCTGTGCTCTCAGGCAGCTGCAGAAATTTATCTTTGACACAGGGCTAAGTGCTTGAGTGTCAATTAACATTCCCACACTCGCAAGTAACCGGTAAAACAAGGTCTTTATTCAGGTGCCAGCCTGAATCTTGTCAGATCTAAGTGGAAGCCTTAATTAGCTTGCCTGCATGTGTGCTTGCTGGACTTGGTTTCCATCACTGGAAAAGTTCCTAGTGTCTAGCATCAGTGGCATCCAATCACAAAACTTCAGACCAAGCTGGTTTCACCCTGTTCAGTTACTTACAAAGCTAGTGACAGAGCCAGAAACAGAACCCAGGGGAGCTCAAGCCCATATCCCCATTGCTACATGGCACACTGAAGATTTAAGGGGTCAGATCAGCTACTGCAACCTGAAAACTAACCCCAGCCTGCCCACCTGTAACAATTAGCAGTCCCTGAAGCATTTACAGCAGCCTTTGTAAGGTTTAACTTCGAGTTCTTATCTGAGCTGTTAGACTCCACTGCCTTGCCTAATCTTCAAAAGGGCGATTTCCCCAGTTTCCCAGTTCAGTAGATTGAACCATCTTCAGGCAAGCCACTTCAAGTGGTCCATAGTCTGTCGGCTCACTGGAGTGTTGTTATGGCTTCCTTTGCTCTAGAGACTCTCAGCCCGAGTTGAATATTGGGCCCTTCTAGACTTATGTGCTACAGTCCCTGCTACACCCGAATTTGCCTCTGCCACCACACTGAGTTGTACCTCTCAGGCCAGGTCCTGGGAGTTGTCAGTACACTCAGCTTTTGACCGAGAGCTCATCCAGCTACAGGATGAGAGTGATAGGTCAGGCTCATCATCAAGATGCTGGAGTCACAGGTGTGGAATATCCTCCCCAAGCTACTCCCTTCTCAGGTGAAGTAGATGCACATATCTCATGCAGGCCAGTAAAGAGCCTCCAGATGCTGTTTAGATATGAGGCTAAGAAGTGATCAGTTCAGTCTACTTGTTCTGAGATCCTGGGGACAGTTTCAGTAGTATACCTATAAGGATAAGCAGTTGCTAAATCAACGTGATTTATCAGTGATAGATAAATCAAGGTGATTGCTATAGCTATAGTCTGTACTAATTCAACAGACTTGCTTTAAAAGACTCCACCAGGTTGAGTTCACGTTTCTATTGTTCTTTTAACGGTACCACACCTGCTTCTAGTTTGCAGAGGCTTATCCATAATAGCTCATCCCCAGAGAAGATCATTAGGAAGCTTCAGGGATCCAGAGAAGCTAGTGTAGGCCATCAAGACCTGGTCACAGAAGACATGCCACACATTTGCTTAAGTTACAGGAAGTTAAGCTAGTAAGAGCTGGAAAGCCTCGAGTCTATTGCTTCGGGAAAGTGCCAAAAAGTTTTTGCCTGCGAGAAACCTGTGATTTCCTGGGAGATAGAGATAGTAAGTCACCCCCTCAGTCCAGTTTAGACCTAGCTGTGTAAATTCTCAGGCAGATTTACAGCTGGTAACAGGTCTCCAGAGCCCCAGCGTAGGGCTACTTCCTACAACAGCCTCTAAGATCACTCCTGGGATGAGGAATAGCTTTCCTCAAAAGCTACTTTTGCTTCAGTTATGAGAGTTTTAGACCCTATCCTGACAGAAGTTGGCCTATGAAGGGGCTTTTTCCCTGCTAAATGTAAACCCCCAAACAGACAGGACTTTCACAGGAAGCAGGGGCTCGCGTCTCGAGAGTTAGTATCTGACCTCGATATGCCACAAGCATGAAGCAACCAGAGGGAGAAGGCTTTAGGAGGCTGTGACAGGCCACAAGTTAAAGGATTTGCACCAGAAACTACAGAGGCCGGCTTTGCAACACCCTCCCCGTCTTCAGGGTTTTCTTGCTTTATGAAGTTGCTCACCATCACCCTCCCTGCTTCTCCCATTTTTCTTATTTCTGCCCACACACTCCCAGGAGACCCTACTGCCCCCCTTCCACCTGCTTCTCCCATTTTTCTTATTTCTGCCCACACACTCCCAGGAGACCCTACTGCCCCACCCTGCTTCTCCCATTTTTCTTATTTCTGCCCACACACTCCCAGGAGACCCTCCTGCACTTAGAGCTGCTAGAGGCCCAACTGCCTCCACAAGGCAAGCAGTGAAGCTCTCCTTCACGCACTCACCCTAGAATTTATAGGCTGTGGAGACTAAGACCCACCCCCCACCCCAAAGCACTGTGGGTGAGCAGCTGCTCCTCTGGTTTCTCATTGGCTCTCTCCCTCTCAATCACTAACTAGCTCCCGCCCACTCTGTTCATTTCCTGGTCTATAAGTCTTCAACAGCTGCAAAGGAAGTGGAGATTCTGTTGCCAGGTTGTGTCTATCCCCTACTAAAGATGTGGCTTCCAATCTCTAGTAGCGGCCTAATTAGAAAAGCAGCGTTGGTCTCTAGATGGGAAGAACATGGCTGTGCTCTGTGTTCACCCAACTTCCCCGTTGTGAAGAATCACCTAAAGTGCCTATAAAACCCCAGGTCATGGAGGCTCTTGCTTGGAAATAATGATTCCGGTATTGGAAGATGGACCCAGGAGTCTGTGGTTTTAATAAGCTTCCCCGAGATTTGTGGCTTTAGGGATGCTGGTATAGTACTAAAAAGTTGGAATTCAGAAGTTCCTTTCTAAGATACTGCTTTCGTTAGCCTATTATGTGCTTATGAATTTGTTTCTACAATACTCCTCCCCCAGATACTTTTGCCTTGAAAGAAAAATGCAGCATTTGAGGGAATTGCCCCGTTCTTATCTTTAGGGCCACGTTATCTCCCCATATTCATCTCAATGCAACAAACCACAGGTGTGCCTGGAGGCATCAGCCAACTCACCTGGACCAGTTTGAGCTTGGCCTGGGCTTCCCCATAAGACTTAAGAAGGTGATAGCCTAAGGCAGGGGCATAGGAAGGAACTGTCAAGGACTGAGAAAGTTTCAGTATTTAGGAGGATAGGCCTGAGCAACCAGAGGACTGAACAAACCCTCAAGGCTTTTAGCAAGAACTTGATAAAAGATCCCCACCCTGGGATGGGAAACATTCCAAAAAAAGGAAAAAGATGTTAAATTCAAGGTTTTCTTCTTTGTAGTAATTTGAAAGATTTTTCTGTAAACATCTCTTGTTTCCTAATCAAAGTAAGTCAGTTTATTCAGTTTCCTTCGTTTTCCTTTTGTCTTTACTCCTGCTGTTCCTCCAAGAATGTCTTTGCTTTAGCCATTGAGACAACTAAGATGCTAAGTCTCTGTGGAAGCCTCTGATTTTTCCAGCTTGAGTCCACCTGCTCACCAGCTGTTCGTTAGGGTCTTTCTGAGGTGCTGGGGATTGGGGAATTGGAGGTGGCCAAGACCATACGGTCCTCTCCCTGGGAGTCCTTGCACAATGATCGATGTTTTTCTCGGTTGGCTCTGTGCTGCCCTCACTGTCACCTCCATGTAATGCCTGCTGTGTTTAGTTTTCGTATTTGTCTTCACTGCTATATTTCTGAAAGGATGATAGAATAACTTCAACCCCATGCAAAGAATGCAAGACAAATGCGACGTTTCTTGGATAGATGAATGGGTGGGTGACAGAAGGAAGAGGAGATGACAGGAAAAATGACCTCTTACAGTATTTTATCTGTAGCTTCAGAGTCGAGTCTGGTAATGACATGGGAGAAAGTTCTGTAACTTCTTGGTCTGTAGAAAAGGCTTCTACTCTGTAAGCCTAGCCTGCAAGATCAGGAAGAGTGAAGATAACTAGCATGATAGAAGAAAAAACATTTTGGCAAGAATTAGGTTGCCTATCCCCTATCCTTAGTTTGAGTTCAAGCCCTACCTGGCATAGCTGTGCTGAGACCTTGGAAGATGGTGTAGTGCAGGGCTTAAATATGCAGTTTGTGTTCACACCTGTTCTGTAACTTACTATGTGACCTTGTGCCAGTTCCATGATCTCTCTGGCTTCAGTTTTGGTTTTTTTTTACCAGTAAATGGAAATAATTATTATAAAAGCACTTATCTCTCAGGATTATAAGGTGGTTAATTCAGAAAACACTTGTAATAGTGATTGGCACCAAGTAATAAGTTAAGGTTACCTACCATATATTGGCTAAATATGTACCTCAGTAAGGTTCAGCAGTTATTCACTTAACCCTAACTTAAAAAGTAAACTCAACACAGATGTGGACCAAAGCCAAGGCAAAGGGGCATACTGGGAATTGCTGTCAACTTCAGGGGTTAATGGTAAAGGTCCCCAGCCCATTAGGCCCATGTGTCTCCTCACCCAGCCAACAACACACTCCTGTAAGAGACAGAGCCCTCAAGACAAGAGGACCTTGTGTGGCTCAGGGTGCAGAGGCAGATGGATGTGTTTGTGTTCTGGTGATTGGAGATGATGACTTCTCATTTCTTTGCACAGAAATAACAGATTATAAATGACTAATTTTGTCTGTGATACATAATGACTTTGCATCACGAAGACTGCTATTGCATGATGACTGTAAGACAAAACTATCTTCTTGGTCTCTAATGAGGTTCTAGAATAAGATTCTAGGAGTCAAAGGGGCATAATGACTGCCCACTTCCTTCCTCAAGGAGAAACTGATGAGCAATTGTGGAAATGGGCAGCATGGTGGGTAGCGTGGGAGGAGAGAAAGCCTAAAACCAGCAGGCAGTCTGCTCCCCCAGCAAATTCACCGGGAAAATGTCTGCTCCTGAGTAGGGGCTTTGGCAGAGAATGTAATTACATTACCACCTGCTGGTGGTAGCTGTGGTTTGGGTAAGGAGGGCCAAACCACTCTTACCTGGGACCTTAAACAGTCCTCTAAAGCCATGCTTCTCACACTTTCCTGTGCACACGAATCACCTGGGGGATTCATTAAAATGTAGATTCTAACCAGTAGGAGAGTACTGGATTCTGGGTTTCCAGGTGATACCCATGATGTTGGTATTGAACGCATTCAAATAGCAAGGTCAGAACTCTTGTATGGAACATTGTCACAACCATCAAGGAACTTTCTAGAAATGCAAATGTTCAGGCCCCACCTCCGCTCAGAGGCTTGCTCTAACCAGTCCGCTAGGAGATGTTGGTGCATGTATGACCTTGAGGACCAGTATTCCAGATTCTGAGAACTGTCACCAGAAGCTAACAGACAGCGTTTTAGAAAAATGGTACTGTGCTAGCCTAAACCTGCTCAAGAGTTACCCAAGTTTTTTCAGGTGGACCCTGGACAAAGTCCCAAGTC
The DNA here is from genome assembly GCA_028644305.1 of Xerus rutilus. Lineage (NCBI taxonomy): Eukaryota > Metazoa > Chordata > Mammalia > Rodentia > Sciuridae > Xerus > Xerus rutilus. The sequence goes on along the minus strand of CM053406.1, from coordinate 99,067,918 downwards.
CTTGCTCAGAAGTTGGCTTGAAGAGGGTGCTGGCATCCATACCTTTCTTGGGACCCTCTGTAGAATGAGCAGCTATATCACCCACTCTGATGGAGCTTTCCTGCAAAACTAGCCCTCAGTATCTATGAAGGAGTCTTGTGGTGGGCATTTTATGGAAGGGAGAAAGAATTTCTTGGTTGGTAGGAAGAAAGCAGATGTAGAGAGGGGATTCTCCAGCCTTTCTTCTAATTCACCGCGGTCTACATAGACACAGCCATGCTGCTGGATGGAGCCAACCTCTGTACCAAGTGAGAAAACCCCAATGCTGCACGGCCTGTGGGACACTCGTGCCCAGAGGACAGAAAGGGAAAGGGATTCCTTTTCACAAAATTCCCCAGCTATGTTCTCATCCAGTTAATTAGGAAAACTAAATTAAACCCTACATGCAGCCTTTTCCATTCCGGAGAGGACCTTCATCTGAGCTCAGATGCCAGGAGGTGGGCAGTGCTGGACTGTGACATCTCCCATGGATAGCCAAGTAACATTCCCTTAATTGTGGCTATTAAACTGCTTTCTTGGGAGTTGTTTTTGATTCATGTGGAATAGATTGAGAGTCTGTTTTGAATCCCCCAGAGTCTCCCTGGGGAGCATAATTATAGATGCATTGGAATAGGAATTCAGGTCAACAATTACTTTAATGAGATATCTGAAGAGCATGGCCCAGCAGGAGGGAGGCCAGAGGGAGAGGTGGGGAGCAGAGGGGGTGAAGGAAACTGGCAGGATGAGGCAAGCAAAGATGAGATTTCTGTAGAGAGATAAACAGAAGAGGGAAAGAGGAATAGGAAGAGGGTGGAAGAGATGAAGAGTGTTTACTGCATCCCTCCATGTGCTAGGCCTGTCTTCCAGCACCTACAAACAGGTCAATAAATAAGTTAAAGAACGGTATTGGGCATCCTGGAGGGCTTCTCAGTCTGATTCTGACATTCTTGTGACTATCTGGAGACATTTGGGAAGTAGAGAGAATGGACTTTACGATCAAACAGGCCAGCTTTTGATTCCTGATCCCATCCTTTTTGAACTGTGTGACTTTGGGCAAGACACTTTAACCTGAGTCTATCTCCTCGTGTTAACTATAAAGTTTAGAACACTCCTTAGAATAGACAATTGCCTGGCACATATTAGGTGCTCAATAATTGTCATAATGAGGAATTGGTGTGAGAGGTTAGCCTTGCCCAAGAGATTAGGTTAGTCAGTAGCAGAATTGGAATTTTCTGATGCTCAATGCCACCCAGGAGAAAGTCTAAGACTATGGGGAAAGATGAGGTCCAGAGGAACCCTCAGCCCATAATGGCATTCCTTCTAAGTTGATGCAGGTGCTCAGGAAAGACCCAAACCACCTTCAACAATCTCTTATCAGCCAAGGAAAGATTTTAAAATTCAGTACAGATGAGGAGGCACCACTAGCACAAACCGGTTTTCATAGGACCCACCTTGCCTCTATCCCCCATCGGTGTGTAAGGGTCCAGTCATTCCTGAGTTCATTCTGGGGCTGAGTCACCATGATTTGCCTGGTGCTCTTTCAGGCCTCTGAGGGAAACATGTCTAGCATGTGAACTAAGTCCTGGCCGAGTGTTGTCCAGGCCTCTTTTCAAGGTCTGGAATCTGTCTTTGGAATTCATAGAGGGTTCTCTCCAAAGTGAAGGTCCTCTGCAGGCTGCTCCCAGCCAATGACAGCATGGCAGGGATCGTGGCTGGGCCATTTCTGCCTGGCTGGGGGCTTTCCTAATGGGGAAGATCTCGGGGTTCCCCCTCACCTTGGAGCTGCACTGCAGCCCGAGGCCCTTCCTGTCTTCCGCCTCAGGGTCAGATACCCATCCCAGTCTGAAGATGCTCCTTCCCTCTGCCAGTTGCTCTCCCTGCACCTTTCACAGGAATCTCTCCCCGCAAATCTTTTGCACCTTGCTGTGTTTCCCTTTCCGGAGGATACAAACTAAGAGCCAAAATTCTTGATTTTAAAAATGAAAATCAAATCCAATTGATAACAGAACTCACAAACTCCTTCCTCCTAAATATGAACTTGAATTTGTCCACTTCCCTCCTGCTCTATGGTTGCTGCCGTAGTTCATGCCATCATCCCTGTCAGGATGCTGGCAGGACAGATGATGTGCGCAGACTGGATAATTTGTTTAACAAAGGGATCGTTTGCAAAATCGCAATCCCACACTGTGACCTTAGGTTAAGTGAACAAGGGACACAGCTTGCCTGCATCAACTTAGGCTGACCTCACCTTCCTCCTCCCTACCTCCTATCTGCTGCGCTCCCTTGATCAAACCCAGCAGGAGCCAGAGGGGCCAGGAATCCACTGCTGGAAATCCATATCTGCTTCCCCAGGCACAGTGAATAGTGGAGAATGAATGTGAAGAACCCCAAAGCAGGCAGCTGGTACAGTTGTATCTTGCCCAAAGTTTTGCAAACTCTTGCTGTTCTCCACTACTCCCCTTCTAATCATTCGAACCGGAGTGACATTGTGGAAAGAATGTCAACTTTCTGGGACTTAATCCCATACAGTGGCTTCCCTCACGCACTTGGAATGAAGGATCTGACTTCAACTCATGTCCTCATTAAAAACTTGACCTTGCCCTCTTCCTGGAATGCCTTCTCACACCTGCAGGCCCTCACCTGTTATGTCCACTCATCCTTCAGGTCCCAGCTCCCATGTCGCCTCCTCTGGGCAACCAGCCCTTTTATACCAGGCCAGGTCCCTCAAAGTCCCTCTGACTCTATTTTGCCTTCATAGAACCCATTATTCTGCAACTATTCCCTCATGGAGCTATTTGAATGGCACCTCCCATAAGGATTAATTCCTGCAAACTCAAGGGCTCTGTTGGTCTGACTCAATGTTGCATTGCCTGAGCCTATGACAGGGTGGCACCCCACCAATACTTGAGTAAATGAAATGCCATGCTAAACCATATCTTGGAGTCCAGGATGATGCCAATTTCAAACATTTCTTCTTACTCTCAAACACTGAAAAATCCTGGAACTCTCAATATTGTGTACCCAAAGTCTATCCCTCAAGTACCACTAGCTGAGCATCTGAGGATCCAGACACTCTGGAAAACGCTGTTCTGAATAGAATTACTAATCTGCACAACTGGTGCATCTATCTCACATTAGGAAGTAGACTGCAAGGTAAGAAAAGTTTCCCATCATCCATCTGGCGATGCTGAGATATGGCAGTCCTGCAGGCACTCACTGGCACTGCATAGCTATAACCTGCCAGCTCAAGGGCAATTAGCACCTTTGGCCACTAGGGGTAGGAGTTAAGGCCTCCCTCTCTATCCACTGTACATGTCCTTCTCGAGAACAAGATTCAATTATTTTTTTTTTTCTGGGCCACTCTGCTCTTAGGCATACCATCTCCAAGATGGATCTTCCTTTTGAAACTGTTGTGAGGACTGCATGAATTAACTGATAGGAAGGGCTTAGAGCAGTGTCTGGACCACAGTAAATATGCAGACACTTCTAGCTCTAAGTAACATGCCCTCCTTTTCTCCTTGAACCTCCAAGCTTTTGTACAGAATATTATTCCTGCCAAGTGGATCCTCCCCTCAACCTGCAAATCATATCAACATAATTTCATATAAAGTTCTATGTAAGACATATGGCCCCCTGGATGCTGTCCAAAATGTGTAACTGGTTGTATTGGCTTCAGGAACTCTGAAGAATGTCAATCGCTCTATATGAGAGCGTGGATCCAACTCCTCTTAGAGGAGGAAGCTGAGCCTCAGAAAGGGAACCTGACCTTCTCTCATATCAGGAACTACACACACCCCACTCCTCAGTATTGATTTCTGGCTTTTATTGCTAGCCCTGTCTCCTCTGCCCCCTGATCACTGAGCATGTGCCCATGAGGAGCACAGCCCCACCTCCCCTCCAGCATTTCTCCCTTTCCACCTCTGCAGTCACACATTCAGACTTCTCATTGGAGGTCAATTACTGTCAATTACGGAGGGGAAATGGCACATCACACATGTGTCCCTTTTCCCTTTCCTTCTCACCTCTTTTCTGCTCCTACTGTTTGTACAAGCTGAATTCTTTCCTGGGTCCAAAGATACTTGAGATGCCCTCACTTCAGCAGCATCCCTGCAGCTTCTAGAATGGACACCTCTTGGGCACTACTTGCCATCCGTTTGGCCCCAGTCTTGGTGACCACTCCATGTGACTTAGAGCTGTTCCATGCAGCTATAATCTGACAGTGCCTCACCTGGTCTACATCACACACCTTGAATTCCTGCTCCTGGAGCTTTTCTGATGCTGAGGTATGGCAACCCTTGCAGGCACCCACGGACACTGTCATAGCTACAGCCTGCCGGTTCAAGGGCAGTTAGCCACTGGGGGTGGGAGTCGAGGCCTCCCTCTTATCCACCTTATCCCAGGTACACTGGATAAGGCCCTGTGACATGAGAAGCATGTCCTAAGCTGGCTTTCCCTCCTTGCCTGATTCACTGCCCTGGTCCTTTGCTCCTGTTTCTAGGGTCACCTCCCACATAAGCTCCCTGTCCATGAGTCTTTCCTCAGGCTCTACTCTTGGGGAATCCAAACTAAGACACCATGGGTTCCTGGAGCTGCCACATCCCTTTCTAGAGACTAGTATTTCCCTAGACTTCTCAGGTGCAGTCTTCTACCTTGCAAAATCCTACCCATCTGCTGCAGTTTAGATATAACTCAGCCTCTGAAACTCCATGTTGAAACTTTGATCCCCATTGGGAGATACTAAGAGGTGATGAGGGCTGTGCTCTTATGGATGAATCCATTCATACAGTTAATGGGCTGATGGGTTATCTGGAGAGCAGGTCTGCTTTCTGAGCCAGTTTGGCTAGATCTTACACTCAGTCCTCGCCACCTTGGGACTGCCAGAAAAAATGCCATCACCAGATGCAGCCTCCTCAACCTTGGACCAGAACCATAAGTCAAAATAAGCCTTTAATAACTTAACCAGACTGTGGGATTGTTATAATAGCAACAAAAATGCAGTAAGACACTGTCCTTCAAGGATTATCTGAAATTTCGTGCCCATCACATCAACTCAGAGGAATCACTACCCTTCCTGGGTAGCTCTAGTGTTTTCGAAGCTTGGAACAGCTCTCTCATTTGCTTCTCCTTAATGATGATGAATAACAGCTACCAATTATCCCTGAGCAACTACCAACTGATGCACTACAAAGATGATTATTAACACCTTGAGGCCAGGCCTCTGCCTAGTGCTCCAGGGAGCCTAACATGGGGTTTAATACAATTCTGACTCTCCTGAGCCTCTTCAGTAGAGATAGCTTTGGCCTAGCACTAGTACCTGCTGGAAATGCCCATCTCTCTACTCTGCAGTGCCAGGTTCTCAGCTGCAGGTAAGACCTCACCTGCAGCCTTACTAAAAGCTCTATCAAGAAAAGCAAGTTGTTAATCAACCTGATTTATAAGTCTACACATGATACTCGACCTCTAGGACCCAATCTCTTCTCTCCTCCATGTGACATCTCCCTGACCCTTCCAGAAGAACTCTCCCATGTTCTGATTTCCTGCTGTTTCATATTAGCAGCCTTTTAATGAAGCTTCTCATTTTTGAAGCAAGTATTGCCACTAGTTATGGACATAAGTCGGCTATTCAATAAGGAATAACTTCAGAGAAAGGACAATGTCTTCATGGTTGACCAACAAAGCCCGGGGCCCAGCACTTAGTAGCTGCTCAGCACTTAGTAGCTTCTCAGCATGTTTCCTATTTCATATTTTGCAGTACTGGGGATGGACCCCAGGGCATTATTTGCTAGGTAAGTGCTCTACATGGAACTATACTCCAGCCCCCCGATCAACACATTTTCCATGAATAAACAACTGAAAGGGAAAGAAGCTAAGAAGCTATAGGTGAGATTATCAGGCCTCCTGTCATGCTGGGAACCCCCCAGCTGCAGGTTTATGAAGACTCTGCCTAGTCCACAATTTGTGTCCCAAACTCACTGTTCCATTTTTACATAAAATGCATGGTTGGACACACAGCTATGAGAATACATTTCCTAGCCTCTATACCTTATGACTAAATGCTGACCTATGGTATGTGAGCAGAAATGATGTGAGAAAAGGACCAGCTAAGTCCTGAAAAGGAACAGGAGGGAGGGACCAAGACGGCCATCTTGGACCAGGTTGGGGCTAGCTAAGGGAGGAGATAGGGAAGCCGTGCTTCCCAGTGGTCATGGAGCCACCCTGCCAGAACCAGACCACTCACTAAGAATTCCAGGGGAGAGAAAAATCAACTTCTATTTTGTTTAAGCCATTATGACTCAGTCTCTTAAAAAAAATTGAATTTGTATTTTAACCAGAACTGCCCTGTAAGTCTGACTGGTCCTGAAGGCATATGCCAAAGAAATATCAGACCAAGGACTCCTGACATGTATAGGGCAGGCGAGGGCAGTAGGATAGCCAGATAGACAGTGTGTGTGTGGGGGGGTGTATACTGAGGCACCATGGAGTGGTCCTAGCTGTCTCTTCAAATTGGGCAGATATGACTGGGCTAAATGGTGGGCCCAAGTTAGAGATGGAGTTGAAAGAGATGGGGATAGAAGTTTAGCATACAAGGAAGCTGAGGACAGACAAAGCTGGTGAACACCCTGGTGGGGGTCAGTGAAGGTAACCAGAGGCTTAAGGTATCCAGGCTACAGGGACCTGAGGATGATGCTAAATCCAAGCCAGACCCAAGAGTGGGGAATTGGGCTGGGGAAGCCAAGCAAGCAGAATCTGGGATGATGCCCAGGCATAGAGGTGAGCTACCTGGTGTATGATAGAGGATGGGATTAATCCTCTCTGCTGGATTAAAGTCAGAGGAACTAATGATATGATCTCTGCTGGGAACACCTGCCTTTCCAGTTTCTTCATGTTTTACCTTCACTTACCCTAAAAGACTGTTGGGCTGTCACCTTCTCCAGGAAGCCCTCCATAGCACCATCTCCCATGTTGAGGTAGTTGTTGCCTCTGAGCTTCCCCTGGACCCTGTTTCTCTAGTAATGATCAACCCATTACTACACATTGTGGAACTGAATTTAATAGGGTTTCCTGAAGACAGTGATGTTTGCCCTCATTCCTTCAGTGTGTCCCATGATTCTCAACATCAACATACATGGGAGCCCTGTAGGCTACAGGGGAGAGGAGATGGATGACTACATGGTGAGGAAGCAGTGTGTGGTCTCTGTCCTCTCGGGGGATGAGTGATAAACATTCTCCAAAATCCCACTGGGATTCTGGGAGGGCCTGTGGTGGTGGGAGCAGGACTGGGCTGAGATCAAGACTCTGGTGCCTAGAGAGGGGCAGAGTTCATATCACTCTGCTTCTCCTTACGCCACTGCCCAGAAGGGAGGATCATCACTAGCCAAAGGGGCAGACACATCCTGGGATTGACGAGTGTCATCCTACATTGCACACAGCTTAGCCTATCCACTTTTGTATCTGTCCCCTGGGAGAGGAGAAGCTGCAGCACAGTCCATGGTCCCATGTCCTGAGATGTGTTTTCTCTGGGGAGAAAAGTCAAAAGGCCACAATTTAAGTCTAGGGAAAGGACCCAGTGAGAAGAACCATTATCTGATGGCTTCTATTCCTATTTAATCCTTTCATTACTAATTAATAGGGTCGTTACTGCATTTCAAAGGGAAAGAACTATGATTAAAGGTTAATGCTATTGCTGCACACATCATACCTCAAATTGTTATAAAAATGTCCAGAGTGTTTAATTGAACCTATAAGTAATAATGTAATTACACTTAATAATGTGTGTGCCTCTGTATTTATTTGCGCCTCTCGGAGATGCAGAGAGCCCCACGTGGGTGGGTTAAGGAAGATCAGGGGGATTCAAACTTGTTCATCTCCCTAGTTCTCTGTTCTCTCCACAACCCCCAGGGCACGAATCATAGGTGAGCTAGTCACAAGAAATCTAGACCCTTCTCCTTCACCTCCACTTCCAGTGGGACAAGTTCTGATACCAATGTTTCCAACAAGGGAGGTGAGGAAAGGAAGGGGAGGGAAAGCAGCAGTGACTTGTGCCCTTGTCACATCATGGTCTTGCCAAGCAGCCCTGTTTTATTTTTTTTCCAAAGCTGAGGTACTCTTTTGTGACCCTCTTTTGCAAATGTCCTTGGAATGTTCCTTTCCATTTTGCAAAGTATGGTGCATGCAGCCAATGGACTCTTCCTGTTCATTCTCAGCTCTTAACATTCTCCAGTCTAAAAAGGCTGGACAGCTAAAACTAACTTCCAGATTCCCTTGCAGCTAGGATTCCGGTTGCAAATTAGGTCTCTCCACTCCCAATAGATGAACTTGTGAAATTCTGGAAGCTAGCAATGAGATAGGCATTTGCTTGCCACTTGGGTTGTTTCAAATGATTAGCAAGATCATGAACATTTTTGTATCATTCTACATCCTAGGGAGGTGGGGCCGAGTGGTAAAGGAGAACCCATCTCTCAGCCTAGGATGCTCACTTACCACCAGACTTAACAAGAGGAAGAACAAAAATTGTCCTGTTTAAGCCAGTTATTTAGGGTGGTTTGGTTACTCTATTGAACCTAATCCCAACAGATACACCTATGTTAAACTTTTCTGTCCCTTTCCTACCTATCCAGACAGCAGGTGCCTATTTCCTACATAATATACCTATCTGCTTAGCACTTAACTCTCCCCAACAGTGTAAAATCATTTACAGACTTGGACAATGCTGCAGTTGCCCTTTGTGGTTGGTGGTGGCATTGGTCCCCAGGTCTTCACCCTTTACCCTATAACATGGCAGTGGCACCCCTCCACGGGCAGGATGAACTGCCCAAGTCCTTGACTTTGGGATTGTCTGTGCAGTGTGCTTTGCCCAAGAGAATGAGGCAGAAGTGATGTTGTGCCTGATCTAAACCTAAGCTTTGTGTATTTCTACTAGTGCCTTGGCTGTCACCTGGAGAACATGCGGGGCTACCTGCTTGGTCCAGGAGTGTGAGATATGAGGAATACTTCATGATGAATAAAAGTGTTTCATGAACTACCATGAGCATCAAACTCCTAAAGCTTTCATTTAGAAGATACTATAATAGGGAGTTAGGAAACCAGCATTCTTGTTTGAAGAATTTCTACCCATTTGGCTATATGACCTGGGCAAGTCTTTTATTTTCTGTGTCATTTCTCAAATGAAAACTAATGTTTTCTACCAACTTCATGACTTTGTAAAGGTCAACTTTTCAAGAGTATCAGGGCAGTTGAATCAACCTTTTGTGATAAGTTATTTGTCCCATACAGTTTGCTAGCTTCTCAATTTTTTTAATGGTACATTATAACTATGTAATGGATTCATTAAGCCATGGTTGTACATGCACATAGCATAATTTGATCAATCTCATCCCCCCAGGACCAGTTTCCTGTCTTCAGTTTCTTCAAAGACAGCTGATGTTGGATGATTGGGTTTGATTGGCTTTTCTTAATGGTTTTTTGGCATATAATTCTGAGGCCCTAGATTCCTCTAAAAGTGACTCTACCACTCTCCTTGTGTCTTCACAGATCACTCTAGAAGATTGCAGCAGGAATGATTTTTTTTCCCTACAGAACCAAGGAGCCTTCCCGTCTAGAAAGTGGTTTTACTGGAGATGCTACTCTTTATTCTAAATGTGACCAGCTGGCCTGGTTTCACAGCCAGTCAGCAGCTCCCAGGGCCTTTGTGGGAAGCACAGCTGCCCCCTACCCCCAGTTCTGGCACAGGTCATCCCTTTGTAATGAGCGCTTACGCGGTTTGGCCAACAATTCCCCAATTTCACCCTTGAGTTCCTTCAGTGCTCTCGGGCGAGTGCCATCTGGTCCTAGTGATTTATCTACATTTAGTTTGTCAATTAGGTATAAAATCACTTGCACATTTACTGCCATTTGAGTCGGTATCTTTGCCCTGTTGGTCCCAAGAGAGTCAGGAAGGGGAAATTTTACAGAACCTTGTGGAATTGTGGCACGCTTGGAGCTGAGAGGGATCTTGGCTTTTAGAGGAAACTTCATCCATTCCTCCAGATATTCATTTATTCAAGAAACAATGACAGCACCTACTGTGTGCCAGACTGGGTTCTGGGATATAGAACCCAGTAGACAAGACAGATTATAAAATTGCCCTGGTGACTTTCTCAGTGTCATAGGCTAAGTTGGGACAATAGCTGAGGCCCTCTTGCCCCTGCTATTCAGACTCCCAGAATCATCCCCAGTAAAGACAGGTCGGAGAGACAAAAAGATGGAGATGGATGAAGGACACACATGGTGAATGGAACAAGGTGATCTGGAAATATGAAGGGTTGAAATGGGGTCAAAGAACATGGAAAGAGTGAATGGAAGAGAAACTAGGAGTATATAGTGAATTCTGATTATGGTTAGCATTGAAGAGAATAGCTGAGAAATCGGTGGCAGAGGTCTCTGATTACTTTATCCTTTTTTTTTTATTCTCTTCCTGGTTGGAAGGAAAGGGTAATGTATCCATTGTGATTTGAGGTTATTCTGCTGAGGTTCTCACTCTAAGAGGTACATCTATGGGTCTGACAGATGTGCCTCTATAAATTTATGAGTTCATTGTCTGCTCCCAAAGGAATTATAAGAACCACTGGGACTCTTACAAACTTACAACGTGAAGAAATGACCTATAGAATTGCCCCAGCCTTGATTATTCAGAGCTGTGGCAGGATGGAGTTAGGCATCTGAGGCAGGGGGAACGACACTGAGATATCATGCAGGAGGTGCTAGGAACTGTAAGGAAACATCTTGCCTTGTGTTGTGGACTTCAGATAGTCATAACAGGCCAATGCTCTTGCAGACAGCATTATAATAAGACAAAGGGAATTTTATGCCCTGGAACAGAACTGCAGAAGCCCAGAGGCAAGGTGAGGATGATGGAGCTCAAGAAAGAAAGCAAGGAGACAGTGAAGAGATATGCAGCACATCCTATTGTTTGACATAGTTGCATATGTCCTCCCATCCCCCTGGTGGTAAAATAATACTTCCAACCCCATGGATAGACATGGGCTATGTGGCTTTGGATGCCATTCCCTGCAGAAGAGTAAAAGTCCCTACTGTTGAATTCTGGGATAGCCATGAGGATTGCTTTAAGCCATCAACATAAGTCAGTCTCCTGCATCTCTTCTAAGCAGAAGCTTTTAGAACCAGCTATCCCTTTTTCTTTCTCTTACCAAATGTCTACTATTGGCCTTCTCCATCCTGGCCCCTGGAGTGAAAATAGCTGGGAACAGAAGCAAAGAGGACGATTGAAAGTTCAAAAAATAGGGCAAAACATTGATCTATAATTTCCATAAATTCCCAATATTGACATGGAATGTGGGTGAAAGATTAACCTGTTTTGTTTTTTGGGATTGTTTGTTACCACAGCATAATCTAGCCCATACTGACAAAAATAACTTGAACTGACAAAGCAGGATAAGATTGATGTCAATGGCAAATCAGAAAAGGTCAAAACCAGGGAGGGATAAATCATGACAATGAGATGGGAGGCTTGGGTGTCTAAAGAACTGGGGCTAAAAATTATGAGAAATGGGCTTTACCTATTGACAGGATGGGTTCTGGTGCCAAATCCCTTCTCTTGTCCTGAACAAGTTACTTTTGCCTGTGTAAAATGAGGATAATAAAACTGCATATAAGTGCAAGGTTGTATTTGGACTAAATGAATTACCCACGTGTAATTAGTGCAATTCAGAAGAGATGCTCTATACATGTTAGCTATCACTGTTATTCTTTCCAACACTCCTATTTTGCAGATAATAAAACCAAGTCCCCTAGAGGTTGCAGACTCACTGGAGATCACACAGCAGCCTGGTAGCAAAGAAGTTTCCATTGCTGCCAGCCAAGAGGTGGGCTGGCTCTGAAGACCATGGGTGTGGATGGCCAATGACAAGCATTTAATTTGCATTTAAGCCAAAACAGTTGTTAGTAAATTAAACATTGATTGTAAAAGGGCGTCCAATTAAGATTCACTAATTATATCACCAGCTCGATTGTCATGGAATTTATATACAATTACCCCAGAACAAATATTTAATTACTTTCCTCTTAATACATTGAACTAATATTGTTCCTCAAGCTGTTAGATAGGAATATGGAAACATTTAATTGAGGTGGAGACATGAAATTGGAGAATTAATGAGACAACAGCCACATTGTTCTATCAGTTGGGCATAGCCCTGGGGTGAAGAGAAGGAAGGCGATCAGGAGAGGGAAGCCGTCTGTGTCTATGATGGCGGAGTGGCTGTATGAGATGCAGAAATGTGAAACAACCCTGCAGGAAGTGGTCCAGAGGCCTCACTGGGGGATGTGACTCAGTGGTAGAACACTTGTGCAGCTTGCATGAGTCCCTGGGTTCAATCCCTAGTACCAAGGGTTGGGGGGCACAGAGTCCTCCTTCCACCCATGCTTCCCTCCTTCAATGACATTGATCCCAGAGACACTCCTAAGTGTACCACCTGCACACTCAGTTGGCTTGCAGAAAGTTCAACCTGTAATAGGAAGTCAATGGATTGTTCTGGGCAGAAAAGTGATGCTGTGAGTCACACTTTAGCAGGCTGTGACTGCAGGGAGGCGAGAAGGGACACACAGGCACCTGTCTGGAGGCTATTGTTGGCAGTTTGCCTAACTGAAATGCTCTGCTCTGATGGCTGGAGGAAAGGCCAGAGTTGGGGCCCCTGGAGGAGGAAGACCCTGCCAGTCTGGCATAGGAGAACAAGAGGAACAAGCCAGGGGTAAGAGCTGCAGTCACTGCAGGCAACTGTCCCTGCCTGACCTTTTGGCTGAGATGGGGTCTAGGTCCTGTCTTTAGAGTAGAAGCCATGTACATCCAGCACCCAGCAGGCAGCTTTACCATGGAGTTGTCCCCTGACTCTCTTGTCTGTTATGGAGGCACTGAATCCCAAGGTGCCCCAGCATCAGTGGGATGCTGTGGGTTTGATTTGGGAGCTATGAAATTCACATATGAACATTTCATAGTCTGATGTAATATACTAATAGTCTGCAATATAAAACTTATTACTTAAACCTGTCTATTCAAGAAAAGCTAAGTTTGATTCATAGACTTCTAGAAGCAGAGAGAAAGCAATAAACTCGGGTCTAGAGGGGAGGAGTTGGATACTGGATATAAATCTTGTCCCTTCAAGTGTTCTGAAACATGGGACTTTGTTCAGTATCAGCTAGGCTGCTAATTAGCGATATGACTTAAGTTATTTAACCTCTCTGAACCTTTTGCCTCCTGTAAAATGGAAATCATATTACTGGATAGTCCACCTCTGTGTGCTTGAGGAACAAATGAGACACTGAGGTGGCCGGTGTGCATAACCTGTGAAATGAGAGAAATGTCACAGGCATTAGGACTCCATGATTTTCGGAGAAAAGTGCTGCTGGAGAAAAACAAGATTTGAGGTGACTAGATTCCTTTTGCTGAGAAGACTTTCCCAGGCTGTGTTAGTCCATGTTTTGTTGGTATGACAATGCCTGAGAAGAAAAACTGAAGAGAATGTTTGTTTTTTGGTTCCGTTTCAGTCCATGGTTGGCTGGTTCTATTACTTTGGGTCTGAAGTGAGGCAGAACATCATGGTGGCAAAGTGTGGTGGAAGATGTTTGTGGAAACCATAAAGCAGAGGGAAGAGTCCAGGGTCAAGATATATACCCTCCCAGGGCCAGCTCCCAACTTCTTCCAACTAGGCCCCACCACCTACAGTTTCTACCACCTTTCAATAGTAATGGGTTCAATGATGAATCTGTTAATGGGCAAATCCATTGATCAGAGTCCTCACGTTCCATTCACTTTCCAAAAGTCTCACCTCTGAACATTGCTGCACTAGGGACCAAGCCATTAACACATGAGATGTAGGACATTTCAAATCCAAACCACAACAGACAGATGTGGAAATTATCACTTCCAAAACCTAGAGCTATTCTTACTTCCCTAGCAGTATTTGCCTCAAAGAAATTCTCTACCTGCGGTGTAAGAGGGGAGGGGGCATGGGGACAGTAAAGGTGGTGGAATATGATGGCCATTATAGCCCTAGCTTTATGTATGACTGCATGTATGTTCTGATTCTATATTATAACCAGAGCAATGAAATATTATCTTCCATCTGTGTACAATGAATCAAATTGCACTGATATCATGTAAACCTAAATAGAACAAATATGAAAAAAATTCTGTCCCTGCAATTTGATTTTAATCTGAAAGATGGACAAGGGAATTTTCCATATTGAGTGCCCAACAGATGCAAAGAACTGAGCTGAGCATCTTAAATGTATTACCCCAGGTTCAGGCAATAACCCTCTAACTTGTGTTAGGAAAATTTTGTAAAAGACTTTGAATTGGAGAAAAAAGTTACTGCTGAGTGTTGGCTCTGGTACAACCTGCCCAGTTTTGATTCTGCTGGGGCCTCTATATTGCATTTTTTGAGCTATTTTACCACTTTAAGTCCCTCCAAACTGATAGTATTACAAATGAGTTTCATCCTTAGAGATGCAAATAACTATTTCTGCCGGAAATGCAGTTGAGTATTTCTCATTGACCAGTTTTGCTATTTGTAAATTTTAGTCTTCCTGATTGTCTATGGAGAGAGATTTCTTATTCTTTAACTACTTGTCATTTCCTACTGGTTCCCTTATTAACCAATGAGTTAAACCTTCGACATGTAGCCATTTTATGCTTAGATGAGGGCCATGATTTGACTTTTTTTTATAAAAAATTATCTTTTAATATTACCTAGCAGAAAATGGAGAGAAACTTTTCCCAAGATCACAGAGCTAGAATTTGACTACATGGGTCTGTGTGGTTCCTTTCACTTTGTGGAGGAAAAAATGTTATATCATTTCCTACTGATGCTTATATGAATCTTCTCTCCTGCTTTTTGTGTCCTGGAGGACTGGTAGCAGACCTTACACACATTAATAACCACTTTTTGAAGGAAGGAAAGGAGTCTGGGTTCTGGGTGGACTAATGGATGTGGGGCTGACTTGAGTGGAAGGGTCCCACAGATGTGCTCTGGAGAAGGCCTTGATGGGGGGTGGAAAGGGAGTAGGTGGGAGAAATGTTCAGAAATCCCAGCTGAGTCCCTCCCTGTACTCTCCTGCCTCCTATCTGCCATATCTAGAATGATCTCTAACTATGATGTCAACCAAAGATTAGGAAAATCCCTATCCCCACTCTGGAGGATCTTGAATTTAGTTCTCAAATTTTCTCATGAAATGCAGTCTTAGTCCTCCCGGTCCCACGGCTGTCACCTTGGATCAGCATGGATGCTTAAAAAAGCCTCCAGACCTTTGGTTTCTCCAAATTGGTTTCTCCCTCTCTGATCTCATTTAGCTACTACTACCAAATTAATCCTCCTCAAACTTCCACACAAATGGTCCTCCCTAGCCAATACTAAAATGCTCAAACTCTTTGAAGGAATAATAAAGGGCCTTCTTCTTCCCTCATTTCTTCCTTTATTCATTCAAATAGTATTTAAAGATTAATTCCCCAATGGCCAACATTGTAAAACATCACACGGTGGGGGCTGGGAGTGGACTCAAAAGTTACCAGGAAGGTTCTTTCAGAATCCTATCTACGAATTTTTAAAATTTTGTGGTTTCTTCCTGCATAAACACATACTTCATTGGTTTCTAAGCACCCTCCTCCTAAATCTGTATTTGTGATCTGTCTCCTCCATGAGAAAGGGAGCCCCATGTGGTCAGGGGTTTTGTGGGGGAGTTTCCTTACTTTTTATAATGAATTATCAATGACATATGCATCTATCGGGGTTCCAGGGTGAGGCAAGGTGTTTTCACATGTAACTTCATAAATTCGGTGAAAATCCATTCACTTTTCTGGGTGAGGAACCAGAGTCCAGGGGCTGATTCTCCTCAGCCCCTTTGATAAGGACATCTTAGTTGCAGCCCCTGCTCACATTGGGATGAAAGAAAAAACTTGAGATATCTTAAATAATTACAGGGGCAGGAGAATGGAAGGGAGGAAAGAAAAAGGAAGTGACTCAGTTAACAGCTGTGGCCAAATTGACACATGACTGCTCTGAATCCCTGGGAGACCAACCACTGCGGCCCCTTATCTACCAACAGGTGGCTATCCCGGTCTACTTCCATCTAGAGACAACAGCCAGGACCAGGAAGACCATCCCTGCAGGCCTGGTTACACCAGAGGTGAGGTATCGGTAAGCTGCAGGGACACAAGATTACAGGGTAGAAACTGTAATACCTCAGATGGGCACTGCCAGAGAGGAAGACACATGAACAACACAAAAAAAGGGAAGAAAATGCCCCAAGATGCTACAATAGAATCCATTGACAGCATAGTAGATGAAATGTCAGAAGGAGTTCAGAATGTACATAATTGATCTGTGAAGTACAGAATAATAGATCAATTGCAGGCAACAATTGATCACTCCAACAAAGGAAAGAAAATTCAGGGAGAAAGATTACTTTAAGACTCTGGGGAAAAAAATAAGCAGAAAGCCTTGAAATGAGAGAAACAATAAACCAAATAAAAAATTCAATAGAAAGCATCACCAACAGACTAGAGAACTTGGAAGACAGAACCTCAGACAATGAAGACAAAATACATAACCTTGAAAATACAGTTGACCACACAATGAAGATGGTAAGAAACCATGAACAGAACATTCAGGAACTATGGGATAACATGAAAAGACCAAATCTAAGAATTGGGATAGAGGAAGGCACAGAGGTACAAACAAAAGGAATGCACAATTTTCTTCAATGAAATATCAAAATTTCCCAAACATGAAGAATGAATTGGAAAATCAAATACAAAAGGCTTACAAGACACCAAATGCACAAAACCACAACAGATCCACACCAAGGCAAATTATAATGAAAATGCCTACCATACACAATAAGGATAGAATTTTAAAAGCAAGAGGAGCAGATTACATACAGGGGGAAACCAATCTGGATTTCAGATTTCTCAACCCAGACATTCAAAGCCAAGAGATACTGAAACAACACATACCAAGCTCTAAAAGAAAATGGGTGCCAACCAAGAATCTTACATCCAGCAAAATTAAGCTTCCCATTTGACAAAATAAAAACCTTCCATGGTAAACAAAAGTTAAAAGAAATTACATTGAGAAAGCCTGCAGTAAAGAACATTCTCGGCAAACTATTTCATGAGGAGGAAATGAAAAACAACAATGAAAATCGGCAAAGGGAGGAACTACACTAAAGGAAAAGCCAATAAAGGAGAAACCAAGTCAAGGTAAAAACCAAAAATAAACCAAAATGAATGGGAATACAAACCATATTTCAATACAAACCCTGAATGTTAATGGCCTAAACTCATCAAACAAAAGACAGACTGGCAGATTGGATTAAAAAAAAGACCCAATATGTTGTCTTCAAGAGACTCATCTCATAGACATCCACAGACTGAAGGTGAAAGGATGGGAAAAAACACCACTCAAATGACTGCATATATAAGGGGTTTTCATCTTCAGATAGTGGGCTTCAAACCAAAGATAGTAGTAAGGGATAAAGGTCATTTCATACTGCTTAAGGGAACCATATATCAAGAAGAAATAACAATTATAAATGTATATGCCCTGAAATAGAGCATCCACACATATCAAACCCTTCTCAGTTTTGAGAATTAAATAGACCACAACACAGTAATACTGGGTGACTTTAGCACTCCTCATCACTGTACAGATCTTCCAAACAAAAACTAAACAAACCATAGAACTTAATAATACAATCAATAATTTAGAATCGACAGACATATACAGAATATATCATCCATCAACAAGTGAATACACTTTTTTCTCAGCACATGGATCCTTTGCTAAAATAGATCATATGTTATGTCACAAAGCAAGTCTTAGCAAATACAAAAAATTGGAGATACTACCCTGCATTCTATCAGACCATAATGGAATGAAATTAGAAACCAATGATAAAATGAAAAATAGAAGCTACTTTATCACTTGGTGACTAAATAATATGCTATTGAATGACACATGGATAACAGAAGACATCAGGGAGGAGATAAAAAGATTCTTAAACGTAAATGAGAACTGATATAACAAAATCTCTGGGACACTATGAAGGCTGTGTTAAGAGGAAAATTCATTGCATTGAGCTCATTCGTTAAAAGAAGTCAACAAATAAACGACCTGACTCCATCTCAAAGCTCTAGAAAGAGAACAAATGAACTACACATATGGTGTAACTCTATTGTGTAGAACCAGAGAAACGAAAAGTTGTGCTCCATTTGTGTACAATGCAAAAACTGCATGACTGAACATACCTTGAAACTGACTTAAAAGCACAGGCAGTCAATCCACCACTGTGGCCAGCATGCTTATGAATGAACTTCCTGGACTGTTAACCCCAAGTATCCCAGAAACCACACATACTTATCCTTATGGATTTTCCTTCTATTGTGACAGAATTAAAAACTGCTTTTGCTAAAAGCACTGGCTCTTCATTTGGGCCCAATGCTTGGCATCTCTGCCTCCATTTTTTTTTTTTTTTAATTTGGCTTTAGATTCCTGCTGAGCTCGCCACAGGCCTGTGAATCCTCTAAGGAGTGTTTCATCTGCAAACAGGAACTACAAAGTTTATTAGCCTTAACTCTCCAATCTTGTCTCAAGACTGAGGACACCAAGATGAGTAATGAAGGTATTTTCAAGATTTGCAGGGACATTCAAGGCTAGTTTTTATAATATCCTGTTCAAGATTTCTAAAGTTGTGCCTAGAAGTCCCCAGTCATTGCCCTACACCTTCCAGGAACAGTGGAGCCTTGCAGGCATACCACCCATCATGAGACTGTCCCCCTAGGCAGGAGCAAGCATCTGTGGCAATTGAACCACACCCTTCCAGGATCACAGTTCTGACAGATGAACATCCCACATCCTGAGAAGCGGGTGGAGATTGCTCTCTCACGTGATAAGGACTTCCCCTGAGCCACCTGGAAGAACCAGAATTGAGATAGCCATCAACCAGACCAAGTATGACCAAGACTGCTTAATTATGCATACCTCTCACCCTGTGCCAATTCTTCTTGTATTTAAACCTAAAGGTCCTGTCAGTACCCCAAACACAGGGCTGAGACTCTTGATCTCACTTTGCCTCCCCAATATGGCAGCACTGGTTAAACTTTCCTGCTTTTCACAGCTACCTTATTTGGTTTTGGGGGCAAATGCCTACATCTGATTCTATTGGAAACCCCAGAGTCAGACCTCTGGCCTAGGACTCTCCCAACACTATCCCAAAACATCCCACTTTGCATTATCCTCTTATCTAGAGCCAGTGTGGGTCCATGTAAACATTTTATGGTCTTCTCCCAATTTTCATTATAAAAAATACTCTTGGCATGTGGGTTCAATAGGCCCATTTCTACCTAATATCTACTCCTCCTGCTGACTATGGAACTTGTCCTGGGACCTGGTCCTTTTCCAGCTAGCATTTGTAATGGCTCGAATTATTTCAAAGAGGTCCCTGACTCAAAAGTCTTAGCTTATTTGTCAGGCAAAAGACAGCCGTGGGGACCAGTTTAGTCATGAAGCAGGGCAGGGGTGAAGGTCACAGGAGCCACCCACCTGGATGCTGCAGTTCAAAGGTGAAAAGTTTGCATGTGGGCAGGAGGGAGGGGGCGGAGTTGGAGTCCAGAAGGGAGGGCCAGGACAAGACATGCTCAGAGCTGGAACCAGAGAGGTGGGCTGGGGCCAAAGGTAGAGAAAGACAAACTGGGAACTTAGGGGTTGGCCCTTCATTCATTCCATATGTATTGTGTATGGACTATGGGGAGGAAAAAATGTCATTTTGAATTATTAGCTGGGTCTCCTGTAACAAAAGACAGGTTAGCAAGGGAAAAACAACCAGAAGTTCATTGCCATGTTTACCTCCTGTTATGCAGGGGAAGATACCTGGAGCAACCAGTAAATCTCAAGTGAGTGGCACAGAAATTCAGGCTTACACACTGTCCACTGAAACATGGAAGGACATGGGGAAGGTCATAGCACAAAAAAGCACCATAAACAAGAATAAGACATGTTATTTGGGTTTGTCTGTATTGTCTCCATTAATAAGTTGAGATTTCTTGTCATCTTCCAGGCAGACAGGGAAACACCTTTACAAATGCAGATTCTACTTATACATTTTCATTTCTATTTGTGTTCATTTCTTATCAACAGATAACTTGCACTTTTCAGTTTCTCTGTTTCTCAAAATAACTAGCTCAAAATCATCCTTTTGCTGCAGGCATATTCTGGGCTGTACCTTCTGGTCTTCTGCACCGCCGTATTCCAGACCCAATACCAGGCTCTGGAATTGTAAGAATGATGAAGACACTGCATGTGTTCTCCAGGGGCCTGCAGTTGAAAGGGGGAGATGTGCATGTAGAGGCAGAACGCATAGGAAACACTTAGGAGTTCAGTTGGGGCACAAAAATACAAGCAATGAATTCAGTGGGGGCTGGAGAGAGGATGGCCTGGGGGGTGATACAGAATGGCATCTCCGAAGGGTCTTGTCTTGAGCTGAATTTTTGCATGACTGATCCGGGTTTGCGAGGAGCTTAGGCATGCGGGAGAGAACTCCAGGTACAGCAAACATCCTCAATGGGGCTAAGTCCTCCAGCACAAGATGGGCTGGTTACAGGCCTGGGGAGGTGGCTATCCACCTACGCCCAATGGGGCTGTGGAGGATGCGCACAGACACCAGGCAGGAAGGGCTGGGAGAAGCTGCACAAGACAGTTGGTGTGCTGGGCTGAGAGGCAGACCTCATTCTAAGGCAAACTCCATTTCCGAAGGACGAGATGGTAAACATTCAAGGTTTTGCACTCTGCCGCTGTAGTTTACTGGAAAGAAGCCACAGACGTTGTGTAAATAAATAGGAGTGGCTGCATTTCCAGTCAAACTTTATTATTTACAAAACCAACTTGCAGGCTGGATTTAGTCCCCAGCCACGCCGTAGTTTGCCTACCCCTGTCATAGACAATAGGCAGCCCTGAGTAGGGTTTGGCACAGGAGAGCATCCAGAGATTTATGTGGCCATGATGTGCAAGGTAGATTGAAACAGGAGACTCATGGTGAGCCCGTTGAGACAGTCCTATGGTGAATTTGCAAGTCTGAGTACAATGGCAGCCATAGAAGATGAAAAGCGCAAAGCCATTTTGTACAGAGTTAAAGGCCCAGCAGCTAAACAAACATAGGAGACAAGAGTTAAAAGTGGATCCCAGATCTGAGCCTGAGCAGGAGGGAGGAAAACAGCCACTTTAGGATTTAATTTTGGGCAGTACCTGCTGCTCTAAAACAGAGACGTAGATAAAGATATTCATCAGGAATTGCAAAACAAATCAGAAAAATTACTTCCATGATACTGCAAAGGCAGAAATTCATTTTTAGATGCAAACATTACTTGCAGGTGGAGGGAAGGGGTTGTGGGTGGTGGGCACGGGGAGAAGCGATAGCTTCCAAATAAGCTTTTTGCTAACTTGAAGGGAAATGGATACATCTGGAAAATTCAAAACTGTTTGCATAAACGAGTACGCTGTTTAGGCTCCGTTTCCCAAACCCCAGGTGTTACATAAGATAATGTTGCTAAAATGTTTGGGACTTGGGGAGAGAGACTGTGTAAACATGTGGTTTTACTATAGCTCATAAAAGATGATTGTGTAGAAACCTTAGAAAAATTGAAAGTCGGCACAGTATAAATGGCTTTCCTTCCCGTTTTATCGCAGTTCCTGGCTCAAGGCTTCAGGGTGTGATTACAGGTGGGTATCGAGGGGCCAGGGTAATGTACTAGCAATTAGCAAGTCGCTCCCATTTTTCTCTTGGTCTGTTGACTCTGTGTGTGTGGGGGGGGCGGGGGGAATAGGGAGTGCAGATCCATGTAGACATGTGCTTGTGTGACTCTGGGCCAGACATAGGAAGAAAAATAGTTGACTATCTAGTAACCAGTAGAGGCATAAGGAGTTTCTTGGCTCAAGTAGCTGAGACAGGGCAAAAATTCTCAGAGAAACTTGACCTCAAAACATCCCTTCAGCATTTTCTATTTTCTTAAGTAAAATGAAATGTGAATAGACCTGTTTTTAGCAGCTACATCTTCTTTCTATTTGCCCACGAGGGGACAGAAGGACAGTGCCTTTGAAAACCCAACCGGGCGTGCAGCCCCAGGGCCAGATCTCTGAAGCACTGGCCAGCCAGGGAGAGCTTGTGTGCTCCAGAATACCCTGGAAAATCTGGCCAAGAAGCAAATGAAGAGAACGGGAGGGTGAAAGGACTTCACGTCCTGGGATTCTGCAGAATTCTTTCCTGGCATTTCTCTGGAGCTGTTTTTTGGATTCTTCAATAAGATTTAGCTCTGTGGGGTCTGTTGGTATAGGACCAACAGGGTGGGGAAATGATCAAGACGATGCTTCTGAGGCCACTTGGAAATCCTTCAATGGAAGAGCCCCATGCCCACCAGGGGAGCCTGTGTAGCATGGAAAGTAGGCTCAGGAAATAGGTGGTGGGGGTTTCAAGTCCTGTGTCGGCCACTTGCTAGATGTCAGGCCTCAGGCTACTTGTTCAATCTCTTGGAACCTCCTTTCCCCATGGGTAAAATGAGGATGCAAAGAACTCTAGACTTCTAAAGACTAAACTACGAAACCCAGATCCTGCCCACTCAGAATACGCTACCAGTAAGAAGATCATGGCTAACAAGAGCCAGGGAGATCTGACCACACAGGCCAAGTTCAACCCAGGTTTCCACTGCATGGTCTCAGAATGGCTTCCAGGTCTTCTGTTCGTTTCTTGTCTTGATAGACTCCCCATGGTGTCTGGGCATAATGGGGCACACAAAAGGACATCAGTCACGTGGTGGGCAGGCTGAGCACAAGTCTCTGTACAGAGGGGTACAGGGGAGGTGGACAGGCAAGTGGCAGAGGGCAAGTCCAAGGCAACAGGGGACATTAGCCGTTCAGCTTTGGAGGTTTTGCCTCTTGCTGGCTTAGTGCTCATAAGCATATCACATGTCCTATTTAAGCTGGTGTCCTTGTCTGCAGGCTAATGTAAATGATGGGTTTGAGGTTGCTAGGAAGAATAAAGGAAATAACATGAAAAAGCACGTAGCAAAGTGCTGATCTGGGTTTGATGGTTATGATGAGCAGGGCTGAGCTTGGAAGCTAATTTTCCCTCTCTCCCTCATTTAGCAAATCCTGCAGCTGGAGCTCTGATGGGAAGACAATGGTTGAGTGTGCCAGGAGAGCAGGATCTGTCTTTATGCCCGGAGGTCTACCTTAAGCCTTGGCTGACGTGGGTTATACTGCCGTGGTCGGTCCACAGAAAAGAATGCACTTAATGGATGGGTCAGGGAGAATGCCAACATGGACAAGAAACCTGCCTGGTCGTTTCCTTTGTGCTCACAGGCCCAC
This sequence comes from Xerus rutilus, assembly GCA_028644305.1. Taxonomy (NCBI): domain Eukaryota; kingdom Metazoa; phylum Chordata; class Mammalia; order Rodentia; family Sciuridae; genus Xerus; species Xerus rutilus. The sequence goes on along the minus strand of CM053406.1, from coordinate 99,044,495 downwards.
TCTGACCCTCTGCACCCTCCTCTGACTGCAGTGCTTTGCCCTCAGGTTTCAAACGGGCTCAGTAGATGGCAGCCACCAGCAGGAGGGCAGAGAACCGGTGCCCTCCTATCCAAGTCACTGTGGGTTGGCAACTTCAGCCTACCAAAGACCACAGCTGCTGTGACAGCCTTTCCCCTAGAGCTACGATCTGCAGTTCTATCCCTTATACTCTATTGGGCCCAGGGGAGGTGACGGCATCCTGCCGCTCCAACAAACCTTAATCTACATCTTAACTTTGTAAGTGGTTCCTCTGTGAATCTCCTCATCTGAATCTTATGAGCCAGGGACCTTTTTAAACCTTATAAAAGAAGTTAGGAAATACAGGAAAGACAATGTAATCCAGAAAGGGAGGCTGTGGAGAGAGCTTAGAACTGGAGAAAGGTGGTACCTGGGAAGAAGTCATTTTAAGGAACTTTCTGCATGCGAGCAGGAAGTGATGATTCTCTGGGGTATCAGAAGTTGAGTCTGGAATGCGAGGACAGAATAGACTCCATGATGAATCTGGAGCCAGTTGAATGGGAGAGAAGGGCTGGACCTGGGAGGTCAGTCAGCCTCCTTGTTTGAATACAGAGAGCAAAGTCAGATTCAAGCCCTGCCTCCTCCCCTGTAACTTCCTCATAGCTACCTGGCACCCTGGAAGTCCCTCCTAGCTAAGGACACTTTTCATTCTGGAGAACGAATGGCCTACTGTGCAGAGGTACACACTAGGGAAGAAAAGAGAGCCCACGGTCTTTGGAAGAAAACCTGCTTTCCAGAGGGCAGTCAGCAAGCCAACTGGGAAGAGACTTTAGATATTTTTTCCAAAGGGTATGGGGTCCCTGGGACTTTGGTCTCCTGTATGGTTTGTGGCCAATTTGTTTGAGCGGTGTGGCCCTAGGAATGGGATTGCCTGGGATCAGGAGGAAGAGTGTGCACGGTATAGAGGGTGGAAGAATGCCTCAGACCTGGAATTCAATGGTGAGTTTTCAGGCAAGCAAAACAGTGGCTGGATTTCCGTGGAGAGTCTTTAGTCGTTTTACTGGAGACATAATCTACTGAACTATCCCCGCCTCAGCCATGTCCCTCTACCCTTTGTCACACAGCACAGGGAACCCCCACTCCCCTTTCCTAATAGCACAATTTGTGTACATGTCCATCTCAGCAAGATTACATGATCCACAGGGACCATGTCTCTGGCCTCATTGCAAAATCCCCCATGGTTAGGATCTTGTCCTATCCTCAGGGATCCCCAGCTTGAGGGGCAAGACATGGTCCTGTGCTCGGGGAAGCCCAGTCTGGTATGGGGATGGGATTCTGCACTGCAGAAATCCTGATTTTTTTGTTAAGGTAGTAAACTGCAAATGGTCATTCTGGAGACTAGTCCTGAAAATGTTGACAGAGATCCATCGATGCCCCAAGTCCTGATTAGTGCATTGTGGAGTCCAGTTTGCAGGACTACAAAGAAACCAAGGGTCAGAGTGGGCCTGTAAGCACAAAGGAAACGACCAGGCAGGTTTCTACATAAGGCCAACTGAGTGGGGCTTTCTCTGCTCAGAGCCCATGCCAAGACCTGATGCCTGTCAGCCTAAGCTGCTCGCAGATGTTCAGCTCACAGGCTGATCATTTTGCACGGTCAGTTTGCAATATGGGTTTTCTGCATACTGCCAACCATGTCTAATTCTGTAATCTATTTATCATGCTCAAGTTGGAAAACACAAGCCAAGGGCTAAAGGTCAAGCAGCCAGTGCTCAGCTGGCCAAGAAGTAAAGGAAGGGTGTGGGAGAGGGATCATGGTCTATTAATGTGACAGGGCAGGTGGGGGCAGCATGGCTGGGTGCAGGTCAGGGTCTTGGTGCCAAGAGTAGCACATTCCCACCTCTGCAGCTGCTAGAAATGCCTGTGGGCTGGAACAGTCTGGCAGGTGTGTAAAGGCCTTCCTGCAGAAGGGCACAGGGAAGGCAGAGGAGAGACAGCTTAACATTTGGCATTGCCTTGGACATCCATCCCTCCAACCAGCACACGCACACTGAATCTATATCTACATCACACAGCATGGCATCCTGCCATTCCTGACATCCAGCACCTTCCCTGTGGCAGAGGTAGGGCAGAGGAGGACCCCAAGCTTGGCAGCAAGCAGGGGCAGTAGAGGATGGAACTAGTCGGGTGTCAGGGTTAGTCCAGGTCTACTGAGCCAGGCTGGAGCCCATTATGGGGCTAGGGCCACCCCAGGGCACATCTGCAATTCCTGATTTCATGATTAAAAATGAGCTGCCTCCATGATTCAGTCAGTCTTCTTTCCTTCCTCCAGAGGATCCATCCCACATCGGATTGTGTGCTGGACTGCAGGTCATCCTAGCCTGATGGTGTGCCCTCAGGCTAGGGTGTTTCCTTTATCTCTATAGCTCCCTAAATTCCCAATAGCATGGTGCTCATAAATGGGGAACTCATGCTACAGCACCAGGAGGCCAGACCATCCCTTAGAGAAATCTTCTTCCAACTGAGGGACAGAACTTTCCCCTTGCCTGGGAGGGAAAGCAGGCTAGAGAGATAAAAGGATTGGCCTTTATTTTCTGAAGCATCTTTTAGAACTGGAAGCTGGAATTGAGGGCTCCTTTTCTTGCTTTGTCATTGGGTCCTGATATCCTTGGACTTTTTCACCACACTCCAGGGGTCTATGATCTGGAGGGGGCTGCTGCAAAACCCTCTGGGTACGTAAGAGGCCCAGCTGGTGGCAGTGGCTCCAAGAAGGCAGCTCCCCCAAGCCGGAGGTGCTTCTGTGGGTGCAAATGAGCACCAGGTGGGAGGAACCTAGTGGTGATTGCTGAGCATCCTGCTCAGGCCCAGGAAGTGGTCTGTCAAGGAGTTCCAGGGACCAGGTGCTAAGGACATGGGGACTGGTTCCTCCTTCCCTGCTACAAAGTTGGGGATTAATGGGAAGATCCTGGAAAATGCTAGAAATATAAGCTCAAATTCCAGCTTTTGATGGGAGTCCTTGACCTTTTGAGATGACCCAAACCAAACCAAACCCTTCTGCAGAGATGAGAAGTGAGCTTCTTCAAGGCTGCACTGCCACCAGCTGCAGAGCAGACAATAGAAGATAGGACTCCTAGCATGTCCTGTTTTCTTGGATGTCACCTCTGGACCTCAGCTTTCCTGGGGAGCAGATTCTAAGATGGAGATTGGGGACAGGAGCCTCTTGGGACAATACCTGGGAAAGGGAAGGGGCAGAAACGGGGCTGGGCTGAGGGGAGGAGCTGGGCTGCGATGCACTTTCAATGAAAAATATGGCCAAGCCCATGGGGAGATATGAAGATGGGAATGGTCTGGAGTAATCTGTCCCCACATGCCTGTCATGGGAGGTGGGCTGCTTTGGGAAGGTGGCCACCTTTTGTGAGATGCTCTTCTGCTAAAGCAACCCTCAAGGAGCTTCTCACAGAGCCACCCCACTGGTAGAAAAGGGAGCTTGCAGAACATAGAAAGGGGATGTGAGGATTGAATCCAATGTCAAAGTACATACAGACATGTCAAGAGGTCTTGGGGTCTGCCACTGGCCTGCTCTTGTGCAACTCTCGTTTGAGTATTGATGGAAACAGGAACAAGGGAGAGGAGCTCCATTTGCCCCTGGGAAGCCTGAGGGACCTCAGAAGGAGGTGTGTGGCATGCAGTCCCATTTCTCCTGGCCATGTTGGTATGTCTTCTAGTGGGACAGCTCTCCCTGCAGCCAGCGGAGCTCAGTGTCCTGCCAAAGAATGCATTTCATGACCTGGTCTCTGAGCATGCTTGTGAGAGTACCACTCCCCTTCTCCAGGCCATCGTATTTGGCAGTGGGAAAAATAGTCCCATAAACTTTGGGGCAAGGTGCTACAATATTTGCATAATAAGGTTCCACTCAATCAGTGAAGTAGTGTAAGCTCTGGACTTGGGCAGCAGTTGTCTTTAATCCTCTGCCAACACTGTGTGGCCCTGGGCAACTGCTCTCTAGTTTCTTCATTGGAAAAATGAGAATAATAGAATGAAATGACCTGGTGCATATAAAATGTCTGACGATGCAAGGCATTTGGAAAATTCTAGATCCCCTCCCTCCCTCTTTTCAGGCTGTAGTAGGAGCAACAGCCTGAGGATCAGGACTAGGAGCCATCTCCCTTCCTTCCAAGGCTATTTAAGAGTGGCTGCCACCCCTCTGTCTTCTCATCTTGTGCCCTGCTCCAGGGCTCAGCCTGTCTTCCCAGCTCCTAGCCCATTGCTGGGCCTGGAACAGGGGGAGGCAGCTCAGTGTGGTAGTCCAGGAAGGGGCCAGGACAAGGGAGCTCTGAGGAGACCTTCCCATGGGTATGGGGGACAGCTCCAAGGCAGCAGCCAGGCTGTGTGGAGTGACTCACTCAACAGGAAACCTGGCTGCTCTGTGGTCTATGAAGCGGGTCAGGTAAGAATAGGTTGGTTGACACCTGGGGAGATTAAGTGGAGAGGAGCTTCCAGATTGAATCTGTCTCCTTCCCCAAGGACCCTTGTGCTTTCCTGAAATTCCCATCCCTCAGTTCCTGTCAGACATTCTCCCCAGCCTGGGCCACTGGACTGGCGATGGGAAGGTCAGGAGCTCACATTCAACAGGGATAATTAGGGAAGAACTCTTTAATAGATTCCCAGCCTGCTGCCGCAGCCCACCCAGCACAGGCTTTCAGCAGGATCTAACGTGTGGACCTTAAGGACTGGCATGGCGCCAGACAGGAAATTGAAACTGAATGATGACAAAGAAAACCTATTTTGCTGCTTGGGGTGAGGCAGGGGGATGGCATTGGGAAAGCAATCCTTGATTTCTCTCCCTTAACAAGAAAGGAGCTCCCAGCTGAGTGACAACTCGGCCCCCACCTGTCTCCCAGGAGAAGACTCTTGGCCCAGGTTGTGGAGGGGTGAGGGATAGAGTGGGTATGTATTTAGGGACTGAGAGAGAGGACCACGTGCAGCTATGAAAGGAAGCCTCATGTAGGATGTTTGAGGTTGCTATTGTACGTGCTCCTTACCCACACAGGGGATGAGACCAAGCACCAAGAAAAATGACCCAGTATTTTAAAGAGAAAGAATAAAACAATACTACCCTAACCAAATGCCTAATTCTCCAAAATTAGGAATAAGTGTGGTGCGTAAGGAAAGCTGGTGACGGAAACGGACAGCAGCCTGACCTTCACAAGGAGTCGAAAGAATATTTTAGCATCAGCCAGGTCTTTCAAGGTGCCATAAGAGCCAGCTGGAATGCTGTGTCCATATCAAGCCTCATGCACTTGAAATTCCCAGATAGGAATTCTCTTTCCACCTCTTCTGTGCGAGCTTTCCCAGTGGTTGCTTTTACCTGTATGCATTGTGAATTTCTGGTTCCATTGTTAATTGTTTTTCTGTCTGATTCTCTTCCTACACTGTAAGCTTCTGCATGTAGGAATTAAGCTTCATCTAGCTCCTTCTTCCCTATACCCTCTGGCAGAGTCCCCTGAATTGAATATAAAAAAGGACTGTAGAAAAGGAATGAGCCAAGCTTGCAATACTGCAGGAGGCCTGTAGAGGGCTCTGCAGGTGTGGCTGGTAGCAACTATGCCCCATCTCCCCAGGCTGATCTAGAAGTTGACCAGCAGGGAAGGCCTTGACTGGAGGAGGCTGTCTTCCCTACCCACCCCAGACCTCTGCCAATGACTGACACAGAGGACACAAGGGCTGGCCCCCTGGCCTCAAGGTGGGTCCAATTCTGTGCACTTTGTGCTCCAGATCTCCCCATGGGAACAGGCTGAAGTAAGTCGCCACCTCCACTGGAAACCATATCCTTCTCAGCCCTTCCTTCCCTGCCCTCTCCAGCTTCCCCATTCCTCTCCTGAAAGTGTGCACCAGTACATCATTTAGACTGTACCCTTCCCAGGCTCTGCTCCTTGGGAGCTGTTTTAGTCGGCTTTATCGCTGCCATGACCAAAATACCTGACAAGAACAATTTTAGAGAAGGAAAAGTTTGTGGTGGCTCTTGATTTCAGAGGTCTCAGTCCATAAGTTGTCAATTGCATAACTCTGGGCCCAAGTGAGGCTCTTAGAAAGAACATCATGGTGGAAAAGCGTAGTAGAGGAAAGTGACTCGGACATGGCACCAGGAAGCCGAGAGGAAGTTTCTCTCACCACAGACAAAACATAAAACCCAAGGGCATGTTCCCATCTACCCACCTTCTCCAGCCACACCCTACCTGCCTGCAGTTACCACTCTGTTAATCCCGATCCATGGATTAACATGTTGATTAGGTTGAGGCTCTCATAACCCAATCGCTTCACCTCTAAACTTTCTTGCATTGTATCACACAGGAGCTTTTGGGAGATGCCTCACATCTAAACGGTGATAGGTGCCAGTGTGAGGGAGGTGATAACAAGTGCACTAGCACCACAAAACTGCCCGGATGTGGCAGCCCTGCAGACAAGGAGGTGTGTAAAGTGGGTTATTGGAAAGCTAGGGTAGACAGCTCAAGGAGTAGGGAAGTGGGGATGTGGGGCAGGGGAGGGAGCCTGTAGTAAGGAGCACTTAATGAGCAGGTTAGCCCTGTGGACAGCTGACGTTAATCCTGAGGACTGAGTTGCTGTAATAGACCTATGAATTATCCACATGGAGAGGTGAGAAGCTGTGGCATGTACCCACCAACTCCTGCCCGTCATTGGCTGAGGGTTACAGCTAAGAGATTAAATCCTTATACTTTCTTGCCCGACTCTAGCAAGGGGAGAACCCTGTAGGGCAGAGATGCAGAAAGCCATGATTGACCAGCAGAACTGTTTACAAGTGACCTCTTGGGAAGAATATGGTTGGGGACACCAAGAGCCCATAAAAACCAAAGCTATAGCACAACAAACTGGTTAGCTGACCACCTGGATATCTTCAGGAGCATCACCCCAATGTGAACTCATGGCTTATCACCCAACCCCCAAACTACCACTTCATGTCATTTTCTGTTCTGATCTTTTTTTTCCTTCAGTTCTAGGGGTCTAAGGACGATGTCTCTCATTCCAGGCAAGTCCTCAGCCACTGTGCTCCATCCCCAGACCCCTGTTCTAGGCTTTTAAATAACCATCCCTCTGAATCATGAGGCACCCTGTCCTCTTCCTGTCCTCTGTCCCACTGTCATCTTTGAGCACATCTAGGAGGGTGACCACCTTCCTTGCCTGGTGGGTTATGGCATGTTTTCTGGAGCCTCTGCTATTTATTATTTTGCATCTAGATACATACCTACTCCTTCCTTGACAATATAGCTATTTACCTATAAAACAGCCTAGCCTGGTAACTGGCCTGCCAGTCCCCTTATGGAGGGAAAAGACAGTGGCTAAGTCCCATCTCCCAGCCTGCCTTCCTGAGTCTCTACCTAGAGGAATCATTTCTCAGAAACAAGATGACCTTACCTGAGAGGCTGAGGTTTTTGTTTGGTACATCAACCCCTCTCTTTCTGAGGCTCCCTGGGAGAAATTTCTCTATTTCGGGAGCCAATACTTGCTGTGTTCCTTCCAAGCAGCTGGAGTCTTTATCTTACAGGTTCTGTGAATCACGTGAATTGAGTACTGAGTATTAGAAAGTCAAATTCATGGCCTATCTCGGGCACATGTGACAGACTTCCTGTCCCAAGGGGAACTTCTTTCATGATCTCATGTAATTGTTCCTACTTTGTTTTTCTACTTATCCTGATTCCTTCTGTATTTCAGATTTTGAAGTTGTATGCATTCATCCAACCTGCCTTCAGTCCCTTGAGACGAAAAATACAAACCCCCATATCAGAATGCAGATGTGTTCACGTCTCATCTTCTCCCGTTCCCATCTCGCTGTCCCCGGCTGGTGCTCGGGAGTCACTATTCTTTGCTGTTACCTAGTCATCCCTGCAGGGAAATTCCTGCTTCTGGTCATGATTCTCCATCTGTGCCCCACAGAATTTCTGGGAGGATCTTCCTCACAGCACACAGGCAACCCTTCTAAAAGTCGCCAAGGGTTCCCTCAATGTCTAGGGGGTACTCTTCCCTGGCATGGCTTAGGAGGCTGTCCCTCCACAACACATGGACCCTGCCTGCCTCTGTTCTGCCTTATTGCTCTCTCCTCCCCTAATACACCCCATTTGACATCCCAGAAACCCCAAAACCTTCAGAACCCCTTCCCTCTGCCTCTGCTTCCTTGTGCCCCTGTCCTCCTCCTGTTCCTCCTTTGAGGCTAGGCTCCAAACACTTCTGTGAAGCCTTCCCAGGAGCCCTAGGTAGGCTGTGGTGCTCTAGCTCTGACAACCAGGACCTAACAGCTCTAGCTACAACAACAAAGTGTGAGGAAACTCAAGCCCTGAGATTTGCATTGAAAACTGAAGATGGAAACGCTGAGCAGGCAGAGAAGGAAGCAAGCCAAGTAGAGGGAGACAGCCATCCTTTGCCTCTGCTGCTCTCTGGAGAGAGGCTTGGTTAAGGGTGAGATTTGAACACAGGGGACAAGAATTGCAAAATCCCACTGTAAAGGGGAATCTCCATGCTTTTTTTTTTTTTGTACCAGAGATCAAACTCGGTACTCGGGTACTCGACCACTGAGCCACATCCCCAGCCCTATTTTGTGTTTTATGTAGAGACAGGGTCTCACTGAGTTGCTTAGCACCTCGCCCTTGCTGAGGCTGGCTTTGAACTCGCAATTCTCCTGTGTGTCTCCCTACGTGCCAGGATTACAGGTGAGTCCATGCCATTTCAGTAGCACCCATGAGGAGAGACAAGGGTGTCTGTGTGCTTGTTCACATAAACTACCACAGCCTCTGTCCAGCCAGGAGTCGGGACATTAAACAACTTCATCCTACATCAGATAGAGATAAAAAGGCTAACACAGAAACTATGACAAATAACTAAGAAAACCAGCTCTAAGGAGGAAAGATTTATTTTGGCTCGGTTTGAGGTTTCAGTCCATGAGATGCTTTGGGCCTGAAATGAAATGATGCATAACATCATGATAGAAGAGGGTGGTGGAGGAAAGTTGCTCGGCTCCTGGCAGCCAGGGAGAAGAGGGAGAGGGAAAGGGGAGAGGAAGGGCTGGGCACAACAAATAACCTTCCAGCGCATGCCCCCAGTGACCCACCTCCTCAAACTAGGTCCTATCTCCTGTGGTTTCCACCACTTCTCAGTAGTTCATTCAAGTTATTAATCCATCAAATGGATTAATCTACTGAGGTTAGAGCCTTAATGATCCAATTCTTACCTCTCAACTTAGCTGCATTGGGAACCCAGCCTTCAACACCTGCATCTTTGGGGAACACTCGGGTCAAACCATGACAGCTTCAGTGTAATGAACCTGAATTATTGACTTGGTAACGCTGATGCTCTTGAAGTAGTAAATCCACTTGCCTTACAACAGTGATCCTCAAAGTCTGGTCCCCAAACCAGCCGCATCAGCATCACCTGGAACTTGTGACAAATGCCAATTCTCCATCCTCACCACAAACACAGGAGGCAGGACCTCTGGAGATAAGACCCAGCATGCGGTTTCAGTTCCTCGGGTGACTCTCACGCACTGCGCAACACACAGGTGCTCAGCCTTGGCTGCACCTTCAAATCACCAGGGGAGCTTCAGAACAGGGCTGAGGCCCACTGCTTCTGGGGTGTCTTCTCAACCCTGAAGATGTTTAGAAGAGGTAGAGAAAAAAATTAATGGCATGATTGCTTTTGGATTATGAAATACATCTTGCAAAACAGGGAATGGGTTATTGAAAATATCAAGGAATCTCAAATTTTTAAAAATTTCCATTTGATGTTTTAAGAATTGTTTTATTATGCAGAATTGCAGTTATGGCATCGTCTAATGAGCTCTCATGAACCCACCTCCAGCAACTGCCAGCTCATGGATCCTTCTCCATCCTGATCATTTAATTTGTAAGCAGATCCTACATTATAGTGAGAAATGGTCACAGCATGCTTATATATAATTTCCTTAGTAACATCAAGTGTTTAGTCAGTGTTCAGATTTCCTATTCTCATACTATAAAATTATTTTTTCTTGAAGCAAACAAATAAGGTTGGCAGGTGAAGATTAGTTGTTTCTTCAGTTTAAGACCTGGATCACTGGTCCATATTTTTAAACACTGCCTTGTAATGTATTTGTTAAATCAATTAAACTCTTGATTTTAAAGTTGAGAGTAGCAAAATCTTCTACTTTTGGGAAGATGTTAGTGTTTGATAAATCAATCAGTTAAATACTTGGAAAGTATTTCTTGTTAAAAAAGTTTTTCTTATATATTTGAAGGCCTTAATTTAGAGACAATGGAATATTAAAATTACAAATATAGCTTAAAATCTTACTAAGTTTACTTAAGTGAGTGAATTAGATTACTTGTTCAGCGTAAAGTAAATGTATTTGATTTGATTAGGTGGAACCTTACTCAAAAGCCCCAAGGAAAGTGATTTCTTATTTAAAATTGGGTATATTTGTAAATAGAATAACAAGAGTTATGGTTTGAGTGGAGACTTAACAAAACAAATTTTCAAACATTTTTAAATTAAAATTTGAGTTCTTTCTTGATATATTCATACGTGCACACAATATAATTTGATCAATTTCATTCCCCAGTACCTCCCCCCTCTCCTCCCCCTCTCCTCCCCCTCTCCTCCCCCTCTCCTCCCCCTCTCCTCCCCCTCTCCTCCCCCTCCTCCCCCTCTCCTCCATTCTACTGGTCTCCTTTTTAAAAAAATTGTTCTAATCAGTTATATATGACAGTAGAATGCATTTGAGACATTGTACACAAATGGAGCATGACTTCTTATTCCTCTGGCTTTACATGGTGCAGAGTCATCCCAGTACTATAATCATACATGTATATAGGGTAATGTCTGTCTCATTCTATGGTCCTTCCTATCCCCACACCCCCTCCCCTCCCCTCTGCAGGCGTTTTAACCCTATATACTCCCCCCCACCCCCAGCCTGCAGGGGAAGGAGAGGGCCTTACCCTAGCGAGGTCGAACCAGGAAAGGCAGGAGCTGACTAACCTCCCGCACCCAGCCCTCTCTCCGGAGGACAATCAGAAGTGTCAGGGAGACCAGTCAGTGCAGGAACTCGTTTATTGCAGAAATGGGGAGGAATATATAGTCCCTTTTGACCAATAAGCTTAAAGGTCAATCTGCCATGGCCTGTTCATGCAAGCGAGCACCCTATACCAAATATAAGCAGTCATGCCTTGTCCACGAGCACAGAAGCGGGAGGTAACCAATGAGATAGGTTTCCTTTTCTCGGGAGCTGGTGTATAAATTGCCCCTAGGAACGCCCTACACCCTCACTCCCCTCCGCACAATCCAAAGTTTATTCTCCCTTACTTCCCTCTCAATGGATCAGCATCCACTTATCAGAGAAAACATTTGGCTTTTGCTTTTTTGGGATCAGCTTATTTTGCTTAGCATGAAGTTCTCTAGTTCCATCCATGGTTCAAGGCTGAGTAATATTCCATTGTGTATATACCACATTTTCTTTATCCATTCATCTGTTGAAGGGCATCTAGGTTGGTTCTATAGTTTAGGTATTGTAAATTGAGCTGCTATAAACATTGATGTGGCTGCATAATTACAGTATGCTTATTTTTAAGTCCTTTAGGTATAAACCGAGGAGTGGGATAGCTGGGTCATATGGTCGTTCTATTCCAAGTTTTCTGAGGAATTCATACTGCTTTCCAGAGTGGTTGCACCAATTTGCAGTCCCACCAGCAATGTGTGAGTGTGCCTTTTCCCCCACATCCTCACCAATGCTTAGTATTGCTTATATTCTGGATAATTGCCATTCTGACTGGCATGAGATGAAATTTTAGAGTAGTTTTGACTTGCATTTCTCCACTTGCTGGAGATGAACACTTTTTCATGTTGATCAATTGTATCTTCTGAGTGTCTGTTCAGTTCCTTAGCCCATTTATCCATTGGGGTTGTGTTTTTTTTTTTTCTTGATGTTTTTTGAATTCTTTATATATCCTGGAAATTAGTGCTCTGAGGTGACTGTGATAAAGATATTTTCCCATTCTGTAGGCTCTCCATATTGTTTCCTTTGCTGAGAAGAAACTTTTCAGTTTGAATCTCATTCTTTTACTTAATGCACTTTAGAAGTCTTGTTAAAGCAGTCAGTCCTAGGCCAACGTGGTGAAGATTTGGGCCTACTTTCTTTATTGGCATAGCATCACTGTTCTAATGATCCACTTTGAGTTGATTTTTGTGTAGCATGAGAGAGAAAGGTTTAATTTCACTTTGCTACATATGGATTTCATTTTACCAGCACCATTTGAATAGGCTTTTTTCTCCAATATGTTTTTTGGCGCCTTTTCTCTAGTATGAGATAACCATATTTATGTAGGTTTGTCTTCTGTTCCATTGGTCTACATGTCTCTTTTGGTGCCAGTACCATGCTGTTTTTGTTACCATTTCTCTGTAGTACAGTTTAAGTGCTGGTATTGTGATGCTTCCTGCTTCACTCTTCTTGCTAAGGATTGCTTTGGCTATTCTGGGTCTCATTTCTCCAAATGAATTTCATGATTCCTTTTTCTAGTTCTATGAAGAATGTCATTGGGATTTTAATAGGAATTGCATTAAATCTTAACAGTCTGGGTAGTATGGTCATGTTGACAATATTCTGCCTATCCAAGAGCATGGGAGCTCTTTCCATCTTCTAAGGTCATCTTCAACTTTAGTGTTCTATAGTTTTCACTGTAGAGGTCTTTCACCTCTTATATCAATTCCCAAGTATTTTTTTTTCTTCTGAGGCTATTGTGAATAGGGTAGTTTTCCTAATTTCTCTTGCAGTAGATTCATCACCTATGTATAGAAATGCATTTGATTTGTGGGTATTGATTTTATATCCTACTTTGCTGAATTCGTTTATTAGTCTAGAAGTTTTCTGGTAGAATTTTTTGGATCTTCTAAATATCAAATCATGTCCTTGGTAAACAGTGGTAGTTTGAATTATTTGTATTTCTTTAATTTCTTTTGTCTGATAGCTCTGGCTAGAGTTTCAAAGACTATGTTGAATAAAAGTGGTGAAAGAGGGCATCCCTGTCTTGTTCCAGTTTTTAGAAGGAATGCTTTCAATTTTTCTACATTTATAAAGATGTTGGCCTTGTGCTTAGTGTAGGTAGGTTTTACAATGTTGATGTTTCTACTATCCCTAGTTTTTCCAGTGTTTTGAAAATGAGGGGGTGCTGTAGTTTGTCAAATGCTTTCTTTGCATCTCTTGAGATAATCATGATTTAAGTCTATTGATGTGATGAGTTACGTTTATGGATTTCTGTATGTTGAACCAACCTTGCATCCCTGGGATGAACCCCACTTGATTGTGGTGCACTATCTTTTGTATGTTTTTATATGCAATTTGCCAGAATTGTATTGAATTTTTGTGTCTATGTTCATCTAGAGACATATGATCTAACCAAACGGAATGAGGACATACACAATTTAAACAGATCAATGTCAAGCAATGAAATAGAAGACACCATCAAAAGCTTATTTGGTCTCCAGAGAGATTGGTCTGAAGTTTTCTTTGCTTGATGAGTCTTCATCTGGTTTCGGAATCGGAGTGATACTAGCCTCATAAAATGAGTTTGGAAGGGTTTCCTCTATTTCATGGAATAATTTGAAGAATATTGATCTTAGTTCTTCTTTAAAGGTCTTATATAACTCAACTGAGAATTTGTCTGGTCCTGGGCTTTTCTTGGTAAGCTTTTGATGGTGTCTTCTATTTCATTGTTTGAAATTGATCTGTTTAAATTGTGTATGTCCTCATTCAGTTTGGTTAGATCATATATCTCTAGAAATCTATTGCTGTCTTCGAGATTTTATATTTTACTGGAGTAGAAATTTCAAAAATTTCTAATTATCTTCTGTATTTCAATTGTGTCCACTGTGATATTTCCTTTTTCATCAAGAATTTTAGTAATCTGAATCCTCTCCTTCATTAGCATGGCTAAAGGTTTGTTAATTTTATTTTTTCAAAGAACCAACTCTTTGTCAATTTTCTAAATTGTTTTTGTTCCAATTTCATTGATTTCAGCTCTGATTTTGTTTCCTGTCTTCTACTTTTGGTGTTGATTTGTTCTTTTTCTAAGGCTTTGAGATGTAATATTAGGTCATTTGTTTTTTTTCTTTTTCTTTTAATGAATGAGCTCAATGCAATTAACTTTCTCCTTAGCACTGCCTTCATAGTGTCCCAGAGATTTTGATATGTTGTGTCCTCTGTTATCCATTGTTTATTGAATAGCTTATTTGGTCTCCAGGTATTGGAGTAGCTTCTATTTTTATTTTATCATTGATTTCTAATTTCATTCCACTATGATCCAATAGAATGCATGGTAGAATCTCTATTTTCTTTTTTTGGAATTGGCTGAGAGTCGCTTTGTGGCATACCATATGGTCTTTTTTAGGGAAGGACCCATGAGCTGTTGAAGCAAGTGTATTCACTCAATGATGGATGAAATACTGTATATTCATAAAGTCTAAATCATTGATTGTACTATTTTGTTCTATAGTTTCTTTGAGAATTTTTTGGGAAGACCTAGTGATCGAGGTGTTAAAGTTACCAACTATTGTGCTCTGTTCGATTCTTGAAATTCAGAAGAGTTTGTATGTAGATGATTCATTGTTTGGGGCATAAACATTTACAATTGTTATGTCTTGTTGATGTATGATTCCCTTAAGCAGTATGAAATGCCCTCCTTTATCTAACTTTGGTTTAAAGTCCACTTTGTCTGATATGAGGATGGAAATCCCTACTTGTTTACACAGTCCATGTGAGTGATATTTTTTCCCCAATCTTTCACTGTCAGTCTGTGGATGTCTTTGCCTATGAAAATGAGTCTCTTGAAGACAGCATATTGTTGGGCCTTTTTTTTTTTTTTTTAATCCAATCTGTCAGTCTGTCTTGAGTTTAGGCCATTAATATTCAGGGTTATTATTGAGATATGATTTGTATTCCCAGTCATTTTGTTCTATTTTTGGTTTTTAACTTAGTTTCTCCTTATATTGATCTTTCCTTCTAGTGTAGCTCCTTTTTTTTCATTGTTTAAAATTTCATTCTCATGGAAAACTTTGCTGAGAATGTTCTGTAATGCAAACTTTCTAGTTGTGAATTCTTTTAACTTTTATCTTCAAATTTGAAGCTTAATTTTGTTAGATATAAAATTCTCAGTTGGTGCTCATTTTCTTTTAGAGCTTGATATGTTTTTCCAGGACCTCCTGGTGTTGAGGGTGTAAGTTAAGAAATCGGTTAATCTAAGTTGGTTTCCCCCTATATGTAATTTGATCTTTTTTCTTGCAGCCTTTAAAATTCTATCCTTATTCTGTATGTTTAGTCATTCTCATTATAATGTGTCTTGGTGTGAGTCTGCTGTAATTTTGTGTATTTGGGGTCTGGTGAGCTGCTTGTAGTTGATTTTTCCATTTCATTCTTTAGATTTGGGAAATTTTCTGATGTCTTTGAAAAGATTGTGCATTCCTTTTGGCTTGTATCTCCACACCTATGTCTATTCTGATAAATTGTTTTTTCATGTTATCCCATATTTCTTGGGAAGTTCTGTTCATGGTTTCTTACCATATTCTCTGTGCAGTTGAATTTATTTTCAAGAGTATATTGTCTTCATTGCCTGAGGTTGTTTTCTAAGTGGGCTAGTCTGTTGGTGATACTTTCCATTGACATTTTAATTTGTTTTATTTCATTTTGAGAATTTCTGCTTGATTCCTTTTTATAATCTCTGCCTCTTAAAGTTATCTTTCACTTCCTATATTTTCAGATACCATCATTTAAAGATCAGCCTAACTATGCATCTTCTAAACTGATATTTATTCTACTGTTTTCTATGAATTCTATTGTCAGAATATCTTTAGAAGCACTTTGTTCCCTTGTTTTTTCATGCTGTTTGTGTCTTTCCATCTAGCTGTATGGATCTGAGGCAGTACAGTTTCTACCCTGTAGTCATATAGAATCCCTGAAGGCTTCTAGTACCTTGCCTTTAAGGGGAAGACTAATATTAAAAGCACCCAACACAAACAATGTACATCTTTAAACCAAACAGGTCCTACTATGGTATCTACAGTTTTGTCACAATAAACAAATGATGTGTTCAATTATTGTCTACACTATAAACAGTAAGTTTGCTAAAAGGGTTTATTCTTTCTAATGAATAAAGAGGGAACGGAAGTAGTATAGGATGCAGTGTTTATAGGGAGAAGACGGAGGTAAAAATTTCTAGTAATAGCAAGGAAGGAATTAATAGAGGTTGGCTGTAAGCATAAATGAGAAAGAATCCAGGGAGACAAAAAAAAGTTTTTAAAGTAAAAATATAAGGTACACAACAAAACTGTAATACACTATTCAGACATCCCCTTCAATAAATTGATGCATGAAAAATATTTGGATTCAAAGATGGTAGAGATGTGAGGGAGGGGGAAAAGAGTCTTAATGGAAAACTGAATGATAGCTTCCATTGGCTTTCACAAACTTTCTCAGCTTCCCTTCTCCGCCAATAGGTGGGGTTGTCTGAAGTTTGGTAGCTCCAGTCCAGTGTGTGCCAGACTGGTTGGGTGGCTTAGCCAATGGCAAGATGCCCTCATACCCTCTTCCAGTCTTCCCACTCTTTGTAGCTGGTCCCTTCCGAACCCTTCCCCATCACTTCAGAACTTGCTGAGCTGGGGAGAACCCGGTTTTCTCCAATTTCTCCAACCTGAGCTTTCCCTGGCTAACTGCTCCTAGTCTCCAGCTTTCTATAGGCTTACTAGACCCAGACCGGCCCGTGCAGACCCAGCTGCAATCTGAGGGACCTGGGCTTCAGCTTCCCCAGTCTCTGCCTTGCTGCAGTCCCCAGACCTCAGTGCTGCTTCAACTTGCAGGGAGACCACCAGGGATGTTCTCACAAAGGAGTGACCCTGCAAAGAGGCAGCCAGTTGACAGCCACTAGCACACCCAGCAGAAGGACCTCGGGTGCAACCAAACCTGCAGGTATCCTGACAATGTGTCCAGGCCTTGGCTGGTGTCCCAAGATGGCAGTGGTTGTGTAACCAAACCTGCAGGTACTGTGACAATGGACTTCCAGACAGAAGGGTATCATGGACAGTGATGGCTGCCTTGCACAGAAATAGTATTTCCACTGCTTGAATCTGAAGTCATGGAGCGATGAGGAATGCCGCCTCTCTAGTCCACCATCTTGGATCCCTCTTAACTATAATTCTTGGGTTTGAATTTAATTTTTTTTTGTATATACACACAGTCCCACATTGATATTCTAAGCACATTTCAGTGATTAGTGTCGTGCTGTAATGGTTTGTCTTCCTGTGTGGGCTACCTCGTCGTAAAGTCTGAATTACTCACCAGCTAATGACTTTCCAATCTTGTGATCTCATGCCTCCATCCAGTTTCTGCGGGGGACCCTGTCAAGTGCCATCCAGCTCTGCCTTCGTTGCTGTCCCAGATGTTGGGGTGCCATCAGCACGATTGATTGCTACTACTGCAGAGAGCCATGATTAAAGTCTTCTCCCCCCTCCCAGAGCAGTCCACACCCCAGTTCCTGATGAGTGGAGATGAGAAAATTACTCTGAAGAGCTGGTGCTCCCATGGCTTCCTTGTTCTTTATCTCAGCTCAGCCTCTCCCTTTGCCTTCTCCAGCCCCCTCTCTTCCCTGCTGCATGTGTCCAACTACCAGGGCTCCCCTGAATAAACATCCTGTCTGTTAAATTCTATCTCAAAACCCACTTTCTGTGATACCAAATTGCCACAGCACCTGACCATAGTGTGAGAATTATTTCCAGATCAAGAAGGAAAATTTGATAAAGTATGCTAGCCAGTCTTCTGTTACTGTAACAAATAACCAGAGATAATCGAATTAAGAAGAGGAAAGGATTACTTTCCTTATATGACTTATAGTTCTAGAGGTTTCAGGTCACTTAGTGAGTGACCCATCACTTTGGGGCCTATGGCAAGGCAGAACATCATGGCAAGGTACATATGGTAGAACACAGCCATTCAGCTCATGGCCATTGAGAAACAGAATGGGTCGCACTATTCCCTTCCAGAGCATGCCCTTAATGATCAGAAGACTTCCAACTGGGCCCCAGCTCTTCATGTTTCCACAGCCTATCAATTGTGCGGTTCTGGGGAATAAGTTTTTAACACATGGGCCTTTGGGGGATTTTTCAAATTCAAACTATAGCAGAGTAGAAGAGAATATGGGCCCAACATGTGTCCTACAGTTGACTCCAGTGAGCTCTGGCCAGGTCTTATTCACTTGGTAGTGCTGTCACACACACACTGGTTTGGGCATGGGCTGGTACAACAGGAGGATGGGAAGGCAGGTTTTGTGGCTTATAGCAGTGTGGGCTTTGCCTTGATTCCCCTGTTCCTTTCCAGCCTGTCTCAGATCTGACTGATTTAACAGGTATACCACACACTGTGGCTTAAAAACATTTCTCATGGCTCTGGAAGTCCAAAAAGTGCCAGGACATATGGTGCCTGGGGAGGGCCTGCTTCCTGGTTTGTAGATGACCCTCTCCTGTGTCCTGGTGCTGCATCCAACCTGCACCTCTCCCCAAGAAGTGCAGCCCAGACACCTCTGCAGAAGCAGCAAAGTTTGAGAAAATAGATACACGATTGGGGTCAGCTTTCCTTTCCTTCAGAGAGTGACCCCAAAATGAAGGTTTCAGATGTTATTATAGGATGGGTGAGTTACATGACTTGGGAAAGCAGGATGTGGCAAATATTCAACCTACAGTTATTTACAGCTGAACCTTGTTGGTGCCTCCTATGTCCCCTTTCATTTTCTGGAACTTTAGGTATCTGGCCAGGGGGTCTGCAGCCTGTGGTTTGGCCTCCCCTGTGAGAAGCAAGCATAGCAAGGCATTAATCACAGAAGCACAAAAAGCAGGTTAGCAGATATGTGCAGGCCTGAGCCAGAGCAACTCCATTTTGAGTTTGGATTTTATACTGGCTTGGTGGAGAGCAGAGCGCCTGTGGAGGGCACTGATCCCACTCAAGGGGGCTCCACCTTCAGGACCAATCACCTCCCAAAGACCCCACCTCTCACATCACAATGGGGTTAGGTTTCAACATGTGTATTTGGTGGACACAGATGATCACATGGCACCTCCCAAACCCCCAGCCTGTCTTACCTGGTGTCAATATGTGACATGCACATCTTTAAACTCAGATTGTCTATACCTTGTAGATTTCAGTAACTCCCCTCTCTGACTCTGGGCCTCAGTTTATTCTCCAGTCTCTTTATGAAACCAGTTTGAGTCTTGGATATTGGAAGTCCAAGATGATGGTCCTGGCAAATGCAGTGTCTTAAAGAGCCACTTTCTGATTCATACATGCTACCTTCTTGCTGGTGGAAGAGGCGAGGCTGCTCTGGGGCCTCCTTTATAAGAGCACTAATCCCATGGGTAAGTGCTCTGCCCACACAACCTAACCATTTCTCAAAGACCCCACTTCCCATTATCACACTTCAATGTGAGAGCTTCAATGCAAGAATTTTTGGAGGGATACAAATTTTCAGACCACAGCACAGACTTACCATGAGCAACCTGTACTATGGAAGGCATGCATACATTTTTATTAAATGGATAAATGAAGATAAGTTTATGAAAGTTGAAAATAGATCAAGAAAACTTCTCTGCAAGTGTGTGAGATGTCAGAAGCAGCACAGAAAAGTCAGCACATAAGATTCATTAAAAAATTATTAAGCAAAAGAATCATGAAAGGGGAAAAAATCTTAGTGGGTTTATTAAGTGAGGACATTGCTCAAGAGAGCAACTCCCACTCCCCAGAAACCAACTGACTAATCTTTTTTAAACTTTAAAGTCAAAGGATCTTTAAAGTAGCCAAGAAGGAAAGAAATATCATTTTAAAAGTTGGAAGAATTGAAGCAAATCTAGGCCTCTCTGACTGCAAGTCTCAAGCTTTGCTTAGGAAGAAATCTCTAGGCACCAGAGCAGAATGGAGCTTTGGCGCCTACACAGCCAGACATAGGCAGGAGAATATTTCCAGGTGAGAAGACGTTTGCAGGAAGCTGGAAGAACTAAGAAAAGGGAAAGAACAGAGACCTCAGAAGAGGTGAGTGGATCTGCACTTTGATATCTACATCTAACCACATAAAATAAACATCAGGAAATTAAATGCATAATAGAGATGGCAAGATGTAAAGATTAACTTTTTACCAAATAAAAATAAAGATTAACTTGTTATTACAAATATCTAAGCTATATCAATGCTTAACTCATCTATTTTTCCACATTTTATTATCAATATTTTTTATACTCTTTAATATTTCAATTTATCTTTTTGGAGTGGGCAAGATAGAAATCATTAAAATATGTATTTCATAAAGGTGTTCAGACTGCCAAGATAAAAAGATGAGTATGAATGGGAATGAAATAGAGGAGAGATAACATTACAGACTAAATTTGTATGCCACTCAGAAGGGGGATCACCCGTATTTCCCTCATTCTGTACACATTTGCTCAGTGCTTAGGAGAAGTCTGACATTTGCTTTGGTTTGGGTGTGATTTGAAGGTGTCTCCCAAGCATTTGTGTTGCTATTAAATCCCACTGTGAAGCAATTAAGGATGAAAACTTAGTCCATCTATGAAGTATGGAAGGGGAGCCTTTGGGAAGTCATTAAATTAGATAAGGTCATTATGATAGAGTCCCTGTGAGTCCTAGTGGCTTTTCATAAAGGAGACTCAAAGCTGATCCCCCCACTCCTGCATTCCCCTCCATGACCCCTCATGCCCCCTCACACCCCCATGCACCCCACACCACCCCACCACACCCACATGCCCCCACCACACACTCCCTCCCTCCCCCCACCCACACACAGGAATCTGCCACCCAGAAGGCCACCACCAGGTATGGTCTCTGACCCATAGGAACCTCTTTTCTTTATAAACTGCTTCAGCTATATTGTTATAACAACAAATAGACCAATACAACTTTAAACTGGGCTCTGCAGAAAAAGCTAAAGAAATGTCCCTAACATTAGTGAGATGACTAAGTCAGTAAATGAGAAAGGAAATATTTAGATTTATTGTGCTTTAGTTGGAGAATTATTCTCAGTTACCTAGTAATAAGGTGATATATAACCCAAAGCATATGATCCCTCATATGTATTTTTCAATAATATGAAAAGAGAACAAAACTAGACTAATGACTGAATAAGAAATGATAAGCTCTGTTATTAAAGATCTATCCCACACAAAGAACCTCCTGGATGGATTCCGTAGGTGGTTTTTCTCAACATTCAAAAAATCAAGTATACTTGAGTTTTATGTGGTCTTTAAGAATATTTTTGAAAAGCTAGAACGTGAGCAGGCTAATTCTCAAATCTAACAGATAACAACCATGAAGGCACAAAAGAGTTCACTTCGAAAACCCACATGCAGCCAGGCACAGTGGTGCACTCCTGTAATCCCAGCACCCTGGGAGGCTGAGACAGGAGAATCACGAGTTCAGAGCCAGCCTTAGCAATGGCGAGGCGCTAAGCAACTCAGTGAGACCCTGTCCCTAAATAAAATACAAAATAGGGCTGGGGATGTGGCTCAGGGGGATGAGTGTCCCTAAGTTCAATCCCTGGTAACAAAAAACAAAAACAGATACAAAAATTCCAAATAGAACTTAATAAAATTAGCACCTTTCAAGAGAATTGCTCACTAAACCCAAAGCAAGTTTAATCATGGAGTTCTGGGCTATCCAACAGAAATTAAAAGCACCAACCTAATTGATCATATTAGTAAAAATTAGCAAGTGTCATTGTTATCTTAATATGTGTCCTAAATACCTTTTGACATACTTAAAAATTCATTGTGTATACAATTCTTTAAAACTAGGATAGATTCTTTAAATTAGTTAAAGTTATTATTCATCTTGTTTCAACTTAAATTTATACTGAGTTTCAGATCTAAGGCACATTGTATGTGTTGGAGAAACATTACAGTCTTTGCCTTAAAAGCAAAAACAAAACAGATGACCTCTTCTCTGTGTCTATTTATTATAGTTCCAGAGGAGCTCACACTAACTGCTGCAAAGGAAAGACAATAAAAGATGTAAATACATGAAGGAAAAGAATACATATATTCCTTTTTATCGGTGACCTAGAAAATCAAAAGAAATCAACCAAAAAATTATTAGAGGTAATAAATGAATCCTCTGGAGTTATGGGGTATGAGATGCAAACTCCAAAATCAATTGTTATATACCAGTAGCATGCTGAAAATAAAATGAAAACAAAGAGCCCATTTATGGTAATAAAAAAATTTTGAATATCAACATGTACCATAAGAGATTTATTCAAATAACATTATAAATATTTAATGGCAAAAAAGAAGACATTAATGACTGGGAGGAGAGAGCTACCTCATGCCTAGGAATACCAAATGTACAAAGCGTTCCCTGGGTTTCCTCAGCCTTCTGCAGCACTGAAGCACTTGCCCTCTGCCTACAGGGGTTGCTAAGGTCATTGTAAGAGGAGCCCTTCCTTGGTGTCTGGAATTGTGGACACTGTCATCAACTTTCTGCTGTGTTCATTAAAAAAGAAAAAAAAAAAAAAAAAAACCACCATCTAACTGGAAAGGTCCAGTTCTGATTCCCATTCACTGAGATTCAAGGGCCAATTCTGGGCTATTTTTTCTGCTTATTCATTTTGAGGTGCTGCCCCCCCTTGGTGAGCTATTCTGATGGTCAGATCCATCATTGAAGGCTCTCCTCACTGGTCAGCCTCCAAACACTCCATTTCTTGGGTATTACTTGACCCAGCAGTGCCCCAGGGTCCTTGGATAAATGTGGGATTTAATGCCATTCAAGTTAAAATTCCATGAAATAGCTTAGAGTGGAATCTGGAAGAATGAGTGCTGATGAAGAGATAATGTAGAAAAGTTAATGTGTACATTTGTTTTATGCGCTTTTTGTATGTTATATTTAATTAAAATATTTAAGAAAATGTGGTATAGTGAGCTCATGGAGAAAATAGTTTCATAGAAAAGATTTATTTCTAAGGTCATGTGAGAAGTCAGGAGAAAAATAATAGAATTTGAACTCATCTTTTTGACAGAAGAGTCTGGATACTTTGAATATTGCTTTCTATAGATGCCAGTGGACCGAAGATATACATACAAATCCAATTAATAAAAAATTATCTAGAAGAAAATAGAACAGAATATTTATCTCAGCTCTGGGAAGAAATAAATTGATGAATATTAAAAATGGAAGCCATCATCAGGAACAAGATGGATGTGTTGAAATCTATAAAACCAAGGACTTTTGTACAATAAAATAAACACCAGAAGTAAAGCAACAGAAAAGAGGAAATATATTTGATAACTATAATATAATATAATGAAATATATTTGATAACTATAATCAGAAATACTTACTGTCCAAAAGACTGAAGACTTGATAAATATATAAGGCTGATACTCAGAACCCACAAAATAAGAGATCAAACGGGAAGAAAGTGCTAACTCAAGGAAATGTAGATGATAAATCATCTCAGAGAAAAAAGGCATTCACACCATCGATTAAAGAAATGCAAATGAAAACAAGCTTAAGCTCAAGGTGTAATTATACAGATTTAATGAGCTGAACAAAACAAACCATTCGAGGGAGGTGGAGGGGACTATTTTCACATCGATTCTCCAACTGTTACAGGATTTTCTTACCCATAACTCACACAAGGGTCTCTTACAGGACCTCCAGGCGGCTTAGAAGCAGCTCATTCTTTCTAACTGATCTGGACTTAACATAGATAGAAATTTGAAAGCCATAAAATGCCAGATGATTTACCAAGAAGCATTATCATCATCATCATCATTATCACTCATTAATCCGACTCATTTACCTTCTCTGCATCCCCCTTCAGGCTGAGGATGGTGAACAACAGACCTATTGGGTGGAGTCCCTGATGCCATAACAACTGGGTATCTTTTAGGTCCTGCAGGGAAGCCAGAGGGGGAAGTTGGGAATTCCCTTCCCTGTGTGCTTTTGGTGAAAGCCACAGGAGATATATGCAGGAGACTTGAAAGGCAGTAAGCATGACAATTGCTCCACTCCTCTCTGAAGGATGACATTCAGGCTGGGTGGGAGGGTGCACATTTTTTTATTTTTGCAAATCTGCTGTCTTCCTTCACTGGCACAGGCAGCAGCAGAACCATTATTTCCTCCAGCTCCTGTGAAATCTCTACCTCTGGCTCCTCCAAATCCTGAGCCAGGCATGAGTGCCAACCTTGAGTGAGAGGGTCAGGTTCTCCTGCACATCATCAACAGAAGGAAGTGGAAACTTGGAGATGGCACTGACAGGCACAGGTTTCATTCACCTTTTTCTTCTCTGGGATCCAGCTATTGGTTTCCCCCTGTTTTACAGGCTTTTCCCTTCCCAACACTTGCTCTGTTACTTTGGGCTCAGCACTACACAGACACACACACACACACACACACACACACACACACACACAATCATCTGAGTTTAGACTTTTATTATCTACCACACGTTGTCAAATCCCTAAATAAACCCCATAGTCCCAGCCTGTTTGCTGCTGCTACAATAGAATACCAGACTGAGAAGTTTATTTGGCTCACAGTTCTGGAGACTGGGAAGCCCAAGACTGAAGGGCCACTTTAGGTCTCTTTACTCTATCATCCTATGGCAGAAGGCATCCCAGGGCTAGAGAAGGAGTATGTAGGACAGGAAAGGGGGTACACCACATTGTTTTTATCGCTAATTCATTTCCTCAATAATTAACCCACCCCAGGATAATGGCATCCTTTTTTTCTTTTTTCTTTTTCTTTTGTACCAGGGATTGAACCCAAAGGAGCTTACCACTGAGCCACATCCCCAGCCCATATATGCTTTTTTTAAAAAAATTTAGAGACAAGGTCTCACTAGGCTCCTGCAGCTGGTTTTGAACTCACAATCCTCCTGCCTCAGCCTCCTGAACTCCTGCTGGGATTATAGTCATGCGACACTGTGCCTGGCAGCATGAATCCATTCTTGAGAGTGAAGACTCTGTGACCTAAACCCCTCCTTAAGGTCCCAACTCCCCAGATCATCACATTTGCAATTAAGTTACAAAGAGGTTGCATTTAAATCATAGCACCCATATTCTGTGATAGGCTTATTGTGTCTGACTGACACACAATTCGATATCAGAAGTGATTCCAGAAAACCTAATCATAAGGATGGGTTCTCTGACTTGGTTCAAGGTTCACTGTGGTTGGTCCTCTGATTTGACTAGATCTGAAGACATTAGTGACCATTTTTCCAGTGGTCCAGAGAATACCATCTATGGCATGCAGATAGTGTGGCTGTGCAGAGGGGTAGTGGAGTAATCAAACTTTTCAAGTATTGGGCACTGACTCTGAAGTGAAACCAGTTTCTGGAGACCCCAAACACCACTGTAGTTCACAAGTCAGACCAGGTGTTTGTGGAGGCGAGATGATCACTGTAAGACATGGTAAGTGTGCTAATCCATTTATGATTGGTCAAAGAGAGGAGAGAAAGATGTCTATGGACGGTCAGGTCCTTTAGGGGTGGACTGTGGTGACTTTGTAATGTGTCAACTTAGCTGCATTGGAACTGCAATTTCTAGAATGTATGGTTTCAGGCTAGAGTTGACTACAAGAGAAATTTGAGTAAAGTTTGGAAGGCATAAGTTAAACTATAATGCTTAGTCTCTGAAGGTCATCGCAGGTAAGGCAGCTTCTTTAACTGAATCTTAGAGTCCCTTCCTTCTGCATCTAGCATATTTCGTGTTGTGGACAGGCAGGGAGCCACTTTTCCTTCCTGGCATCCATGAAAGGGACTTTCCTTGTATTCTCCAGGATAACTGAGTTTTGGAGTGACTGCTATTAGCCTTCTGATGGGTGAGTGCCAACATCCTTCCATCTCAGCTCCACTAGTAGCTGAGGCCATTGCTCAAGGAGGCCTCTTCTTCCTGTTCTCATTTTGTTTCAGTTACCAAAAAGGGAGTGTCCAGGTGTAATTTCATGATGAATAGTGACAGATTCTGCCACCTTCTCCAATATAACTGTGTGCACACATGTGTATGTGTGAATGAACACTAGTTGAGCCATTAATAAATATAGGTGATAATTAACAAAGTATTTCACCATGTTTAGGTTTAAAAACATGCAGAAATCAGTTGATTTTTAAAACTTTTCAGCAGGAAGATAACAGTGAAGCTGTTCATCTTACCGTTTAGAATTTTCACTGAGCATGTTTTAATATGGAAAATAATGCACCTTCCAAAAGAAGTATAGCAAGCATTGTGACTGGTTTATTTATATCCAATGATACATACTTTTAAGATTAAGAAATGTATTATATATATATATATATATCCAGAAGAGTATAAAATATAGTTACAGTTGAAAGAAGCATTACAAGCTTATTTAATGTCAAGAAATACCAGTAGAGTTGGCCCTCCTTATCTGTGGATTTCGCCTGTGTGGATTCAACCACAATGGCAGATAAAAAAACTTGCATCTGTACTCATATGTGTAGATTTTTTTCTTGTCATTTTTTAAGACAATACAGTATAACATATTTACATGGCACTAACATTGTATTAGGTATTATAAATAATCTAGAGATAATTTAAAGTACATGTGAAGATGTGTGCAGGTTATATGCTAATACTATCCCATTTCATATAAGAGACTTGAGTCTATGGGTTTTGATGTGCAAGGGAGATCCTAGAATGAATCACCTGAAGATACTGAGGGGTAGTTGTAACTGAATCCCCTGTGTGTCCCTCACCTCACCCTCAGAGGTAAGCATTTTGTTTTCATCATTGTTTTTACTTTTTACCACCTATGCATGTATCCCTACACCGAGTAACAAGTGCAAAACCTACTGTGTGAGGAAAGGGCAACATAGCCTGCGTTAGGTGAAGACTTCCAAGGGAAACAGCTGAACAGTCTGATCATAGAATGAAACCAGGGAACGTGGCTAATACAAACTTACAACAGATAAAAATCCTAGGTTAGAAAATTCTATCTGTAGATTAAAAAAAAAAGTGACTCTCCAGAACCTCATTTATGTGTCTTCAATATATTATGAGTCACACACATTTGTACAAATTGTCCCCCATATCTGCTATACAACTGCATCCTGAACTCTTCCTTTATTTTCTTTGCCTCTCTCTAAGATAATATCTTTTATTTTCCTCTTTCTGGTATATTCTCTTATTTGGATGGAGTATATCACTCAAGGATATTACTAAAAACAATGCAAAAAATATATTTTTTTGACATTTTGCATATTTGAAAACATCCTACCCTTATGAATGATAGTTTAGCTGGGCATGGAATTCTATGTTAAAGATAATTTTCCTTCAGAATATTTATTCTTCATTGCTTTCTAGCTTCTAGTTGCTACTAAGTCAACAGACGTTCTGATGCCTAATACTTTATTAGTCAGGTTTATTCTCCTTGGAAACTTTCAGAATTTTTTTCTTGTCCATAGTGTTCCAAAAGTTCACAATAATATCATTTCAGATCTATTTGGATCCCTTATGCTAGACAACTGGTTGGTCTTCTTATCTGGGAATACAACTCCTTTAACTGATCATTTTGAACCAGCAACTGAAAATAAAAATGGAGCCGCTGGCCGGACGCGGTGGCGCACGCCTGTAATCCCAACACTTTGGGAGACTGAGATAGGAGAATCATGAGTTCAAAGCCAGCCTCAGCAATGATGAGGCACTAAGCAACTCAGTGAGACCTTGTCTCTACATAAAACACAAAATAGGGTTAGGGATGTGGCTCAGTGGTCGAGTACCCCTGAGTTCAATCCCTGGTACCAAAAAAACCAAAAAACAAAAACCAAACCTCTGTACATCTGAAAAAGACTGATTATTTTATAGACCAGTTTAAAACCTGTTTGATCAGTGACAACTTGCCTCAGTCTAATCCAGCAATGAGAACTTGCTTCATTGAACACACTTCTAAAAACCAACCAATCAATGATAACCTTTGAGGGTGAGTCAGTCAGCAGCCAACTTACACTGTGAAGTCTTATGTAAGGAAACACACTTCTGAGGTTTGATGTCAGCCTACTCCCATCTCTAAAACCATCATGATCCCAAAACAATCCCTGACTCCAGAACCTTGCATAAATCCAGCAGACTGCAATGCCCGGAGGGATTGACCCTAACGAGCCTACCTCTTTATTCTTAAGTGAATAATAAAGCAAGCCCCTATGTATTTCTCCCAATTATGTGCCCTCTTACACCTAGATGTAGCCATTATATTTTTAAAAATTTATTCTGTTTATTTATTTGGTACCAGGGGTTGAACTCAGGGGCACTCGACCACTGAGCCACATCCCCAGCCCTATTTTGGGTTTTATGTACAGACAGGATCTCACTGAGTTGCTTAGTGCCAAACTTTTGCTGAGGCTGGCTTTGAACTTGTGATCCTCCTGTCTCAGCAGAGCTGCTGGGATTACAGGTGTGTGCCACCGGGCCCAGCTCATAATTTATTTTTATTTTTTATATCTGTGTGTTTGCATAAACTGGGTAGCAGGCACGCATCTAGCTATGGAAGGACGTGACAATATGGCCTCAGTTAGACTGAGGCTCTGGAGAAGCTGAGTTGAGTGGAGCCTCTTGGTTATGGCTTTGTGTTTCAGATATTAACGGGCAATCTTTTTCTTAACGTAATTACATGTTTAAAGCACAATGACCAAGAGCTCACTGTTATGATCACAGCAACACCAGAGACTGACAAGGTTGTGCTGTAATGTAGCTTACAAGATATTTCGCATTGGAAGGTCTTGCTTGTGACTCTTCTTCCAGAGACCTTGCAATCTAAGGGATTGCTTGCCCTGGTCCTGCCCTCCCTCAGTTTGAGACTCCCGGCTCCATGCTAATAACTACTTCCTCAAGGCTCCAATTCTTTTTTTTTTTTTTTTTTTTTTTTTGTGATACTGGAGATTGAACTCAGGGGCACTTGACCACTGCGCCACATCCTCAACCCTATTTCATGTTTTTTTATTTAGAGACAGGGTTTCACTGAGTTGCTTAGTGCCTTGCCGTTGCTGAGGCTGGCTTTGAATTCGTGATTCTCCTGTCTCAGCCTCCCAAAGTGCTGGGATTACAGGCTTGCGCCACCACACCCAGCTGCTTCCAATTCTTTATTTAAGAACAACAATCAACTACCTAGGGAGAAGAGAACTGAATGGTTAATAGCAACACTTGGGTTCAAATCCCAGTTTGGCAAATATCCAGTCAAAGCCCTTAAGCCCTATCTCCATGCTCTTCCAAGTGTTTCAGCCAAATCAATAGTTCTTAGCTCTAATCACACATAAGAATCACCTGCAGTTATTTAAAAATACTGATCCCTAGGCCTCAAATTTGAATCTCTGGGCTAGGGTCTGAGCTTCAGTATTGAAATCTCCCAGGTGAGTCTCATGTAGACCCAGGATTGGGAACCACTGGACCAGGTAGGTATCTCCAAAGCTCTATTCTGTGATCACCCTTGGAATTCTAGGAAGTATTGGGGTGGTTCATTGAATAATTCAGACCTTGTGTCAGTAGGACTGTTCTTTTGGTATTCTAAAGGACTAAGAACACAGCAAAGGGTTCACCACAAGAACCTCTGATGCAAATTATTTATTTTGATGAGCCATATGCAAAATGGAAGCCTGTAGAAATCAATGAACACAAAGAATAGATTGCCATCTTTCTCATCTATGCTTGTTATTGGTAATTGCCATTGCTAGAGTGAACAGGGGCGACACCCATCAATCATCCTCCAGCTTGCTAAGGCTGGACTTCTTGGGGAAAGAGGGCAGCTCCAGCCAGTCAGAGCTTCACTCCCAGCAGCTGAAAGTCACATTGTCTACATTTGCAGCATCCAAGGTCCCCTCCAAAGCAAAGTTTGAGCCCAAGGCTGGATGTCATTGAAGACATCATCCCTGTAAACGCACACTGAGGTGGCATTTTGGCTCTCAAAGACTCCTTAAATGCTGCTAAAGGGTCTGACGCCCAGAAAAGGGCAGGACCCCTGCAGCCATGTCTATGCTGTGTTCTGCCCTCCAGGATTCTTTGGAGCTGACCTTTTCTAAGAGTGGCTTCTGAAAGATGATCTGCTCCTGCTGCTGTCTAGATACCTGAAGTAGTCCTGTTGCTTGCCAATCCCACATCCTGGTGGTTTGGCTAATCCTTGGATTTTTGTGAACTATCCCAGGATTCTTCAAAGTTCCTTTTTCATTGAACTAGTCAGTTTCTGTTGCTTACAAATAAAAGAATCTTAACCATTACAGTCTCTACTCCCAAGTAATAATATTGAACATCTGTTATTCAGCAGGTACTTAAATGTGTCATTGCTATTCTTCAAAGTTCCTTTTTCATTGAACTAGTCAGTTTCTGTTGCTTACAAATAAAAGAATCTTAACCATTACAGTCTCTACTCCCAAGTAATAATATTGAACATCTGTTATTCAGCAGGTA
Source organism: Xerus rutilus (assembly GCA_028644305.1). NCBI lineage: Eukaryota > Metazoa > Chordata > Mammalia > Rodentia > Sciuridae > Xerus > Xerus rutilus. The sequence goes on along the minus strand of CM053406.1, from coordinate 99,014,015 downwards.
CTTAAATGTGTCATTGCTAATCCCCAAGACAACTCTACATGCCAGCATGTCCACATTCTGTAAATGAGAAAACTGCAATCTTGGATAATTTGCTCAAAAATCAAAAGTTAGTAAGCAGCAGAGCCAGGATTTGAACTTGCTTCTCTCTAACCACAGATTCTAATTTGAGGGGATTTTCTTCTCTGTTCCATGCTGCCTCTGACAAAGATTTTATCACCTAGTGACTAGTCCTCTTCACTACCATCTTACAGCAGCATTCAAACCCACACATACCATGCTCTGACTAAATCTCAAAGAGAGGCGGAAAGGGCAAAGATGATTTGTCTGTGCCCCCTCCCCATGTACCCACCTTTCCTTGATGACAGGAGCTTGCAGGGAGCAGAGCCAGGCTCTCTGCAGAGTGATGTTGGCAGGCATAGCAGCCCCCAGACATCTTCTTGAGATCAGAGAATGTACACACATCTCAGTGAAGCCTGCCTTCAAAGAGGCACAGCATATGGAAGGGGTCTCCGGACGAGGGACTCCTTCAGCAGAAGTTTACTGTGCCTCCTGTGGCTGATTTCAGCACACCTGATGTGGAGAGTCCTACCTTTAGAATTCCGGGAAGGGTCTGGTTTTCTGTCTCCAGATGGTTTTGTTTGTTTTGTGTAGAGCTGGGGCTGGAACCCAGGGCCTTGTGTATGTTAAGCAAGCACTCCACCACTGAGCTGCACCCCCAGCTCTTGTGCCTCTAGACCTTCTCTGGAGCTGTGGCGTTCAGTTCACACACAGGCATAGCCAGGAAACATGGAGGACTTAATCCCAAGGGCAGCCCTCACTGGGGTATAGAAGTCAGTGGACAGCTATCCCAGCCTCCCTTCAAAGGACAGTTCTGGGGCATATTCTACATAGTTCTTCAGTGTGGCCCTAGCAGGATTGGACACCAGCTTCCCATACTGGTCTCCAGCTCAATCTCAGTAATGTACTCTTTAAAAAAAAAAAAAAAAGTGGTTCTTTTTACTTATACGTGACAGGAGAATATTTTGACATAATTATACAAGCATGGAATACATCTTGTTCTAACTCGGACCCCAGCACCTCTCCTTCTCCTTTCCCTCTCTCCACCACCACTCCCTTCCCTCTATTGATCTGTCCATAAAGCACTCTCTTTAAAAAGTTGAGTGGTGATAAAGTATGCCATCTTAAACACTAAGTAGACAAGTCAATGGCATTCATTATATTCATAATGTCATGTGATTGTTACTGCTATCTAGTTCCAAAACTTTCATATCACCCAAAACAGAAACTTTGTACCCATTAAATAAAATTTCCTTCCTCTTTTCTCCCCAGCCCCTGGTAACCTCCAAGGTCCTTTGCGAATTTGCCTATTTGTTTTTGTGTGTGTGTGTCTTATTTCACTTAAGGTTTTCAAGGTTCATCCCTGTTCATTAGAACTTCATTATTTTTATAGCCGAATAGTATTTAATTGTGTGCGTATAACACATTTTGTTTATCCATTTATATGTTGGACACTTGGTGTTTCCCTTGGGCTATTGTTAATGGTGCTGTAATGAACATAGACACACTCATTTGTCTGAGGCCCTCTTTATTTCTTTGAGGTATATATTCAGGAGTAGAATTACTGGGTCATCTGGCAATTCTTTTTAGTTTTCTAAGAAACTGCTGAACTGTTCACCAAAGCAGCAGTACTATTCCATCCAGCAATATATAAAGACGTCAATTTATCCATATCCTTGCCAACATTTGCTATTTTCATTATTATTATTAGTCGAGTAGGTGTGAAATGGCATTTCATTGTGATTTTGATTTTTATTTCCCTGATGACTAATGATGTTGTATATCTTATGTACTTATTGGTCGCTTCTATATCTTTGGAGAAATACCCATTTAAGCCCTGTGCCCATTTTAAAAATTTAGATTGTTTATCTTTTTGTTGACTTGTTCTTTTTTTAATGTTTTTTTTTTACTTACAGGAGTTCTTTCTATATCCTGCATATTAAGCCCTTATCTACTATACGATTTGCAAATATTTCTGCCATTCTACAAGGTTATTTTCACTTTCCAATTCAAAAGCTTTCAGCTTTGATGATGAAGCCCAGTGTATCTGTTCTTTCTTTTGATGTTTATGCTTGTGGTGACCTAAGAATCCATGACCAAATCCAGTGCCATGTTTTAATTCATCCTGTGAGAGCTGTGTGGTTTTAGCTCTTCCATTTGGTCCTGGATCCATTCTGAGTTCATTTCTGTATATGGCATGAGGTCAGGGTTCCAGATTCATTCTCTTGTGAAAATCCACTTGTCCTACCTAGCATCATTTGTTGGACAAACTATTTTCCCTTTAATGGATGTGGCACCTTGTCAGAATCAATTTTCCACAGATTGAGTTTGTTCTTATACTCTCAATCCTATCCCATTGGTCTCTGTCTATGCTGTACTAACACTACACTGTTTTGATTATTGTGTTGTAGTAAGTTTTGAAATCAGGAGGAATGAGTCTTTCTTTTTTTTTTGGTACCAGGGATTGAAATCATCGGTACTCGACCACTGAGCCACATTCTCAGCCCTATTTTGTGATTTATGTAGAGCCAGGGTCTCACCGAGTTGCTTAGTGCCTCGCCGTTGCTGAGGCTGGCTTTGAACTCGCGATTCTCCTGTCTCAGCCTCCCTAAGTGCTGGGATTACAGGCTTGAGCCACCGCGCCTGGCTAGGAATGAGTCTTTCGACTTTCTCCTTTTTTCAAGATTGTGGCTATCTGGGGCCCCTTGCAATTCCATATAAATAATGGATCAATTTTTCCATTTCTGTAAAAAATTTGTAAAAAAAACTTTATTTGGGGATTATGGTAATCTTTCTATTGCTTTGGGTTGTGTTGACATCTTAACAATATAAAATCTTCCAAGCCATGAACAAGGGACGTCTTTCCATTTATTATTACTATAATTCTAGTAGCTGTGAAGACCTGCTAGAAGACCTCATTTAGGTCATCTTTCATTTCTTTCAGCAATGTTTCAGAGTTTTCAGTGTACAAGTCTTTCATTTCCTTGGTTAAATTTATTTCTAGGTATTCTTTTAGGTTCTAGAACTGATTTCCTAATTTCTTTTCAGATTGTTCATTTCGGGCATATAGAAACAACCAATGTTTTGTGCGCTGAGGCTTGGCTTAATTTATTTATTGGCTCTGGTAGTTTACTTGCAATTTCTTTGGGGTTTTTATTTTTGTCTAGAATATGTTGTCTGTAGTAAAGAAGAGTTTTACTACTTCTTTACCAATTTGGATGCTGTTTATTTTTCTTTTGGAGTTGTTCTTGCCAGAACATCTGGTTCAATGTTGGGTAGCAGTGGCCAGAGCAAGCATCCTTGCCTACTTCCAGTTCTTAGGGAGAAAACTGTCAATCTTTCACCAGTTTGATGTCAACTGTGAGTTTTTCATAAATGCCTTTTATCAGACAGAGGAAGTTCCCTTCTGTTTCTAGTTCCCTGAGTATTTTTTATCATAAAAAGTGTGGACTTGTGTCAAATGCCTTCATGCATCATTCAGATAATCATGTGGGAGTTTCCCCTTCACTCTATTAATGTGCTATATTATATTCATTGATTTTCTTATGTTAAACCACCCTAGGATTCCTAGGATAAATCATCCTTGATCATGATGAATAATCCTTTTAATATATTGGACTCAGATTGATAATGTTTTGTGGAGGATTTTTACACCTATGTTCCTAAAAGATATGGGACTATAAGTTTCTTTTCTGCAATGTTTTTATGTTGCTTTGGTATCAGGTTAATGCTGGCCTCATAGAGTTAGGAAGCATTTCTTGCTCTTCTGTGTTTTGGGAGGGTTTGAGAAGGATTAATGTTGATTTTTTTTTCTGTGTTTGGTAGAACTTACCTCTGCAGACATCTGCCCCAAGACTAATAGTGCCCTTTCATGAACTTTCCCTTCTTCCTAGCATCTCTCTCCCTACTCGCTCACCCCTGATCCTTGAGATCACCTCCCAAACAAAATACCTGCACCCAAGTTCTTGACTCAACCTCTGCTTTCAGGGGAACCCCAGCTAAGGCAGGATGTGATGAGAAGTTTCCATGTGAACATGTAAACATGGTGAGTGAAAGAACATCAGCTCACTGGAGAACCCAGGGAGGTGGCTAGAAGAGGGAGGTTCTGCCCAACACTAGTAAACTTGGTTTCATGATGATGGACTGGAGACTCCAGAGAGCATTGTGAGAACTCCAGGAAAGACTGGATCCAGCAAGGTGAGAAGTAGCTGGATGAGCTGAAGAGCAAAAGATCCAGGGATGTGGTAAGAGCACATGAAACAAGCCAACAAAAAGCCAGCCACATGAAGGGTGGAAAGTTGAGGGGCACCAAGAGCACAGTGCAGGATGGGAGACTTGGCCTCAGGCACTGAATCAGGCAGAGAGTGGAGAGGTTCCTGCTGGTGGAGAATGGGGTGAGTAAGGGAAAATCATGGGGGACTGTGACAGTCCTGGGAATGTGTCTTGAATACCCTCCACTACAGGGAGCCTAGTTGTCCGAGGACCCCAGCTGTAGTACCCTCAAATCCATTGCCACACTGTGCCCAGGCTCTTCCAGCCAGTGATGGAGTGCAGCAGGGACACAGAGGCGGGCCGTCCCTGGAGACCCAGACAATCCTCCAGAAGACTGACTTGAGAACTCAGCAGTAACCTCGCTGGCCTTTCATTAGCTTGCGTGGTGGCCTAGGATGCTCTCCCCTAGCCTCCTTTTCCCTTCAGTCAGGCCCAGTCTGATCTTGTAATCTGTTGGCTCTCCTAGCCTCTCCTGGTTCCTGCCTTGTTTTCTTTCTCAGATACTTTCCTGATCCAAATCCTTGCACACTTAATCCCATCCTGGTATCTGCAGTTTGGAGGACCTGAGCTGAAACATTGTCTAAGACATGTTTATTTTGACCTAAAGCTGAGGAGGTAGGCCAGGTGCCCCCACACAAAGGGGCTGTGCTAATAAAGCACCAAGGGAGAAAGAAGCATCTACCTGGCAGGAGAGGTGATCCAGCAAGAGAGGGCTGTGGAAGGACAGTCCCAAGGGCTGAAGGAGATAAAGAGCCAGCAACTTAGAGGACCCTGGACACAGGTGCAGTTGATACAATCCCACTTAATGCATCAATTAGTGGTAAGTCACCTGGGTGAGATGATACTTTGTATTTATTTGTTAACTTATCTCTGTTTTGAGTGGTACCCCGAAATCTCCCACACTGCAATCAAAATGTCTGCGTACACTCCAGCAGCTGACAACACTCTAGTCCATCTTTTCATTTCCTTAGGTGGAAGTTGCAGGTATTTAGAGTCAGTAGGTACTAGCCTGAAGGATGCCTCTGGTGCCAATCCAGCTGTCCCAGAGATGCCTCAGTGGTGTCATTTGCAACCATCCTCCCCGGAGTGAGTTGTAGATCTTATTTCATCCCTGTCTCTAAATGCCTCTTTCTTTAGACCAGTAGGGGGTCTCCCCTTGATTGAAACACATTCCTGCCATTCCCTAAGAAACAGGGAATTTTTTTAGGTGCGCTTGAAGCCATTTAACCTCTCTGCAGATCATTCCAGACTGAGCATCCCTCTGAGGAATGTCTCTACAGGGGAACTATGTTCCTATCTAGTCTGGGGAGGGCTGGTTTCCTGAACTGACTCTGCCTTCCCACACAGCAAGCACCCAGAGGATCTGGATAATTGCTTTTCCACCTCCCCCAAGGACAAGATCCCCTTAGACTGGATAAACATTCCCTCTAGATCTAGTCCCCACCCTGCTCTGTGCCCAAGAGGCTGGTCCCTAGGCATTCCTTCTCTGCCTCTTTGCTTTCTCTGTGTTCTTTTTCTGTAATTCCCTTGCCCTTGACTTTTGGTTGGGTTCAGCTAATGGGAGAGACGGGCGGGGGAGGGGGAGGCTAGAGAGCAAAAAGAGAAATTAGGGTTTTTATCTCCACCTTCCCACACAGCTCCCTTGCTCTCTGGGATCCAAGTACCACTCCCTCCTCTTGGCTCTGTAGATACAATGTGGGAATGGTATCCCCCAATACTGAACCATCACTTAACATTTCCCACACCCTATCACAGCTTGGGAAATGTCTCTGTGATGGTTTGTTTTCTATTAACTTGACTGGGCTAAAGGATGCCCAGATTGCTGGGAAAACATTTGATCTGAGTGTGTCCATGAGGGTATTTCTGGAAGAGATTGGTATTTGAGTCAATAGATGAAGTAAAGGAAATCCACTCCCACTGATGTGGGCAGCCATCAACCAATGTGGAGAGCAGTGACAGAATGGGAGAGAAGTAACTGACATCTTGGGTCTCTGACTTCATGGATGTGGCATGCCTGCTGCCTGGGAATGTTTGTGTGCAAGGGCACAAGATGCCTAGCTGCTATGGTAATGCCCTGCCAGAGGAGGCTCTGTGCAAGAGTTTTATCAGCTTTGACCTTGATCTCATGCACATATCTCCCAGGGATAGAGGAATTCTCATGCTAGACAATCACAATGTTTCACCAGCTGTTACTCCTGACCCTGCCTACTTAACAGTAAGGTTAAACAATGGACCTTCCTGAGTGCTACACAAAGTTCCTAACATTGCACATTGCAACTGTGGAAAAGTTGCATAGATGTTTCTAGTTCTGTAACTTTGCTGAGTACAAAGAATAATCCTTGCCTAGTCTTTAACCTGTTAATGAAACAAATATAAGTAAAGATTGCTGGTGTAACTCTTTAGATCTTCTCCATCAAAGAGCAGCACTCCACCTTATCCCAGCTATTTATCTTCATATCTGCATGTGTGAGCATTTCTTGTCTAATCCCCCCTTGCCCCTCGCTGGTACCACAAGTTTGGCCGTGTAGGATGTGGCAATCCAATCCACAGAGGACCTGAATATAACAAAAAGGCAAAAGAAGGGTAAATTCTCTCTCACTCTCTCCTTGGACTGAGACTTCATCTTCTCCTGCCCTCTAACATCAGAACTCCTGATTCTTGGGCCTTTGTACTGACTGAATTACACACTGGCTTTCCTGTTCTCCAGCTATAGACAGCAGATTGTGGGACTTCTCAGCATCTATGATCATGCCAGCCAATCCTCCTTGTACATCTCTTACATATCTATGTGCATATCTTATGGGTTGTTTCTCTGGAAAATTCTGACTAACACAGTCTCTATTTAAATCTCTCAAGTGACTCAATTGGAGGGTGCCTTCTGTTTTCTGTCAGGACCCTGATGGATACAACTCATTGCCTAAAGTGTAGGGGGAGAGGATTAATCAGGGAACTCATACATAAGCTTTTCCTCAGTGATGGCTCATTCCCCGGTGTCAGGAGAGATGTCTGTCTCCAACTGCCCTGGATAAAGGGCTGGTTGGTGTGTCTGGGCAGGAAGACCATGGCTCTGAGGCCAGGAGTTCTGGCCGGTTGGCACTGTTCTCCCACTACTCCCAGTGTGACCCTGGGTAGTCACTTCTGCTCCTTGGTCTTTAAAACTGGTGCTGGCTCCCATGCTTGATAGCTCTGCTCCTGACTGCATCCAAGATGCCAGGGATGGATGCCCCCTCCTCATGCCAGATAGTTATCTCCACTCGGGACTAGTCCTCAGTATAGAATCCAACCATGGCTCCTCCTCATCCTGAGAACTGACAAGATCTTCTTCAGGTGACCTATAAACACCCCCTTTCCCCTCACTCCTAGGAACTTGAGGGTAGGAATGAGCTCTGTTGTCTTCTGAGAGCTCAGATGGGAGAGGTGTCACACAACCTATCCTCAGGGCTTTCCAGGATATGGGAATTTTCCTTGAAATATCTTTCCTCCCAATGAAGCCTTTTGGTTCTCAGTTTTCCAGAGGAAGGTGAAAATCCCCTTTAAGTATTTGAGGCTTCCTCAGAACCGAACAGGGTACTGACTGACAAAATCCACCAACACATCATGAGATAAAGCTTTTTTATTTGTGAACGATAGATGTTTATAGCTGTATAGAAACCAGTGAACCAATACAGTGAAGACTGAGCATCAGCCCCTGACGATGGGATGGATATCCTTGTTGCAGAGGAAGTGCTTCCTCAATGGACATGTCGAGAAGCGGGCTACATACTCGGGCAATCAAAGAAATGTATCAGTCAGCTTCCACACGAGAAATGAAAGACAACTCTAGGAAATTTAAGTGGAAAGGGATTTAAGACATGGAATCAAGTGCCTAAAAATCTTTGGGAGGGCTAGAACCATATGGACTTCAGGCTGGGTCCAGGAAAGCTCCTTGGGACATGTTGGAACTGAACTGTCAATGAGGTCACTCCTCCAAGGCGACCACTGCAACTATTGAATTCAAGACCACAACCACAGCTGTGTACAAGAGCCCAGGAATCTAGAATCAGGCAGCCAGCCCTGTAGCTGGGCCCTGTACCTATCTGTCTTAAACAGCTCTCAAGGCTGGAGTGTGATTTTTAGCCTTTATGTCTGACACAGTTGTTTCTCAGCATCCAAGAAGCTGAATAATGGGCACCCGGATGCTGCTGCAGGGAGGGGAAAAACCCCCACCTCTACAACTGTCCCAAGGCAGCAGCTAGGTGTCTCACTTATGTCTTCCAAGTCTCATGTAATAACATGTAATTGGAGAACTTAATTCACATGCTGAACAGTAACCACAAAGAAGTCTAAGGAATGTAGATTTAGTTCTCCAGGCTTGGCAGTGCAGGACATCCTCAGAGTGGGGTAGAATGGACCATAAGTAAGCTGATCCGCAGTGCCCACCATGGTAGCCTTCCCGCATCAGAAGGGGCTGTCTGCATGTGCTGAATATCCCTTGGGGCTTGCCAACCTTCTAGGACCTTCCTTTTTTTTTCTCTGAGGGGTATATGTAGACCCAATATGGCTGCATTCCACATGTCCCATACCTATGTCTGCACAGTTGGGCAGTAAATTAAATCAGATTTGATTCAGTAACTCTGCTGTGTGTTGGGGGCGGGGGGGGTGGTACACAAGACATTAGCGTTGTTCAAGATGTCTAAATATTAATGTTCAATTCCTCAAAATTTTAATGTTCCCAAGACCATAGAGGCTTTGGATCTATGCACAGAACTGGGTTTAAATTCCAGCTCTGCCACCACATGACCCTAGATAGTGGCTTGACTTCTCTGAGCAATATTTTTCATCTGTAAAGTGGGATGAATGCTACTGACCTCATAGGGTGGTGGCAAATAGTAAATGAGATAAACCTGTCACCTGCCGGGTAGAGTGCCAGGTATACATCTCGGGGACTGTAATGAATGTCCCCATTGTCCTGGCTCAGACATTCTGAAATAAACAGTCCTCATGGCAGAGAATGATCCCTCGGATAGATAGCCATTGCTGGAAGAGAAGCTCAAGTGATATTTTTTTCCTCGACTGCTTCCGGGAAAATCACCACAGACCCTGTCCTGCTGTCGTACGCAGCACAGGTGACCAGAGAGCATGTGGTCCACACAGGTGGCACAGTGACAGGGAAGAGCAGCGAAGGGTTTTCATACAATTCATCAGCATCAGTGTGTGTTAAACTGCAGGTTGAGATCCATTAGTGAGAAGCCAGATCGATTCAATGGGTTGTGATCAGCATTTTTACAAAATGAAATTGAATGAAGGGAAAGAAGAAAAAAGACCAGACAAGAGGAGACAAAGAGGATGTGAACGTGCATCTTAAGGAGCGACTCTTCTGGGGAACTGTCATTGCCCTTTGTGGGGACACGCGCCTGCGCGTGCATGCACTTGTGTCACTGTGTCAAACACATTATTTGCTTGCATCACTGCAAAAACTGTTTGAAAAATAGTAATCAAAATACTCAGCCTATTCAGGTGTGGGAGAACACCGATTATCACCTTGCCATACAACTTGCAATAAAAATGGATTTCATGGAGACTAACTTCATTCCCCAGACAACAGATATATGCCTGGAAGCCTCCCAGCGGCCTCGCTGCTCACCCAATACCTGGGGCATCGTGGCTTCACATCCAGTGGCCAGCTACACCCATGTGCAGAGCTTGTCAAGATTCTTCTCCGGGCCACAGTGCCCTTAGCCCACCCCCATGCCTTTGCCCTGGGCTGGCATTGCTGGAAATTCATCCCCTTTCTCACTGGCCTCTCAGCTGAGCTCCTCTTGGCTCTCCACTCTGCTGCCCTCCACTTGGTGGCTTCCTGTCTGCAGCGCCTCTCATTGGCTGCTCCCTCTGCTACCTGGCTTTCTGCTCCCAACCAGAAAATAGTCCCTGCTGTGCGCTTCACAGTCTGCACACAGCTCCTGCCGCTGCCCTTGGCACCAGGCTGTGGTCATCTTCTCAGCCTTTATCAGCGACAGGATGTCCTCGCCAAGCCCTGCCAGCCTCTGAGCCTCGCTCTCATCTGCACAATAGTCATGATAGTACCAAGTGTGCTTGGTCCTCAGGACCACGTAGATGGTAAAGTGACTGTGGAAACCTGCCAGGTCCTTCAAAGGGGCTGTCCAAACTTGGGGGCTTGTCAGGACCCTCCCCAGTTCCCTGATTCCCTTCCCTCTCCTCCCTGTTCCTTCTCCTGGATGCCTCTGTGTGGTGCTCTGACGCTTTTGGAAACTCCTTCATCTTGGAAGAAGAAAAATCCCAGGAACAGTGCTGCCCTTGGGAGCCCCAAACCACTTCATCTTTGATGTTCTCTGCCCTCCTGGCTGTGAACCCCACCCCTCTGCTCCCAGGGGTGGCTCTAAGATGAGTGGGAGAAATTTTCACTTTCATGCTCTTCTGTGCGGGTGGCTCTTATTGGAATATAAATGGCCTGACTCTTAAATGAGTAAACAGGATCACTTCATCTCCCTTTTTGGTTTTAGGCACTGGGGTGCCATATACCAAGCCCCACCCCAAGAAGAGCCCTGAACTGGGTGTTGCAGGTGGATTCGGAGTCCATAGAGCCAGGAAGACTCTCCTGAGGACCAAGCCAGGAGTCAGATGCTTAAGCCCTAGCAGGGTGCTGTCCAGAGACTTTCGGTGATAAGAGAATTGTTCTGTTTGTGCCAATGCAGTAGCCAGTAGCAGCTCAGCACTAGCAAGAACACTAGCAGGACTGAGGAACACAAGTTTTCATTGTTATTAAATTTAAATTAATATAAATGCAAATGGAAGTGGTCACATGGCTGGTTGCAATCACATTGGACAGCATAGCCTGGGGATCCACCTAGTCCCTCCTCCACAGCTCCCCCTAGTAACCTGTCCTCTAGTCTTCTCTTGGGGGCAGCCCTTCACTCCAGAGCCCCGCTCTCCTCACATCCAACAGCCTCAGAATCTGAGCAGCAGTTATTGAGATAGCAAAGTTTCAGCCCAAGGAAGGGAAAAAAAGGAGGGTAAATAGCATTAAAGAAACCAGCATGAAGATTAAGTGATTAAGGGAACAGAGCTCCTGTTGAGACAGTCCTGCCTAATAAAGCATGAAAGGCTGGCAGGTGTCAATCTCTGGGCCAAAAAGAGTTTCCACGCTTGGGCCCAACTCTCAGCCGGAGATCTGCCGTTTCCTCCTCACAAGCTTCAGGTCATCTGCTGTCCCCAGCCCCATCCATCTCAGTACCTCATCTTCCAAGGCAAACTGAGAGGATGATAAGGCAGAAAGGGGTGCCTTCAAAATAGGCTGATGGCATCCAGGTTAGATATAAGGATATTGCTGGGTGCCCAGCTGAGAGCAAAGAGCTGGCCTGAAAGATGGTAGGTGCCAGACAGAGGAGCCCAAAGCCCACCTTCCTCTGAAATTTCTGGGCAGATCACTACACCTCCCTGGGACTCGATCTCCCCATTTGTCTCGTGATGTTGATTAAAGTTTAGCAGGTGCCCACATTCACAGCTTCACTGATTCAGCTCTCCAACCAGCGGTTATTAGCCGTGGTCAGCACTCTGACCAAACACGGCACATGAAACCCTATAAAATAAAGGCCTGCTTCTTGAAAGCAAGGGATGGATTGCCAAAGTCAGGAGGGAAGGAGTCCCCCACCTCCTGCTATTTACTACAGCAGATTGACGGCTTCCTGCTGACACAGGGGCCTCGGCTGTCCTGTTGGTAGCCGTAACTCCCAACACACGGTGGAACTTCAGGCTTCCATCCCTTCGTCTGTAAAATGGGGATGGAATCTTTCTTAGCTCAAAGGTCCTGCATGCTCCCTGCAGAGGAATACCTCAGTACACCTGGGGACTGTGCTCAACCAAGATTTTCCTTATATCCAAATTCCCTCTTCCCTGTCTCTCATAGGAAAATTCTGATTAGATGCCTGGGGAAGATGCTCCACTCTCTTCTGCCCCTTCCCTACACACAGTGCTCCATTCCCTGCCGTCCCTAACTCACTTCTTTTATTCTTCAGCTCTGAGGGGGAATTTGCATATTAATTTGAAAATGAGATCAGTTATTAGGCATAACCCGTCATGTATCATCCAATGCATCTGGACCTGGATTAGATTCAATATTGCCAGAGAATAAAGACAGGGGGGAAAAAAAACTAAATAATTTAAACTCATTATTCTACTAATCCTCCCGTTTGGCTGGGCTCCCTGGAGGTGTGTTAGGAGGTAATTGAAAACACAGATTCGCCGGGAAGATGCTGGAGACGAACATTGCCAGCCGTGGAAAGCATGGGGCTTGATGGGCTTTTCCTCTCATTACCCACAGGGAAAGGAGAGTGGAAGGTGAGGGAGAGATGCTCTGAGAACACAGGGGCCAGGATATGACCTGGCTGCCAGAAGCACAGAGGTTGGGGCTGGGCCTCTGCTGCCCCTGCAAGGGAGAAAGAAAGCGGGAGGAAGAGTGAGGAGGACTTCTTGGCCTCTCTCTGCAGTCCCTGTCCTTTGCCGGGTCCTGTGCAGCCTTAGACCAAAGAGAATGCCAAGACTGAGTTTGCAAATTGCAGCTCGGACTTGTGTTTAGCTTTATTGCACAGAGCCCTTTTTCAAAGACAAAGTTAGTGCCCCAGCATGGACACATATGAGAATTTCATAAAAATCCAGATTCCTGAAAGTGCTCCACCTTGGGCTGGAGCTGAATTTGACTCTGGTGGAGTTTGAGGGTCACTAAAGACCCAACAGGCTAGCTCTGCTGCTTCTGTTTCCTATCTGAACCCCTCAGGCGCTGGTTTGCTGTTCTCTTGCTTTGAGTGGCAGCTCACAGGAACTGGATCAGCTGCAATTGGGTGGCCAGAGAATCCCAGGCTCAGGGGAGAGGAGGGGAGCCTGTGTCTCCCAGACATACTTAGCTAGGCACTGTGCTAGGCATGGGGTCTAACAAGGGTGAAAAGCAAAGTCTTTGGTTTGGGGAGTCTTGACGGGGGATAGATGAGTGAGTCTGTACAGGGAAAGCAAATCCAGGAAACTATAAGAACTTGTTAACAGAGGCCTTCAAAAAGAAATTGTGTAGTATTGGGAGCAGGGAGGCAGGGGAGGTCCATTGGGATTGGCTGGTCCTAGGTAGAGAGGACCACATCCAGCGCTATTGTGGGAGGGTGAGGCCCAGACTATGTATGGCAGGGGAGGGGCAGAACCTCTGTAAAGTAGAGCCACAGGGCCCAGGGCAGACAGCAAAGGCAGTGGTTCTGGCTCCAGGGCCAGCAATTGACTTAGCAAATTGCCCTTGGCAAATGTCCAGACATTTCTGAATACTGATCTCCCCAAGCAGACAGTGGAACTCAGGGTGCTTCCTGCTCTCCCTCTTTCCAGGAAAGGAGAGTAGAATGTGAGAGAAATCCAGGGAACAAGGTACATTCAAGGCAGCTGGGGAAGAGACCAAGAGTCCCGTGCACCCAAGTGCAATCTCTTATGAGCCAACCTCCTCCATCTACCCCAGAGGGAGAAATGCCTGGCACCAGCGGGCACCAGTGGCAAGGCAGCCCATCTCCTGCAATAAACCAAATACGTAGTTATGAGAACCATCCATTGTCGCTGTAGGGATTAGCTGCTGCTTAATTAATTTCTTAATGAAGAAAGCAGAGCCTGTCCCTGTGCAGCGAGAGGACTGGAGGCAAACGGTGCTCCCTCACCTTTCTTCCCTACCTACCAACCTGCTCTATGATTTATGAATTCTCTTTTAAGACCAGCACAAGGAATACTGGTCCTCTCTGGGCCTCAGTTTCTTCATCTGTCAAATGGGAATTTGGATCACTGTTCATAGCATGTTATCTTTTTTCTGTTTGTTCTCTGAACCTCCTTACCCAAGGAGGAAAAATAAAAATTAACACAAAAGGAGTATGAGCATTAAAAATCCATACTCTGGCTTTTTATCAGTTAAGCCCTCTAGTTATGTGGGAAACATTTCATTAATTGTTTCCACTCAACCGGAGAGCTGGCAACATGAAGGGGGTGGGTGAGTAGAAAGTCCCTTGATTATTACCTAAGTGACTAAAGAAAATGAGCAAAGTAAATCCCCAGCTCATATCTCACCATGGTGACACTGGCAGGCTTGTTAGCAAAGTTGCAAAATGACCTGTGGTTGACAAGACCTCTCTTGGGCTGAGAATAAATCTTGCATTTGGGTTCTGTCCTCCCAGATCAGATCAAATGAATCGCAGCTCGCGTGGCTCCCCTGGTGCTTTGTGAAGTCCTTATCACTGGCATCAGGCATACTGTTTTTACGAGTTGTCTTTCCTGCCTGGGAAGGGAGCACCATCCCATTGGCCACTCGGATGTCTGCCCCAGAGCGGGTCTCCAAGAATGACTGGGGAGTAGCTGAAATGATGCATGGTTTCTAGAACCACTTGTTCACTGGGGGTTAGGGCTGGGTGACCGTCAGGACATCTTCAGGGCATGCACGCTGACCAGTGCCTGCTGGGGACCTCTGCAACACCAGTTGTCTGGGACCCTCGGGCAAAACCTCAGTGGCTCCCTTTGCCACGTTCCCCACCCTGGACCTCACTGTTCTGCATCATCAAACCTTGACAATCAGGGTCAAGACCAGGCACTTGCTAAGATGCAACCTTTAAGGGGCCACCCAAAACTCAGAAACCAAATAGTATTTTAAGGCGTTGCCTCTAAAATATCAAAATGAAAGCAAAAAGATCCAAGCTGAGCAGAACGTCACCACTTGAAATACAGACAGCATCCGAGCCTGCACCTGCAGGGCCCTGCTTCATTTTTCTCACCCTAATGGAGCCTTCTGGAGATAATGCCTCAAAAATAACTCAGACCGGAAGTCTCGTCCTAATCTCCATCGGTTCACTAGGACCTTGGGCCCTTAGTTTCATGTAAAAGTTTGGCCTAAGGTACTGGTTATGATGTGAGAATCCAATGGGAGGGGACACTCTGATATGTGGCTTCCAGCCAAGTGAGAATTTGAAGTCCCTAGATTAGGTGGTCTTTGAGGACCCTGATGTCTATTCTGGAAAAACAAGCATTTTAAAGAAAATCAGTCAGAGTCAGGCTGTCCTCGTGGTGGTCCACAATATTTCTTGACACAGTGACCACAAACTGTCTCTTGGGATCAGGCCCTGCCATCATTTTTTATGCTATGGAGTGGTATTTGCTCAATTTTGTTGAATGCTTAAATATTGGTGCTGAGAGGGACCTCGTCCATCTCCTGGCCTCATTGGTGCAGGTCATCTGTGGTTCTCAACCTGGGCAGTATGGCTGTGTCCAGCTCCACTGGGATATTGCTGGCCATCAGTGATGCACAGGATGCCTCTCCTCCCTCCACTAAGAAGGACCCAGTCCAAAGTGTTACAGTACCAGGCTGAGCAACCCTGGGGTAGAGAAATAAGGAGAAATGCATTCAGATCCTCATGTCCATCCTCTGACTCCTGGCAGCCACCTCTCAGTTCAGTTCCCTGAATCCTAAAAATCTTGTGGTCAGTTTCTCTGCCCATAGATAGGACCCACCCCAACTGAAGCACTCATGAGACAGGGTTTCTTAGTCTCCTTACATTTCTATCATTTTCCTATAACTTGCTTTCCTGACTTCCAGAAAGTCCTTTCTGAGAACTGGCCTTATTCCCTCCTGCTGCAGCAAGAACACGTTTTAGAATTGGGTGTCTCTTTTCTTCCTCACCCACTACTGCCCCTTTGAAATAACACACCATAATATTACTTGCCCCAATAAACAGAGAGAAAATTAGCCAGGGCACCTGGGCTCCTATGATGAGCCCAAGTTTCTCCTGCTGGAGCTCACAGGCCAGAAAAGAAATTCCTCCTTGGCCAAAAGTGACAAATCTTCAATACAGTGACAGATGCTGTTTGAGGAACCACAGAGAACCTGTCTCCATAGGCGGGATGAAGAGGATCCTCCCTCAGGGTCATTCATTTTCTCCACAGGGCTGCCTTGAGCCCTTCCCACGTGCTAGGCGGTGGTTCCTCAACTCCATGTGGCCCAGAATCTCCTGGATGGCTGATCACACCCTCCCAGCCTCCTGGAGTTCAATCACATCATTGTTTCAAAACCTCCCTATCTTGCCCCTGGGTCTCTTCTTTTAGCTGGTGCTGACTTGGATCCTTTGAAATAAACCTGCTATTGTAAGTATAGAGCTTTCTTGAGTTCTGTGAGTTGTTCTACTGAATTATGGAGCCCTAGAGGGCCTTGGGAAGCCCCAGCTTGGAGCCAGTGGGTCAGAAGTGTGGGAGGTCTGGGGATCTCAGAGCCTGTGCCTGGTGTTATGGTTTGTAGATGAGGTATCCCCTAAAAGCTCATGTGTACAAGACAGTGCAGGAAGGTTCAGAGGTAAGGTGATTAAATCATGAGAGCTGTAACCTAGTCAGTGGATAAACCTATTGGATGGATTAATATTTTGAGTGGATCACTAGACAGTAACCATAGGGGTGTGACTGCAGGAAGTCAGTGACTGGGGTGTCCCCTTGGGGGTTATATTTTGTCTCTAGCTCCTCATGTGTCTGCTTCCCAGCTGTCAGGAGCTGTGCCACTTTCTTCCACCATGCCCTCTGCCATGATGAGGGCCTCACATGGGCCCAGGGCAATAGAGTTGGCCAACCATGGACCGATTCTCTGAAATTATGAGCTCAAAATAAACAACTCCTTTAAGTTGTATTTGTCAGGTATTTTGATAACAGCTATGAAAAGCTGATAACACACCTAATGTCTGACGTGAAGCCATCTTGTGAAATCTGCACTAACTCTGGATATTTAGCATGGGAATTGCTTTGCCCCCAACTATGTTGGCTGGGGTAGGCATGACAGACTGATCAGGGATATCTGAGAAAGAGGTTCAAGGGAAAAGAACAGGAATGACCCACAAAAATCTGATCAGACCCTTCTCCCCATCTCAGCTGTGCAGTATGAATATAGAAGGGCAGGCCTGATATTTAGTCATCTGTACTGTTGAAATACTTCTAATCCTCATTCTAAAGACTGCTACCCTAATTTCCTCCAAGCCCTCTGCCATACCTCTTGTGTTAGTCAGCTTTCCGTAACTGTAGCAAAACACCCGAGAAAAACAAATTAGAGGAGGAAGAATTAGTTTGGCTCATGGTTTCAGAAGTTTCAGTCTGTTTAGCTGGCTCCATTGTTTCTGGTGAGGCAGAGCCTTATGGTAGAAGGGACTGGCAAAGCAGATGACCTAGAAACAGAAAGAGGAAGGGTCAGGGTTATAGCAACCCTTCAAAGGCATGCCCCTGACCTCCTTCCTCTGCCTCCCAATAGTACCACCAGCTGGGAACCAGCCTCCAGCACATGAGCCTTTGAGGGCCATTTCATAATCTCCCCCACACTGACCTCCCTAAGAACCAGAAACAGCGGAGGCTCAGAACCATGCTTTATGATTTTCTAAATATCTAAAATGTCACTCCTGTGTGCAAAGGGTCTCCATAGAAAGACATGTCAGGGCAAACCCATGTTTTCCAGTGTCGAGCTCTGCTAAGACATTTTCAAGAAAGACCAATCTGTGTTAAGGTTTTAGGCCTAGAGCCAGAAAGGCGAAAGAAGCGATTAAAAAGTGAAAATTTCTACCAATTTGGTTATTTGGCAGCCTGTAGACTTAGAAGCAATCTATTTGTCAGTTGGAATTCAATTTTCCCCCCTTTCCTGCATTCAGCCAAAATAAGAGCAAGCTCAGAAATTTCTCTGCAAAGAGGGAGCTCTAATTGTTTTGTTCCCTCACTCGGATATTTTGGCCAATTCTAAGATGCATAAATAAGCCTGATATTCAGGCACAGAGGAAAGTGGGATTTATTAATTTAAATGAGTTGATATGGCAGTCTCTGGGGAAGACGCCTGTGTAACTCATTTGCTGGTCCCAGGATGTGATTTACAGTGAGTTTTCCCTTTATGTTTTGGACCTCGTCGATGCTAAGGCATAAATTTCCTCAAGTTATTATTATCATCATTCATTATTCATTGGATGTTGACTCAGTGTAACACAAGCAGTAGGGAAAGACGTCACGTTCCACAGGCTGGAGAGCCGCTTCCTTGGCACTTCCAGAAAGACGTAAAGAGCCTCTGGGATCAGAGGAGGATGACATCTCCCTGGACCCCATCTGGAGCCCCAGATGGACCCACTGAGGTCTTTACAAAGAAACAGAATTTGGGGCGGGGAAAGTATGAACATAGACTTGGTGGCGAATGGGCCAGGGATTGGAACAAAGAATTTCATACAGGGAGAGAAGGCCACAGGAGGGAACAGAGACAGAACCGAGGCCCTGGGGGCGCCCCTCCTCTCGTCCCCCAGCACACCCTAGTTCACGTCTTCCCCTCCCCCACGAAGGGCTCCACTTGCCTCCATCACCGGAACAATTGTGCTGCTCGGAGACGCTGCCCAGCTGACAGAGCACCTCAGACAATAGCCACAGAGGGCAAGTGAGTGCCATTTGGTGTCCCCCCCTCCCCGCCCCCCCGGGATCAGAAGACATGCAGAAATGATTCCAGCATGTGAGGAAGCGGTGGCCAGTGACAGTGTGGGGACATGCTCTTCTCCCTCCTGTTCCAGGTTCGGTGCTGTGGGGTGGGTTGGGGGGGCACGTGACACAAATTGTGAAGAGATCTGGGGTTACAGGAGGTTAATTTCCCTAAGCCTCAGTGGCCCCATCTGTGAAAGCGGGGCTCCACCCCACCTCCCATAGGTGGTCGTGAGGGAATTATGTCCCGGTTAGCAGAGGGCCCCATTCAGAAGGCTCCGTCACCGAAGACCAGCTATTTATTTCTGTCATCAACCATAAGTGTTATTTATAAACTTCCGTGCACCTACCGAGCAACTGCCTTTATTTACAATTTTCCATCATAAATGTGTGTACACACATACATACATATATATCATGAATTCATAACTGAATACATTGTTGTCATCCAAACCCAGACCAAGAAATAAAACATGACCTGGACCCCAAGACCTACCTCGGCTCTCTTCCCGGCCACACCTCACCTCCCCCACCCCCACCCCGCCCCGCCCCCAGGACAATAACTCTCTTGAATTCTAACAGTGTGCATTGGTTTTGTCTGTTTTTGTCTTTATATAAATAAACCCGCTCAGCAGGTGCTCTTGTTTCTGACTTGTTTCATTCAACCTTCTGTTCAGGAGGGAGCTTCTTGCATTTTGCAATAGACTTACAGTTGTCAGTGAATTTTGAAACCGATCATATTTTTAAGGAACCCAGAGTCAGAATGGCGGCCACCTCTGGAAACTGCCCAGTGCCCCAGGAGAGGCATTCTGTATGCTTCCCTTGCTTAGCTTCCCCTCATCCAAATTTCCCAAAGTCTTTATTCTGCTTATTTTTGGTGAAGTATAAGAATGTTTATAACTCTCCTCAGATCCTATTTGAAACGATACAGTTGGAAACATAATATTAAGGAGTGAATGTCAGCCCTGACTCCCCTTGTCCTGGGCTCCTCTCACTACACACCTCCGCACCCCCTCCCTGCCAGAGGACCGAGACAATACTGAGCTTACAGAAGATGAGGATGAAGGGGAGATGGCAATGCAGATGAAGAGGGTGGTGACAGCTAGCCCAGCCCGTGTGACAGCTTCATCACATCACTGTCCTCATTTTTAATTAAAGAAAGCAAGGCACAGAGAGGTGAAATATCTTGCTGGAGGCCACCCAACTGGAAAGGGGGGAAGCTTGGATGATAGCCCAGCCTGAGAAATTCAGTTCTAGAAACCCATCTCCACCGGCACCCAGGATGGCACTGCAATTCATGGAGGACGACTTCTGAGCTACTGTTTTGTTGTCGTCCCTTTTAAGGTAGAGCTCCTGGCTGGCTGCCTTCATCCCCTTCATCTGTCACCAAAGTCTCCACCACACGCCTGGCTGCAGGCTCCTGAGCATGCATGCTGTGTGGCTGGAATGTGAGGGAAGCCGCCAAGTTTAATGCAAATGAGCATGGGCCCACAGCTCCAGCAGAGCGCTCTTCCTGCTGCCCTCCCCAAGGTGGAGCACTGGGCATAATTATCAGTATCTTTCAGCAGAGCCACAGGCAGCCCTCAATGGCTTCCAGAGCTTTTCATCATAGAGGGAGAATCCATACGAATCAATCTGGGCAAAAAGGAGGCCAGAGATGCTGTCTGAGGAAGAATCACACAGGGCTGGCCAGACCACAGTCACCTTCAGCTCCAACTCGGCCCAGGATCTTGCCCAAGCTTCAGAGTTATCCTGTCCATTTTTCAGGTGAGAAAACTGAGGTTCTTGTGGGTTTATCCATTAATGAAAGCCTGAGCCATTTGCCTAGACTTATCAGGACAAAGGGAACCCCAATGTTTACTAGAGAGAAATACAGCAGTCCCCACTTATCCACAGTTTCATTTTTCCTAGTTCAGTTATTCAGTCATCAGAGTCCCAGAATATTAAGTGGGAGATTCTAGAAATAAACACTTCTTAAGTTTTAAGTTGTATGTTCTTCTACGTAATGTGAAAATATCTCCTGCTGTGCTGCTCTATTCAATCCAGGATATGAATCATACTTTTGTCCAGTGTATCCATGCTGTATATGCTACCTGCCCATTAGTTACATAGTAGCTGCCTTGGTTATCAGATTGAAGTCACAATATTGCAGTGCTTGTGTTCAAGTAACCTTTATTTTACTTAATAGTAAAAATGGTAACTCTTATTTTACTTAATAGTGTCTCCAAAGTGTAAGGGTAGTGATGCAGAGATGAACTCTGGTGGCAATACTACATAGCATATAGAAAAAAGGGAAAAAAGGAAAAAAAAAACCCAGCATCTATAGGGTTTGATATTATCTATGGCTTCAGGCATCCACTAGAGGTCTTGGAACACATCCCCTCTGGACACAAGAGGATTACCATACAGTGACTTTGCCATGAATTCAGCCTATGGACTGGGTTACACACAGCAGGAAGCGGGAGCAGGGGGAACACAGGTTCTGCCCCAACCATGGCTGCAGCTGCAGTGGAAGCTGCCTGGCTGATTTTCCTCTGAGCCAGAGCAGACCTTCTGGCTTATTGAAGCTGCTGTAGCATGTGGGGTACACATCAGCTACTCCTGCTCTGGTCTCTTCCTTGGGCTTTAATTCTTCTTACCACTTAATTTCTTAGTGCAGGCCAGTTGTCAATGGAATTTACTTTCTCCAGGGGGCAATAAACACCTTGTAATTTATAAATCCTTCCATCAATAATTGCCTGCAGAAGGAACAAAGTGACCAAAGAGGTTGGAAAATAAAGAAGGGCCATCCTCCGCTGGGATGATGCTTAAAGAAACTGAGAGCCGCTGGGCTCCTCCCAGCCCAGAGCTAATGAGGTCACTTGTCCTCTGCAAATAATTCCTGTTTTAACACTTAGAACCAGGATTAATGCAGTCCCCACTGAGCACTCCTACATGCCAGCCGTCTCTCAATTATTACCTCTAATCCCCAGGATAAACCTACGCAGCCAGCATTATGATCTCTCTTCCTGCATACATACAGGCGAAGGCTCAGAGGGGCTAAGGAATCTGTCCAAGGTCATGCAGCTTGCAAGCTGCAGAGCCAGGATTCAAACCTTGCTCTGACTGACCCTGAGCCCATACTGGCTCCAAATGCCACCCAGCCTCTTATGGACAAGGGCTTTTTAAGTGTTTATTGATTGCAATCTATGGTAAGGAATAGATTTGGGGCATCACCCTGTGCCTTTCCTTACTCTTCCTCTGCCCCTTGGGGTACACAGCCCACTGTCCCCAAAGCTGCCAGGCATTGCACCTGTGGCCTCTTGCCCTCCAGTTTCTGGGGACCCATGCCACAGGTGAGCATCAGCAGGAAACAGGACACGAGGTTGGATGGTTCATCCCTCCCTTCCGTCCTTGACTGTCCTTCAACTGAAGGCAGCTAATCCTCTCAAGTTGACCTTTCTACATGTGACCCCTGTGTTGGATTCCAGAACACTCCTCTCTGAGATCCTCTGCTGAGGGGTGGTCAGAGGTTTGCTGCTAGACCCTAGGTCCTGCAGGGACCCTCTTCCCCACCCCTATAATTGTCTATGTAAATGCTGCTCTTCTGGGTGTGGCGGCAAAGGCTGGTGATCCCAGTGACTCGGGAGGATGAGGCAGGAGGATTGCAAATTTGAAGCCAGCTTTAGCAAGGCCCTGTTTCAAAAACAAAAAAAAAGTATAGGTTGGTTGGGAGAGGGCCTGGGGATGTAGCTCAGGGGTAGAATGCCCATGCACTCAACACCAGTACTACCAAAACAACAACAGAAAATATTAAATGTTATATTTAATAAGTAAACAAATAAATCCTGCTCAATTTGTCCTAACTTAAGTGCCCTTGGAACACAGACTGACACACTGGAAAAAAACGTGACCAAGCGTGTGTGGATACACACACGCACATGCACACGCTGGAAATGAACATTTGAAGAACACTTTCCATTTCCCTGTGCCCCACCCTGCCATACCAAACAACTGAACGTATGCATGGCCTTCATTTAAAACAAGAAGAATTCCAACTACACCCACGGAAAGCCATGGGATCAGTGCAGACCAGCTCTGTTTTTCTGAAAAGCAGCAGCTGAGGTTACAAAAAGAAGCAATGGACTAGAAATCTGATCAGGGACCACTGACCCTAATGAAGGGTCAAGGCTGAATGTGAAACTGCCCTTTCCTGGGGACCCTGGGCCCCAAAGGCCCTTCTCTGGAGGGAAGGAACTGGCAGTAACCTGAAATTCCTCCTCAGCCCCTTCCTTGTCCCCAGTCCTTTCCAAGCTGCCTCCTGCTTCCAGGAGTGGCACTGCCAGGGTTTATGGAGGCCACTCACTCAGTCCCACCCTCTCATTTACGGGTGAGGAATCTTGCCGCCAGAAATAGGATGCTCCACTAAATCAACGTGGGCCTGATTCACAGCACCTTGGATGAGGCTGAGCACCACAGAGAGGAGTGTTCCAACGCTCCCACAGCAAAGGCAAGACCATGCAGCCCAGGGCTGCAGCATCCTCAGAGCACACCCCGAAAGGCAGAAGGTGTCCAGCCATGACCCCCCATGGCCACCCCTGGCCTGTAAGGTAATGAAATCATGAGGAATTATGGGGGAGAGGGGAGAAGCTGTTATTGGTGGATCTGGACTGTCCCCTAAAGGCTCAGGTGTTGAAGGTTTGGTCCCCAATGCAGCAATGTTCCTAAGTGGGGCTTTGGAAAGGTGATTGGACCGTGAAGCCCTGGACCTCGCCAGTGGATTAATCCACAGTGGATTCATAGCTGAATGTACCATAGGGAGGTGGCAGAAACTGTAGGGACCTAGTTGAAGGGAGTGGGCCCCTGGGAGCATGCCCTTGGGAAGTATATCTTGTCCCCAGACACACACACGCACACCCCTCTCTCCTTCCTGGCTTCCAGGAGCTGAGCAGCTTTCCTCTGCCACACCTTCCCACCATGATATTTTGCCTCATCTCAGGCCCAAAACAATGGAGCCAGCCAACCAGGGACTGAAACCTCTAAAACTGACAAAATAAATATTTTCTCCTTTAAGTTGTTTTTCTCAAGTATGATGTCATAGTGACGAAAAGCTGACTACCACAGAAGTCTTGCAGTCTCACCCTGATCCTAAGGGCCTGTGTCCCCCCTCTGAGAATCAGCTTAGCTGTCCTCCATGGATTAAGTTCCTGTCCTAGTTCCTGTGGTTATGGCTTCCAAAGTAGGAGGCACATACACTGGGACTTAAAAAAAAAAAAAATAACAGAGGAGGGTGGGAAGAAAATATTGTAATTTCCATTTATATTTATTTTTATCCTCATTAACATTTTCCCTTCTATTTCTTACTATCCTGGCTCTCAGTATTGGATGTATAAAACTTATAAATTAATACAATTATTTTGGAGGACATACAAACCCCAAAAGATCTTAGGTCACTGCCCTGGGGAACCAGAGACTCTCAAAGTGTGCTTGATTCAGGAGCCCCAGGTGAGCAGATTCCCTGGGGGTGAGGCCAAGAATCACATGCATTGAAGCGCACAGGGGGCCCACCTCAGGAAAGGGAGGTGGAAACAGATGATGAAGATCATGGGTTGGAAAAATGAGCAGATGAGAGAGAATCAGACAAGCAGAGACGGGTAGCACAGCATCAAGTGAGTACTGGAGAGATGAAGAGCAGGAGAGCAACACAGCAGCCAGCCCGCCACAGGCAGAGTCAGGGTGGGGCCGGCTAATTATAGGGATACTGATTCTGGCCTTCCACCCCCAATCCCTTCTGCATCCTTCTGTATCCATGGGGGTTTGGATCCAGGATCCCCCACAGATACCCAACTCTGCAGATGCTTAAGTCCTTTATATAAAATGATGAAGTATTTGCATATAACCTAGGTAACATCTCCATGTACGCTTTCAATCATCTCTAGATTGCTTATAATACATAATACAATGTAAATGCTGTGTAAATAGTTGTTATACTGTATTGTTTAGGGAATAATGACAAGAAAAAGAAGCCTGTACATGTCTAGTATGGATACAGTTGTTTTCAAATATTTCCTGGTTGAATCCACAGACATGAACTCCACAGATTCCAAGTCCTGCCTCTGTATTCCTTTACACTGGCTCAAAACGGCTGGAGAAGAAAAGAAGAACCACCTACAGCCAGGAATGCTCAGTCTCTGGGATTTTCCCTGGCTAAGGATTGCTTTTCCACTGGCCACAGGGACCCCCTTGTCCTTTTTAGCTTCTGGGTGATAAACCAGCAAATTTCCTGTTGGATTGCCTTAGCCAGGAGATTTCCCACTTATTTGGACCCAGTGGAATCCTCCAAGGTAATTGCTATTATCACATTACTGGGAGTTCACGTTGGGAGCATTTGGGTTTTGCTGATTAAATAACCAAGCCCTGGAGTCTGTGCTGTGGAGGGAAATGTTCAGCGTGATGTAAAGAACAAGCTAGATTCCAGTGTCTTCTCCCGCAGGTCAGGCCCAAGCTTATTTAAGAGAGTGAAAGTAAAAAGTGCAAGAGGAACATTTACTTGTTTAATTGACCATAGATTTTCCTGGCAATAATTTGCAACAAGGTAAGAGACTTTTTAAGGTCATGGGTCTGGGCATGGCTGGGTGAGGAAAAGGACTCCGGAAATCTAGGTGACTGGCTTTTTAAATGAGTTTGCTGATTTTTCTAGGACTCATCCATCCGCAGGTGGATGTCTATTGTTTAAGGCATGGTCCTTGCCTGCCTGGCCTGGCTCTCAGCCTAGCCTCCTGGACCAGCTGTGCCTGGATGAAGGCAAAGATGAGTCAGGCACCTGCCCTGGAGTCTGGAGCAGCCAAGACCTCAAGCCTCACCTCAAGGTCAATTACTCACTGCGCAGTCATGGGGAGGCAGCCTGGAGAAACAGCAGGCCACTTGCCTGGGGAGCAGGATGGGGCCACAGTGCCTATGTCTGGG
Organism: Xerus rutilus; assembly: GCA_028644305.1. Lineage (NCBI taxonomy): Eukaryota > Metazoa > Chordata > Mammalia > Rodentia > Sciuridae > Xerus > Xerus rutilus. Next base: position 98,988,272 of record CM053406.1, on the reverse strand, counting down.
CTCGCGTGGCCCGCGTGGGTACTCTGGTTGGACTACACCCAACTTTCAGACTCCTGATCTGCTGGAGCAGACCCTCCCATTCCCCATACTTAACCCACAGCTGGTTTTATGGGAAGGAAAGGAGCCTCAGAGATCCTTGAGTCCAATCACTTCCATTTTCAGATGAAGAAGTCAAGCCTTGTGGTAGCATCCATATGTCTACACTGTCCTGACCTAGAGCTCCATCCCTTTCCTAACTGGATTGCTTCAGGCCGCTGTGGTCCTTCATCGCATGGGAAGGCTCTGTGAGGCCATGACCTGCATTTTATTCTCAGACTTGACATCCAGCAAGTGCTCAGGGTTTCAATGAATGAATGATTGACTCCCAGGATGGAAGGATGGATGGATGGAGTGGCTGGCCCAAAGATAAGTTGGTGGCAGCAGATCCAGGATGCCCGACATGAGTGAGTTCTGGCTCCGAGCTCCTCACATGTCCCATCTCAACATTGCCCACCATGGGGTGACAGAGGAGTCGCATCTGCCGAGGTCTGGCTGAGGCTGCCGGGCTCTGCAGCAGTCTGAGGTGCTCCCTGCCCCTTCCTGTTATTCACAGGCACACTTCTGGTATCATCTAATCAAACTTAGCATCTACTTCCCAGGAGCCCCAACTGCCATGAGATGTGTGACCTGGGACAAATTACTTAGTTTCTCTAGTCTTCATTTTAATCCTCTGTAAATGGGGCTTAGGTCTATGCCCACCTCTAGGATGAGTGTGAGGGACTCAGTGAATCCAGGCCCTGGGCTGGAAGGGCATCTGGCTTAGGAAAGCACTCGGTACCCATGAGCCAGTGTCATGGCTGAAGAACCCCACTTTCCCAGTCACAGGGCATCCAAGTGAAGGAGCGGCAGAGAGACCATGGCCCTTGGACAGCCCTGCATACACTGGGGATGCCAATGCTATCCCTTTTCCTAGTCAGCCGCAGGGAACAGAGGGCTGCAGACCTGATAGGCTCCGGGCTGGGCAGAGGCTGTCTCTTTTCTGAGAGGCCCAGGTCGTGGAGGTCAGAAATGCCCTTACTCCCTGCCCAGCCTCAGAGGTGGAACCCAGATCCATCCCCTCCCGTCCAGCATCCAACCTGCTCCAGGCCTAGCTCCCTCTGAGGAAAGTGACAAAAGTGAGAACTGCCCTTGGAGCTTTGCGGATCCCCACTGTCCTCTCCTGGACACCCACAACCATATCTCTACCCCATCTAGGTCCTCAACCACTCTGGGTGACCTTACTGCTAAGATGTCGGCTTATGCAAGAACCAGAGAGTTCTAATCCCAAACCAGGTTTGGCATCAAGCCACACCCCCTCTCCCCTCCCCCAACCCTGGGGGCTCTAAGTTCCAAGGGTGGTTTCTGCCTGGGTAAAGATGGGCCATGTGAACAGGATGTCTTCTTCCCCCTCCAGCTCTGAGAGCCCAGAGAGTGAAGAGTCGACCTTTGTATCCACCACGAGCACTGCAGCTCCTCTGCTCAGCTCTGCCATCGAGCAGGGAAGCAGCCACAGGCATGATACAGAGAGATGAGTGTAGCTGTGCTCCCAGAAAACTGTCTCCAAGAACACCCGCTCTCAGCCTGGGGCCATGTTGGTGGACTCCCATGCTTTGTAATAAACATGACGATCCTGCAGGGGGCGCTGAACTCCAGTGGGTAAGTGGACGTTTGCTGGTTGCTTCCCCTGCCCTCCCAGCACCAGACTTTCATCTGGTCTTTCCCTATCATCTCCCATGGGGTTTGGGTGTGATGACCTCAAACTGGACCCTATGGTGAGCTCTGAAGGGATCAAGACAATCTGTCTCATCATCTGGACTATGGTGATTTATTGGGGGAGGAGAATGAGGGGACATATAATTCAATTTGGATCATATAATTAAATTTGTGAGATGTTTGTTAGGGGCTTCCCCAGGGATACTTCTTCAGGAACATTTAAAGGAGAAGCTGTGTATGTGCAGATGGCACTGTGGTCACTATTGTGCTGGGGAGTAGGGAGTGACCAGAAGACAAAGCTGACTTGGAAGTCAATCAAAACCAAGAGATTCACAAAGAAATGGGAGCCCTACTGACAATGGGAACCCCTGGATCAAACCATGCCTGAAGCCAATTGTCTTTGAACTTTTCAATTATTAAGCCAATAAATTGTATGTTGCCTAAGACCAAGCCAAGTGTTCTGTTATTTACAATAAAGGAGTCATAATGGATACAATTAGGGAACTCGGTGGGAAAAGGGTCCAAAGAAATGAATCTACAGTGGTAGAATTTCAAGCATGTGGAAGGGGCAAGGAAATCTCTGGAAGAGATTTGAGCACAGGTGATTCCTCTTAGAGGCATTCAGAAGATGCCACCTACAACTATGCCACTCTGACACAAGGGTCCTTTTGAGCTGAAGCAGACAGAGGATTCACTCCTTGCCCTCTCCTGTGTGCCTGAAAACAGAACATCAATTGCTGGTGTAAAAATCCCCCCAACACACTTCCTTTATCAGGAAGAGGTTGAGAACCTTAGCACTTTACCGCCAAAGGCAAAAGTTACTAAGAGTCTAACCAGCCCTTCCCTCCTATTTGGGTCCATCTATATTTACCTTCCCACAATTTGTCACTGCCAGGGACCCAAAGTCCATCTTTGTCTATAAAATTATTGCTTATTCCTAAGCTGCTCTACAAGCCCAAGTCCTTACCATCCCTGTGAGTTACCCACCCCTGAATTTCCCCCCAGGTGTATGCACCATGCACAAGCTAATAAAATTCTGTTTGCTTTTCTCTTGTTAATTTGTCTTTTGCCAATCTCATTTGCAGGCCTCCATGCACTGAACCTAAATGTAGAGAGGAATGATTCTATTCTACAATCTGACATTCTCCAGCTCAGACCTCTTAGGGGCTAGATGTGGATGCTCCCGGACACACCCGCGACCTGAGGGAGATGGGTAGACAGAGGCCATGTTTCCACTGGTAGTTTTCCCATCAAGAGGAAACAAACCAGACCCGCCCCCCCCCCACCCCCAGGACAGAGCCAGTCCACCCTCCTAGGCTCCTACCACATCCAACATGAAAGCAGAATACAGAAACAGGAAGCAGAATCAACACCGAGGTGCTATCTTAACCAGTGTACATCAGGGTTAAATAGCTCCAGTCCAAGGCCTGGCCCAGGACCTAATCCTGCTGCCTCCCAGCCTCCTGCTCTGCCTCCCCAAACGCCATGCAAACTGCTGTGCAGAAGCCGCCCCTCTGACAGGTCCCGCAGAGCTAACCGCAGCCGCTGCGAGCTGCCAGGAACCGGGATTGTCTCAATCAGAAGGAGGAAGGCGTGGCGGCCAATTAGGGCCTGTGTTATTTGACTAAATGTGCCAGATTAATCACAATGATTAATTACAGGCTACGAAGAGCAGAAAAGTAATTATCAACACCTTCCCACCCTGGGAGGTGGCTGTGGGTCTAGGAGATCTGAGAACCCAGCAGAAAGGGAAGGAGCTCCAGCTGGGGTTGGGCAGGGGTCTTTCCCAGGCTGGGAAGCAGGAGGTCACAGAGCCCTTCCCCATGGTGGATGTTGGAGGAGAAGCCACCCAGGACCGCTTGCTGCCTGTCCTGCCGGTTGTTCAGACTCTGGCTTGCGCTCTGCAGGGCGAAGGTGGTGGTGCCAGGCAGGGTGAGGACATGCTCTATCCCAGCCTGCCCTGGCCTGCCAGGTGGCCTTGGCTTGTCCCTTTATCGGGGACTTGGACCCTTATCTGTCCATGTGGGATGATTCTGGAATCAGTGATTCTCGAGACAGGGGCGCTATTGACCCTTGGTGCTGATTGCTTCTTCCTCTGAGGGACTGTTCCATTCTTTGCAAGAACACTAACTTGCCCACAGGCACGTTTACTAGGAATCCTGCTGCCCCTTTCCTCTATCTCAGTTGTCCCACAACCATGACAACATAAAGTCACACACACACACTTCAGCATGTCCCCTAGGGAGACAGTGCCACACCACCTGAGAACCCCTATCTTGTAGCCTCCTGGAGGGCTGCAGGGCCTCTTTAGACCTCAGAGTCCTCATTTGAGAAATGGAGATTCTAATGCACCCTCCTGTGACGGTTAAATCAGATATTGCTTATAAAAATGAAGCCAAGCTGAGCACCTGGCTCTTAGTAAATTTAGTCATGGTTACTCATTAACACTCAGAGCTGAGTATTTGTTACCTGATTTCAACCCTGCAGAGTACAGACGCTTATCCCTGTTTATAGATCTGGAAGCAGAAGGCCTGGCAGGTTAAATAACTTGAAGAGCTTTAGCAGAGGGTCAGGGTGGCCCCCAGCCTGGGTTCTTTTTTTTTTTTGGTACTGAGGATTGAACTCAAGGGCACTCAACCAGCCACATCCCCAGCCCTATTTTGTGTTCTATGTAGGGACAGGATCTCACTGAGTTGCTTAGCGCCTCGCCATTGCTGAGGCTGGCTTTGAACTCGCGATTCTCCTGTCTCAGCCCCTCAAAGTGCTGGATTACAGGTGTGCGCCCAGCTCCAGCGTAGGTTCTTAAGAGCCCACTTGAGGGGGACGTGACAGGACAGGCCTGCACTGCTGTGTGTGATGGGTTGTTTGTGCCTTGGAGGGCAAAGGCCAAGGCCTGGGTGTCTGCTGGGCTGGGCTGGGCGTCAGGGGTCAGGCTGGAAGGGAAGGCTATGTCTTCGGGGTCTGCTGGGCTGCAGGCATCTCTGACTCCCTATGTGTGCATCCAGACTCGAGTCCTAGAGGGCTCCCCGCCCACCTGCCTCCTGTCTATGCCAAGGAGCAGGAAATGAGCAGCTGAGTCAGGGACCAGCTCTGCAATAACCAAAGGTGAGGGAAAGGCAAACAAGTGCTGGGGTGGGGGCTGCCCAGGCACAGGGCGGGGCAGCTGTGGCAGGAGGTGTGTCCATTACTACATGAAGCCAGCAGAGCTGTGTCCTGGGCAGAGGAGGAGGAGGAGATGGAGACAGGCAGTCCTCTCACACACTCAGAGGCCCATCAGGGAGACCCCATGGGGACAAGAGTCACACCCTCCCCTTCCAAGGCCTCAGGACCTGGCTGTCCCCTCCTAGCAGTCTGTCTCACACCACTCCTTTGGTCCACTAGCACACACATGGCCTTCTGTCTGCTGCCCCTCCTCCAGGGCCTCTGCACCACACCCAACCACCCCAGCCTGGCTCCATCTCATCCTTGGGATCTCATCTCAGAGAGGCCTCCCACACTAGTACCCTAGCCAGATAGCCACATTCCCTGCCCCGATCTCCCTGTCCTCTCTGCCTCTCAGCACTTCCTGCAGCCCTTCTGTCCCCTCCCCCATGAGGGAGAAACTCCATGAGAACAAGCATCTTGCCTGTGGTTTCAACATGATATTCTGAGCCCATAACAGTGCCTGACACTTGATAGACCCTCCGTGTAGGTAAGTGAATGAACTCCAGATGCAGATGTAGCATCTGGTGACAGGCAACCTTCAGGCCTGGGGGACATGGCCCCGTCCTCAGGGAGCACCAGTCTGGGGAGCTGTTACCCCACAGGAAAGGGATCTCTCCCTAGTGACTCTGCCCCTCTAAATCAGAGCTGAGTGACCTGAGGGGTGGTGAAGTCTAGGCAAACCTACCTTGCCCTCCTTTGCAGTACAGACTTACCTGCCTCCTGATTAGAGAAAAGAATAGACAAAGACCTTCTTTTCCTCATTGTGCTCAAAACCTCTTCCCTCTTGTATCCTTTCTTTGCATCCCCTCCATCTCTATGTAAGAATCAAAGGTCACTACAGTGTACAACTTACCTTGTAGTTAGCCTGTGAATGACATCAACCTGGAGTTGTGCAGTGTACATCTTGTGTAGCTGTATGTAGCAGCGCTGATAGACTCCCAGAGATTCAGGGCTAAAAGGAACCCGTCAGAGTGTAGATCATAATCTCTCCACTTAAAAAGGAAGAAATTGAGGCTCCATTTGAAGAAAAGATTTTTCCAAAGTCATTGTGTTAATCAGCTTTATGTCACTGTGACCAAAATACCTGATAAGAACAGCTTAGAGGACGAAAAATTTGTTTTGGCTCACAGTCTCAGAAGTTCATTCCATGGGCCGTAGGTTCCAAGGTAGAAAAATCATGGTGGAAGCTCACGGCAGCCAGGAAGGGGTGGAGGAGGTAGGAAAAAAGGGAGGAAGGAAGGGACTGGGGAGAAGATAAAATCTTCCAGGGCATGCTCCCAGCGACCTACTTCCTGCAACTAGGACCCACCTGCCTATCATTTTTATCACCTCCCAGTAAATGCATTCAAGTTATTAATCCATCAAGTGGATTAATCCACTGAGGTCAGAGCCCTCATAATCCAATCTTAGCACCTCTGAACACGGCGGTGTTGCCCAGCTCATGAGCTTTTGGGGGATATATTGCAGATCCACACCTCAAGAGCCATGCCTCGGTGACCTAGTGACCTGGTGGGAATGTCAGCCAGCAGCTCCGGCTCCCCAGACACCACTGTGATGCACCTGCTCCCTCCCTCCCCACAAGGCTCTGTATAAACATCCTCGTCCTCTCCTGTCCTCTCTCCTCTGGTTCCACGCTCACATTCAGGTTCATCACACGCCAGCCTTCCAAATTCCCCTGAGCAAGTCACCCAGTCAAGCTGTGGCACCAATCATGGGTCCACTGCCACGTTGAGACCCCTGGAGGTCCAGGGTCCTTGTCTGTTCAAGAGTTAGAAATGGGGTCAAGGTCAAGGATGGGGAGATGGGGAAGACCCCATCCTGCCTTGCAGGGTAAAACGCACTGACTTTGGACACACTGGAGTCCACACTGCAGCTCCCTTCCACACCACGGGCGTGACCTTGGGCAGTTTCCTCAACCTTTCTGGGCTCCAGGTTTTTCAGCTACCCTCATCCTACCCCCACCCCCATCTAGTGAGAATTAAATAAGGTGACATGTACAGGGAGGGCCTTGCTGGCATCGGGCACACGGTCCCTGCGGTGTTTTGCTGTCCCTGCCGGGGCCCCCTCCAGCCTTGCTCAGCCTGTGTTCTGCATGGGTGTTACCTCTGTTCCCCACAGAAGCCATTCAAAGGCAGGAACTGTTCCTGGGAAGAGATAAAACCCTTGGCACTGCTAAGCCATTACCAGAGATGTTTAACCAGCCCAATCGCGGGCGGGAGGACACGCATGACAGTGTTTTATCTTCCTCCCACAAAGGGAGAGCAGAGCCCGGTGCCAGGCCCGGATGAAGACTGGATTTTTTTTTTTAAGTAGATGTTTAGGATTCTACTGATGGCTTGCTAACTCCCATTCAAATCACAACATCAAGGAAAGAAAAACTCTATTTTCTGCTAAGATGTTGAAATGGCCCTTGCCAATTAGGCTGTGGGCTCTGGGAGGGGGAACCTGGGCACACAGCCTGGCATCGGCACAGCGTGTCTGTGCACCAGGTTCTGTGAGCCCAGGACACCACATGAGTAGACACTTCGAGCTGAGCTGGCCTGTCCTAAGTGAAGGGAGAGGTCTCCAAGTGGCACCTCCTTGTCTCCACTGGGCTGTCCTAGGATGTCCTAGAAGGGACTTAGGTCAGTGACTAGTTCCATGCCGTACATATGTTGGTGTATTTAACCATCTACTTCAAATTAGCAAAGACCACACTCTCATGACGTTACCCACGAGATGAAAGTGCAAATACCACCTACCTGGGGCCTCCACTCCCCAGCCTCTGCTCCAGGGGCTTCTCAGGCATTAACTCATTTAATCTCCATTCGGCTGTGGCAGCTTGAAGAAAGGTCCCTGGCTCTTTCCACTTCTCACATACAGAGAGGGGTCTTGCTCCCCTTGCCTTGAATCCAGGCCAGTCCTGCCCCTGCTCTTACTAGTAGGTATGTGGTAGAAACAGACTGAGGCAGTTTCTGGATCAGGTCTTGAAGACCGGCAACTTCCACTTGCATTTCTTGACACGCCCTGTTTGGGAGTCCTGGGACACAAAGTAAGAAACCTGACTAGGCTGGGTACACCTATAACCCCAGCTGCTTGGGAGGCTGAGGCAGGAGGGCCCCAAGTTTGAGGCCAGCCTCAGCAACTTAGCAAGAATCCATCTCAAAATAAATCATAAAAGAGGCTGGGGACGTAGCTCGGTGGTAGAATGCCTGGCTTCAATCCCTGGTACCATGAAGAAGGAGGAGGAGGAGGAGGAGGAAGAGGAGGGAGGGAGGAGGGAGGAGAAAGACGAAGTAGTAGAAGTAGACGTGGGCTGGCTAGCCCGACACTGCCTGCTCCAGAGAGGCCCTCGGTGAGTACTGTAATTAACGGTCTCAGCTGGGCGGGCCTTTCAGTCGTTCTAGCCAGGATGCCAGACACATGCCTGAAGTCATCTGGGAGCCTCCGGGCCAGCTGGCCATCACTAAATGACTCCGGTTGACACCGCATGGAGAAGACACTCTAACCAGCCACATCCAGACTGAGTAACTGCCTCCCAAAAATCACAAGATATAATAAAATGGCTTTCTTATGAAGCAATAGATGAGCAGAACCACCACTTCAGAGGTGGGCACAATGGAGTGCCATTCTACAGACGAGAAGGTAAAGATACAGAGAAATTAAGTAGTTTGTCCAAGGTCACACAGGGCGTAGCAGTAGAGCCAGGATTCACAACTCAGACAGCCTGGCCCAGAGGCCCAAGCTCCCGGAACCCAGCACTGACTACTCTCAGATCTACTGGTAAATCTGCCCTACTAGATGCTAAGGCTGCTGGAAGCCAGGGGCAGATTTTTAGCCCCACTCCTGGCATGGAGAATGCTTAATGTTTACTCTGAGAGTGGAACAACGTGGGCAGATAGAGGAAGGGAGAGGAGATGAGTGGGTGGGTAGAGGTATGTATGGACGGATGTATGGACAGATGGATGAGTGGGTAGATGGGTGAGTGGATGGATAGGTGGGTGGATGGATAGGTGGAGGGATGAATGGATGGGTGGTAGATGGATGGGTGGAAGGATGGGTGGCTGGATGGGTGGTAGGTGGATATAGATGGATGGATGGGTGAGTGGATGTATAGGTGGAGAGATGGATGAGTGTGGATGGGTGGGTGGAAGGATGGGTGGATGGATAGGTGGGTGGGTGGATAGATGGGTGAATGGATGTATAGGTGGGTGGATGGATGGGTGGTAGATGGATGGGTGGAAGGATGGGTGGATGGGTGGGTGGATGGGTGAATGGATAGGTGGTGGGTGGATGTAGAAGGATAGATGAGTGGTAGATGGGTGAGTGGATGGAGAGGTGGGTGGAAGGATGTGTGGATGGGTGGATGGATGAGTGTGGATGGATAGGTGGGTGGGTGGATGGATGGTTGGAAGGATGGGTGGATGGGTGGGTGGAAGGATGGGTGGATGGCTGAGTCCTAGATGGATGGATGGGTGGATGTACAGAACACTGGACTTATGATGCACCTGGGGTTGTGGAGGAACCTGAAGTGTTTGGGATGTCAGCTTACTAGAGGTTCCCAATGGGTACAAGCATGAGGGAAGCAGAGGGCCCTGAAGGTAAGGAAGCCACACACCAGGGTGGAGACAAAGCCCCTCCCTGACTAATCCCGTGGTTTGGGGCCATGGCCTCTCTTCTCCAGGGCCACCTGTGGAGTCACCGGGAGAGAGGGAGTTGATTTGGAGACACACATGCTGGTGTCATATGCCGCCTCCATTCCGTTTTAATTGCAATCTTAACAAGGACCCAAGAAAAGGCTGCCAAGGAAATAGATGAGTCAGGTGCTGGGGTGTCCCGCCACTAGCTGAACACTAACTTTACCTCCGAACATCCCAATAGCTCAGGAAAAAAAGAAGATCCATTGTAGTCAAGGGTTCTGATTCAGGGGGCACTTGTTAATGTCTTAGACCCAGAACCAGCAACCCACAATAACTACATGTACAAAAGGGTCTTCTCTGACCCTCAGACACATGCACCCCATTTTCACAGTTGGTCCACTTTGGGGCCCCTGCTCAGGAGCATCGTTCCTCCTCAAACTTGCCTTGACCTGGGTCCATTTATCTCTCAAACATGGATCCTCAGTCCTGGAGATTTTGTATTTTTTCCCAAAGGAGTCAGTGCCCTCGAGACCTTGCAAGTCACCAGAATCACCAGAAACAGGAGTCTCTGGGCTGCTTCTAACAGCAGTCATCTTTTTAAGATTGTAGGCAAATAGAAAATTTTGCATCATCTTGTCCAAGAGTGTTTTTCCAGGAACGGTGAGTACTCCCAACCTTGGTGGACATTCCCACTGGGGCCTTTACCTGGAGCCCCAGCAAACTTCCAGGATGCCATCCACAAAGTGACAATGGCTAGGTTATGGAGTTGGTGGAAGCAGATCAAAAGAATGAACAAGCTGATCTTGGAGAGATGAATATTTTCCCAAGAAAGAAAGTGGTCTCTGTTCAGAATTCAGAAGGAAAAATTGGTCATTCTGGGGTACTTTGCTGCATAGATATGCTTACAGAGGATGTTGGATAACATAAGGAGTGACCCAGAGATGTCCACTGATTGTGACCAGGACAGCAGATTATGAGCTAGTGGAGTAGCAGACAGGCACTGTCATCTTTTCCCAGCCTCCTCCCACGGGTCTTGCTAAGGCAGATCTGGGGGAAATGCTGGATCCCAGGCCAGATTCACTCAGCCGGGTCTCCTCCCTAGCATTTCCCCTCCTCCCCAACGCATACACTTCCATCTACCAGTTTCTGCTCAGAGAACTAATGTACCTCACTTCCACTCCAAGCCAAGTGCTGATCATTGAGCAAAGAACCACCAGACCAAGCCAAAGCTGAAAAAATAAATATTTCTAGAAAATTATGATTTTGAAGCATCTGAAGATGGGCTTCTCCAGGGATGTGGAAGAAGCCAAGTTGGGATGCTCCACCATTCCCTGAATGCACCCCATCTTCCTCACCCCTGGACCTTCACACTTTCTATTCCCTCCACCTGGAATGTCCCTCTCTGCCTGGCCTCTGCCTGGCATGATGCCATCTGTCCTTCAAGGCTCAGACACTCTGACAACAGGGTCTCATTGCTCATCGTAAAGATTTGCTTTGTGACTCTGGAGCCAGTGGCCGAGGCTCAACCGAAGACTCTTAGTTACTGTGTCGATTCTGATGAGTTACTAAATCTGTCTGTGCTTTAGAGTCCCCTTCCATGAGATGAGGACCATCAATCACCATGTCTACCTGGTAGGGTTGTTAAGAGAATTGCCACAGCAATGGCTGTTCACTGTTATCATCATTATCCTTCCTGGGGCTGCAAGTTCAGGGCTGAGCACTTGAAGCAACTCAGACTGGCTCCCGAATTGAATTGTGGGAACACCAAGTTGGCTGCAGCCCCCCTGGGAAAGTAGAGGCCCAGAGAATCAGCAGCGCAGGAGAAGCAGCTCCAACAGAAATCTGGGAGCCCAGGGAGAGGGATGGAGCTGGGTGTCCTGCTAATTCCTACGGTGCAGATGCTCCCATCAAGGCTGATTGCTACCTGCCAACACATCATCACATGCAGAGTCGAGAAGAGATGCTCAGGGGCAAACCCTGACTTAATCTTCCCACCATTATGAAGAATGTAACATTTTCCACTGCCTGAAGAGCACGAGTGAGCGGAATGTGTAGCTAAATGACTAAGACTGGATGGGTTTTGAATATGTATTACTTTTCTTTTTGATATGATATTTAATCATAAGTTTACATAGTATAATGTTCAATAATGGCTGCATTTACAAGTATCTGGCAAAATTCCTAAAACTTTAACAACAGGCTTTCCCCTCCTTAGGAACCATGTTGCTCTCTGCGACACGCTTCCACCTCAAGGCCTGTGAGACTGCTTTCTATCGCTGTGATAAAATACCTGAGGGAAATCACCTTAAAGGATGAAAAATGTATTTGGGTTCATAGCTTCAGAGGCTTCCATCCATAGTCCCTGGCTCCACTGTTCAGGGCTTGTGGTAATGGGGAGACTCATGGCTGAAGGACAGGGCCAAGGAAAGCTGCTTGCTTCATGGCAGACAGGAGGCTCAGAGAGAGAGAAAGGGAGAAACCAGGACAAGGCAGAGCCTTCAAAGGCACACCAACTGTGACCTACTTCTTCCATTCAGGCCCACCTCCTGATGTTTTCACCACCTCCCATGGCACCACCAGCTTGGGACCGAGCCTTTAGCACATGGCCTTTGGGAATCATGTTAGATCCAAACCATAACAAGCCCTTTGCACAGTGCTCCCTCTGCCTGGCATGCTTCTACCCCAGACATCACCTGACCCCCTCCCCCATTCCCTTCAGCCCCTGGCCCAGCATCACTTTGTCACTTATTAAAAGATCTTCTCGGCCGGGCACGGTGGCTCACGCCTGTAATCCCAGCACTTAGGGAGGCTGAGACAGGAGGATTGCGAGTTCAAAGCCAGCCTCAGCAACAGCGAGGTGCTAAGTGACTCAGTGAGACCCTGTCTCTACATAAAACACAAAAATAGGGCTGGGGATGTGGCTCAGTGGTCGAATGCCCCTGAGTTCAGTCCCTGGTGCCAAAAAAATAAATAAATAAATAAATAAAAATAAAAGATCTTCTCTGGCCATGCTGTGTAAGACAGCCAGGCCCCTCCCCATGCTTCCTAGCCCCCAGTTCTGTTTCTTTTTCTCCAACATACTCTATATTGGCCCACAGTCCATCTTTCCCACTAGACTGGAAGCTTCAAGAGATGAAGTTCTGTGCAAGGGTGCCTAGATCGTGTCTGGCACATAGTTATTCCACAAGAATATATTTAGCACCTGCTATCTACAGCTCCTCACGGTCTACAAAATGCAGCCACAATTTCCGTCTCATGGGTTCTTACCAGCAGAGCAATTATAACAACTCCCATTTCCTACCCCAGGACAGAATCTATAGACACAGAGGGATAAAGTGACTTCTCCAAGGTCACACGTAGTTCAAGAAGCAGCTCTTGATAGCTCAGCCAGGACTCTGACCCCAACACAGCAATGCCTCCCAGGGAGAACTCCACTGGGGATCCCCTCTGGAGCACAGGAATTTGAGAGTCAAACTCTGTGTGGCCTTCCTTGAGCCCCTAGTGAAGTTTCTGGGGCCCATTAATGGCTCAATTAATAGGTTTCTAAATTGGAGTCAGACTTTTCTCCAGTGCCCTCTCTCTATCTCAGAGCCCCATCCTTTTTACCTACAAGGCCTCCTTATCAGCCATCAGGAAGTTCTGATAAAGATATGAGGGACAAACTTTGTCTGCTAAGGCTTAAAATATGTTTTTTAGGTCACATGCCATTGCGAGCATCCTGGATTCCTAGCACAACACCTAGAGCCGGAATGTGCTCAGTAAATAAATGTTGAATGAAAAAATAAATAAATGAAGTGTGTGCAGAGCTGAGAGAGAAGAACACTGAATTGATGGTGGAATTTTCGACACCCTAAGAGGAAAGAGCAGGAGAGAGAGTTTTCTGAAGAATGGGATTGGGGGTGGGCAGGTGGGCACAGGAGCCAGAGGCTGGGAACCTCCTTTCCCCTTTCAGCCTTGAGATAATAGAGCTACCCTGGGATTAAACAGTACATTGAAAGGTGGAACAGAGTGGGTGGTTCATTTTTCCAAAGGCTGGCAGGCCAGCAGTCTGCTGCAATCTTGTTTTTCTGGCTTGATGGGCAGAGAGGGAGAGGAGAAATTGGCAGGCAGGGAGCCAGGCTCCACGGGTTGCCTGTGAGAAAAAGAGATGTCATCTGGAGGGAAGGAATTAATAAAAGGAAGTGAACTCTCCTGACCCAGCCTTAGTCTGGAGAAGCTCAGGTCTGGGAAGTTTGGGCAAGCCCTCCCCTTCTGGGGGGGGGGGCACCCAGAGGCCAGGATGGAGCAGGTGTGAATTGGCAGAGAGGCGGGGTGGGGGTTTTAATGGCCCCCAACTCCTCTGCAGGTTGCTTGCTGATAATGGGGAGATCCTGGCTGTTCCCCAGACACTTTTTCTAGAGACCCAGAGACAAATAAATCAAAGACAGTCCAGGCTTCCCTAGAGCCACTGGGAGGTTCCTTGAGATTTGCAAGTTTCCTCAAGACCCAACTGCTAAGCACTGCCAACTCCAGCCCAGGGCTCTTTTTACCTCAGCGAAAGTTGAAATCACCCGCAGGCCTTATTCAAACAAAGAGCTGCCCGCCCACCAGGGTTTCTGATGCAGTAGGTCTAGAGGGGGCACATGCCTTGCTGTATTGGTCCATTTCCTGTTATTAAGAACAATACCACAGCCCGGAGAAGTTATAAAGAAAAGAGGTGACTCTGGCTCATGGTTCTAGCCCATAGGCCAGGGGCCACAGTTAGTGATGGCCTCCCTTCTGGCAGAGTCCTGAAGTAGCACAGAGCATTGCATGGCAGAGACAGGCAGCAGAACCCTGGTCTCTCTCTCTCCTTTTGGTCACCAGTTTTCAATCATAGGGCCCTTCCCTGATGACTTCATCTAATCCTAATTGCCTCCCCAAGGTACCATCTCTAAACACCACAATAGGTACCTCTGTAATCCCAGCAACTTGGGAGACTGAGGCAGGAGGATCGCAAGTTTGAGGCCAGCTTCAGCAACTTAGTGAGGCCCTGTTTCTAAAAAAATATAAATAACAAGGGCTGGGGGGTGTAACTCAGTGGTAATGTGTCCATGAGTTCAATTCCCAGTACCAAAATAATAAATAATAACAATCACTTGTCGTCTCTTAGTATCTCACAATGGGGCTTAAATGCCAACTTGCTTCAGAGCGGATAAACCAGGTTCAAACCACACCAGCCCCAAATCCCCAGGTGCTGCTGCCGCTGCCCAAGGGACCACAATTTGAGAACCATTGCCCTAGGCTACCCGCTGGCCAAGATCCCCAGGAAGGTGGGTATCTGCAGGCTGAGACTTAATGTTAAGACACTTGAGCTACTAAAGTGTGAGGCCACTTGCAGCAGAAGAGCTGAGATCTTTACTAGAATGCAGATTCCCAGGCTCATCCTGGCTTTTAGGACTCACCATCTCTGGTGGGTCGACCTAGCTCTTCAGGTGTTTCTAAATTAATTGCAGTTGGAGAGGCACCACCCCCACAGCCTCCTGTATTACAGAGGAGTGATCTGAGGCCCAGAGAGGAGAGCTTGCTGCCAAAGGCCTCGCCATTAATGAACCACCAAACTGAACCCAGGAAGGACTGTTTTCCAACAAGGGAAACATAATCCAAGGTCAGGGTGAGCTCAAGTTGCTCCCAGACTCTTAAAGCCTGCCTATCAGGAGGCCCAGAGTGCTTTGAATCCCAGAACGCCCTGTTCAGGTTCAGGGGCCACAGGGCATCGCTACCTGAGTGTGCCATCCTTCCTCGCATGGTGGGAAACCCTTCCTGCTTCCGGAGGTCCCACCTCTTTGCGCTGGTGCTGGTCCCTCGGTAAAGCTCTTACCGCATGGGCAGGCACACTGTCCTCTGTTCTCTCAGTGACCTCGCCGTTTGTCCACGATTGCTCTTACCACTGTGACAATGACCAACTTATTAAAAGACCAGAGCTGTCCCCACATTCCAAGGATGTCTGTGCTACGTAGGGGCTCACCTCTGTTGTGCTGGTCTTGGGTAACAGGTGGGGGAAGGACCTTGGGATAAGGATAACCAGTAGAAGCATTAGGGAGCAGGATGGAGAAGGAGAGAGGCTGGAGCTCGGTTGACTCTGATGCTCTCAGTACCCTGGGGACCCAGCCCTGAGCTATGGTGGAGACACAAGCATATCCTGTTAGACTTCTCCAGTGAGCATTTTTGAGGAGGAAGAAGAGAGTAAAGAAGATCCTTCAGGAGTTTTGCTCTCTGCTGTGAGATGGAATCCCTACCTTCCCTCTGCCAGAGGACCTATAGCAAAATAGCCTGTTATTTTCAAAAGCTTTTGGAGCTGGATTTTCTGTTCATTTTATTATGATGCTGTGTTGGTGTGTGCTATAGGTGAAGCCAAGAAAGACCATCTGTACATCTACAGGTCTTGGTGTGTGGGACTGTTGCCATTAGTTATCTATTGCTGTGTAATAAGAGCCCCCAAGGCTCAGGGGTTCAAACAGCAAGAAATACACCTCAGGGTTTTTGGGCGAAGGCTTTGTCTGCAGGGATGAGTCTGACCATCAGCAATTCAGGCTTTATTACATCGTCTTTCAATAACTCAAGCAAGTCGATCCTGTGAGCTTTCTGAGCCCTGGTTTTCCTCATTTGTAAAATAGGAATGTTATATTAGCTCAGAGTCTTATTTCAAGGGCCAAATGAACAAATAGATGGAAGAATGGTTTTCATAAAATACAAAACCCTCTATGCATGTAAGAAAGCCCAAGTTGAGCTTCCTGTCCTGAGCCAGCTCAAATTCTTGCTCTCCCAGGGCACTTCACATGAACACTTGTAGCCACCATCTGGTGTATTTAATCTGGACACTTTCAAAAACTTTTTTACCACTGATGATCCTATTAGAACAGTTTCTGATGCTAGATATGTTTGTGTCTCCACCACAGCTCAGGGCACAGAGCTGGGTCCCCAGGGTATGTAGAGCATCTGAGTCAACAGCCCACAGGACAGGGGTGTTCATATTTGGGGCCCTGAAGCCGAGTTACACTCCATTTTCTATTCTGCTGTCTATGGTCCTGTTTTCCCCTGTTAGTGGATGCTCTGTGGTCCTGATCACAGTCTGCTTAGCAGTTCTGTGTGCCCAGTTTCCAGAATCTGCCTATTTGCTTTTAATGGTCCATGACACACCGGATACCCTCTTCAAAGCCCTGCGTTTAGCTCACTGGAGCCGCTCAGTCTCTGGTTGGGGTAAACAGGCTGGTGTCTGGGAGTTTCCATCTCCTCCAGCTGTGGGTGGTCCTGAATCAGGGACTAACTGGTGCACAAGCTTCTTAGTCTTACAAATAAATGTTTCAAGTGATTTATGCCCCAGAGCTCCAGCAGGAAGGGGGCCCAGGCTGGAAAATTCCCTGAAATGCAGCCTGGCTGGCTTCCTCCCCTCTTCTGTCGGACTCACTGTCCTCCCTTTAGCTTCCTAAATCAACCATTTGCTCAGGAATCCTCAGCTCTGGATCTGCTTCCCAGGAGCTGGCCTAAGACATCACCATCCAGGGTCCCTTCAGAAACGAGCAAGGTGGCATTGATGGACCACTGTGCATGGAGAGCTGCAGAAAGAAAAGAAGAAAACCATGTCCGTGTCCTCTTCCGCTGCTTTCTGATCCTCACCAACAGCATTATTGGGGAGGGGGGATTAATTTTCAGTTTACCTTTTCTTTAACATCACCATCTTCTACTTTTTAGGCTTAATTGGATCTTTTCTTGGATGTGACAAAAAATGAGTGGGAAATGAAAGGGGCCCATCAAGGGGGGAAAAAACAACATTCCAAGTGAATAATTTAAGATCACATCCATAATTAATGGCATTTGGCATGCTTCCCCTGGAAGCCGAATCACAGCGAGGGATGTGCTAATTAGAGTGGTTTGGTGCGCATCAGTGGTGCAGGTGTGGGAAGGCGCCTCTGTGATCCACGCACCAAGGCCTCCGGAAAGCGCTAGGCGCTGGGGTGGGCGGGGCTTGCCTCAGGGCTGGGCTCCGTGTGGCGTGCAATGACTTTTCTTGTTTTTGAAGACGTGGACGGATGGGTGTGTTTGATCATGGGACAGGCAGGTTGGAGCTGGGAAACACCTCAGGGGAGCGTGGGGAACAGAAGAGAATCCAACAGGGCTCAGCTAGGAGGACAGAGGCGAGGCTCGGAGCTACCTGCTTCCAGAATCCGCACCTGAGGCGCAGTGGGACAGGCAAGGTGACCTATGGAAGAGCCAAGTGCATCTTAGGAAAGATAAGACAAGAACGTCCTCCACCCGTGTCTCCATGCCACCCCTCCAGCCCTGGAGGCCAACCTGCACCCTCTACCTAGGGTCCCCCTTGATGTCTGAATTCTGGTTGGATTAGTACATGGGGAGCCATGGAGGAGATTAGAGGGAGGGAGGAGAGAGCGTTCAGAGAGTTACTTCCGGTCATCTCCCTTCCTAAGGGCTCGCTGTGGTGTGGCCACCTGCCCAGGGCAAGGATTCCAGCACTTGCTGGACATCTCTCCCCCAGGTCCTTCTCTGCCTTGGAGTCCAGTGACCTACACTGGGGCCAAGGAGTGCAGCCCCCTCCCCTTACCAGCCTGGCCCACCACCCTGCTCCTGTGCTCTCCAATCTGCTCACATTTTGGTAGATTTAGTCAACTCTCTTCAAATGATCCTAATTTGAGGGCGACATCTCTTCACAGCTCTGGCAGGACCCCGATGGAGATGGCTTAAAAAGGGCTCTTCATAAAAGCGACATTATTTTTCCATAATTGGAACTCTCTCTTAAAAGCCAACATTTTGGCAAATAGTCTTTTCCTTTTGAAGGGAAATCTTCATAAAACGTGCCCCTTAGGTCCCTACCATCTTAAAGGCTGCTCTTGACAAACTCTTCATGGGCATCTCTTATACGGTGCAGAGCACAGCAGACCCGAAGGACTGTTATGGACTGAACCGTGTCCCCACAAATGCTCATGGGAAGGCAACAACCCTCAGCGCAGCTGTATTTGGGGAAGGCCTTTAGGGAGGTAATGAAGGTTTAGTGAGGTCACAAGAGTGAGCTCTCACCTAGTGCAACTCATGTCCTTATAAAAAGAGAGCGATACCCAAGCTCCATGTATGTCTGCACTCCCAGAATAAATGCCATGTGAGGATACAGCCAGAAACTGCTAGAATCCAGCCCTGCTGGTGCCTGGATCTTGGACACCCAAGAACTGAGAAAATAAATGTCTGTGGACTAAGCCATCATCTGTAATGGTTGTTATGGCCCCTGAGTAGGCTGATTCAGGAACTCAGGAACTGCTTGTGTTTGCCTGTCTTCTAGAAGGTTCTAGATTTTCACTTCCTCCCCATTCTGCTTTTAGTTCCTTTGTCTCAACTCTTCTGGTCAGTTACTACCTCTTACTGCTGCCTGGCTTCAAGAATCAAGGTGGTTATAATTGTGTGCAAAGCAAGCGTCAACAGTTCTGAGTGAGGACCCAAGTGGCTCTTCCTGGAATAGTGTGTGTATTTAATGCATGGACTTCATCATGACTACTTTCTTAAATGTCCAGAATCATTATTTTCTCGCTCTGAAATCCTTGTTGCATTATTGAGCAGCTGAGGCTGTCAAATCAACGTCATGGGGTACGTAGATGTCCTAGCAAATTCTCTCTTTCCTTGTGTGAACCAAACTGGTTAGAACACAACACAATTTCAAGTCTCAGAGCATCAGGTCTTACCTTACTTCCCTAGGATCTTTGGGTTTGAAATTATAGGGAACATGCCTTCTGGGCCCCTGGGTAGAAGATTCTAGATTCACTTGTCCCAGTGGGCTCCCAGGGGATTTGGTTAGCAGTTGGGCCCTGCATTAGCCATCCTTATCCAGGTCTGAACTGCTCTGCAGCCAGTCGATAGGTGCTGATTTTATGAGGTGTCACTGTGTAATGGTGTGTGGGGCTCCCCTCCCCCCACCTCCTTGGCTTGTAGTGCTCATTGGCAGAGACAGCTAATCAATGGCTGCTCCTCACCAGCCCCACAGATATCGACTCAGGGCTCGGGAAGACTTTATAAGGAGTCATTGGGGGGATTCTTTCAGTTCAAATTGAATTGTGGGCCATTAAATCTCTTTAGTAAAAGACTATCATATGCTGGTGCTCCTTCTGAATTTTTAACCAGCGTCAGAGAGCATTCTGCCTTTGCTAAAGCCATCTCAGCAGGTCCCAGGTTTTTCTTTCCTGGCAGATCTGGTTAATTGTTATAGATTTTCCAGAAGGTAAAAGCATTTGGAGTTTGGAAAAGGGCAGGCTTTGTTTTGCTTGCAAAAGAAAACCAATTCCAGCGACTCTGCCTAGACACCTGGAGGGAGGGAGGAAGGAGTGAGGGAAGAAACTGAGAAAGGGCTGGAGGTGAGACCTTGCCAGAGCGCCTGTCACCCAGGGTGTCTCGCAGGAACCTGGGCCTCTATCAGATGCCACATAGGTGCACCCATATGCCTCTTGACATACGCTGACACATGCACTCATAAACACACACATTCACATGCACATGCACAAAAATACACAGGTCACATGTGCACACGCAAACACAAGCACGCCCGCTTCTTCCCACCAGCCCAGGCTCACTCTTACCGGCCCGGGTGTTTCGGGGAGAGAACGCAGACACTCCCCACAGTGGCCACAGGCAGCAGGGAGGTCCCATTACATGGGAAATGAGCACCCCAGCGATGTCACTTCTCTGCCTCGGTGTGCTCATCTATAAAGCAGGAGGAAATCATTATATAACAGGGTCATTGTGCAGAATTAGATCCTGAGTGAAAATCCTCTGGCACATAGTGGTATTAATTATCTGGCCCCCGACCTGGAATCTTTGGCGACATCTCCTTGGAATCAGAGATGGGAGGGAACTTTAAAGCCCTCATTTTATCGATGAAGACACTGAGGCCCAGAGAGGGGACATGCCTTATCCAAGATTGCCAAGTTAGTCTAGGCTGGGCCTGGACTCCTGGTCCACGACCTTCCAGTCCTGTTTTCTACTGCACGGCCTCCGTCCATGACGACCGAGTGACCCCAGCCCCCACCCCAACAAGACTGGTTTCACTCACTTCTCTGTGACATTACACTCTTCACAGATCAGGGCTAATTAGAAACTGTAGTACTAAGGGCTTCTCTGGACCCCTTGTTGGCTCAAGTGAAGGAAACAGAAGCCCAGAGCAGGTGCCTTGTGTCCCGTGAAGAAGTCACCTCCAGGTGCCACCTCCCCACCTGACCTGAGCCTTGAGGGGCCAGGGTCTCAGGCCCCCTGCCTACCATCAACCATGGCTGCTGTGAAGAAAGCAGTGCATTGTGGGGCAGCTACCAGCCTCAGCTGGGAACCAGAGACTAGGATCTGGGACATAGACTCAGCAACAGAGCATGTGGTCAAGAATGCATGGTCAAGAAGCCAGGCTGGTCATGCCTGGGTCTGTTGGCCATGAAGACACTTCAGGGGAGCTGCCAGGCCCTATCAGGAGCAGTGACCAGCACACCTTGGGGGAAGAACTTGCAAAGTCCCCTGGCCTGCTCGGGCTCACAGTTCAATGACATTTGAGCATTTGTCACATGCGTATGTTGTGACAGCCCTGATACGTAGTAACTTGTATAAGATTTTAATCTCACATAAAGCACCCTGTGCTGTCCCCTTGTGCCACCCACACAAGCACACTGATTAATATTCCCTATGATCATTTCTGGAATAGCAGGCTCCTCTTAGAATGAGAGCTCCCTGAGGGTGGGGTAACAGGACTGCTGTAACACGCCCAGGCTCTCCATGTGCCATTCATTTACTCTTCAGAATAACGCCATGAGATAGGGTCTTTGTACCCATTTTACAAATGAGGAAACTGAAGCCAGGAAAACTGAAGTCACCAGCCCCAGGCCTGAGAGGCAGAAATGGGATTTGAATCTGGACATTTAACAACGATGCCCCTGTCTTTTTGTCCTTGACTAGTCTGAGTCAAGGACTCCAATGCAAGTACCTTATTTAGAAGATCTCAGAAACATGGAAGAGGGTGTGGAAAGCAGGAGCGGGAAGAGAAGGAAGCCTCTAGTATCTGCATTAAAGAGCAAATTTCCAGCCGGAGTGGAACCCTGCTTGCCAGGACTAGGAGCCAGTGCAGAGCATGCTCCCCAGATCCAGGGGCTCCCTGGAGGCAAGGGAGCTGGGGCGTTCATACACCAGCCATCAGCCACCAGTCATCAGCCACGGGTTGGGCTTTTCATTTCCCCAGCTCCTCTGGCCTGCCATAAACAGCCAGAAGTAGCTTTACAGGACGAGGTAATACCTGCCACCCTGCCAGAATAAAAAGGAACAGGGGACCTTGGGAAATTGGCTGGTAGGAACCTGAGGAGAGAGAACCGGCTCTGGCAGCGCTTAGTCTGGCTGACGTGGGCTGCTCCTAGAGGGGAGGAGAAGGTGGGTGCCTCACTTCCAGCTCAGAAATAAAAACAGGCAGACCCAGAGGGGTGAGCCCCTGAAAATGTGAAATGCCTGGTACAGCTGGTGACGTCCCTTCTTGCCCTGTCCCTGGTATGCAGACACACCTCGCAGTCACCCTTAGGGGACTCGGGGACAAGCTGCCACACAGGGCAAGGCCTGAGGACAGGGGAAGGAAAGGCCTGGCCGTCCACCTGCAGGGAGTCCCTTGGCCCTCGGTGAGCCCCGATAGGCTGCAGCGGGATCCCTGTTTGGGAAGCAGAGTGAGGATGGCAGTGAACCCCTGTGTCCTCGCTGGCTTCGCCTCGGTGTCACGGGCCGCTCTGCTGGTTGGGTATTGGAAAAGATCAGTGTAACACGGAGAAAAGTCAATAGACATATGTAAAAAGAAACCATTATTACATTCGGAATCACTTCCCCCAAAGGCCTCTGGAAACTGTCGCCATCAAGGAAAGAAACGAGCCTGCCCTGGGCCTGGAGATGCCTGCGGGCTTAGGAAGCCGGGGTCCCCAAGTGCTTTCCCCATAGTCCAGTGACTCACAGCCCCAGGGAGGGGTTGGACTCCCGTCTGATCTACTGGGATTGGTTATTTATTCCACGTGCTCTGGGAAGCACCGAGATTCTTTGCCCTTCTGGAAACCTGAGTTTCCTCACCTGTCGGTGGGGAATTGCTACAGGAGCCCAGTCTACAAACATCTGACCCATAACGCAGCACCTCCCGTTAGTGTCCTAATGTGCTCGCTTCCCTCTTCTTCTCAGCACTGAGCACTGCTGAGGACTGCCTTACTGAGCCGGTGACAATACTTGTCAAACTGGATGCTCAAAAGGCACCGCATGAGCCAGGTGCAGTGGTGCATGCCTGTAATCCCAGCACTTAGGGAGGCTGAGACAGGAGGATCGCGAGTTCAAAGCCAGCCTCAGCAATGGCGAGGCACTAAGCAACTCAGTGAGACCCTGTCTCTACATAAAACACAAAATAGGGCTGGGGGTGTGGCTCGGTGGTCGAGTGTCCCTGAGTTCAATCCCCAGTACCCACCCCCCTAAAAAAGGCACTGCATGAGTGGACAGTGTGGCTTCCAGCTCTGTTAGACACCACTGCAACTCCAGATCAGGGGAACCCCTGCACTTGGCCT
Source organism: Xerus rutilus (assembly GCA_028644305.1). NCBI lineage: Eukaryota > Metazoa > Chordata > Mammalia > Rodentia > Sciuridae > Xerus > Xerus rutilus. Next base: position 98,965,150 of record CM053406.1, on the reverse strand, counting down.
TCATAGCACATCACAATCATTGGACTATCATTTTTCATGGTGATTTGTTTAAGAGCGGCTTCTTCTATTAGAATAAACACTGCATGGCGGTAGAGTCCCATCTTCTTCACTCATAGCCCTAAAGCTGAGCCCTGTCCCAAAGGGTCCTGCCTTCTAGTCTTTTGCAGCAAACAGATTCCGCGAGGAAGAGCACAGAGCAGAGTCCCCTCGGCCCGCGTCAGACGCACTGGTGGGAATTCCCAGCTCAGACTGCTATCATCCTCAGCCAGGATTTGTGACAATGACTGCTCGATGTCCCACTCTCTTCCTTCCACCTTTCTCGGTGATAGTATCCCCAGTTTTTAGCTGGTCACATAGACTGACTTTATTCTGAAATAAAATCTACCCATGTTGCAGGTAGGTGTGGCCACTGGATTCATTCTAGCCAATAGGACGTAAGCTAAAGTTAGGACTCAGAAGATGCCTCTAGAGGGAGGCGTGTCCTTCTCTTTCTCACTTCCTCCATTCTCCTGACTGGAATGTGCATGAGATGGCTGGAGTTCCAGAAGCCATTTTGGATCATTGAGGAAGCTATGTGCCTAGGAAGGTGGAGGAACAAGAGAGGAAGACAGGTCTCGGGGGAGTGTGGAACGGCTGTGCCACCCTCAGCTACCTGCTTCTGAAGTCGATCCATGTGAGGCAGAAAGAAGTTCTATAATGCTTCAGCAACAGTTACTTGGTTTTTCTGTAATGATCGGTGTATGTGTCTATCTCCCCACTCCTGGGAACTTGAAAATGAGAGGGACCTCATACAACTTTGCGATTCTTGCATGCCAGTCAGGAGGCCGGCCGCCAGGCTAAGATGGTTTAGAATGCTGGATGATCTTGGGCAGCCTGCTCACTCTCTCTGGGCCTGTGTTCCCCTCTGCGCAGTAGGCATTAGTATTTGAGGACACCTTCCTTCTCGCCTCACCCCTGCAGAGGTGACCCAACTGCTTCCCTTCTGGTCCTTTCTGGAATGGGAATCCTTGCACCCGAGTGGGACCCCACCCTGCACTGGGGAGCCAGGGCCTGGGTGGCTGGCTGCATTTGGCCCAGGGAGATTACCCAGGACAGCTGGCAGCCCCTCCTCCTGCTGGTGCAAAGTGACCTTTGCACTCACGCCACATGCCACCAGGCACGCTCATCCCTCCCACAGGCCCTCGTTTTGCTTTCCTAGAACATTTCTCTCAGGACGCTTCTTCCTGAGCCCTCTCCTGAAGCTTTGCCCCTTGCGCAGCCCCTTCCAGAAGCCCTCCTCACACTGGACTGGACTGTCGTCCCCTCTGTCACAGAGCCTGGTGCAGCGGGGTTCTCAGGAGGCTGGTCCCAGTGTCCCTGAGCCACCACGGGAGCAGAGCTTGGGGCCTGGGAGAACCTGAGTCGGCCACACCAGCCAGCAAGCGCCCCAAGGCTGACCGGACTCGGCCATGCCCTGCAGTGACCTGTGACCAAAGCCACTGCAGCCAAGTAGCACCTGCTGTGTGCTTGCCCCGCCCCTGCGGGCACCCACCCTCCTCATTCTCAATGAATGGGCTCAGGCCCACCCAGCAGCCTCCACCCTCTCCTCACAGGACTCAGCTTCTCGCCTGGGCTGGCTCGTTTTTTCCCAGTTTGGTTTTCTTTGTGAATCAGGCCTGGCTGTTCTCCCTCCCCCTGGCTCTGTGGGGCTGGGCCCCCCACATTGGCTCAGGCAGATGTGATTCTCGACCCAGGGCAGATGTCACTGACATGGAGGGGCAAGGACAGCTCCAGGCCTGCACAGAGGGAGAGACCCCAGAAAGCATGAGGTCCCTTGTGTTCCCACTGGGCGGAGGGGAACACAGGCCCAGAGAGGGTGAACAGGCTGCCCAAGATCACTCAGCACTCTAAACTGTCTTAGCCTGGATTCCTCCTATAGTGAAGTCTGAAATGAGGCTTATACCTGGGTAGGGTATTTTTAAGAGGGGACAGAAGTAGGAAGGAGAGGAAGCCAGTGGAAGCGTGCCACCACTCTGGCTGCGATTGCAGGTGATGTCACAGCAGCGCCCTCTGAATGCTTCAGATGAGTGCCCTGGCTTGGGGAAAGAGGAGTCCAGTTAGCCTTAATTCCCTGGCCATTGGCAATGGCTGCTCCATGCCACTGGGGTGTGGTGTCCTTGCACCTCTGGGTTGTGCCGATGCCTGCCTGGCTGGGGGGGCTCCTGGGGGGAGCCAACACTGGGGCACAGAGAGAGCCAGTGCAGTGAGGTCAGGCTGTCAGAGCCACGTGAACCACCCATTCCCACAGCAATGGCTGCAGTGAGTGGCCAGGCTGAGGAGCTGTGGGGTGGGGCCCAGTGGTAGCTGACACATGACTGAGCTGTACAAGGGCAAGAAATCATGGCCAGTAGGGACTGAAGAAACCATCAGAATGCCTGGCTCCAGTCCCCTAAGAGAGGTTTCTTTTTCTCCCATAAAAAGAAATCCAGAGATAGATAGCTGGTAGCACAGGTTCAAGGATGTCAGCACCTGTCTGTTTCCCTCATGCTCACAGGATGGCTGCTACAGTTCCAGTCATCATATCTGCAGTTCTAGGAAGAGAAAAAGCTGGAAGCCTGGTGGAATGGGAACAAGCACAACACCTTCACCTGGAGAGCCAAAGCCATCTCCAGGAATACTGCAACCTATAACTTTCACAAAAACTCTTTGACCAGAAGGACTATACGTAACTCAGAACCTCTGCTCGGTAGTAGTAAGAATGAGTGCTGAGGCAGCCAACCAGGTCTGCCTGCCACAGACAGGCCCGTTTTCTTTTCTTTTGTAGAGGAGCTGGCCTCTTCCCCTGCCCCCGACCCCTACTCTTTGTTACTCTTGGCCAGATCATCTCTGGCGCTTTCCCTCTCTCCTTTTAGCTCCCCTTCAGAAGGGGAAGGCCCTTCGGGAAGTCTTCCTGGTAACAACCCCAGAGAAGAGTGCCCATAGGAGAAGTGGAATTCCAGGCTCCTGCAGCTCCCTGTCTGTTTGGGACCCTGGGAAGCCAGGCAGCCATCTGTACTTGGGACCAGCCGGCCATCCACCCCAGGTGAGCCTTGTGCAGTAATGGCATGTAAACGTCCACCTCCGCGGGCCAGAGTCTCAGCCCTCGCAGGGCAGCCCATCTTCCAGCCTCTCTGGCAGCTCAGGCAGAGGTCTCTCCATCACTCTTGGTCTGGGGTCTCCAAGAAGCTGAGCCTGCCTGGAGGACAGAGGAGAGGGTGGCTGGAGAAGGGACTCGGAAGGGAGGGAAGCCGATTGGCTTGGGATCACTCTGCAACTCAGGCAGGGTTACGCTGGGCCCTCTGGGAGTCCCAAAGGAGCAGGGAGCTGGTACCTACACTCTCACTTGAGGGTTGGGTGCTGCCCCCCCAGGGCTCCTCATCCTGGCATTCCAGGTGCCACATGGGCAGATCTGGAGGCAGTGGCCACGGAAAGCGCAGGCCAAGACACGCAGCTATGGCAGGGTAACTGCAACACAGGGAGTGGCCTGTGGGTGGACAACGGTGGCTATGGAGGATACCTGGGATGTCCTGCTGGAGCAGGTAGGAAGGACCGTCTCAGGGGGTGCGCATGTGGGTGGAGAGATGTCCTTGTGTGGGACCGTCTCTCTCTGCAGGACGCTGGCCTCCCCGGCTCCAGCACTCAGTGCCCTTGGTGGAGAAGTCCCACCTCCTCACTCCCAGGTGAAGACACAGCTGGAGCATGGAGCGGAGCCGCCTGTCCCTTGTGCTTCCTGAGTCACTGTACTCACTTTTTCTGAAGAGGATTATGGCCGCTGCAGTGCCTGCTCCCCCACGTCACCAAACTGTATTTCAATGTCCTACCTTCGCTAAGGACTAATGTGGTGCTCTCCAGCGGTGGCCCTGGACTGTCCCCACGTGTGCTGGCCCCCACTGAGGTGCAGCAGTGCTCTGGGCTGGCGACTGGAGGTGGCCTGGCACAGCCTGGGGCTGGCCACATTCGCTGTCCCCAGTGCTCCTTTCTGGTGCCCTCTCCTGCAGCCACCCAAGGCCCCACAGCTGCAGCGAGGACCGAGAGGCCCCAGGTGCAGAGTGATCCGGAGGCCCCGACGCTGCCCAGCAGCCTCTCACCACCGCTGCCTCTGCTCCATCCATCTGCCGCCTGCTCCAGGCACCTGCAGCCAGGCTCCCAGCCACTCTTGGTCCCCCAGGCCCCTGGCTCCTCCATGATTGGTGGCCCGCTCAGAATCTGGCATAGATTCTTGGCACTGGATGTCGTGTGAGGGCAGTGCCAGCCTTAGACATGATGGAGTGTCCCTGGTTGCCTGGGGTGCCTGGTTCCCCAGCCCACCTCCAGCCAGAATCCACCTGGCTCCTCTGCTCTCTGCTAAGAGCTGGGACCAGATGGCAAATTATCGGGGCTGATTTACAGCGACAGCTTAGTTGGCCGATGAGAAGGCCTAGAGGCCAAGGGGCCTGGAGGGAGAGGCCCCTGGGAGGCCAGGGCTGGGGCAGGAGAAGGGCAGGGGAGGGGGCCCGAGAAGGGAAAGTGGGGCAGGGAGGGAGGGGAAGCGCAGCCTGGAGGAGGAAGGAGCGGAGCCGGCTTTCACAGCCTATGCCAGGCACGCTGTGCCCACGGGGCATCTGCTTTACAGCCTGGCAGTCTCCAATATGGTAGCCACATGTGGCATTTTATCTTAAAATTAATTATAATTAACTGTCATGAACAATCCAGTCCCTTAGTCACACTAGCCACGTTCCAAGTGCTGAATAGTCACATGTGGTGACTGCGTTGGACAAGACGGACAGGAATGTCTCCATCATTCCAGAAATCAAGGGACAAGAGGGAGAGAGACCTTGGAATGGTTTCTGGCTTGGGGGGCTGAACAGTGAGTGGAATCCAAAACCACACAGAAACTGGGAGGACAAGGAAAGGGACAGGTTTGGGGTGGGAATCAAAACTTCTGCTTGGGGACATAGTAAATTCAAGAGGCCATTCATCACCCAGGCAGCCATGGCAAGTAGGCGTTTCTGTTCCTGGAGTCTGGAGCCCCGTGGAGAAGTCAGGACTGGGGACAGAAATTGGGGAACCAGCACCAAGTGGGTGGTTGTTAGAGCCACGGGATCAAGGGAGGGGTTCAGGCCCCAATCCCCAAAGACAATCCCAACACCATCATCCCAAATGTTGATATCAGGAAAGATCAAATTCCCCAGAGTCTTGAAAGGTCTTTAGTCAAAATCTGAAACTTTGATATATCAAAATCCCAAAAATATAATTCTGGATAAAAAATAATTTAAAGATTCTCCAGTAGTCATTTTATTTACATTTTCCAAAGGGGATTTATTTGGAAACATATACAAAACTGATATTTCATGGGCCACTTTGCACAGTAAAATAGGCAGTAAATTCAGACCGATTGGGAAAAATCAACACTCAGGAATACTAACAACAGTCACATGGGTTAACCAACCCGTCGGTGTGGACAGTCTGATGCAAAATACATTCTTAAAGAAATAGGTCAAAGAGCAAAATGCAGGCTGGAGTTGTGGCTCAGTGGTGGAGCACTTGCCTAGCATGTATGAGGCACTGGGTTCAATTCTCAGCATCACATATAAGTAAATTAATAAAATTAAGGTCTACCGATATCTAAGAAAATACTAAAAAAAAAAAAAAAAAAGCAAAACGCATGAAAGCAAAACACTCTCCTTGGTGATTGTGTGCACCCAGCTTTATGATTATGGCCATTGGAAATACCACATAGGACAACCAAGGTCTTTTGACAAAATCAATCAAAACCACAATTGGGTCAGTCACAGTGGCATACACCTGTAATCCCAGCAGCTTGGGAGGCTGAGGATTGTAAGTTCAAAATCAGCCTCAGCAATAGTGAGGCGTTAAGCAACTCAGTGAGAGCCTGTGTCTAAATTAAAGACAAAATAGGGCTGGGGATGTGGCTCAGTGGTCGAGTGCCCCTGAGTTCAATCCCTGGTATGCTTCCTCGCCAAAAAAAGAAAAACCACAATTGGTCACCCTCACGTAAACAGTTGTCCAAACAACCAGGATCTTGAGAAATTTCATTTTTCATAAGTGTAGGACGTCTCTCCATTGGTTGAGGAAGTTTCAACATTTCTACGTACGTGCACGTGTTTATGCACAAAGTCACCTTGGTAATAATGCACTTAGGCTGAGTTGAACTTGCAAAAAGTGGATCAAATACAACTCCTGAGAGTCATTGCAGGATTTCCACCTCCACGCTGGAAGTGACGCCAAGGGTGACCTCCGTGGTGTAGCGAATTGTAAAATCTAATGCTCTAACTTTAAAATGTTGAGAGGAAACAACTAAGAGAAAAACAGGAGAAAATAACCTTTAAAATGAAAAAGGAGATTTGACACGTGAAAAGAACTCACAGGGATAGAGTATGCCCAGTTGCTCTGAGGGGTCCACGGGCGCTGGGGACTTGGGTCGCGAGCCCAATCTTGAAGCCTTGCTTTGAGGTAAACAGAGCAGGCGACTCCCCCAGAGGGCACAGACGGGGGTCGTGCGCCCTTTCTGCATGGTGGACCTTACCACCCGGTCCCTCGGCCACACACTCGCCCCCTCACAGGCATTGCCGGGCTTCTAGGTATTTGTGGACCCTGAACCATGGTAGCCACCTGCACATCACTGAGGGTGCGCCCATCCCTCCCCAGGTCCCAGCTCCTGCCCATCTCGTGCCGCCCGTTTTCTTTCTATGGGAATTGGGAGGTATATGTTTGGCTTTTAGGATTTCAACGTTCAGGATTTTAATCTTTTGGGATTATGATTTGGGGGATTAGATTTTGGGGATTTTAATCTTCTGGGATTTCAATATTTGGGATTATGGCTTTTGAGTCTGTGTTTTAGGGATTAAGATGAGAATGGCTCTCCCTGGTCACCAGTGGGACTCCAGGGTGCACTGGCCAGCTCCCACAGAACAGGGTCACAGCTTGTCTGGGGCAGGGACTGATGTGATAGTGGGGGTGCTCCCTGCCCCAAGGCTGGGTCACCTTGAGTGTGTCACCATAATCACCACGAGGAGGGGAGAAGAGTCTTCTTCCTCCTCCTGAAAGAGCTATTGACCAGGTCACAAGGTCAAGGGCAGGAGAGCCAGGAGCGACCTCTCACCCTTCACTACACTTTACAGTAAGATGTCGAGAGGAAGGGCAGCCTCCCTGGTCTGTAGAGGGCCACAAAATGAATATCTTGGGTCTTGCAGACTGGATGGTCTCTGTCACAATGACTCAGTTCTGCCACTATAGCCCGAAAAAGCCACAGGCACAGTATGGGACTGGACTCACAAAGCCAGGCAGCAGGGCTGGATTTGCCCAGAGCTGCCAAAGACTGGGGCGGGGTGAGGGGTGGGGCTCTCAGGAGGAGAGAGGGACTGGGAGCGCCCCCAACTGGGTATTAGTGACAGGGAAGTCCTAACGCCAGCCAGGCACTGGCAGGGCCCTCTGAAGGTTGTGGCAGTGTAGACAGTCTGATGCCAAGCCCTGAGCTGAGCTCATTTCTAGCAGGAGGTAAAGAGCAGGTGGCATGGGCGTGTACACCACAGGAACAGGGTGGAGGGGACACCACTGCCCGTGAAGCCCCCTCCGCGAGTAAACCCTGGGCAACTCTGTGTCTTGTAGGATTCAGGTCCCCACGGGATTCCAGCATAGGAGGGGGTGCTGCACATCCATGACTCCTTCCTGAATCACATTGAAATGACAGTAAAGAAGTTCCCACGTGGGTTTATCCATGACCTGCTGAGGACAGGAGGGGGCCATCAGCAGACCAGAGGGTCTGAGTGGAGAATGGGGAGCAACTGGGATGGGTCAGAAGGAGGCACCCCGCAGGACTCACCAGGGATTTTTCAGGGGCAGAGAGGATTCTTCTTTTCTGGAAGTCCACAAATGCAGGGGGGCAGAAATAGAAGGCAAGTCAAGGTGGCTAATTGAGACTGTCCACAGAACAAACGTGTCCGTCAGCAACCCCAGCCCCTGTGAGTAGCGTGATTGGCAGGGGTGGTATGGATCTCTGGGCTAAAACCAGGAAATGGAAATGGTTCTTTTTTTGGGGGGGTGGTACTGGAGATTGATTGAATTCAGGGGCACTCAACCACTGAGCCACATCCCCAGCCCTTTTTGTGTTTTATGTAGAGACAGGGTCTCACTGAGTTGCTAGCCATCACGATTCTCCTGCCTCAGCCTCTTCAAGTGCTGGGATGACAGGCATGCGCCACCGCGATCAGCTAGGAAACAGTTCTTTACAGAGATGGAATGACCACCTAGAGAAACCCAGGGCGGCAGTGGTGTCCAGCTCAGAGTCACCCCTCCCTCCCTTGGTCAGCGTGCCCCTCCCCGTGCCTGCCTTGTGCACGGGGGTACATGAGGCCCATGAGTGAGAGGAGAAAAGGGGACGCCTGCTTCTGATTTTATCATCCTATGCCCTTCCTTATTATTATAGAGGTTTTTGAAAGCATGTATTTCACGGGGCTTGGTGGCACACACCTGTAATCCCAGCAGCTCAGGAGGCTGAGGCAGGAGGATTGCGAGTTCAAAGCTAGCCTCAGCAACTTAGCGAAACCCATCTGTAAATAAAATATAAAAGAGGGCTGGGATGTGGCTCAGTGGTAAATGCCCCTGGGTTCAGTCCTCAGTACATCAACAAAAAAATGTACTTTACTGAGCAAAAAATTTAAGATAAACAAAAACTAAGATAAAATATTTATACCATAACAACATAGTGATATTTATAATATAGAAAGATATTTTATAAATGATTATAAAGGCAACCCTGTAGAAAATTAGTGAAGAATAGGGACAGGAAATTTCTCTCAAATGGAATTCACCCCAGGTCATTTGAATGATGGTGAATAACAAAGGACCAGCTTAGAGAGAGGTGGGCAGGGTCAAGGGAACAGGCAGGGATGGAAAAACATCCAGAGACTGGCAAAGCAGGGAGTTGCCCTTCACCCTAGGGCTTAAAGGCAGAGGCAAGGAGGGCTCCTCTGAGCCCAGCAGAGCGGGCACAGGGAGTGAGGCTGCCCTGCAGGAGCTGGAGCTTGAGGCCACGGCAGTGCCAGAAACATGGGGCTAGGCAGGGAGAAAATACCCCAGGGTTTCTCTCCTCTCACCCTATCTCCTATCCCAGCACTCCAGAAATCTACTCCACAGACAAACTCACATGAACACACAAAACAAGTAGAAGGATCTTCATTATAGCATTGTTCATAATGAAAGAAACTAGAAATAATATCAATGTCCATCAATAATAAGACGGATACTGGTGAAGACTATGGTAGCCAGGAATTATATATATGGTTGTGTGCCAGGATTGATTCTGTACAATTTGCATATATTCTCTCACTTAATCTCACAGTAATCCTTTCCGGCAGGTACTAGTACTAATCTCATTGATAGAGGAATAAACTGAACATCAGTCGGGGAGAGTGAGATTGTGGCGGAGGGGTATCATAGAGCACGGGAGCCGTCAGCAAAGGAAACAGGTGCAGATATGTGAGTGTGGAAGAAACGCTGCTAAGGGGAAAATGTCTTTGAAATGTTCTATAGTGTGATCCCTTTCATATTTTTTAAAATGGCAACTCTGTATATGTGGGTGTGAGGAAGAAACTTCTGGAAGGATGTACTCAATTGATAATTATGGTCGCCAAAGGGAGAGAGAGAGAGAGAGAGAGAGAATGAAAGAGAGGAAGGAAGGAAGGACGGAAGGGAGGGAGGGAGGGAGGGAGGAAGAAAGAATTGAAGGAGTGAAAGAAAGCATTATATGCTAAGTGAAGGAAGCCAATTCCAAAAAACCAAAGGTCAAATGTTTTTCTGAGTAGTGAACGCTGATCCATAATGGGGGTGGGCGTGGGGAGCAAGGAAGAAATGGGAGGAACTTTGGATAGGGCAAGGGGGAGAGAGGATGGGAGGGAGCATGGGGGGTGGAGTGAGATGGACATCACTACCCTCGGTACCTGCATGAAGACACGAATGATGTGACTCTACCTTGTGTGCAACCAGAGAAATGAAAACTTGTGCTCCGTATGTGTACTGAATTGAAATGCATTCTGCTGTGTTAAAAAAAGAAATAAAAAATTAAGCAAAAAAAATTTTAAAGAAAAACAAAAAAAGAAAGCATAAGACAAGAATGAGCCCCTGGTTGAGGCTGGGAGTTCAACCCTAAAGTCTCCAGTCCCGACACTGCTGCGTTCTAGCCGGGCATTCCTGGAGCCTCATTTCTCCAAGCTCAGCTTCTCCATCTACACAAGGGGACACCCAGCATGATACCCGCCTCCTAAAGCAGGTGCGAGGAGTGGCAGAGACTGTATCACCTCCCTGCAGACACTCCGCAGGGGTCAGGAAGGCTGGGGGCAGCAGGGATGGGGTGGCAGCGCCCACTTCTGGCCCTTCACCTCCCCAGGCTCCGCAGGGCACCGAGCACCAAGGCCCACCCAGCCTCCCTGTAGCCAGGCACATGCTGTCTGCTTGGTTTCTGGCATTGACAGGAAATGGCTGAAAAGTCCTGTCCACAGGGTCTGCAGCCATCTTCCTGGTTGGAGCTTGAAACAGAGGCCAGGATCGCTCAGCTGGCAACTGGATCACATGGGAGCGTGCACCCCTAGGACTCCCCAGGACTTCAGCTGAGAGGTGCAGAAAGCATTGCTACGCCTCTCGGAGGGGCTTTTCAAACAAAGCTCATTTAGCACATTGAGATTAATTAGGAGACCAAGAGTAGGGTGTACCCAAGGACAACCTCCAGCTGATGTTCTCTGACATGGAGCCAGATTTCACAGCTCCCAGGACTGTGGGGGCGAAACAAAAGTATTTATCTATATGTATGGATCATGTTATAAATAACATATATATAAAATATACACAATATACTTACATAAAACCTATAATTATTTAATAACAAGCGTACATAGTATATATAATTTATATTTATATTTTAGTACATAAAATATGTAATAATATAATCTATCTATTTAAGTTTGGACAGATAAATACCACGACTGGCTAACTAGGGTCCATTATGTGTTGGTATCAGGGTGAATGCTGAGGGCTGGGAAAGCCAGGAGTATTTTACTTTAAATATTGATGCATGCTTGCCTGTTATGATGAGGATATTCTCAGGTATTTTATGTGAAGACATTAATATAAAATAAAAAAGGATAAATGTACCAAATAGGACTGTTCTGAGGAATAAATAAGATCAGCCAGCCACAGAAGACGTGCCAGGTCCTCACTAGACAAGAAGGCTGTCACCCTTCACTGGGCTCGGCTCAGGTGCCAGGCCTGCCCGCCTTAGGTGAGTATCAGGGGCTCATCTGCAGAGGAGGAAAGGCGGGCAGGGGGCCTTCACCCTCTGTCCTCAGCTGTGCATTGACACCAGGTGAAATCTCAGAGCAAGGAGAAATTTTTTTTGGTTTTTGTTTTTTTCCTCCCAGAGAAAAGCAAAGAACTGGTTGGAGGAGGCTCTGCCCTCCCTTCCTGGGACCCTCAGGGAGAGCCCACCTGCAGCATCTGCTCCTGCGTTATTGGGAAACAAAATGTGAGGAAAACCCAAATCCATAACCCCTCCTTGTTGGATGAGTCCAGAGGAGACTCAGTCCTCCAGTTGTGGCCACGGAGGGAACAAGCCAGGCTGGGCCCTTTCAGGGAAGACCCCAAATGGGAGATGTTGGCTGCTTCTGCCACAGTGGACAGTCCTGTGCCACTGGCCAGGGAAGGGTGGGTTGGGCCCTGAGTGGGTCCCCTTATCCCTAGAATTCCAGCCAGGCAGCCCTCTCTCACGCTTAGATAAGCTGATAGGAGCACTTGGCGGGGCATAAGCCACATGCAGTTGGGCTGTTCTGGACCCGACTTGATTGCTAACCAAGGGCTAGCTTTCCACTTCCTGCCTCCTCACCGACTTGGCCTGCAGCTAGAGGCATGTGCTAAAGTGCTCCCAGTCATGGAGAGGGCAGATCTGACCTGGAACTGCTCTCCTGATGGTCACTCCAACCCCAGCCCCAGAGCCCCTGCCTGGATCCTGGACTGTGGGCCTATCCACTCCTCCCCCACATGATTTCCCTAGCAATTCCTTGGTGGCTCTTGCAGTCACTGGATGTCAGAGAGCCAAAGACCCCAGCTGCCCGCTCAAGTTTACAAGCCAATCCCATGTGATACGGGTGACTACTGGCTACGGACAGCCCAAGGTGACTCACAACTTTGGTAGGATTTTAGGGGAGAGGACTTCAGATTTTATCTCTGGGTTCATTAACAAACTCAGCCCCCAGCGGGGTTAGAGTCACTGCTCCACCTTGTGGTCATTCCTGGAACTGCACTTTGGGAAAGCCAATCCTGAGTTGCTTAGTCCAGTGAGGCCAGGGGGGGAGAGGTGTTTAAAAGTGATGAAGCCATGGATAATGACAATGATGATGATGGGTCAGTGGGTCCACAGTCACTTGCCTCTTTCTACTTACTGCTCACATCACCTCCATCTGCTGACCACCCTATTTAACACAACATCGGTCACCCCCTTTGCTTTATTTTTTATAGGTCTTATCATCATGTAACATATTATTGCTTTGGTTTTAAAATTTTTTTGATAGTGTAAACACCATGAGGGCAGGAGCCTTGTTTTGTTCACTAAAGTATTCTCTGGGGATAAGAATGCCTGGCATGTAGCAGGTACTCAATAAATATTTGTGAAATGAGAGAGTTAATAAATGACTCCCCTACCTGCCTCTGTGCCCAGTACAATCTTCATGCTGGGCCAGGAGACTTAGTATCCCCTAGCCACACACACACACACACCCTTTCAACCCAGCCAGCCAGTGCAAGTCTTGCCCTTTGTGGTCAGTCCTCTGCCTCAGTTCTCACCTGTAGGATCTGTGTCCCTCAATGTCATTCCCTGTAGCTGTGTCCCTGCCTATATCCCAGCATCTGCTATATGACATTGCCCACCCTCTGTGAGCCAGGTCCTCAGCAGTCTAGAAAGCTAGATATTAAGTACTGCCATTTTTCTGATGAGAAATGAGTTAATAGAGATTAAGCAGTTTTGTGATTTATCCACCCCAGTGTTTCCCAGAGACTATCTCAAGGATTCTAATGGGTGAAACAAAGAAAAATGTATGTGAAACTCAGAAAGGTTTCCACAGTGGGAAGGTTTTAGAAAACACTGGATTAAAGAAAGCACGATTCTTCAGAGCAGGATTCAAAACCTTTGACATGCTGTGTCTCAACCTTTTAAGCAAAGAGGAGCATCCATGGACCACAGTGTCTCCCCAACTTCTCTGGCTTTAGAACCACTTTTTCAAGGGGCATCTTGCAGGACTCAGAAAACCCTGCCTACAGCCCCCAAAGCATCCAGATCGGTCTTGATCATTCCAATGTGGAATGTCCAAGACGTGGGGTGGGTGCATGTCAGGTGGCCCCTGCAGGTGACTCATTTGACACTCCCAACAACACTGTGAGACAGAGATCCTTCTGATCATTTCCCACATGGGTAAACCGAGGCCTGAAAGTCATTTGCTCAGTGAATGCTGCCTGTCAGTATTGGAGGCTGGAGGAGTGGACTCTTCCTCAGGTTGAGATGCTCGTGGCAGTTTGTGGGGGTCCGGGAGGCAACAGGGGGCCTCTGTGAGAAGAGGCGGGGCAGAGGAGATGCAGGGCTGGCTGTGCCCGGGCTCTGAGAGATGCCAGTCCTGACAGACAAATGGTCCCCTTCCCCCTCCTTCAGCCCCATGTTCTCAGATGTTCCCGCAGTTTTAATTAAACTCTGCGTATGGCTGCTCAGTGAGGGGAAAGCGGCTGCTCTGTATCTCAGTGGCCTCGGGACTCCTCACTCTTTATGGCTCAAACAACTTCGCAGGGAATTGTGTAGTGTTTGAATTGCTTTGTGTCGCCTCTAAGCAGGGCTGAGGGACCCCAGGCCCCACCCCAAAGACATTGTCCTGGCTTCACAAGGATTCACCATCAAGCCCTGCCTCCCCTGCCTCTGAGGCCCCTTCCACCCCAGGACCCATGCTGGCAGGACCTGGGAGGTCTTGGAGGGGTGGGCCATGCACCCCAGTTCTTGTACTGAAAGGCAGCTTCATTTCTGAGCTCTGATACACACCATCGGGTCACCTCCTTCCCTATTTAGTCCATTGTCCTTTTCTGTGAAGCCACCCGTTCACTGGATTGGCTTTTCTCACACACCACTTCCCAGGAGCCAGGCGCTGTTCTCGGCTCTGTACCCGAATCCACCTGCCAAATCTTCCTAATCTCATAGGGTAAGGACTGTGGTTATCTTGTTGAATAGATGGGAAAACTGAGGCAGAGAGGGGTTGTTTCTTGCCCAAGATCATAAACTATTAATTAGTTCATGAAGCCAGAACTCAAACCCAGTCACCTCAGCTCTAAGAATCTCTGCCCTGTTATAACCACTATGCTCAGATCATATGCAAATGGCTTGGCTCCTGGGTTGGCCTCACCACTGAGGTCTAGCCCAGCAACCACAGCTTGCGTGCCCACCTGCCTAGTCTCTCACTGACCCTGGGTTGATATGGTCTGCAGCAGATGGCATTTCCAGAAAAGAAATACAGCTCACGAACAACTATAGCTCAAGAACCTTCCTACTCCCTGTCCTCTGCGAATCCAGGCAGATCCGTTACTGCCTCTGCCAACAGAAGACAGTTGAAGTGACACCGTTTATGTTCCAACACCAGCTAATAAAAGTGGCATGCACTTCTGCCCCTCCCTGTGGGGACTTGGCCACCCTGTTGCGAAGCAGCCCACATGGTCCTCAGAGACCCCCGCGGAGCTCTGAGCTGACAGCTTGCACACCTGGCCGGCCAGGTGAGCCACTGACAAAAGCTACCTTCCAGTCCCTAGTGGAGTCCCCCAGCAAGGTAGAGAAGGGACAAGCTGTCCCTACTAGGTCCTGCCTAAACTGCAGATTCAAATTAAATGATCGATGTTGTTCTGAGCCCCTAAGTTTTGGGATGGTTGTTACATAGCAACAGGGAACCAAAATACCTATTATCTGTGCCTTTGGGATGCCTTGTGGGCCTGGGTGTGTTCCCTGATGTGACTTCCTATTTTAGGGCTGAGTTCAGTGCCAGGTCCGACCTCCCCATTCTAGGCAATGGAGGCAATTCTAGTCTGTTTTAGGTCAAATATTCTAGTTTTGACAATGCCTAAATCTGCTATTTCTCCTTCTGTTTTATTTATTTGTTCATTTTGATGGTACAGGGGAGTGAACTCAGGGGTGCTCTACCTCTGAGCTACATTCCCAGCCCTTATTATTTTATTTTGAGACAGGATCATGCTATGGGGTCCAGGCTGGCCTTGAACTTGTGATTCTCCTGCCTCAGCCTCCTGATTCACTGAGATTATAGGCATGCGCCACCAAACTCAACGTTTTTATTGAGTTTTTTACTTTGATGATTTTTTTCCACTTATGAAAGTTATATTTAGCTCTTCTACAAATTATCCAGTCAATTTTGATTGCTCTTCATAGATCTGTCACACTTTCGATCCCCTTTTAATTCATTAAACATATTAAACAGACTACTTTTAAACTGGGTGTGGTGGCTGGTGTATGTGTCACCTTGCCTGAGTTAAGGGATTCTCCTGGAGCTGGTAAAACAGTCTTCCTGGGTGTGTCTGTGTGGGTGTTTCTGGAAGGAACTAGCAATGAATCTGTAGAGTAAGTAAAGAAGATCCGCCATCCCCAGCATGGGTGGGCATCATCACCTTCATGAAGGCACAGGTAGAACATCAGGAAGAGGGACGGGGAGTTCTCCCCCCACCACTCTGTTCTCTCTTTCTCTCTCTTCTTTCCTTGGGCTGAGACTTCATCTTCTTCCCTTAGATGCTGCATTTCCTGGTTCTCCACCTTTGGACTCTGGGACTTATACCAACCCCTCCACCCACCCCTTCTCCTGCCTCAGTTTCACCCTCCTTGGGCTGAAAGAGCTGCAGTGTACCAGCCTTCCTGGTTCTCCAGCTTGCAGGCTACTTCATGGGAATTTCTGGTCCTTGTGATCACATGAGTCAATTCCCATAATAAATCTTTAAACACACACACACATATATATATATCTTTATGAAGAACTCTGACTAATACACAGGATAATGATGGCTACAATGCTAATTTTTTTTTGCTAAATGATCTTTTAATTTGTTACTTCTTTAAACTCTTATACATGGTGATGTCTCCTTGTGCATTCCAGGATTTCAATGGTATGCTCATGTTCTTCATGGTTTTGCAGGTGAGCATTTGCTGGGGTCCATGTTGACAGTATGTTCCTCAAAAGAGATTTGCACTTGCTTCTGGCAGGCTGCTGGTGAACCCACCAGTGCAGAATCACTGGCTCGCGTCACCTGAGATTTAGGTTAAATGAGTCTTTGAGGTTATGCTACCAAGGCCAAATTCAGCCCTTTCCAAATCCCCAGAGGCGTACCTTTCCTTTCTTCTGCTATGAAGTATTTTGGAAGAAGAGTTTGCTTCAAGTGTTACTCTGCTTCCAGGGCCCCAGTTGGTAAGTTTCCCACACTAACTTGAGTTCATTTTCTTAACTGCTTTCTTTCTTACCAGAGGTGCCCAAGGACCCCAGGTAACTGTGCAGAAGGGGCCACTGGAAATGGAGGAGTAATATTAAAAGAGGGCCTGGAGCGTGGCTCACGGTAGAGCACTTGCCTAGCAGGAATGAGGCCTTGGGTTCAGCTTTAACACTGGAAAGAGAAGAAAACAAACGGAGAGAGAGGTAAATGGACCAAAGGAAAGAAAACATAAAGATGTTTATGTGGGAGGGGTAATGTACCTGGGTTTATACTTATTGCAAAAAAAAAATTGTGATATCACTAACAACTAAAGTTCTTTCTCAAACTATTTAGTAGCTCTCAATGTCTTATCAATAAATAAATGACAAGTGAATTTTATCTTTTTCTTAAAGTATGTTCCTCAACCTGAGAACAAATTGCTTTCCCTCTGCTTTCATTCCTGCTGGTAGGTCCTAAGAAGGGATCCCAGAAGTCGCCCTTCCCCTGAGACACCTGAGCTTGCCAGCGAAATCGTTTTCTACCCGGTTAGTCTGCCCATGAGTGGTTCGTTAATCCCTGCATTAGAACTGATGTAGTTGCCATCCATCGTCACAGTTACGCTACCTAATAAACATACTGTCTTGCAACCGTAAACATTTAAATAGCGGGCGGGTGATTCAGGTGTGGGGGGAGCATGGCTGTCCTCTTTGGGCCTCAGTTGCTGGATTTACCCACATTCCTGGAGGCGACTGGCTACTGGCTGTGATGGGCTGGCGCGGCTCCAGGTATCTCTTGCTTTCTACCAGGCCAGCCTGGACATGCTCTCATGGCAAGTACAGAGGTACAAGGGCAGGTTAGTGAGCCTTGTAGTGTCTCACGAATACCTCGCTGGCTAAGGCCAGTCATAGGGCAAACCCAGAGTCAAAAGAGGGAGCACAGCCCCGCGCCCGGCTGAGCACATGGCAAAGCCCCAGAGGGAAGGGCCTGGATTCAGGGAGGGCTAAGGAACTGGGCCCCATGAGGCAGCTGGGGCCAGGCAGCCCACTTGCAGGAAGCCTGTCAGGCAATGCTTCAAAAGACCTCAGAATGTTCCTTGGGGACTGAAGCAGGGGTGGACAGAACTCTTCTCCCTCAATCCTGTCTGGGCCTTTGAGTGCCTTCAGGTCAGAGTGAATGTGTCTGACCTGCCTCTCACTACTCGCCTGCCCCTGCTTAAAACTGCTGGTCACACAACTTTTGTTCTCAGAGACAGCCTAGGAAGGTGGTCAGCAGGACCCAGCTTGCTACCGTCAAAAGGTCCCCTCCCCAGCTCAGTCAGTGCCTCCACTTAGGTCTCCAGGCATATTGCTGAAAATAAAATGTGGCTGCAGCTTGGTCACTTAAAAACCGACCATCATTTCTTTCCTGCATTAACCGAGGCTATGTTAAATAGATGACCTGTAGAGAATCTATCAAATTTTCCAATTGTCAATACCATGCCAAAGAAAGCAACATAAATCAGGGAGCGATTCTGAGAAACTGTTTGATGATGCAGAGAAGCTCAAGGTCAGGACCAGACGTTCCTCTGCCTTGTACATCCAGAGCCCATGCCACACAAGGCACACCCTTGCCTTGGCGTCACATGCAGGGAGCATGTGTTACAGGTTCTGGGACAGGGACAAGGGCCAGGTAGGTGCAGCCTGAGCAAGGAGGGGAGACCCGCAAGGGCTTTGCAATGAGCCTTCCGTGGAGGATATTTGCGAGAGCTGTCATGGGAGCAAGTGACAGAAATCTAGCTTAAAGCCGGGGGCAGTGGCACACGCCTGTAATCCCTGCACTTTGGGAGGCTGAGACAGGAGAATCACGAGTTCAAAGCCAGCCTCAGTAATGACAAGGCACTAAGCAACTCAGTGAGACCCTGTCTCTACATAAAATAAGGCTGGGGATGTGACTCAGTGGTCAGGTACCCCTGAGTTCAATCCTCAGTACCAAAAAAAAAAAAAAAGAAATCTAGCTTAGGGTAGTATATAGAGAACGAGAGATTTATCATCCCATTAAACCACGTAACAATGAAGGTCAGCACAGAAGCTGGTCTCAGATACCTGGAGTCAAGGACAAGCCAGTCGGAAGCTCTGCCCATTGCCTTCCTCCCCTTCACCTCTGGCTGTAAACTCATCTCACTCACCAGCTTCCCTCACACCACAGGCAGAGGTGGGGGAGTTGTTGAGGAACTAACCAGTGACCACCTCTGAACTCGTCCCCATCAGGACACTTTGTGATCAGAGAGCTCTCTTCTGAGCTCATGTTGGAAAATGCAGGAAAAAACATTCTGATCGGCAGACCTGTGCCATGTGATCAATCCTAGAGAAAGATTCTGATTGAGCAGGCCTACATCATGTGATCAATCCTAGGTGAAGACTCTCATTGGGGAAGGCCGCATCCTGCGATGGGTCATAGGGAAAGATTCTGATTGGGCAGGTCTGTATCATGTGACCAATTTGAAGCTGATCCCTAGATTCAGGGACGGGAGTGGTGCACTGTGATTAGCAGCCTTCATCAGACCACATGAGGAATTGTTCTATACAGAACGAGGGAAAAGCATTCTAGATCAAGGGGTAGCTTTGGCAGGGGGTCTCATCTGCAGGGCCAACCAGCACATGTTATGGATGGTTTAGGTCACCCATTTCCAAAGGAGAATCTGGGCTGAGATTACTGAAATATGAATGGAAAAGGGAAGTAATGGGAAATATGTATTCTTTCTCCTTTTGACCACCTGAGGGATGTATTCTTAGTTCTGTTTAACTGACAAAGAATACCAAGGCTCAGAAAGAGCAAGTGGGTCATACAGTGGTAGAGAAGGCCCTTAGAACAAGTATCTTTGACCTCCCTACATTCCTCTCCCACCAAAATAATTTAACCATGCTGTGAAGCCCTCTCTGAACCTCCACAATCCCACTGCTAGGTGATAACTCTAGAGAAATGAGGGCTGTGCACAGAAGATAATATGCATGAAAGTGTTTACAGCAATTTTTTTCCCAGAACTACAACAACAACAACAACAAGAGAAACAGAAAAATAAGCCAAAGCCTATCCACAATAAAATGGACAAATAATTTGTGGTATACTCACACATGGAATACTATATAGCAAAGAAAATGAGTTATATACACAACAGCATGAATGAATCTTACAGGCATTTTTGTTGAGTAAAAGAAGCCAGACATGACAGAGGACATACCATATGTGTCCATTTATGTGAAGTTCAAGAAGAGAGAAAGTAAATCTAGGTGGCAGAGATCCAAATAGTGGTTACCTCTGGGTGGGATAAAGACTAGGAAGAGGCACCAGAGAGCCTATGGACAGGGCTCAAAAAACCTATATCTTGATAGGGGTGATGGTTATGCAGATATATATGTAGATAAGAGTTCATCAAGCCAAATGTTTAAGAGTTGTGTACTCTAGACAAGGCCACATTAATGTTCATAGCAGCTCAACTTATAAGAGCTAAGCTATGCAACCAACCTAGGTGCCCTTCAACAGATGAATAAAGAAAGAAAATGTGGTACATACACACAATGGAATATTACAGAGCCATAAAGAAGAATGAAATTATGGCATTTGCAGGTAAATGGATAGTACTGGAGAGTATCATGCTAAGTGAAATAAGCCAATCCCCAAAAACCAAAGGCCAAATGTTCTCTCTGATATGGGGATGCTAACACAATAAGGGGAAGGGGAAAAATGTTCACTGGATTAGACAAAGGGGAATGAAGGGAAGGCAGGGAAGATGGGAATAGAAAAGACAGTAGAATGAATCAGACATACTTTCCTATGTTCATACATGGATACATGACCAGTGTAACTCCATATTATGGACAGAATGGGAAGTTATATTCCAAGTATATATGATATGTCAAAATACACTCTATTGTCATGTGTAACTAAAGAGAACAAGAAAAGAGTTGTGTACTTTATTGTACACAGGTTGAAGTGTTTATATAATACTTGCAAGTTGTATTGGGATATGTATATCATACTTCAGTTTTTAAAAATTCATTCACAAGTTTGATGAATAGACATTTCACACCCTTCAAGTCTGTTCTGTTCTTTATTTTATTAATGAACTTATTTTTTCACGAGGGCGCTGATATTTCCCACCTAGGTTTGAGGTGGAATCTCTGCACTTCTCAGGACACTTTTATAGTGGTGCTTTAGTGACATCACACTTGAGAGACCACTCTATAGTGTGCCCATCCCTTCCACCACTACTCAAGTTCCCAAAGAGTAAGCCCTAAGTTCCACAGGGACCTACTCTTTTTCTGGCTTCAACCACCAAAGTGAGTTGGGACTGGGAATGAGGCTGTTCAGCACACCATCCCCCTGAGCCAGGAGCCCTTGCATGGCCACAAAGAACTGCAGTTCCCAGGAAGACTGAGGGGTGGAAGTCAGTCAGCAGACCACCATCAGTAGTCATATGCTCATCGGAGGCGATGGAAGCAGACACAGAACTCAAGCCTACCACAGCCACAACACAACAGAAAAGATGGACTTACATCTCAGGTCACCAGTTCCTTTCTTACCCACTGAATTGACTTAATCTTGCCTATCTCAGATTCCTCACCAGTAAAAGGGACACAGACCACCTAATCATACACTGAGATAGAATAGCCAAAGGAGACTTGGCAGAGAGCTAATCTTATCTTTGCGTGGATGAGATCAAAGGAAGTTCCATCCATTGAGTTACTCTAACATACTAATTTTCCTAGAATAAGACACATCATGACCATCTCCCATAAAAATATTAAGTTTTCAAATCTACAATGTCTCTGATGTGACCACTAGGGTTGTGCAGTGTACTACCTGAACAACCATATGCATGTCCCTGTTTGTAGAATATGAGGTGCTATACAAATATAAGGGGTTTGCCTTATTATTCTGGCCAGGAATTTTAGGTCAACTCCTTCATTCTTTTTTTTTAAATATTTTTTAATTGTTTATGGATCTTTATTTTTTATCTTATGTATTTATATGTGGTGCTGAGAATCAAACCCAGTGCCTCACACATGCTAGGCAAGTGTTCTACCACTGAGCTACCACCCCAACCCCAACTCCTTCATTCTTGAAGGATAGGAAGAGAGCCCTCACTATGGCTGAGCCTGTGTCTCTGATCTCAGACCTCTAGCCTCCATAATTGGGAGGAAGTAAAATTCCTGGTGTTCAAACCACTCAGTGTAGGGTATTTTGTTATGGCATCCTAAGCCGACTAAGATGGTTTTGTTCATCTGGTCAGTGACTTTACCTGAAGAATCAACCGATAATCATTTAAGTTGCTATCTCTCTCATGGACATTTGAATTCCAGAATCTATCCAAACCCAAGACCCAAAGAGTGAAATGCTAATGCTGAGTCTTTGAGCAGCACCCAGTCAGTGGGGAGATATGCTCCAGGGAGATAGAGGCTGCCTTCCTCCCTCACCACACACAGAGGCAGCAGCCTCCTCTCCCTGGGCCTGAAGATGGCCACAGCTCTGGGTTCTCAGACTCTGTTCTCTGGGATGGAGCCTGATCCTGCAAGATACTTCCCAAAGCAGGAATGCTCCATCTCTGCAGCCTCCCTCTGGCTGTAAAATTAGACTTGCCTATTTCCAACAGCCAGCTGGCAGGTGGGAGGTGTGGAGAGTGGGCCCTGACCCCTCCAGGGACGCTTGGCTTCAAGACAATAAGGAAAGTCATCTAGTGGGCTTCCACACACTGCCTTCCCCCACAGTTTCTGTTTTAGCATTTTGAGAGGGAAAAAAAAAAAGGCATTCTGGTGACAAAAGCAGGTCCTGCTGGGAGGAAAATGGCTGCCCATCGTAGCAGGCTGGTTCCCTGGGAAATGCTCAGTGTCCCCAGCTCACGAGCTTTCCGGACTGTGCCTCAAGCACTGGGGAGACGATGATGATGGACAGGAACCACCCTCAGGCTCCACAGCCTACCATGTGAGTCCAACTTGCAGACAAATCATTACCAAAGGGTGTGAGAAGTCCCCTGGGAGGAACAGGGGACCTAAGGGACACGGAGAAGAAGGCTGGGAGGCCCTCTTGGTTGGGCACCCAAGGAGGCCTCCCAAAGGAGGTTCCATTAGAATGGCCTCTTGCAGAACCCTTCAGAGTTCACCAGGCAGAAGGTAGTGTGGATACCACCAAGGGGCAGACCCCTAGGCAAAGTCCTGAAAGACCTATGGGTTGTGCTAAGCAGTTTGGACTTTATCTAAGTAGGCATTGGGAGCCATGGAGGGTTTTAAGCAAAGACGGGGTAACTTTCCCAGTGAGGACCACCATGAGCTTACCTGAAACCCAAACTCTCCCAGGATGGAGCAGAAGGACCTTGAAACCCTGGACCCTCACTAGCTTTCTGCTAGTGACTAAGTCTTGCATGTCCACCCCAACCCCGGATGGTGTTCTAATAAGAGTTTAGGGCCATGTTTGCTATGATTCTTTCAGTCTTTCTGGAAACACAGGCCAGTTACTCCTACCACAGCTCATATAGGAGGTGGTCTACCTCTATTGGAGAGGGAGACGGGGAGCCCAGGCTAGGCAGCAAGACCTGTCCACCAGGAGAGAAGGCTGGAAGGAAAGAATAGGGGAGGGCAGGACTGGATATATCTCTGGGCATGAGTCCAAAGTACAGAGGCCTGTGTCTGAAGGATACAGCAGCCTGGCCATCTGGAGACCAAGCAGAGTATGGGTACATCTCCACAGTAGTGGACCTTGGTTCTCTGTTTATCTTTGGAATTCACTTAGGCTTGCCATGTTATATCTGGAGGTACTGGTGCCTGCTAGGTCTACATCTTCATGGGGAAGTGATAAAATCTCTCCTAAAAAAATGTTCTTCCATTCTTTTTCAGTCAAATCTAGAAGAGTAAAGTCCTCAGTCAGTGACCCAGAATGCTGAAGGTAGTTCTTAGACAGCCAGAAGAAACAGGCATCCCTCTGGAACTCATCCTCCTGGAGTTCAACCCCAAGGGGGCTATTGTCCAGGAGGAGCTCTCTGCACTGACAATCAAGATGGCACCTACCACCACCAGACAGGGGGAGATGGGGGAGGGACAAGGCCAGATCACCCCAGAGGAGGACAGCCCCTGTAAGCCAGACCGTTCAGTCGTACATAACTCTCTGTATTTATTTTTTCTACCTATTGTACACCTGAGCTTCCAGTAACGCCTTGTCCAACTGCCCCAACCTGGGCAGAAATGAAGGGAAATGTGACTTCATTGGGAAACGTTCCTAAGGCAGCCACAGTGCTCTTGAGACCAGCCAAGAGGCAGCAGCAGCAGTTACTAGAGGAGCCCCAAGGGAGGGTGACCCTGGGGACAAAGGTGAGCACTACCTCCCTTCGTGAAACTTCCCTCCCAGGTAGGTTCCTTTGGAGGGTTTAAGTGGGTTTAGAGGGATATTATGGTTCTTTTGTGACCTTAATGTAACAATCCAGATATAGGGACCTTTGAAAGAAAGAAATTAGTTCATGTTGAAAAAGTAGAAGTCCCCACTCCCTCCCCACCAGGACAGGGCCAGGAACGGGGGAGGCATTCAAGGCAAAAATAGGGTCCTAAGAGGCCACAGGGTCCCCCACATGTCTGAACCAAGGCAGGGCCTCTGGTTCTGAAACTAGGTGTTGGTATTCTTCTTCCCCTCCTAAAAATGTTTATGCAAAAATATACACACGAACTGGGAAATGAACCCAGGAACACACACACATACACACACACACACACACACACACACACACACACACACTCATACCCCAGGAAACCTCCCCCTGCTGCCTCCCCTCCTCTGCTCCCAACAGACAGCCGCATGAAGGGACTCTGACTTCCCAATAATCTTGCAAACAAATGAGCCTGACTTAAACTCCATTACCAGGGCTAATCTGTGCAACTCAGGCCTGATACGCACAGGAAATGGGCTCATTCATTATGGATGGTGTGCACTTTGCCGAGTCCTCCAGAGGCATCTGTTAAGCAGTTTGCAACGACATTTTCCTTAAGCAAAAGGGAGGGGCTGAGACATGACTTCCAGGTAAAGATCAGGCCCACAGGGAAAATGGCCAGAAGGACTTCCCCAACCTCCCACCCTGTGGGCAGCTCTTGCCGTTCCTGAACCTCTCAGCTGGCCCTCAGATGAACTCACAGTCTGGGGCATCCTCTAGTTAGGCAGCTCCACTGCCATTTTATTCATGTCCCTCTTGGTTTCCAGAAGGACAGGGCACCTCAGGGCATGGTGTTAGAGGGTTTTAGTTCTTCAGGACAGTGGTTCTCAAGCTTTTGGCTCCATCAGCACCTCTGGAGGGTTTCTTGAAACTCAGATGGCTCCCTGCTGCCCGCCACCCTGAAGCTTCTGGTTCACAGTTCTGGGAGGATCTGAGAATTTCATTTCTAACAAGCCTCCCAGTGCAGCTGCTGCTGCCGATCCCAGGACCACACTTTGAGAACCACCAGTCTAATTCCTGACCTGGCACCAGAATCCCTCTGCAAGCCCCCCTCGAAGCCCCCACTGGACACTGGACACATGCTTCCTCCTTGCAGTCACCTCTACGCAGCATTGGCCTCTCTGCCCTGTGCTTTGTTTCCTTGCCCGTCTGTCCTATCAGTCCCCAGAGAACAGGACGGGTCTTAGTTACTTGTGTACTCTCAGGGCCAAGTTCAAGTGTGTAAATGAAGCCGGAGGAGATGCAGGAAGACATGCGGCACTCAGAGCTGCTGCAGGAAGAGGCGGGGTTAAGGGAAGGGGTTACACAAAGGGACAGTCTGCAGAGGGACAGTTTCTTTTCAATACTGCTGGACTGTTTGGATTTTGAAAATGAGAATGATTCAGGCACTACTGAGTGACTTAAAGAGACTGAGAGGAGGACGGTGGCATTGACTCACACATCTCCCTTGAAGGCTCTGGCTCCGCCACCCGGTACTCCCACCATGTCCTCCGATGTGCCCAGCCAATGGCGTGCTTGCCAGGTGCTACGCAGAGAACTGTCCACACACAGCCATTGTTCAGCCATTGCCATGATCACTGGGTGCTTACTACTTCACTTCCCTGTTCCCCGGGTAAGAGGACTGAGGCATCCAGAGGTGGATGAGCTATCTGAGGCCCTGTGTGATGAGCAGGAAGGTGCCATTCCCTCATGCCTAGGCAGGCTCCTTTGGGGAGGTGGAGTCTTTGCCTCTGGTGAGGTTGCGCCCCTTGGAAGTGGAGGTTCATCTAGAGATGGAGTCTTAGCCATTTACACCAGTTCCATTGTGTCCCAAAGAAGATTTGAGGCAACTGCAGATTTAGTTGACCAAAAATGATACTGTCTAGAAACATAGCCTTTAATTGTGCTAGAAACACAATTGGAAAAAAAAAAAAAAAAGACAGCGGAGCATGGTGGTACACACCTGTGATCCAAACAGCTTGGGAGGCCAAGGCAGGAGGATCGCGAGTTCAAAGCCAGCCTCAGCAAATTAGTGAGGACCTGTTTCTAAATAAAATATTAAAAGGGTTGGTACCAAAGAGAGAAAGAAAAAAAAAAGACTCAAGCACACGAGCTTACCAAAATAATAATCAAAAACAATGAAAACAAAAGCCATCATAGTAGATGTGACCAATGGCTTCTGAGAGTTCCTGTCACATATTGCTGGCAGGCTCATAGCAGCAGGTGCCAAAAGGGAAAGAAAAGGTAATGGGGTGGGGGGCAGGGTCAAATACAGAAGATTCTGTTCATTAACTTGATGTCTTCTGTTCCCTGGGTGAATAGCAGCCAGTGGCAGTCAGGGGAGGGACTGCTCTCAGAGTCCCTGAGGTCTTGAGCCATGGAGCTTCTGGACTGAGGTGGGCCTGGGTCTCCTCTGAGGAGAACTTCTGCCCCAGATCTACCAGACTGGGGAGGGGAAGAGTGCCAGTCTACTCCTTAACAATCCACCACAGATGATCTTAATATGTGGCAGGCAGTGAGAGCCACTGGGAAGTCCTTCACAATTTTAAAATTCTGATTTCCACACTGAAATCTCTACATTTTCAAATATTTTATGATTCTGTTCCTCTCCTATAGCCCTAGAGCCCTGGCCCTGCCTTTCTAATGCAAGTGACTGGGTTGGTCTGGAGTTTAATCGCCTCCTTAGAAGCAGAGCCCAGCTCCCCAGGGGGTTGCTTGTCCACCCCTACGGAGTCCCGCAGGTTTATTCATCGTTCCTGATTTTATTTGTTTCCCCGCCTCAGAGCTAGCTGCATACAGAGAGCTGGGGCCCTGTGGTCTGCTGCTGGGGCGGCTGGGAGCCTGGCTTGGATGGATGGGCACAGCGAGCCCATCGCATTGGCAGAGGAGCCAGGCCCTCTCCTGGGGATGATTTATGTGCTGCTGTAGCCCGGTGAGCCTGCAGGGATACACTGCCCCAAGGAGCTGTCCCAGCATGGGGTTAGGAATGGCTGGGGTGACAGGGGCTTCGCCTGCAGGACGCTTGAAGGATTCCCTTCAAACTTGGAAGGCCCCACTGTCTATTTTACCATTTTCCCCAGGACCAACCCAGGAGGGTATCAGCGGGAGCTTGTCCTCAGGCAGGTTCCATTGGCAAGGACCAAGCTGGAGGGCACAGCCCTCGGGACGGGGAAGGGATGTGTTGGAGACCACAAAGAGGGGCTAGGAAAGAGATCACCACTTGAACTTGATTTCTACTTTTCATCTCCCTTATTCCAACTGCCAGCGCTGCCTTCTGCCCTCTGCCTTCCCCCTCCCCCACCGGAGTCCTGCTAAGTACATCAGGGTCCGTGCAGGAAAACAAAATCAAGGACACACAGACTGAAAAAATTTAAAGCAGTGATCTGATGACCCAGGTGCCAGAGAAGCCAAGACCCATGAGGGGCAGAGAGATAACTTACAAATTGGCGACTTCAGGAAGCCACTGCCAGCTCTAGCAAGGTCTGGAGAGACACAGGGAGAGGGAGGAAGGGTCTTGGCAGAGGAGACAGAACCATGGCCAACCAGCCAGCCTACAAGGCAGGAGCTGAGCAGAGAGGAGACCCAGCCACTGTCACAAGCCACCAGGCAGGAAGAGAGGGGAACACACAGCTACTACCTGTTCTTCCCTCGAGCCCTGCGCTCCCCACATGGAGGAGGGAACTGGGACGACAGGAAGTCTGAGAAAGGCAGCTGAAGGGACCAAACCCAGGATGCAGAGCTGTGCAGGATGAATGCAGAGTTCCCAGAAGGGACTTGAGGCCAGCCCAGCGGGATCTCCAGGCTAGCAGGTACCGAGAGAGGCTGTGAATAGACTCACTGGAGCTCCACAGCCGGTGAGGGATATGCCAAGGCTCACCCTGATTGTCCCAAGGATGTGATCCATCTTGGGTCTTGCTTGGGTAGGATGGTCAGGCTTTCTGCCCCTGGACGTCATCTTTAGGACCAGGTTATTTTGGAGACAGGTGACTGAAGACAGAGGTGAGGTCCTGGCTGTGGGCACTCTTGCCCCTCCCCCCACCTCCCTTCCCATCCTCTTCACTTCAAGGTACCCTCCCACTCTGCTCTTGAACCTAGAGCTTGGAGGTCATGGTCATGCCTCCAACCTTCTCCTTCTGGGACCCAGTGATGTGACTTCCCGTGGCAGAGGCAATGTTCTGCATCCGCGTTCCTTCCGTCGGCGCACATGGCAAGATTCTGTCTCCCCGCCTCCTTTATGCTGAGTCGAGGCCACGTGACCAGCTCTGGCCAATGGGCCGTAAGCAGAGAGCCCATGTGGGCTCCTCTGGATACTTAGAGGCAGCAAGCGTTCCAGGCCTTTCCCTGCCACCCTCACCTGGAAGTAGACACCTGTTGACACATCACAGGACAGAAGGGATCTCTGTGGGGAGGAGGCGGCCCTGGAGAGGTGCTCGACCTTCCTGGGAAGGGCAGGAAGTAAACCTCCAGGTGTGAAGATACTGAGAGCTGGAGTTGCCTTTTTATTTTTAACGGCAAAGTATCCTGTGTCACCAAAATAAAGCTGCTATGTGGTAGAATTACTTCTCCCAGAGAGACAGTGAGGTCCCCTCTCGCTCACTTCCACAGTCCCCAGGACTGCCCGCCTTCCCTGTCACTTCTTACTAACATATGATCCCCAGGGAGGCCAGGGACTGCCTCATGTGTGGCACCGAGGAGAAACAGCAAATAGCCGTCACCAAATGGAGGAGTTCAGGAAGGCACCAGGAGACCAAAAGCAGCTCAGAGTGTCTTAGTCCCAGCTTGCCCGGGGACACCAGAAGGAAGGCGGTCAGAGAGAGCAGGGTAGGATTCAGGAAGACCTGGACAGATTGGAAAAACAATCTGATCAGAAGGGCCAAGCACCAGCTCCTCCGCCCAGGGGGAGCCAGGACTGTGTGCCTCCCAGCATGCACAGGAAAGGGGCCAGCCTGTCCCATGCTGGGATGGGCCCCAGGGAGAGTAAGCTGTGCACACAAGGCAGAGTGTGATCATCCCACTGCACTTGGCCTTCTCCGGCAGCTAATTTTAGTTGTCACATTTAAGGATTTGGTGGGTCTGGAGAGGAGCCAGAGCCAATAGGAGGAATGATGAAAAGCTTGGGGGAAAAAAAAAAGAAAAAAGAAACTAGGAAACGCCTAAGGGAGGTGGGAGCCAAATGGGGCTGAGGGAGGTAGGTGGATACTGACAAGCAGCTCTCTAGTTCTGGGGAGAGACAGAACTAGGAGATATAGGTTTGTACAGCAGCAAGAAAGATTTAAGTTAGACTCTAGGAAGCAAACCTTGGTGGAAGGTACTGATACATTGGGGAAAGAGGTCAGGCTTCTCCTGAAGTAAGCACTCCCCTCAGTGGTCCCTCTTCTCAGAAGACCCTGGTGGGCCCTCCCTGATCCCATCAGCTGTTTCCTCATGTGACGTGCAGAAAGAGTGAAACTTCAGGAATTTTCTATTTTACAATTCCCCCTTAAGTGATTTCCTCTATGGCTCTATTCCTAGGAAATGGCTCATGCTGGAGAAAGCTCTAACGGTGGCCCTGGGACCAGCTTTAGGAAAGAGACACAGAGGATTTGGGGAAACTAATGTATCCCAGAATATCAGCACTGAAAGGACGTCTGCAGACGATCTGCCCCCCCACCGCACCCGGCACACACTTTACAGATGAGAGCAGGGAGCTCCCACCCTCTGTCCCTCCTGCGTCTTGTGACCCTCAGAGGCTGAGCTGGAGAACCAGGGAGCAGTCAGGGCAGGAGGAGAGGGAGGGATGGAGGCCTGGGCAGCGGGAAGGGGCAGGAAGGAAAAATAAAACGCCCCTCCCTTTGCTGGGTGGCAGGTGGAGCCAGGAGGATGCCCTGCCATTCTCCAGGAGAGAAGGGGGGCGGGGCGTGCTGTCGCCAGAGGAGGCGCTGCTGGGTGGCACCTTATGTGCTGCAGGCTTCATCCACCTGCCTTCTCTAGATTTCTGCTGCCACCTGGCCCCTCCCTCGGGTAACCTTCAGGACCACAAGAAAAGGGGGATTCTAGGGCCAGGTACCAGAGGGGTTTGGAAATGGGGTGATGGGGTGTGCCTTCCGAGAAGTGCCAACTGGAAACAGAGGCGTGCTCCCCACTCAGCTTCCTTGAGGCGCCTCAAAGTACTAAATGGGTCCCGGTGCTGAAGGTTCAGCCATGCTAAGGGACAGGCAGGGGTCAGCGCAGGACCCTGGCCAGGTCCCCCAGCTGAAGGGCCGCCCAGGTCTCAGCCTCTGGCAAGGTCTGTGCAGGACACGTGTGCAGTGCCGCCCCCCGAGGTCACGCAGCTCTAGGACGTGGGTATCCATCCTCCTGCCCAGGGACGCACACCTGGGTGACGCCCCTCCACGTGGCTGCGCCTTCTCCCAGGCAGTGTCTGGGCTTCCTCTGGCGTTTCTCCTGCTTTTAAGCCAAGTCACAGCCCACGTCGGGGATCCACGGAAGAGGACCCCTGCCAACCGCGCTGGAGAAACGGCTAACAGTGGTTCCCCGCTCAGCCACGTGCTCCCGGGGTCCTTCAATCGCCTCGCCCGGCTTGCAGGCGCACAGGCCTCTGCCGTCGGGCTCCTACAGGGTCGCTGCGGCCGCCCCTGCACCTGGTCGCTAGAGGGCGCCAGGCCCCTGCTGCCACCCCAGTTCTCCAGCCCTTTCTCACCTACCTCTTCATAGACCGTCAGAGGACAACCAGGAAATCCCGGGATAATCTAAGGAGCTTATGTCAAAAGCAAAAAGATAAAAATATGCCCCAGCACAGTGCCCACCTGCTCCAGGTTCAGTCGCAAGGGGAGACAGGTAATTGCTGTGCAGGAGGGGTAAGCCCAGGAATGAAGAGCCTACGAAGGGGACGCCCTAGATCCCTGCTTCCTTTTCAGCAGGGGGCTCCTGAAGGGTGAGTAGGCAGTAGCCAGGTGAGGGAGGGAAAAGCATCCCAGAGGGCAGGAACAGCATGAGCAGACCCAGAGGCTCAGAGGCATGGATATTTTCAGAGTGGAATGCCACCTAACGAAAGCAATGTCCCAGATGGTGAAAAAGTCCAAGCCTCACATCCAGACCTCAAACCCCAGATCCTGCGCTCTGTGCTGGCCAGGAGGAGGACCTGTACCAAAGCTCCACAGTCTACGACACTGCCACATGCCATTTTCATACAGATTATTTTTTAAAGGGAGGTTTCCCCATTACAAAACTAGTGCATGCTTATTATTTTAAAACCCAAACACTAGAAAAATTTACAATACTGAAAGTAAAAGTCCCTCCTAATCCTCCCTCTCTCTCTCAGAGATAACTACTGCTAACAGTGTGATATAGATTTTTCTAGACTTTTCCTGTGGGTTTTCAAATATGTGTGATTGTATTTTTAAAAAAATGGAATTAAGCTTTTCTGCAATTTGCTTTCTTCACTTCACAGTCAATCTTGGACAAATTTTGCTATGCATACACGTCAATCTAGAAAGCCAGGTTCCTTGTGATACCGGCTTACTGCTGAAGAAGCCCATTCAGGGAAGCTCAGGGGCCCCAGGCCGCTCACTCCCTGGGGACAGGTGCAGAGCTACACCCTTCCCCTCCCAGCTCTCTTCCTGCAGCCTCTCCCCACCCTCCACTGCTAGGAATGTTCAGGAATAGATTCCTGTGTCATTTGGAATAGATCAGGAACATCCAGGCAAGACAGATCGCCTGAGCCTTTGGGGTGGTTTTGTGTGTACTGAGGAAGTCCTGTCAGCTGAGAACTAAGGCTCATCTCTCTTGTGCATCCACGATCCCTTTTCCCAGGAAGGAGGCTTTGGGGAGCAGCTCCATGAGGGTGGGGGTAGGTGGAATGGATGCACCTGCTGATCCCACAGCCTCCAGAAAGAGCCAGATGTCCCCGGGCGGGAGGAGGCGAGAGCCAGCTGAGATGCCACCAGTAGCATCCCTTCGCCTGCTACTCAACATGCGGTTGGAACCACAGTGTGATCTCACCTGGGACCTGGTGAGGGACACAGAACCCAAAGCCCCAGTAGGACCCATGGAGTCAGAATCTGGATTCCTGTGCCCAGTAAAGGATGGGGAGCCAGGCTTTGGCACAATCCCAGAGCCCACAGAGCCAGCCAAGGATTCTTTTCTAGACCTTCAGTTGACGTGCTCAGTATTCAATCTGAGCTAGCAATCTCAAGGAGTTTCTAGGTGTCAGGCACTTCTCTTATATTCATTGATTTAATCCTCCCAGGGAGGCTTTACAGAGGAAGAAGCTGAGATGAAGAAGTCATCTGTCAGGCCTGAGGTCACACGCCCAACCTCAGGTGTGCGGGGACTCAAACCCAGGCCCCCAGGAGCCTCACCACACACCACCCTGTTGGCCATGAGAAGCGCCCCGGTAGCCTGAAGCTGTTCCAGAGCACCTTTCCAAGTGGCACTTGCCAGTTCTCTTCCAAGAGGGATTGCCTTCGAGGAGCCAGGAGACCTCACCACTAGCATTTTCTCTGCTCCTGCAAGGATGCTGAGACAGACAACCAACAGCGGCACGTCACATTTGCAAGACCCTTTATCATCTCTTATCTCCCTTTGTCCCCCAAATAACCAAGTAGGATGAGGCAGGTCTTATCATCCCCACCAGATGAAGGAAAAAGGAGCTCAGAGATGCCCAGCAACTTAGCTAAGGTCACACAGAGCTGAGACTAGCAGCAGGGGCCCCCTGACTTCTTGAGCACATTCCTTCATCCCTCCAGGGAGCCCCCTTTTCCATCCTGGCCTCCCCACCCTCAAGGCAGCCCACGTCATCTCTCTGTGCTTCTGCAGCTCCATGGGGAAACCGAGTCCCTGATGGAGCCTCAGCCTCTCTGCCAGGCTGCCTCCTGCTTGAAGCAATTATAAATCACGGCGATTTCCCTTCATTCAGGCCTGATGTTTAATTCATCGCTATTCTGGCTGCTTTAATGTTGAACATTTATTCAGCGAATAGCTTTGTTTTGCCGCCCAAGCTTTATTCTCCTGTTTAGAATACCATTTCCATGGCAGAGGGGGCTCACTGTTCCGGGACCCTCCCCTTCCCTACTCCCCATGAGTGGCCCAGCTCTGCAGGCTGTGGGGACCCACCCTGGTGCTGTGGGGACCCACCCTGGTGCTGCGGGGCAGATCCAGCTCTGACAAGGAGCCCAGGCTTTCTGACATGGGCCATCTGCTCAGCCTCCCTTCCTCGCGGGCCCCATGCCTGGTGTGATGAGCAGCCTGCTCCCTGTCCCCCAGTTCCCACACCCCACAGCTGGGAAACTTAGTCCCCACTACAAGGTGAGGTCTGACCCTGTACAACAGAAGACGTTGGAAGGGCCCGGGTGGGAGGTGGGAGTAGCACAGCTATCAGGTCATGCTCTTGGGGTTCTTGCTCTACCATTAACCACATCTTCGACTTCCCTTAGCCTAGACAAGTCTAGAACCCTCCACTCCCATCCTCCAGTGCTATCTGGGGCCTCAGCTCCTGTGACGGGCTTTAAATGGCAATGCTCTCATTCTTTATTCAGACTTCATAGTCAAGAAAGACTGATGAATACCTACACAGTATCCACTCTCCCTCTCTGTGGCAGTAACAGTTTCCTTAGCTGAGCACTGGGCTTGAAACTCAGCAGGCATAAAACTTTATATTACCCAGTCTTCCTTGTAGCTAGGTATGTCTGCATGATTAGGTTCTGGCCAGTAAGAGCTAAGTGGAAGAGTTGTGTAGGACTTCTGTGAAGACTTCTTTCTAACAGGGAAAAGGGACAACTTTTTTTAATCTCTGTCTTATGTGCTAGCTGGGAGGTGGATGCAAAGGCTGGAGCTGTAGCAGCATTTTGGACCATAAAGTGGGATCTGCGTTCAGGAAGCATACTAGAGAAGGAACCCAGATCCCTGACACTGAAGATTCATTTCCGTGTATGGCTGGCTCATCTCTGAATTTTTCACAATAATAATAAGCTTGTGTATTACTTTAGTAACTATTGCTTTGTATCTTTCAGATGTAGGTGGCCAAATGCCTCCTAGCTGATGAAGACACAGCCTCTTACCTCTTTTCTTAATCTTCTTGGTGGGAACTGGTTGTCTGCCAAGCCAACTGCCTTTGCCGGTTTCTAATATAAGATTTATGGATGTGGTACCTGGTAGGAATGAAGGACAGGAAAGATACAGGAGGGGGCAAGTGCCTGGCACACAGAAGGAAGACATTGTGGATATAATTCAGTCAGCTCACTTTATACATCAGAAGACTACGTTTCATTAAGAACGAATCATTAGTCCACAGTCCCAGAGCCAGTAAGTAGCAAATCCAGGATCAGATACCAGATGTGCCCGACCCCGCCCACCACTTTATCACCTTGTGCTTGACTCTGCCCCCCATTCCACCACCTCATGGGGAGTCTGGGAGAACCTCGCTGAGAGCCCAGAGTGCTTGCTGGTCTTGCCTCCGGCTGGTGCTAACTGTGAACTGCCGGCTCGCCTTAGCCCAGCTCTCCCCTTCCCAGGCAAGCTGTGCTCAGCTGCCTCCTCCTCTGAGGTGCATGGACTTCAAAAGCACCAGGCTTCTCCTTATTACCATACGAAGCAGACGCAGGGAGAAATCATTCCTCTCTGAGGCAAGCAGCCTGGTCCAAGGCGGGCTGTTCTGCCCTGCCATCAGTCACAGGGGGCGCCTCAGACTTCCCAGACCCGTTTCCTGGCGTGGATGTAGAGCTGGCCCTGAGCACGGGACCAACACCACCACTGGGCAACTGTGTGTCCTTGAGAAAATTGCTTACCCTCCCCTGCCTCAGCTTCCTCACCTGTGAGATGATGATTCCACCTCCCTGGTGATGATTCCACAGCAACACACCTTACTTGTCTTGCTGTGAAGACAAGTAAGAGCAGAAGGCGACATTATATTTTATGTAGAGACAGGGTCTCACTGAGTTGCTTAGTGCCTAGCCGTTGCTGAGCCTGGCTCTGAACTCACGATCCTCCTGCCTCAACCTCCTGAGCCCCGGATTGTGTGCCACTGCGCCCAGCTCATCTCCTCCCATTCTCTGCCCCTCCCCACCTCCCCTCTTCGCTCTCTCTGTCTCTCTCTGTTAATCCCTCCACCCTTCTGTCTCGCTCCAGCCTTTGAACCAACAGGTGCACCCCCCCCCCCCCGCCACTGTCCCCTTTGCAGGGCCTCAGGCATCAGGGCGGGTGGAAGTCTTGCTGCCGGTTCTACTCCAGCCTCTTTGCCTTTGGATGAGGAGGCCAAGGTGGAAAGCATTAGAGGGGACCATCTCCCCGAGGCACAGCCACCTATCGGAGTGGAGATCAAGTCTGTGACTGCGGCATCCTGTTGACACAGTGGAAGATCATCAGGGGATGAATGATGATGGACATGTCCTTTGCTGCTTCTTCTGGAGCCCTTCTTGACCTGCTCTGTCCCCAACACATCTAAGGGTCCCCAGAGGAGGCTTCTTCTCACTGCGTACCTGGTGCTGTTGGTTGTGGCTGTGACCCTGCTGCCCCTGGGGAGTGGGTGCTCTCTCCCTCTGCTCCTGTGTGTATACAAGGACCCTTGGAATTGCTTCCTAAGGAGTACTATTTAGAGGCCCAAGGCCCTCCTGACTCAGAGCGGCTGCGGGTTCTGTTCTGATCAGAACAAAGTCCCTCTTTTGGAGCCTGCCGCTTGTCGCTGCATAGGCGAAGCCTATCCCAACCTCCTCTCCTCTGGAGGAAAGGGGCTCATCTAGACCTGGCCCTCCCCCCAAAGCACAGCCTGGGGCCCCTGTGCTCTGCCTGTCCTTCCCTGGCCTTTCCTTGCGCCTGGTCCTGCTCTTCCTGAAGGCTGCCCAGCGCTCCTGGTGCTGTCGCTCCTCTCCCCGCCTGGAGCCTGGAGCCTGAAGTTACTCTGGAGGAAGATGGATCAGGTAGGAGCCATTCTTTAGTTCACCATCGCCACAGCCAAGGTTGGTTACATGCCCAGCTGTGAAGGGGAACGGGGCCAGGCTTCTGGAGCTTTCTGAAGCATGGATGGGAGGACAGAGTGCTGGGCTGAGGGGGCAGAGGTGGCTGGAGCCCTGAGGTCGGGGGGTCCGGCTGCCTCTAGCCCACTGGTCTTTATTCTAAGAATATGATACTGAGGGAGACTCTGCGAGGCAGGGAGGGCTGGAGGCCTTTCTCCAAGGGCCGGAGGAGCCAATGGGGGGATGTTGGGGGCTTTGTTAAATATCCCAGCGAGCAAACCCCAAACTAAAGAGCATTTCAGACTAGCCAGTACCTCAAGGTGACGCAATGGCTGAGCATCCCCACCAACCATGTCCCATGCCGGTGCCAGGCAGGGGTGTCACTGGCTGCTCTCCCTGGTACTTCTCTCAATCGCTTTCCGCTTATCATGTTGTGACTCACCTGCCTGTCCCCTGCTCAGCTAGAGTGAAAGCTACGGGAGGACAGGATGGAATGGAGCCTGGCACCTCGTGGCCCTCGACACACTGAGTTTATTTGCTGTTTGAATGAATGGGGCGGAGGTTTCATGGGCTGGGAGTAGACCACAGCATTCTGTGCTCAGTGGACCCCAGACCTGGGGGAAGCTGTGGAGCTCCCCCACCCCCGCCAGGCATTGTTTTGCAAACAACTTGGGGTTCACGGAAACCCCTTTGGAAGCTGAAGTTCTCTCTGGAACCCAGGTTAAGAACTGTTGGCACAGGGGTAGAGCAAGAAGGTCAAACGTGGACTGGGTGGATTTGAGTTACGGCCGCTGAGGGGCCAGAGAACACCTCTGAGGCCGGGTTCCTTGCTGAGTTTGCGACCATCTTCACGCAGCAGTGTTGGTGAGAATGCTCTGTCACCTGGCCTGTTACTGGTAGCATAGTTAACCAGTGATTTCACACCTGTCCATGACAAAATGAGCCCGTGAGCACTAAGGGGAGACCAGGTAGACCACCCCGGGGAGGAGCACAGCACAGCCTAGCAATCACCCAGCAAAAACAGCCACTTGTGCCCCCAGCTGTGGGAGGGGCCATTACCTGCCCTTCCCAGGGTCTCCAATATCCTAGTGGCCTGGGGACTCTGAGCCAGGCCTGTTAGAGAGCTGACCTGATGACCTGATGATGTTTCTGCGGAAAGCTTTGGGTACCAGCAACGACAGAAGCTGAGCAGGCTTTAGCTGCATTACTAAAGCTATTAACTTAAAAACCACTAAACAGCCCCAGCTTGTGTCCCGTCATCTGCCCCACAGGCATCCAAACAAAACCAACAAAAATGTATCACATTAAAAAGGACACCGAGGCTTATGCATACCTTCCCGTTGCCCAGCGCTGGGAGAGCAAGCCCCGGGCCTGTGAAGGTAGCAGCCACTGGGGCCTCCAGAGCATCCTTGGCCCCCTCCTGGAAACCTCTAGGTCCCAGGCCTATTTCAGGACCTGTTCGAGAAGGAATTTCTGAACACGTGCATGACACAGGGGGACCAGGGTAGGGGACATCTTTGGCATAGGCGATTAGGGTTCAGAGTTAAAAACCCTGGGGCCAGCAGAGCAGCCAGAGCGAGGGGACATCAAGTGAAAGCTGGGCTGTGGGGACCAGGGAGGCCTTACATTCACCCTGCGTGCAGGAGCCAAGGCAGTGACTCTGCATCCCTGGGGCCAGAGGGACCGACAGTATGAGCCTGCAGATGACCGTTACTCTGCAGCCACCGGCTGGCTTGCTCTGCAGACAGTGCCAGTGTGTTAAAGCGGCATCCAACTCTGAACAGTGGCTTCCTTCATATACAGGAAACAGCACAGTCATCAGGGACCTGGCGAGCAGCCGGCCAGAGGATCTGCACCCCAGGATTGAAGCCACAAACCAAAAGAACATCTGCCCGTGCGTGCATGTAGGAGGGGGAATGCCGGTTGGTTTCATGCTCAGTGATGTGGCCGGCAGGAAGGCTTTGCCTAGAAGCAGGCTTGGCGCCTCTCACTCCCTCTCCTGAAGGGATCAGAGGGCAGGCAAGCTCCTGGCTCCTTCCCTCAACATGCACAGCAAGGCTCCTCATGGGGCAGCTCCAGGTGTCACCAAGGCGGACCTGGGCCATGCATTGTTAAGGGGAGACTCAGCTCCTTAGCAGGCAGCTGAAGCCGATGGCCAGGGCGTGAGGAGGTGCTGTTCAGCCCTGTGGTTTACAGTCAGTCTGAACATTCATTATTTATGGCAGCTGAGTGGCTGTGAACAAGCTGAGACTCAATTAAGATAATGCTCCCCGCGCAGAAGCAGTGGTTAATGCCGAGAAGTTATTCCAGCACCGAGTGGAGGCGCCAGGAGACCAAGAGGTGGAGTTAGGCAGAGAAGCCCTGATGGAAGCAGAGAAGAGATGGCAGCCAGGCCAGGTTGAGCCCAGAACCGGAGACTCCCTTGGGGCCATCTCAGCCCCCACCCCAAGACAACGCCCCTCCTGGTCCTGGAGGGTGCTGTCACTCATCTGTCCCCAGTGGGTCCTCCCAGTCGCCACCACCTGGGTTGCTCCCCAAGATCCTGGAGAGGTTGGGTTCCTTCTCTGAGGACCACGAGTGGCACCAGTGAGGGGAGGGCAGCCCAAGGGGAGAGGGAGGCAAGAGATGAGGCCAGGCAGGGGCTCCTGGGAGAGACTCACAGGGGAAGGCTGGAGGGGAGGTTTGGGGTAGGGAAGGAAAGAAAAAGAGATGGTGGAGAAATGACCGGGGAGGGTGAGGGGGAAAGGGACGAGGGAGCAGGAGTTGGGCCAAGAGGACGAGGGATGGTGAACAGAGGAGGTGGGAGGGAGAAAGGAGGTGAGACCCAAGAAGGGAGGCCTGGGGGCAGCGCAGAGAGAGAAGCTGAGGGAGGAGGCCAGGGTAGAGAGGCTAAGGGGGCCTAGAGGGGAGAGGCTGAGGAAGGAGAGGCTGAGGGGCTCTGAGCTGGAGGTAGGAGAGCCTGTCAAAGGAAGAATGGTCCTTGGCGAGTGGCCATCAAGGAAACTGTCCAGCAGCGGCCACTGCCACAGCAGCCCTACTGAGCGGAGCGCCAGGAGCAGGTAACGACTGTCCAGACCATCCTGGGCCCTGCTCGTGGACTCCTGGGCAGTCCACCGGCGCCCTGTTCAGGAGGCCCCAGGGCTGCAGAGCCCACCAGGGGAGCAGCTCTGTGGCATCTGGGGTGGCTGTGGTGGCCAGCGGGCCTGACCCCATCCCCGGCCTGTCCTCAGCTGCTCGGGCCCCTGCATCTCTGCCAGGGTTGCTCTGCTCCCTTTGGGTCCCAGATGGAACCCCCTCCCCAGCAGGGCAGGGGCCAGGTGCTCTCTAGGTCTTTCCTGCCGCTGTGAGCGCCTCCTCCTGTCAAGACACCCTGGTCACCGTGAGCTTCACCTCGCCATCCTCGTCACCATCGCCTTGCTCCAGCTCACCACCTGCGTGTGCACGTGTTCCACACACACACTCACGCACACTCACTGTCTATTGACACACGCCCAGATCCACTCCCGGGGAGCGTTGGGCCAGCCAGGCTGCTTGCAAACCCGCAGTCCTCACACAGGAAGCAAAGATATTCAACCTTCAGGGAGCCAGATGGCGGGAGTGGCTAGACGATGCCCGACCAACCCTCGGCCTGCTCCTAGGCCTCGTGATTGTGGCTGGACACACGTCACGGCTCCGACTGCTCACAAGGGGCTGCAGATCCCTCCTCTGCCCCTGCTCTTACCAGGCAATGGACACAGTGCACACGTGTCTCCAGCCGAAGCCTCTGACAGGCAGTCACACCAGCAGGGGCCATGCCTGTGCCTATGTCCTGGCCAGGAGAGACACCGGGAGAGTCTCTAGTCTCTCAAGAGGCAGGACCCCAGAGCAGGAGATGCCCCAAGAGGCTGTTCAAGACAGGTGGGGCCACGTGCGGTAGTGCACACCCGTAATTCCAGCGGCTCAGGAGGCTGAGACAGGAGAATCGCGAGTTCAAAGCCAGCCTCAGCAACGGCGAGGTGCTAAGCAACTCAGTGAGACCCTGTCTCTACATAAAACACAAAATAGGGCTGGGGATGTGGCTTAGTAGTAGAATGCCCCTGGGTTCAATCCCCAGTACCCACCCCCCTCATAAAAAGACGAGTGGCCAGAAAGCATGATGGATGCTCTCCAGGGTGGAGAGAGGACCGGCCTGAAGCCAAGGGCAGGGGCAAAACTGAACAAAGCTGTCATTCAGCCTCCAGTCTCCCACATTTATGCCAGTGCATAGCATGGGGAGGGGAAATAGTTCCATCAGACACACTTCCGGCACTCCAAACGGTGCTATCCTGGGGTGGGGGTGGAAGCGGGTACGTCACTGGCAGCTGCCGTGGGGTGGGGAGGTGAAACCAGACAGGGCAGGGATGGGCACCGAGGGCGAGATGGGCTAGACAGACTCAGCAGGGAGGCGGGAAGACAAACCTTGGCTCCTGTCCACCGGCAGCCCGTCTTCTGCCAGGGAGCTGTCCAGATCTGCCCGAGAAGGACCCAGGGTGAGGACAGGGAATACAGATCGGGAGACGGAGAGTCGGGCCGCGCCCGCATTGCCGACCTGTCCCCAGAGGATACGTCTGCTCATCTGGTTCCCTGTGTCCCCTCCTCTCCAGGCTTGAGAGAGCCAGGTCACACACACCAGAACAGTCCCTGCTGCCTCTCCAGAGGAGGAAGAGAGGAGGGCTAGGGTTTTAGGCTTGGGGCCCCCTTGCCTTGAACCGGGTAGTCAGTCACTCATTCCACCCCAGCACCGCATGCGTTCTGTTCTGTCCCTCCCCACAGCCGGCCCCTGCATCCCCCATGCTAGACCCTTCCCCACACCTCACTTCCTGGTGTGGACTACTCCTGGCTTCTCTTTTTCTTGTGGCTTTCCGCTGAAGGGATCCAGGAGCAGCAGGCGGGTTCGTGGGCCTAATCGGGCCTGATGCATCTCTAATGAGACAAGGAGCATGCATCTGGATTTGTCACCCGACAGGTACAGATGTCGGAGGCTCTCATCCATGAGACAGAACCGCTCTTGGGGATTGAGAGGCTCAGACAGAGTGAGTCAGATGCAGGCAGCTCACCTCCAACTGCTGCTGGCAGAGCCCCTCCAGCAGGCCGGGGGCTGGGGGCCCAGCATGTCATCAACTGAGTTATGAGGACGGAGCTGAAAACTGCCAGTCTTCATCCTGCTCCCAGAGACCACAGGCAAAGGGAGGCCAAGCACAGGAACACCTAGGCTGAGACCCTGGGGCTCTTCCCACTAGCCAGGTGGCCCTGGGCAAGGCCCTTTCCTGCCCCAGGCCCTGGGAACTCATCTGGCTCCTGGGTTCATAGGGAGCAGCTCCGGGGTGCCCCGTGAGGTGGCTCCAGCCCTGGCCCCGCACTCGTCAGCCGTGTGGCACTGGAGTTTCTGAAGCACAGTTGGTGCCCATGTGGAATGCAGAGCCTCGCTGGTCGGGCTGCCCAGAGGTTAATGCCTGCAAAGCCCTCTAACAGCCAGGGAGGGGCTGGGGGCCATTCCTGTTGGGGGTGCAGGCAGCAGGTCCCAGCAGCCACCCCCCTGGGTGGGAAGCTTCCTGCTTGTTCATCCCCCGCTTCTGTGAGCCAGGGGATGGGCCGCAGGCGGGGTGTGTATCTCGCCTGGGTCCTGATGAGAAGAGGAGGTTCCATGAACCCATGGTTGGTAGAGGGGAAGAGATGCTGCCTGTGAAGGTGGCATACCACCGGCTCCAGGGGACTCGACATCCACAGAAGCCCCAGGGCCTCTTGGCCATCGTGGGGACCTGGGCACAGGACTCTTCTCTCGGCCTTGGTTTTCCATCTGGGATGTAGGGATCTGTGAAACACTGATGAAGCAGGAATAGATATTTTGGTCTTGTACTTTGTGCTGGGATGGTTCATGGCTGGGGGACT
Organism: Xerus rutilus; assembly: GCA_028644305.1. Classification (NCBI taxonomy): domain Eukaryota; kingdom Metazoa; phylum Chordata; class Mammalia; order Rodentia; family Sciuridae; genus Xerus; species Xerus rutilus. The sequence goes on along the minus strand of CM053406.1, from coordinate 98,923,396 downwards.
CCAGGGTAGCCTCAGGATAGGGTGCCTGTTGCCAGGGGAGCCAACCATGTCATCAGAGTTAGCACATCCTCTGTGGGCGGGGCTGGAAATGAATTTCGTCACCCATGGCCAGTGACTTAATCAAGCACACCTGTGGAATGGAACATCCATAAAAACATAAACAAAAAGCACAGCCAGGCTCCCTGGGAGTACCGTGCACTAGGAGGGTGTGGTGGATACTCCCCGCCCAAGCCCTGCCCCCATCCCAAGCCTCGCCCATCTCCTCCATCTCTGAGCCCCGCGGGGGTTGGGGTGGGGGGTGTGGTGGTGAGGGCCGTAGCCTTCTCTAATAAACAGGTAATGGAGGAGGTAAGTAAGAAAAAGGTTTTCATGAGTTCTGGGAGCTGTTTGAACAAATCCTGGAACATCAGAAGTGGTCCTAGGACTCTGATTTATAGCCAGTTGGTCAGAAGCCCGGATGGCAACCTGGACTGGTGACTGGGGTCTGAGATGGGGAGGGGGCAGTCTTAGAGGTCTGAGTCCCTAAACTGTGGGGTCTGCACCAACTCTAGGCGGTTAGTGTCAGAATTTGGCCAATTGTAGGCCCCCCAGTCAGTATGGAGGAACACCCACTAAGCATTTGGTGGCCTGGGAACTAGTGTAACAGAGGAGAAAGTGAGGTTTTTTTTTTTCCTTTAGTTGGTGTAGAGAAGCGATGAATTCCAGGCTGAGGGTGGGGCGTGAATGGGTGTCAGCACTTTCCTCCACCTTCAGAACCTTCCAGGTCAGCTCCAGTTTCCAGAACCACTGGAGCAAAGGAAGCTACTCCGGGGGCCCGGGGGCCTTTCCTCTCCTCCCGCTCCCTTCAAAGGGAGCCCAAGAGCCAGGAAGGCCACCTCTCCTCCCCACGGAACAAGCTAAGGCCAACCTCCTTTCCCTATTTAGAAAGCTTTGGGACTTAAATGTCAGTGGCTGATATCAGAGTAGCATGATAGCGTGAGAGTTACCAGCTTAAACTGAAGGAAAGGAAATAAGGAGTAAAAAAAAAAAAGTCCAGCCCCTGCTCTTGAGGCTAGGAGGAAGAGCAGAGACCTCTGTTTCCATATTAACTCTTCCTTTGTCTTGCCCAGGTCAGGAGGTGGCTAGGAAACACAGGACAGGGAGATGTGAGGGACTAAGTTAGTGACGTGGCTCTCAGATGCCAGGCAGGGCCCTGGAGTCACCTTGCCTGGGTTGGCAGTACACCCAGTCACTAGATGCTGGCTCCAGACTAGGAAGACAGTTCAAATCCCAGCCCCTGTGGGGCTGGTGGCTTCCTGGACCACCTTGAGCTCCATCTCCTCATCTGCAATGCGGGGATGATGATAACTCCTGTAGGGACTGAAGGGGGGGGCGCAGTACCTGTAGGTCCCTCCAGGTGTCTGCCCTCAGCAAATCACCTCCTCCAGAGAGAAGAAGTCAGGAGCCGAGAGCCAGGAGCAGCACAGAGCATGCCCAATCATTTCAGCCTCTGACAGGCCCTTTTATTTTTATTCTCCTGTATGGGAAATGTGTGATGCTCTGACGTGGGTCTGGCAGGAACTTGGCAGCTTTCAGGGCAGCCCCAGGGTGCAGCCCTCAGTTGGGCAGATGTGCCAGGACCAGGGCCTGGGCCTTCACCTGAGCCTGGGTCCTCGCCTTTCCAGGGTGACTGGCCACAGGGATGCTGGGGTCAGGAGGCAGAGGAGACAGACCCTGGAGCCAAGGCAGCCCGGGCAGCTTCCCCAGGGAGCATTCACTCTTGACAGTCTGCACTTTTTCAAGCAGCCTTCTGGAAGGTGCTGCTGATCCATCCTCCCTGAATGTTCTAGAATACTCCCCCAGGGTGGCCCAGCCAGACCCCCCACCCCCAGTGAGTTGCACCTTGGTTTGTTTTATGCTGCCCTTGTCTCTGCAGGAGAGCAGTCCTGGGGTTCTGGATGAGGCAGTGCCAAGTCAGCTTTGAAGGGACCTGCTGGGATTTCTGCCCTGTTTCCTCCAGTGTCCACATAAGGTCACTGAGGCCCAGTGGGGGGTCCATCCCTGGACACCACAAGAGCCTCTGAGCCTGGCTCTCCACATACTTGCAGCTCTAAATTCTCAACTACATCAGGCTTGGCAGCTCCGGGGCCTCTGAATCAGGTCCCGGTCCAACCTCTCCACAGCTCAGCCTGGAGTCTACCTGTCCCAGCTGTGCCCAGCTGTCAGTCAGCATTCTCTGTAGAAAACAGAATTGTTCCGGGGATGTCCAACAGTTTAAGAGGGGAGATGGGGGTTACACAATAAACAGAGGATCCAGATGATTGGAAGTCTAGGCCTCTACTAGGCTTTTGACTTAAGTCACAGCTTCACAGCCACGAGCCCAAGGCCAGAGGACAGTTCCTGCCTCTGCTAGGACCATATTGGCGGCCCCACACACCAGGAAGCTGGTGACAGGACCAGAGATATATGCCAGGTACTGCAAATTCTCATGTCAGCCAGAGCCTGCCCACCATCTGCCACCACCACAGAGAGTCGGCCTCTGCTTCCCTCTCCTCCCAGAGCTCTCGGGGATGCCTCTGGTTGGTAAAACCTAGGTGTGGCTAGAATCCAAGCAGTAAGGGACTCTGGGAATATTGCATTTATCCTTCTAGACCCTGTGATATAGCAGGCACATAAAAGGGGTGGAAACAGGCCCGGTGCTAGTAGATAATAGCTCACAGGCACAGGACTCCTTCAGACCACACCTGGCCTGCAGTCCCAGCCGGTTGAGCCCCAAGCCTGCCTCTGCTGCATGGACCCACAGGACTGTCTGCCATCAGCCAGAGCAAGGACTGGCCCCTCCCCAAACCCCCAATGCCCCACCCAACTCCTTCCCTGAGGTCCTCCTAGTCCAACTGCACCTCCCTGGACCTTCTGGGGGCTCCTTTGGGGTGGCACCAAAGCCAAACAACAGCTCTCACTAGAGAGGACTGGTCTGGGCCCAGCAGGCTCAGAAAGCGTGGGTGTGAGCTGTGAACGTGTTGGTGGCCACTCACAGCCTCTTTCTTGGAACAAATTCACTCCTAGGCCTCCTCCAGCTGTGAAAGCCTGAGGTTTCTAAGCATCTTATTTTTATTAACAGAGTGGACATGGTCACACAGTCAGCGGGAGCTGGACACAGCTTTGCTGGACTCACCCAGCATCCCTGTGAAACTCTGCCCTAGAAGAAGGCTAAGATAGGTGGTGGGGGAGGAGGTATGGCTGAAGGGGAAGTCAGGGAAGGCCAGGGACTGCCCCAACAGACATCCAGCCTGGCGGCCTCTGGGCCCAGAGTGCAGGCCGGGGGAGGACAGAGAAGGCTGGAGGACAGGGGATAGGCAGGAGCCCAACACTTGGACCCTGTGGAAGGGAAGGCCACTGTCCGAACTGAGCTGGACATTGGGGTTCAGGCTTCAGCGCCCTGTGATCCTCTCCCTTACAGGCCTCCACCTAGACCCCTCTCAGTGCTATCAAAGTCACAGCCATGCCAATGACCTTGAGGCTGCACATCCAGCTTAATCCACACCAGCGTCGGAGCGAAGACCTGGCTGTCACTCCAGGATATTTATAACCTGCCTTCCAGGCCCTGCTACCTGGCAGCTGCCTGGAAACTAGGCCACAGGAGCCATAGAGGAGCAGGCCCTGCCCCCTGCCCCAGCTCCGGCTTCAGCAGGCCCTGAGCAGCCCGCAGGCACAAGCCCCAGCCCCAGCGTCTTCCCTACTCCCTGCTCCCCTTGGACATCAAAACTCACCGGAGCTCCCAGTGCCTGTGGACAAGTCCACATACCTGAGAACAATGCCTGAGACCTTCACCTACCTCCCCTGCCCACTCCATATGGTGAAGTGGGCTCAGACTGTCTGGATCAGGTATTGGCTCTCTTGGTGACCACTCTCTTGGTGACCGTGACTAATGTTGTGTGGCCTTTTTATGCCTCCATTTTCTCTTCTGTAAAACGGGTTTGGTACTGAGGATTCTATGAGTAGAAGGCTTGTGGTTGGGAGCAGCAGCCACAGAGCCAGGCTACCCTGGTTCAAATCCTGTGTCTGCCATTTATTGGCTGTGTGACCTTGTGCCTATTACTTAACCTCTCTGGGCCTCAGTTTCTTCTCTCATAAAATAGAGAACAAGAATAATACCTGCATCATAGGGTTGTTGTAAGGATTAATTAAGTTGATATGTGAAGCTCTAAGAGTGTTGCCTGGAACATAGTAGTTGCTCAATTAGTATTAGCTTTGCTGATGATGATTCTGGAAAGATTCTCTTCTAGCCAGACTGCCCTCAGTTCTTCTTTCCCCCACACTTGAGCTGCCACAGCTTCTCTCCTGAAGAACTTCTTTCTTCTTTTCTCCCAATTCAAATGCTCCACTTTTTGCAAGCCCTAGGTAGCTTCCATGTAGCCTTTCCTGACCATTTTAGGGTCACCATCCCCCTTCTCCAAACCCTCTTAGGCCTCACCGCAATGTGAACCCCTGGGTAAAAGTAGACTCCAGACTCTGAAGGAGTTTATCAGGCAAACTCCATCCTTCCTCATGCAGGGCCTATAGCGGTGACCTCAAAGCTTTCCTGGATCAACCCCGTCCTTGCCTGTCCCTCCTCTGGTTCAGGCAGGACTCTGGACTCCTGGGTGGGTGAGGTGTGAGCAAGGGCTCTTGCCTGCTCACTGTCTTACACACACACACACACACACACACACAGACATTCACACACAGTGCTTATGTCCTATAAAGTAGAACCCAGCTGTTTTCCTACAAATAATCCCATTAATGGCCATCAAAACACACTGTTCCCAAACCAATTTTCTGGATTTCTTACCTCCAGGGAAGACCAGGCCAAGGTCCTTCTGGCCCCTGGGGAGGTGGAGCATACCCAGAGTCCAGGCCCTGCTGTGTCCCCTGGATGGGCATGAGACCCTCCTCCTCTAGGAAGGGACAGGCAGGACCAGTCTCCCCAGGGACACAGGGCTCACCAGGGTGTGGCAGGGGACAGATGAGCTTCCTGGAGCACCGCAGTTGTTTCAGAGGTAGAAGGAAGCCCACTTTTCTGTCTTGGAGGCCTGAGGGATAGCAGACAGCCCTGGGAGTGTGCCCCCAGGCAGCCCTTGGGAGCATGACCACTGGACACATAGCTCCACGCCCATCTCATCAGTGGCTCTGCTGGCACAGCTGTCCCCACCCACTGAACACAGGCTCTTCTGGGCCCCCAGGAGCCACCTGTCCTCGTGGAGAGTTTCCCCTACTCTTCCCCTGCCCATCCCTGGGTCCTCAGGGGCCAGCTCTCTCTGAGCTGTGGCCTGGACAGTAGCAGCCTGCTCTTCCCACAGGTGATGGCTTTGCAAGTCCCCCTTTTTCCTACAGGTGGACGAGGAGCAGGCTCTATCAGGGGCAGGGTGTGGGTGTCTTTTACTTACTGTCTTCTCTGGGAGACTGAGGGCCACCCAGCCTGAGTGTTTAGCACTGACAGGATGTATGTGGAGGGAAAGAGGGCCATCCTGTGGCCCCTGTGGAATTCAGGACCCCCTGTCTGGCTCTCGGGCAGCTCCCTCCTCCCTACCCTGTTCTAGTGGGAAAAGGCTGGAGAGGGATCCTCATGCCAGGCTTCATGACTGATAACTGGTAACTAAGTCACCCCTGAGAACAAGGGCATCCCAAGAGAAGGTCTTGGGAGGGGAGGGAGGCCCAGGCAGGAGGACCTGGAGGGCAGACGCCTTGTAGAGCCAGCCAGGAGGAGCCCAGTCGGTCTGTGCTCCATCCACACATGAAGTTAAGTCTGTGTGTTTCCTCCACTGTCCAGTGTGGGGACAGTGTGGGGGCACTGGCTGGTTTACATAGCGCAGGACAGTGTTAAGAGGCTTCCCACACCCCCTGGCCCTCGGACCTTTCTGCCTGACCAGAGAGCAAGGCAGGCCGTTTAATCCTCTTCCCTAGGTGGGAAGTGGAGCCTCAGGGCGGCTAGAGGAGCCACCCCCACCCTGGATGAGGGGTCTTCAACAGCCAGCTCTCACCCTGAGTCGCTAATGGCTCAGAACTGCTCCCTTGCCAGAACACTGCCCACGGCTGCAGGGACCTTGTCCCCAGGAGGCTGAGCCCGCCACTGCTGCCACTCCTACCCACCCTGGAGCAGACCCTGGCTAATGACTGGTGCTGCGGGCATTGAAACCCATGCCCAGTCCTTGTCTCAGGTGGAAACAGCTCCACATGCTCTGAGCCTCCTGAGACGGCCTAGGCTGGACCTCCCCTGCAGCAGCATCCGTGCCTGGGCTCCTCTCCTGCTTCTCCAGCTTCTCCTGAAAGTGCTTCACCCACAAATCCCACAGCAGAACCCCAGCTCAGGCTAGAACCTGAGGGACTTCCTGTCCCCAGTCTAGATGCTCTGGAGAGGGTGCTAGGAGTCCTGTGGGTGCCCAGCATGGTGGGAACCTGGCCTCGTGCTGGGACCTTGTTTTCTCTTTGCCTCCTAGGGGACAAGAGCTCTTGCACCTTCCCTGGGAAGCTGCCAAAAGAGCCTGGTAGTTCCCATAGCCCACTGAAGGCCCCCGTCTCCCCCCAGCCCCAGTCCCCAGGCTGTGACAGCCGACACCGTGACTCTTGTCCCACCCCCACAATTCTCAGTGGGCCTCAGAGTGCCACCCGGCGCCCTGGCTTGTTAAGCAGTGCAGATGGCAATTAGCTGCATGATATGAAAATATCCCAACCCTAATTATTTCGGGATGAGGCCAGGGACCATTAATAAATGATGAAAGAGACTCTTTCCAGAGGCTTGGCTGGCCCCTGCACTAGCGTGTGGCAGTCAAAGGACCCTTCCACACAGAGTTTAGAAGCATAGGGTGGTAAGACAAGGGACAGCACCCAGGGAGTCACCTTGAACCTTCCAGGGAAGCCAAGCCACTCTTCCAGCACTTAAATACAGTCCTCATCCTCCAGATAGCCCATAAGCATGAGCAGAGGTTCCTGGATGTTCTCCAGTGAATACTGACCATAGAATGCAGTCTTGTGAATGACTTGCAGGGGGTTCCCAGGCATCCACGCTTGCACCCTCACATCTGCCTCCTTTCCCTGTCCCATTCCAAGCAGCAGTGACATTTTCCATTTTCCCAAATTAATAAGCTTCCTCTGTGCCTCCTCTTGAGGTGACCTCAGGGCCATTCCCACTGGGAGTGGCAGTCACATGCCAGAAAGAAGGGACAACAAGTTCAGATAGAGATCTGAGAAGCTCGGATCCACCCTGTGCATAAACAGTGGGTGTCTCTTTCCAGTAACCCATCCTAAGAAAGCCTGGGAGACAAAGAAAAAGAAATGTATTCGTGAACCTTTTCATGGCCCGGGGTGAATGCAAATGCCTGCTCACGCCCTTTCACACGCATGTGTGCACGCGTGCACGCTTGAACAGAAAGGGGCTCCCCTACTTTGAAAGCCTAAATACGAACACAGATATCTACAGGGGGAGATGTATTTGCTTCACAAAAGGATTTGCAACAGGACTTCTTTCAATAGTAAGAAACCCAAATGCCTTGAAAATGGAATTAGAATTACAAGAATGTGATTTTCCTGTAAATTCTCAGAAGCCCACGCATCGTGGGAGGTGCCTACGTGTGCGTGAAGAAGCAGAACTTGTCAGTGACAGGGCAGGCATTTCAGATGCAGGCCACCTCCAGGATGGCTAGGCACATCCCACCAAGAGGTCTGGTCATGGGGTGGCTTCTAGTTAGCTGGGACTACAGATATCCCCTCCTTCTCCACCTCCTGCTAGCACAGGGGAAACCAAACCCTTGACCTCCTAACCTGCCACAAGCCCAGGTCCCCATAGCCAACCCAGCCTCCAGGGAGGTCTTGAGTTGGGGTAGCTAGGAAGGGTCTTCTTAGTGATCTCAACCAGCTCCTTCATCAATGCACGAGACAGCAGCCTGACTCCCACACCAGTGCCCGCAGGATCCTGGGTCTTCCATCTTTCTGCCAAGGTGACTAATAAAGAAGCTTCTAGAGGCCAGGCTCCACCAGTCCCCTGCCTGACCCCCTCCTATGGCTGCTCCTGGCTTCTGGTCCCTGCTCTTGGGGACTTGTGTCTTTCCACCTTCTTTACCTCGGCTATGACATACTTCTGGGTGAGTTTTGGACTCATTTCCTGGGTAATAAGCACATGTCTCATTAAGACCTCACCCTTAGGACCCAATTCTTGTGTTGACCACTAAGCTGGAGCCCCACAGGACTGTTCTGGAACCCTTTCTAAGAGGACACCCAGGACTTAAAGACAGGTAGATTCAGGCCTCTGCCAACTCCAGTCCAGAACTTGTCCCAGTAGACACACACACACCTCTTGAAATCTGAGCTCCTTTCCCAGGACGAGGAAAGTATCACTATAGTAAATACTTAGTAAAGAAAGGCTCAAGCATAGCACACCTACTATGTGCCAGGCAGCATTCTAAGCCCTTTACATAATTTAAATCATCCAATCATCTCCAAAGGGGGTAGCACCATTACCCCTCAGAAGCCCAGAGAGGTTAAGGAACTCCCTGAAGATCACAAAGCTACCAAGTAGCAAAGCAGAGAATTGGGCCCAGGCAATCTGACTTCAGAGTTTGGGTTCAGGGATTCCTGAGCCCTGCTGAGTCCTCTGTCGCCAGCTTCAGCTCCTGCCCTTCCCCATGCCCACCCTCCTGGCCCCTCTGCCATCCCATCCAGATGTGACATGCCAAACTCACTCTGTGCTGGCTTCTGGCCTTGGCTTTCCCCTGCCTGGATATAGGGCCCTCACCTTTTCCTGTCTTTAGGAGGCCTTGCCTGGAGGCTCTGTCTAAAGTGGCCCCTGCTGTCACTCACAGCGCATCTGTCTGCTGTGTTCCCAGCACTTCTGCATCAGCTGGAAGAATCTCATTTGCTGGTCACTGATTTTGCCACTACTGTTAAACTCCGTGCAGACCCTCATCTGGACCACTCCGGCCAGGTACCGAGTGGGTACTAATAGACTCATGATCCACAAGCGGCCTGTCTACACCCCCCCCAGGCGCACACACTAGCTATGCCTGAGTGTTCTTATGAACACACTGTGGCAGGCACAGGTGGACACCCAGTCTGTGATGCGTGTCATGCCAGACAGAAGTGGTGAGACCAGCTTGACACCAACAGGCTTTCCAGCAGCAGATGCCAAGAAACAGAATTCTCTGGGGACAGATTCATAATTACCAGCCTAGAAGAATACAGAAGAGAAAATAGAATCTCCACGGAGGGGCTGTCTTCACCACCTGGGCCAAGCCTTTGCGTTGTTGGAGAATGCGATATTTCCATTTCCTGGAGAAATGGAAGACTTGATTAAAAGATGTGAGAAGCCAGCCCCTGCAGACTCCTCTGAAGGGGTGGAGGCTAGGGTGGCCCTGCATAATGAGTCACTCTTGGTTACCCAGTCGAGCTTGCCAAACACAGCCATCAGACATGGGGCTCTGAGAAGGCAGAGCTCAGCCGGGGTGCTAAGGGTGTCCCCCTCACGCAAGCAACCCGGCCCGGTCGATGCCACTCTCATTCCAGGCCTGATCTGTGGGGAAGGGGTGCCATCTCTGTCCTTGACAGAGAGGTGGAGAGAAGGGGTCGCGGGGCCCAAGCTCATGGATGTTTTGCCCAATGCTGCCTGACCCTGGGACGTTCTATTTTGGACAGCAGATGTTTGGGGGAGGCAGGGTCACGCGTGGTCTTGGTGGTCACAGACAGCCCAACTCTAGCAGATGGGGCTTTCTCGGTGGCACTCATATCAGTTTGTATGCTACTCAAAGCCCTCGTGTGTGCCTGTAAATGTGCATGAGGGGGCGGTGATTCACACATTAGGAGGAGCAGAATGCCCTAACCCCTCACATGGTTAAAAGCCAAGGAGTTAAACGTAAGTCTTCCTAGGGGAGAGACATGGGCCTAGCATGTGCCACATAACTGTCACCAATGTCAGGGGCTGGATTAGTCCTCACTGGCCTGGCACATTCCCAGAGCCCCTGCTCCCAGGTGAGACTGTCTTTCTCAGAGCATCAGTGAATATCCTGCCCTGGTCACCAGCCATGCAGAGACCTCGTCTGTAACATGGGACTAACAATGACATCTTCAGAGCATCGTTGAGAGGCTGAAGGGAGAGAAGACGGGAGAGTAGTCAGCACAGCCAGAGCAGCAGTAGGGCTATCTGAGCATCTGCCTCATCCCGTTCTCCACTCTCTGGACTGGGCATTCCCTACAGGAGGGCCACGTGGCCAAAAGGTGTCCTACCTGCTTACTCCCCCAAGCAGCTCCCTCCTCGTTGCCTCTAGTGGAAAGCTCTCGCATCCCGTGCTGGTGCCGATGGCAGAATTTCCTTTTTTCACCCAAAACACTTCATAGCATGTGTATGACATTTTCTTTATCTACTCATTCTTCGATGAAAACTCAGGTTATTCCCATTTCGGGGCTACTGTGAATGATGCTGCGATGAATCTGGGAGGTCTCTCAAGAGAGAGAATGCTGCATTCTATTTAAACCAAGTGTCGCAGAGAGCGGAGCCTGCAGGAGCAGGGAGTGGAATGGCGGTTACCAGGAGCCAGGGGCAGGATGGCGAGCCGCAGTTCAGTGGGTGTGAAGTTTCAGTAATGCAAGATGAATTCCTTCCCCAGATCTGCCTTGCAACATTGTCGCCATTGTCAGGGTTGACAATACCACATTGTACACCTCAAACTGGTTAAGAGAGTTCTCACCACAGTGGAGAGAAAATAGACCACAGGAGCCCATCCTTGTCGCCAGCTGCAGAGAGAGTGACTAATGCATGTGTCGGCTCAGCTGCGGGGCGGGATAGGCTATGCCTGTCCCTGCTGCTATATCTGCATGGTGCTCCTTGCTGCTGCCTGTCTTCCAAGAGTCTCCTGAGTGACTCTTTCTTTCACAAGGATCAAAGCTCGTGACGTTTAGCCAAGCGAGATCCCAGAGGAGAGGACCAGCCACTCACATTTCCCTTCTGAGCAGACTCCACCGGTCTTTTCAGGCCCCTTCCTGCTCGGACCTATCTGAGCTTGGGAATCTGGAGAAGGATCTGCTTGCAGGACCTGGGGCCTTTGTTCCTGCCTCTGAAGTCCCCAACTTTGGTGAGGAGGGAAAAGTAAGGCACCCCAAGAAATGCCCCAGTTTCTCCTCCTTTCCAAAGATAAGATCCCTACCATTCCTCAGGGGCAGCAATCCTGGTATGAGGAGCGCAGTCCTCTGTCCTTCCTTCCCCCTAGTCCCACAGCTCAGCTGGGACCCTCTTTTTATATCCACATAGGTCAAGCTCTTCACCTGGGCAGGCCCTCTGCCCCTCCACCAAGTGTCCTGGCAGACCCCAGCCCTGTCTTAAAGCTGACCATGGACATCTGCCTCACCCACAGCCCACGGGGCCCAGACAGGAACCCTGGCTCCCGCAGAGATACTCCGCACAAGGAATGGGGCAGCAGGTTCTTTAATGAAGACTTTATATCATATTCCTTACTTCTTAAAGACATGCTTGGGGACAAAGACAATTAAGAGTCCATTTTACTTTCCACTCCTTCGGGATACTGGGTTTGGGACAGAAGAGAGATGAGAATTAAAGGAAAGAGAGCCTGGTCAGAGCCTGATCAGACCCCCCAAACTCTGAAGCTGCAGTTTGCTCCCTGAGGGTCTCCCTCCTCTCCTGCCAGGGGCCATGGCTTCCTGTGCCCTCCAGACTCCCTGGGTAGGGATCATCTTCTCTTACGTGCTTCGCAGAGAGTGTTCTGGCAACTCGAGGAGTGACCTCCTCTCAGTGGCACCTGGGCAGGTCTGCAGTGGGCCAGTGTCCTTTACCAGTGTGATTTCTCAAGCGTTCCACCAAGAATAGTGAAAGGTGAGTCCTGGCTACCAGTTGTGGCCGCAGCACTGTCCACACATGGGGGGAGTGGAGCCCCAGGGAATCAGGGTGCTGGGCTTGTGTTATGTATTTCTGGACTCATCTCAGGGGTGCTGGGACCCTTTTAGCTCATACTGAGAACACTGAGGCTCCATGTCCTCCTGGGCCTGGGGGAATGGTACAGTCAGCATCATCCCTGTGGAAGTTTCCTCTAGTCCAAGTCCTGATGCATAGCTGGTTTCTGTCTTCAGATGGTAACCACAGCCCACTCTGGATGTGCTCTATGGATCTAAGGGAGCAAGAATAGATCTGGTGACACGGAGCTGCTGGGAGATGAGCTCAGTTCCTGGATGGATTCTGAAATCCTACATACCCCTTCAGACCCAGCACTCTTGGGCACAAATCTCGAACAGCAAATTCTAATAGCACATAAAGGAGACTAGAGGGGGTAACCTCTGACACCATGCCAATCCAGTGATTCTAGAACCTAGGCCACCTGATATCGTCATTCATATGCTGCAACTGATGACTGAATTCAGCGATGCGTATAATTAATATAAAGGAGGCTGTTAGCACTTCCCCTTCTCTGGCCCTGTGTGTCATGCGTTTAATTACTTATTACTTCTCAGTTTACACATACACAACCCCTTGAGCTAAATCTTTCTCCATGGCCATTTTACACATTAAGGAAGTAAAGCCACTAAATAAAACCCTCCTCCCCATTTGACAGCTGATGGAAGCTGCTGTTGTCCCCAGGCCCAAGGCCCCTTGGCCCACCCCCTCCTTATCCAACATAGTCACAGCCCCCGAAACTCTGAAGCTGCAGTTTGCTCCCTGAGGCATCCTCTGTCCTCAGAAATGAGAGTCAGCCTTGCTGACTCCTGAAGGCTGGCCTCATCCCTTTAGTCACCTTCTAGTCAATGGGGCAGGTGGGCCTAGGAGCCGATGCGAGCACTCAGGACCTTTCCAGCTCCAAGAGCCAACTCAGCTGGGTGCTGCTCTGCCTCCCCACCCTTGCTCAGGAGGTGAGCTCCCTAGAAACACAGGCACCAGGTGATATGTGGGAAAAGCACACCCATGCTCATCAGCCAGTCCCGAGTTCTCCCAGAAGCTGTTGCATGGCCTCAAGGGCCTTTTTCATAGCCTGGGGGAGTGAGTTCCTAGGGGTGAGCTGTTCCAGTTATCCTATCCTCACACTGCTGCTCAGCACTGCCTCCTAAAGCTCATGGGCTGTGAGCTGGAGTTTTCTGATTTTCCTATCAATTCCAGTGTAGGTGGATGTGTTTGTTGAAGGCTTGCTGGGCGCTGTCACTTTACCAGGACTGTGACCTTGGATGCTTTGCATAACCTTTCTCTGCCTCACCTTGCTCATCTGAAAAATGGGAGCCCTACCATCCACGTCAAGTGCTTAGAGAGGCTTAGCTGGCATAGCATGTGCGTGAACTCGGCAGGGACCGTGTGAAGAAATGCTAGCTTCCCTCTTGCCTGCTCACACAGCCCTCTGCACATGGCGGAGGGCCTTCCTCTTCATGGAGGCTCAGAACAGCCAGGTAAGGTTAACAGGACACACCACGTGGGTTCCTCTTTTTCACCACAACCGCCATGGCTTGGCCCATTCTGTGCCCTTGGAACATCCCATAAGGCCTGACCCCAGAGTGCTTCCTGTGCTGCTGTCCCCCAGGCCAACCCTAAATCCCAGAGGTCTGCTTAACCCCAACCCCACTAACATCCAGGGGCAGCATGGCTGACCAGGGGACCACAACAGTTTTAAAAGGCCAGTGGCTCACTGTCCCCTCCCTCCATGCTTGGGCCAATGTTTCAGGCCCATAAGAGGAGAAGAGGCCTGGGGCAGGAGATGGGGTGGGGTGATGGCCCTGCTGTGGGATGTTGGTAGAGGGCTCTGGAGTCAGGCTCTTGACCTATCCCTGATGTGACAACTGCTGAGTCCTCAGGAGCAGGTGCCCCCTGCCCCCCACTGATGCTGGGTTAAAAGTGACAAGTAAGAGTGACAGGAACAGGTAAGGTTCCCAAGGATGAGCTGTGACCCTCAAAGTAGGAGAAAAGAGCACCCTGCAGTCAGAATGCCAGCTTCCCTCCTCAGAGTCCCCTCATGCCTCTTTATGTTGGCAGCCACTTGGCTGCCACTGACTGCTGTCCCCATGCTCTGAGCTGCAGAAGTCCCTTCCCCGCTGCACAAGCCAAAATCAGTAGGTTTCATCTGCATCTTGCTCTGCACCAAGGAACCTGCTTCTGGGTGTCTGGATGGGCTGAGTTCCACTCAGGGGACACCAGAGGAAGACATGTTCAGCTCACCGCCAGCTGGGTGGCACTTGGAGTCCTGTTCTGTTTGTTTGTTTCCAATCCACCTGCTGGTATTGACCTTTCAGAGACATTAAACAGCCACACCTATGCTCTGTCCACATGGTAGGTCAGTGGGAAAGAGGGTGCCAAGAGTTCACCTCTCCTCACCTGCAAGCAGGACACAAGGTATCAATGCCTAATCAAGTTCTCAAACCCTGGGTCCTTCTCCTCTCTCCAGGAGGAAGGCCGCAAACCCTGGATGATTGTTGTATAATCTTGTATCCCCACAAAAATGCTATTACACCTATGCATTCATTTAACAATTATTTCTTGAGCTAGAAACTGAGTATAACAATAAAAAGAAAAAACCATACAAAGCCACTGTCAGGGCAGTCAGAATATAAACAAATAATTAACTAACATGTAGGTGTTAGGTGCTGTTATGAAAAATAAAAGAAGATCAAAGGATGGGAATTTTTTTTTATGAAGGTGGACAGGCAGAGCCTCTTTGGATAGCTAATGACATCTAAAGAGAAAGCAGGGAAAAGCAAACACTTCAAATACTAGGGGCAGAAGCATTCCAGGAAGAAGATATTGCCATGGTCCTTTGAGAGAGGAATGTGCTGGGCATGTCTAAGGAACAGCCAGGAGGCCAGTGTGTTAGCAAGAAGCATGGGCAACCAGGACCACAGGGAGGATGAAATCAGTTTGGTGGGGCTGGAGCAGTGGCTTTTCCTAGGAATGAGATGGCACTTGACACAGAGGGACATCATCTGACTTATGATCCAACAGGATCCATCTGACCACTATTGAAAACAGACTGGAATAAGAGAGTCTGGGGCGGGAGCAAAAAAGAAGCAGAGATGTCATCTAGAAGGCTACAGAAATAGCTCAGGAGGTAGAATACCATGCATACATCCAGAGTGATTCAGTGGAAGACATTGGGAAGGGTGTTGAAGATTTGTTGACAGTGTAAGTTTGGATGGCCAGAGGTGAATGACCAACTTTGTATTGCCATGGAGACCATCTGGCAAACACTCCACCAACCCAGGAATCTCCTACCCAACATCCCGGACATCACATCCAGCCTTAATGAACACTCCCTAGTTGTAGAGAGCAGTGATTTGAATCATGGTCTTACTTCCTTATGGCTATATTGTGCTGGGAACTGCCTGTACGAAGGTGCAAGTCAAATGGCCCAGTTGCTATGGTGACACTGGCCCAAGGAAACTCTGTGGAAAGGCTCAGAGTTATCAGTTGAGGGCTTGATTTCAGGCACCAACTCCCAGGGATAGATGATTCTGAGTATAACAAGATAACCCTAATGTCTCGCCAGCCCTGCATCCTTCTGATTGCCTGTTTTGCTAAAACTTTCCCACAAATAACTTTTTGATGATGAAACTTATAAAATAAATGTGCTGAGCTAACTCTGAGTCAGTCAAACTCCATCAGAGTTTGGCTGCCCACCTGACCCCACCTTTTTCTCTCTATGTGTTTGTCTTTTCTTCATCCCCCATCACGCCTAGTCCAGTGTTTTTCCCTGAATTAATGGCTACGGCTCAGAGAGAAATGAGAGGGCCGCAGCACCTGGTAAAGAATTCATGACCTCACACAGCAACCCTGTCCAGACCTATAACCTGCTTTCTTATACTAACTCAAACTCCATGTCCCTCTGTTTCACTAAAGCAACACAGGACACTTCTCCACCACATTTCACAGAACATCCTCCAGATTCCAAATGTATGTGCCCCAAGTTCTCCATGAGGCTGGCTCCTGTTCCTCATCAGCGCTGCTTCAGTCCCCCTGGATGTGGAGATCCCAGAAGGAAGTACTAGGTAAAAGGGCCAGGGACAGATTGCCCTCTGAGCTGCTTCTAGGTCATTCATGTAGTTTGGTAACTGATTGGCATTCCATCCAGGAATCTAACTTTGTCAAATGCACTCATTTCCACCCTGTTTTCCAGGCAAGGGATTAGAGTTAGATTAGATGGTGCTTCCCTACCACGAGAAAACCATAGTAATTAGAAGAACATCTCCTGGATCTGCTTCTCCATGACTGCCTGCCTTTTAGCATCCATGGCCATGTCCTCTGTCTCTCTGTCCATTCTAGTAAATAAACTAAGTGCTCCTACCTAACAGCAGTCCCTCCACCACTCTACACTGTCCCAAACTTCCTTGCCTATTTAAAAATTTGGTTTCCTGCAAAATGCAGGGAGCATGGAATAAAGGTTAATATCTTTTAATGGAATCTCCAAACTTTTTGTATAAATAAAAGAAAACCTACATTTATGTAGGGACCAATGTACCTAAGAAAGTTGACTGAGAATGATAAACTGAGACATAAGTCTCTAAACCTTTGAGACAGAGGTTTAGGTTTGAGACAAAGGAACAATATTCAACACCTCCAGACACAACACTGTAATCTACAAAGGAAAGAAAAGTATTTTGGCATCAGGATGCCTGGAGCATCCTGCAGAGCAAGGCAAGAGTGGAGCATTATTTTCAAGTAACCAAAGGAAAATAAATAGTGGGCCAAGGACTTCATGTACTACAAAGCCATCATTCAATTACCAAGGCCATAGACAGACAATTCATACATTCAAGGAGCAAGAGAACTTCACACATTCCACACAGGAATATTTCTTGGATAATCTGCTGGAGGATGAATTCTACCACCAAGACATGATGATTAGGGTGAAACTCAGAAAAAAGAGCCTGGAGTGTCTCTAAGTGTAGATCTGTGACTTAAACAAGGATAGGGAACAAGGGTAGAAAATAATTGTAAATGTCTAACAAAGTAGAAAGAATCAGCTTAAAATTTGAGCTGACCTAGAAGGCTTGTTAAAACTCAGGTTGCTTGTCCACACCCCAAGTTTCTATCTAGTGTGTATGGGTGGGGTCTGAGAATTTTCACTTCTGACAAATTCTCAAATAATTCCTTTCTGGTCTGAGAATCTCCTTCAGAACTTTTGCTGTTATGGTTATAAGTCAATTCAGGTTCAGTATTTCTTCTTGAGTGAATTTTGGTAAGTTTAGAAAATGGCATATTCATCTGTCTGAGATCTTAATTATCAATTTTGATCTTTTATATATTCTGATATTTTTAACATTATAATCACCCATAAAAATTTGAGCTGTGAAGAAAGACAAAAAATAAAGTAGAATAAAATAATCATTGCATAGGAAATGGGGAGGTATCAAATTATACTATTTAGAATAATCCAGATACTAAAAGCTTAAGAAAGATAAAAGGTGAATAAGGATATTTTGAAAGGTATCAGTGCAAAAGACAACTACCAGAGCAAAAGTGTATACTTTAGCAAATATCAAAGAGAGTCTTTTCTAAAAGAGTAAGAGGACATTGAATATAGAGGAAGAAACAAAATACATAAACAGTTCTGAGATAAATTGACATAAGGAGTTGATATTCAATATATTAGTGATATCAGCAAGTGCGAATGAGCTTAAGTTACCTAGTAAAAGAAAGAGATTTTCAGACTATCTAAGAAAGAAATATGCTCTGGTCCATTCCATGTACAGGAGAAATATTTTAAACAAAGTGATTAAAAGGCTTACAAAGAAAAAAAAAAGAGGATGGAAAAAGTTACCACAGGTAAATAAGAACTCTAGAGTATGGGGAGCAGCTCTGGTATTACACAGCGCAGAATTTAGGACACAAAATATTACACAAGACACATAGAACATTATAATGCGATAAACCACATCCACAACATAAATATATCAGTTAGGATTATCTATGCACCAAATTGCACAAAACCCACCTATAACATAAAAGTAGAAATTACAGCCATGGAAGGAAAAATAGATAGAAAAAGTAATGATAAGAGATTTTTACACACCACTCTCAAGACAAGAGAGATCACGTGAACAAAAACAAAGCACAGATAGAGAAGGCTTAGTCAACAGGGATGATAAATTAGATTTCGTAAATGTGTATCAAATGGTGTAGCCTTTAATAAAGAACGTATTTTCTTCTCAAGCAGTCGTGAAACATTCATTGAAACTGATCATCCTTTAGTTCACAAAAGAAATGTAAGTGCCATATTACAAACAGAATTCTTTGATCACAACGCACTGAAAGTAGAAATAAAAAGCAAACTTGAAACAGGTTCTTCCAAAGATGGAGGAGACTGATTTCCCTCCTAAAACAACAAACAGCCGAACAAATACATGACATCTTCTAAGACACTGATATCAAAATACGGAGGACAGTGATCCAAGAGTTGGGGAACAGATGATGGGAGTCCTATTTTGCTGGCCTAGTGCTGTGGGAGAAATCCCAGGCCTCGGTGCAGAGTAGGGGATCCAGGCAGAGCTCAGTAGATTCCCTGATCTGGGAACCTGAGTCTGAAGACACCAAGATGGCTGGAGTCCGTAGGACAGCATGCCAGAGAGAGGAGCTACAGAAGGTCTCTCTCAGCACAAAATTGATCAGTTCATATTGATCAGCACATACTGGTCATGTCAAGAACTACCCAGAGCCATGTAAAGAATCAACTGAACTGACTGGAGGGAATACTGCCAGGTACTTTTGCAGGGAGAGGTGTAGTGTCTGTACCAAATAGCTGAACTGGGAAATGCCATAATGGACATAGAAATATAGACAGTATCCAGAAGGATTTTGCCTCAGAATGCCCTAGACTAAATGCTGGTTCCATGTAACAAATTTCACAAGTGAGATATGAAAGGATTAACTGTTTCCAAGTAACTTGACTGCATTCCAGAACAAAGCTGAAGAGTATTTATAGGAAATACATAAATACCCAAATCCAATAAGTTAAAATTCATAAAATGTCTGGTATCCAATAAGAAATTCCCAGACAAGCAAAGAAGCAGGAGAAATAATCTGTAATGAGGAGAGAAATCAATAAATTAAAACTAACCAGAACTGGACACACATGTTATAATTAGCACATGAGGACATCCAGTTATAATTGTAATCCATATGTTCAGAAAATTGGTAGACCGAGGATTCATGTGAGATCCAAATTGAACATCTATAGATGAAAACTACAATGTTTTACAGGAAGATAGGCTGGATGGAATTAATGAAAGATTAGAAATCAGAAAAGAAAAGTTTAGTGAATTTAATTTAGGGAATTTAAAAACAGTAATAGAATCAGTCACATAGTTTTAATTTTTGAAAAGGATTGGTGTTAATTCTTCCTTAAATGTTCAGTAGAATTCACCAGTGAAGCCATCTGGTCCTGGGCTTTCTTCATTGGGAATTTTTTTTAAAAATATGATTCAAACTCCACAGGAGCTATAGGCCTGTCCAGGTTTTCTGTTTATTCATAACTTGGTATGGGTAGATGATATGTTTCTAGGAATGTGTCTTCTTTTAGGATATCTAGTCTATTGGTGTATAATTATCCCTAACAGTTTTTTATTAACCCTTTTATTTCTGTGAAATCACATAAAATGTTTCTTCTTTCATTTATGATTTTATTTGAGTCTTCTTTCATTTTCATAGTCTAAAGGTTTGTCAATTTTATCTTTTCACAAAACCAACTTTGTTTCATTGTTTTCTTTTGCTGTTGTTCTGTTTTCTGCTGCTTTTATTTAGGCTTTATTCTATGTTACTTCCTTATCCTTCTCTAACTTTGGGCTTAGTTTGTTCTTTTTTTTTTTTTCAAATTCTTTGAAGAACCTAATTTCAGACGTTTCTTTCTTTTAAATGTAGCTATTTATTGCTATGCAGTTCCCTCTTGGTACTGCGTTTGCCGCATCCCATACATTTTGGTTTGTTCTTTTCTCATTTTCTTTTCTCTCAATGTATTTTTTATTTCATTGTTTATTTCTTCTTTGACATACTGATTGTTCAATAATTGGTCATGTCATTGTTCAATTAAACAATTGTTCAGTTGTTTAATTTCTACACGTTTGTGGATTTCCAGTTTCATTTCTGCTATTGATTACTAGTTTCTTTCATTGTGATTAGGAAAGATACCTGGTGTGATTTCAATCTTCCTAAATTTGTGAAGACTTGTTTGTAATCTAATGTGATAGATCTTTCAGAAAGATGCATTTGTGCTTGAGAATACTTACTCTTTTGCTATTGGATGCAACGTTTTGCATGTGTCCGTTGGCTCCAGTGGTCTATACTGTTATTCAAGTCCTCTGTTCTCTTACTGATCTTCCCTCTGGATGTTCTATTCCTTATTGAAAGTGAGGCGTTGAAATCTTCTACTATATTGTATTGTCTTTTTCTCTCTTCCTTTCTGCCAGTGTTTGATTTATATATTTAGGTTGTCTGATGTTGGTTGTTGTGATGTTCTGATGTTTATAATTGCCTCTTCCTGAGGGATTGGCCCTTTGATCATTACATAATATCCTTCTTTGTCTCTTAGGAAAATAAAAAATATAAGCTGAGAGAAAATATTTTTCAGGACTATGTGTCTGATAAAGAACTTATATCTAGAGTATGTAAGAACTCTTGAAACAATAAGAAATCATACAAAGCAATAGAAATGTGCAAAAGACTTTACCAGATACTCCACCAAAGAAGATCTACAGATGCCAATAAGCACATAAAAAGATGCTCAACACCAGGAGCCATTAGGGGAATACAAGTTAAAAATATAATGAGGTGTGACAGCATATATTTTCATATGGCTAATTTAAAAAAATAAAAACTAGCTATATCATGTATTGGTGACAATTTGAAGGAAATAAAAGGCAAAGTCATATACTGCTTTCCTTCCTTTCTTTGTTTTTGTTTGTTTTCTTTTTGGTACTAGAGATTTAACCCAGGGATGCTCAGCCACTGAGCCACATCCTCAGCCTATTTTATATTCTATTTTGAGACAGGATCTCACTAAGTTGTGTAGGATCTCCCTAAGTTGCTACGGCTGGCCTTGAACTTGCAATCCTCCTGCCTCAGCCTCCTGAGCTGTTGGGATTACAGGCATGGGCCACCATGCCAGCCATATAATGCTCTTGATGAAAAATGTACAGTCACTTTGGTAGACAGTTTGGTAGCTTCTTATAAGTTAAACATACCCATCATATGCTAAATCATTCAAATAATAGATAAATATCCAAGAGAATGAAAGTGTATGTCTAAACAACCACATATGCCTAGCAGCTTCATTTGTACCAGCTAAAGATGAAAAACACAAAAGTCATCAGGTGAATAGATAAACCAATTGTTGGACATCCATGCAGTGTAATTCTATTCAGCATTAAAAAGAAATGGACAGTAAAACATGGATGGATCTCAGAAGAATTATGTTGTGTAAAAGAAATTGGACAAAAAGAGAGCACATACTGTATGATTCCATTTATATTAAATCCTATAAAATTCAAACTAACCCACAGTGACAGCAGGAACAAGGCTGAGAGATTACAGCGGCGTGGGTTTTACTGATAGGCTCACTGTCTCCATTGTGGCAATGGTTTCATTGGTGTTTATAAATGTCAGAATTTATCCAACCATGCATCTTAAATATGTGTGGTTCATCTTATGACAATTGAATTTCAATAAGACTGTTAGGAAAAGACTTTCATATCAAAATATTTTTAAGGATGCCTTTCCAACTAGAATGTTAAACCAATCTCTTATTAAATGATTCTAGAGTGATAATTAAAACATAAGAGGGAATTCAAGAATTCTGAAAAAGAAATGAATAATCAAACCACTAAATATCCCATCAGAAGATGCATTTAAAGCAGAGATAAGAAAATTATTCACAGCTATAAAATCATATCTATAAACACTGACAAATGAAAATAATTAAAATACATAATGCTTACCCCAAAAGTACAAGAAAGTAAATAATTAAACATATGAAAAATTGAAATAGAGGACAGGAATATAGTAAACTTAAACAACAAATAAAAATCCTGGTTATTTTTCAAACCAAACCAAACTAAAGAAAACAGAAACAAACGTTAAAAATGTATAGAAAAAATAAAAAATATATATATAATTGACAAGGAAGAAATACACTGAAAGAGAGCAAAGCTTGTTTTAAAATTGGGAGACATTTTCCATTTTTGTGCAAATAAATCGAGTGGAACAAGTAGAGAATCCAGCAGACACTCGCTGATTGGAAGACTATATGTTTTGACATTTGGAATCAGGTGATTATTCTCCATATTCAAAGAATCATATCAAATCAAACTGAGGGAAAGGATATTAACATCATCTCTAAGAATCTTCCATGAAATTACTTATTAATTACTAAAGAAAGAATTACTTTGGAAAGGAGAAATCTAGCTCAGTACCTCTTCATAAAATGTAAGTTTTATGAAGTTAACGTCATCAACAAACAAAATAGCAACACGGCCCCTGAATCCAAAAAATACTGAGGTAGTGTTTCTTCCAAGATTGCATTAACTGAGTCCAATCCACAGGAGACAGCAGGCCAACCCAAACTGTGGAGGGTTCTAAAAATAACTGATCTGTGGTCTTAGTGAAATGTTAGACAGTACCAAGGAAGAATGAGGAAAGGGTTCCAGATTAAAGACACACAAACAAATGCTAAGTGTGATGCTACACTGAATTCTGGACTGGAAAACATAACTGCTTAAAAAAACACTACTGGAATCATAGAGAAAATTAAAACATGAACTGTTGATGGGATAGCAGTTAACTTTCCTGATTCATAATATCCTGAGCTTGTGTGAAGGAATGTCTTGGGAAATAATTATGACGGAGTAGGCAAATGTGATGTAATGCAACTTGCTATTAAAAAAGAGAAAGAGAGTGATAAAGTAAATGTGGCAAAATATTACTTATGAGCAGAGCCAAGCAAGTAGATATGGAAATTCATGTGCTATTGTTGCAAATTTTCTATAAATTGGCAAATAGGAAAAGCAAAAGCTTTATAATTGGTCCATCCCCATGACAGTTCTGATGCTCAATGTGTACTCCAATTTC
Organism: Xerus rutilus; assembly: GCA_028644305.1. Lineage (NCBI taxonomy): Eukaryota > Metazoa > Chordata > Mammalia > Rodentia > Sciuridae > Xerus > Xerus rutilus. The sequence continues at coordinate 98,900,358 of CM053406.1, read as the reverse complement.
TTAATCCCATAGCACTTCTTAAGCCCCACCACCAGCTATTTATTATGTTTAGTATGAATCTCTCCTCCACAAAAACCTGAGTCCTCAGGAACAGAAATCTTTGCTCTTTTTTAGAAGGAAGTGATCTTGAATTTCTAGCACTTAGTAGGAGTCAAATAAATCCTCCTGAATGAATGCATACTAGAATAGATTTGTGATTCAAGCTGCTTTTGTCCAAGACCTTTCTTTTCTGTTACTAGATCAACTTGGGCACAGTATTCACTGCCATGGAGCCCAGCTCCCCAAGAATATTTACTTCAAGGGATATAGAGAGGGCAATGTCAGCAGAAATGGAAGGGTCTGTTCCTGCAGCCACAAAGAATAAGCTGGCAAAGGCTGTAGGGACCAACTTTTTAGGAATTCTGGAAGCTAATCAACAGCTTTAGGCAAGCAGGGGAACATTTAATCAAGGGGAAAAGAATTATGTCTTAATAAGAAAGCTTTGTGACATTTTTATGTACCCTGGCAATGTCCCCCATTCCCCAGCTTGGTGGCAGGCGGAAGACAACAGACAGCACTCCCAGCATGAACCAAGTGTAGTAGGGAGCAGAACAGATCTCATTCCCAAAGAACTGGGATTTTGTTTTGATCTATCTGGTAGCTCATTGAAGAACTATCTCAAAAGTGCTTTCCTATATTTTACCTAACTGGAACACATCCAGGGTTGAGCTAGTTATCTGGAAAGAATTTTATTGAAAATATTTGAAAGCAAGTGCATTCACTGCTCCTGCCCAAGGAAAGAGATCACAGTTGAGAAAAATAATAGACTAACATAAAATCCTGGGAAGAAAATCTAGGCAATGAGAGGCTTTGGAGAATAAGCTCTTTTAAAAGCTCCCACAATTCTGGGGGATCTAGAAGGTCATGCACATAATTTAGGGTAGACATAATTTAGGCTCAGAAAACATGTGAAAAAAATCCTACCCTCTTACCTATGGCCAAAACTTAAGGCTCTGCATACCAGAAAATGAGACTAAGGCAGAATTGTAAGCTCTCTGGCTGGCTGTTGTAGGCATACTCTGACACATTCAGAGTCCATCCTAAAAATCTAGCATATTTTTTCCTGTTGGTTCTGGTGTTTAAGGAAATCTCTCTATCAAATCACTAGCTGACCACTCTTCTAACAAAATAAAATATGACTACAGGATATCAACTTTGCAAACTGGCTCAGAAAATTCACTAAACATATCATTAAACAACAAACACAATTAGAAGTAACAAATAAAGTTCTAGGGGTGGGGTAGAGAATCAGATTTCAAGAGTTTCCACATTATAATGTTTGAAATGTCTAGTTTTCAACAAAAATTATGAAATGTTCAAAAAAACAAGAAAGTATACATAGGTAAAAAAGAAATTAAAAGAAACTATCCCAATGGAAGCCCAGACATTGAGACTTTAACTATTTTAAATATACTTAGAGTCATATAAAATTATGTATATAGAACTAAAGGAAACCATGACAAGGAGAAATACTAATAAATATTAATCTATAAATGCACACATACATACATATACACAATACATATAAACAACAAAGAGTTAAAGATTATAAAAAGGAGTGAAATTGAAATTATGGAATTGAAAAGAACAATTAAAAAAATTAAACTTGAAGATAGGCCAATTAAAGGTATATAGCTAGAGGAACAGAAAGAAAACATAAAGAAAAGTGAACACAGATTAAGAGACCTGTGGGGACATTATCAAGCATATCTACATAATAATGGAAATTTCAGAAGCAAATGAAAAAAGAAAAAGGCAAAACAATAATATTTAAAGCAAGTCAAACACAGTCCAAATTTGATGAAAGATGTGAATCTACACATCCAAGAAGCTCAATGAACTCCAAGTAGGATAATTCAAAAATATCTACACCAAGATTTATTATAAACAAAGGGCTGAAAGTCAAGGACAAAAAGACTCTTGAGAGCAACAAGATAGGAATGACTTGTCATGTGCAAGGATTTCTCAATAAAATTAAGAGCTGATTTTTCATTAGAAAGCTTGAAAGCCAAAGGCAGTGAACTGACATATTCAAAGTGCTAAAAGGAGAGAAAAATAAACCCTGTCAACCAATAATTCTATATCTGGCAAAACTATATTTAAAATATAAAGAAAAAATTATGACAGTCCCCCAATTTTTGAGGAAAAAAAATCTAATGAAGTGTATGACTAGTAAATGTACACTACAAGAATTGCTAAGAAGAGTCCTTTAGGTTAAAATGAAAGAACATGAGATGGTACCACAAATTCACATTTTTTTTTAAAAAAGGAACACCTGCAAAGGAAACTACATTGGTAAATATGAAAGTCTGTATTACTATATTTTTAAATTCGTCTTTTTTCTGTATGATTTAAAATAAATTTTTATAAAATAATAATTATAAATCTGTTTTGATGGTCACACAATGTATAAAAACATATTTTATGCAAATAACAGAGGGCCTGGAGTTATATGAGATCATAGATTTGCAAACTAAGTTGGTACTAATTCTAACTAGATTGTTACAAAGTCAGATATTAACTGTAATGCCCAGGGAGCAGTAAGAAAATAACTTTAAAAGTACAATAAATAAAAGAAAATATAATGACACATTAAAAATATCTACTAAAGCTAAAAAAGTGCAGACATGAAGGAATTGAGCAAAAGTGATGAAAGCTTTTCCTCATTAGCAATTTTGTTAAAGATAAATGGATTAATTTCTCAAAAGGCAGAGATCAGTAGGATGGATTTTTTAAATGGTTCACTGTCTGTAAGATATATAATGTCGATCCAAAGAAATAGATTGAAAGTGAAAGGATGGAAAAACATTTCATGCAAATAGAAACCAAAAAGGAGTAGACGAAAGGATATTTTCCCTTTTGGTTCTGGGTGTTTAAGGAAATCTCTTTCAAATCACTAACTGGCAAAACAAAATAGACTCTAACACAATGATAGACTAATCACTGACAAAACAACACAATACAAAATATACTCTAACACAATGGTTATAAGAGGTGAACAAGAATATTATATGATAATGAAGAAGCTATTAAGTCAAGATATAACAATGATGCACTATATGTGCCTAACAACAGAGCACCCAAATATATGGAATAACAACTATTAGAACTGAAAGAAGAAATTGACAGTTCAACAGTAATTCTTGGTGCTATGGTCTGAATATGGTCCCTAATGTTCACAGGTTAGAAACAATCAACAATCCCCAATCAGCAGTGTTGAGAGGTGGGATGTTTAAGAGATGGCTAAGTCATGAGGGTAGAGTCCTTACTAATGGGTCAATGCCATTATCATGGGAATGGACTAGTTATCTAGGGAGGAGGTTCCTGATAAAAAGATGGGTTCAGTCCCCTTTCCTCTCTCATACTGCATGTTATTTTGCCTGTCCATTCTCCTGCCATGGAATAACACAGCAAGAAGGCCCTTGGTGTATGTGGCCCTTTGATCTTGGACCTTCCAGCCTCCAGAACTGTGAGACAAATTTTCATCATGAATTACCTAGTTCTAAGTATTCTGTTATAGTAGCAAAAAATGGATTACGATACTAGGGACCTTAATAATGGATAGAACTTTGAATAATGGATAGGACTTTTAATAATGGATAGAACAAATGATTTAGGAATGATCCAGAAAACAGATGACTTGAACAACACTATAAACCAAATGGACTTTACTGATAACTATATAGCACATTCCACTCAACCACAACACACTATTCTTCTCAAGACCACGTGGAAACTCTTCAGCATGAGACATAAGTTTGGAATTGAAATAAGTCCCAATAATAAGTATAAAAACAATAACATCATATAAAGTATCTTCTTCAATTACAATGGAATGAATTAGAAATCAACAACAGAATTTGAAAGATTAACAAATGTATGGAAATAAACCTGTACACTCTTAATCCAATAGGTCAAAATAAGTTGTAAGAGAGAATTTTCAAATTCTCTGATATAAATGAAAACACAATCACAAAATGCCAAAAGGTATATATGATGCAGAGAAAGTAGCACTCAGGAGAGTTTGACCTGCATACATCATTTGAAAAGAAGAAACACCACAAAACAATGACAAAACCCTATTCTTTAATGAACTAGAAAAGCAAACTAAACTCAAGCAAGCTGAAATGATACAGATTAGAATGGAGATAAATGACATAGAGTTTAGAAAAATAACAGAGAAAGAACAAACCCAAAAGTTGGTTATTTACAAAAGTCAACATAACTGACACATTTTTAGCCTGACTAAGGAAAAAAGAGAGAGAGAAGGCTCAAATTACTAAATTCAGTAATGAAAGAGGAGACATTACTATCAAGAAAGTGGAAAAACAAACAAATATTTGGGAGAAAATATTTACAAATCATTTATCCTATAAGGGACTTGCCTTGGACTGCATATTTTTGTTCCTTTAACATTTGTATGTTGAAATTCTACCTTCAAGGTGATGATAGTATCAATAGGTGAGTTCTTTGGGAAGTGATACATGAGGGCCTTGAAGAAAAAACACCTTTTGTCTCTTCTTTATAAAAAACACCTTGATCATGAACTTGTCAGTCTATCTGATTGTGAAAAGTAAATTTTTATTGTTTATATACCACTCTGGTACACACGGTAGTTTGTGATATTTGTTCAAACAAACAGCAGCCACATCTAGTATCTGAACTATATAAAAAACTCTTAAAATTCAACTAGACAAAGACAATCTAATTTTTAAATTAAGCGAAGGACTAAAGTAGACATTTTTCCAAAGAAGATGTACCAAGAAGATGTGGCCAAGAAATACACTAAAAAATGGTCCAAATCTTTCAACATTAGGGAAGTGCAAATCAAAACTGAAAGACCATGGTACACATAGTAGGACAGCTGTAATTAAAAGAAGAAAAGAAAAGGATGAGGAAAGAACAGGACCTTTATACATAACTGGTAAGGGTGTAAAATGGTATAGTCACTCTGGAGAGCATTTGGAGAATTTCTCAGAAAGTAACACATATTGTTACCACATGACCAAGCAATCCAATTCCTGAGTGTGTATTCAAGAGAGCTGCAGTCATGTCCAGACAAAAACGTGTACACAAGTCCATGGCAGAATTGTTCATGAAGTGGTAAACACTCAATTAACCATCAAAGATAAATGCATAAACAACATATACAATAGAATATTATTTAGTCTTTAAAAGAATGAATACTGATATGTGCAACAACATGGATGAATCTTGTATACATCACACTAAGTGAAAGAAGCCAGTCACAAAGGCTATCTATTGTACTATTCTATTTACAAGCAATGTCCAGAATAGGCAAATCCATTCAAACAGCAAGCCAATTAGCAGTTACCAGAGGCTGAGGAGAGGGTAGAATAGGGAGTGATTACTTGATATGCATAGGTCTTCATTCTGGGGTAAGAAAAATATCCTGGAATTAGTGATCATGATTGCATAATTTGTGAATGCACCCAAACCCACTGAATCATACATTTATAATGAGCTTTATGTTCCTTTTAAACCAATTGAACAAACAGAGATATGAGAAGTTCTAATATGATGGTGCATTTGAACTTTTCCATACAGATCTTTCCAAGCACGTGCCCAGTAACTATTAATACCCGGGCATTCCCAAGTGGCCTTTCCGACATATTCCTCTTCTCAGCCGCAGGCTTTCTTATCTCAGCATCCCTTTTTCATTCTCTGGACTCAAAAAACTGGGACTAGGAGGATCAGGTCTTCCTGGCTCCACTACAGCGGGGCCAGGAGCGCTGGGGGGGGGGGGGGTTGCCAACCCTTCAGCTAGAAATCTGGGTCCTCATGGGTTGTCTGTGCCTGTTCAAGCATTTCTGTCTAGTGACAGGTCAGCGGTTGGCACTGAGAGGGTCCAGCTCACAGCCCCACCCCTCACTCTTGGGCAATCTGGCCAAGTGTCTGATGCATGCTGCTTTCTCTGGGGTAAATCGGAAGGGGCCACTCGAGGAGGGTCGGTGCCTGGGATTTCAACAGCTAATCCAAAGCCGGAGGCTCTGCCCCTTTGAAGCCAGGCCAGGCCAGGCCAGGGCTGCCCCGATGGTGGCTCCCACGCCCAGAGGATAGCCCTCCCCATTCTTGGTCCCCAGATGTCTCCCAGGAGCCCAGGCCCTGGAAATTCAGGGAGAATGGGGGCGGGGGAGGAGTCGGGCCTTTGATTGGAGGATGCCAGGGTTGTGGGCGTGGCTAACGGCACAGGGCAGCCGTTGGCGGTTATTTTCCAAGAGTCATTTTCAGAAATGTCCCCAAGCTGACATCTTGCTGCGAAATGCTTGGTGGGCATCCCAGGAAGATGAGGACCCCTCTAAGGATGCGGCAAGCCACTGAGGCCCCGGGTGGTGGAGACCAGGGATGCCCCTTCACTCACCCTCATTGATATCTGAAGTTTTTCAGAAGCCTTCACCAGGGCCACTGTCCTGGGGTGCGGCGCCCCGCCCTGGGATAGTTTGCCAGAGCTGCTTCGAAGCCCCTCTGTTCCCTTCCCTCGGGGTCTGGGGACTCACCCCTCGCACTTGTCCAGCTGCTCTCCCTTTGCCGTGGTATTGCATCTCTCGTGGAAGAAGGATTCCATTCTCCCAAGGAAGCGAGTCTCCTGCGTGCGGTGAGGGCCTGGAACGTGCCGGCCTGCAGGTGCACACACAGCTGCAGGCGCTCCGGCCTGAGCGCCTCTGCCAGCCTGGCACATTTTCGTCCTGTCTCCTCTGTTCCACTGCTCGGCTCCCAGTCTGCTGGGAAGGGTCGGGTGGCTGGACCTCCAGGTCCGGGTTCAGGAGATGCCATTATCAAGCCCCAGGGCTTCTCCTTAAGCTCTGTGGGATCGTGGGAAAGACACCTTACCTTCTGTGGGCTGCCTTGTCCCCTGAAATCCGAGGGCCTAGTAATACCTAATTCAAAGAGAATGGCAATGATTGTGTCTTTTGGAAACAGATGTGCTGCCAATTACTTGTGATTTCCACTCTGTTTTCCCCGATGCTGCCTTTCTACATATTGTGTTTCTGTTTATTTTCTTTCATAGGAAGAGTCACTGGCCAAGATGACCCGTCAAGCTATAACAAGGAACATGGAGCCTGCCAGTCCCTTTGGCCACGTGGCCATTTTCTAGGAACTGGGAAGCCAACCTTCATGAGAACCCACGCCAGCAAGACCTTGCCCAAGACTCACTCTTTCCTAGCCTGGGCTGAGCTTTAGCTATCTGGAAAAGGATCTGCTAGCAGGACCAGGGACTTTGGTTCCCTGCACCCACACTCCGATGAGTCCCCTCTAAATATTCAGTACTCTACTTTCAGGAAGGAGATTTGAGCTTCAGGCAGCCAAAGAAAAGTCTAGCCCTCCAGATGCAAAGGTTCCCATAATTCTTTCGCTGGAGCCCCACTGTGTTCTTTAAAACTAGGAAAGAGGAAGCCAGTCTCTTCCCTTCCTCACTCTTCCATTTGGTCCCAGAGCTCAGCTCTCACCCAAAGATTTTTCCATTTACCATCAACATGGAAACTTGGCCCTTCACACAAGTATATTCTCCCTCTTTCGTGCATTATCTTGTTCCTCAAAACTGTCCTGAGAAGGCGGCCTGTGGGATCCAAGGAGCCTGGTCAGCCACCCAGGCCCCAATAAAGTCCCTCATACCTCAGGAGAGAGCAGGAAGAGTTTAATAAAGGCGTGATAGCACGCTTTACTGCCTAAACTCGCTTTTGGTGTGCTGATTCACAAAGGCCTGGGTCCCATTTTCCTTCCCACACAAACCGGATGGATTTGTGTTTGTACTAGGGAGGCGGGCATTAAGGGCGAGCATTAAGGACGGCTGTAATAGGGGATGTCCCTGGCCCTCCCACTTCCCCCTTTGAATAATGTTCAGGATGTTAGGTAGGGACCTGACACCTGGCAGGTTTACTAGATACCAGGCAAGTTTTCTCTGCACATTTACATTGTGTTAGGGCAAGAACTGAAGGGAATGGATGTTCCTGCAGAACATCCAGAGGATGTGGGAGGGTTGTATAGTGATTGATACTGAGGTCCTGGGATTATGATTTTTGTCCCTTTGTTCTGGTCTTTGAATGAGGTCAAAGGGAGGCTTATTGGAAGCAGATTACTAGCTTTGAGAGTGGTGGGGTCCTAAAGTATAAAAAGAGTACTGGTGTCTAACCATTGGCTGTTATGATTTAGATATGAGGTGTGGCCCAAAAGCTCATGTGTGAGATAATGCAAGAGGATTTCGAGGTGAAACGAATGGGTTATGAGAGCCTCGACCTAATCAGTCTTAATCCACTGATATGGATTAACTGGGTGGTGGCTGTAGGCAGGTGGGGTGCATCTGGAGGAGGTGAGTCTTTGGGGACATGCTCTTGGAATTTATATTTTGTTGTGGTGAAGTGAACTCTCTGCTTCCTGGTGCCACATTCCCAGCTGCTTCCCTCTGCCACGCGCTTCCGCCATGGTGTTCTGCCTCACCTCGAGCCTTGAGGAATGGAGCTGGCTGTCCATGGACTGAGACCATGTGAGACTATGAACCTCCAAATAAACTTTTCCTCCTCTATTCTTGTCAGGTTCTTTGGTCACAGCAATGGAAAAAGTTGACTGAAACACTGCCTTGCTGTACACCTGGGAGGTGGTGGGCAACTTACCTGCACCTCACAACCGGTAGTGAAAGTGAGAACACAAAACATCCACTTCCTGGGCTGCAGAGTTGCCCAGTGCCCTGTGCCCCTGCCCCCTTTCCCTATTTTGCTTTCCCTATGTGTCATGGAAGCTGATTTGGTGAAAGAATAAGGACATCCCTAAGACTCTCAGTAAGGGCTCTGGCTGGCTGTTTATCTACCCCCATGGTAGCCATGGAAGAATCTGGGAGTTGACTTTGATAATGGCTCGGGGGTCTTTTTTTGCAGGGGGTGGATACCGGGGATTGAACTCAGGGGCACTCAGCCACTGAGCCACATCCCCAGCCCTATTTTGTATTTTATTTGAAGACAGGGTCTCACTGAATTGCTTAACACCTCGATTTTGCTGAGCTTGTCTTTGAGCCCGTGATTCTCTTGCCTCAGCCTCCCAAGCTGCTGGAATTACAGGTGTGTGCCATGGCGCCCGGCAGCTCTGGGGTCTTCTAAGGAGAAGGAATCATGGGGTCTGTACAAACCTGGAGCCACAATCAAGCTATTTGCTCATCAGAATACAGGGCACAATAATACCTTCTCATGTGTTCTCTTCCTTGGAGGACTTATGAATTAAAACTATGGATTCATTTATAATTAGAATGATATCACCTGGAAAGAGATATTGATGAGTGGAAGAGTGTTTGTTTGAAGACTTCTGATCTTTTCCATCCCTGAGATGCTGGGCTTAATACATATATAATGATCATAAATGTCCTATAATTTCTAATAGTGTTATCATTGATCCATGACATTAGTCATCATGAATTGGTGACTCCTGAAATCCTGTGGCTTATTTGTGTAACTTTATAGAGCTTTGTAATTTGCAACACAAAAATCCTTTGAGATAGATACCTTAGCCAGTCTACATTTGCAGATTCTAGAAGCAGGAGAAAACCTCAGTACCCTTGAAGGAGGGAGCCTGCAGTGTACCTGCCCCGGCTGAGAAGGGAACCTCCTCTTCCTGTCAGCTATACTTCCTCACATCCCTACATCCCAGGGATGGGCGAGGATAATGCATGCGAAAAATATGATAGGGCAACCATGATGCTTGGTAAGTAACGCAGGGCCCTCTTCCACGTCTTGACAGTCCTTTGGTTTCTACTAAGAGGTTTCCTGTTTGTGCTGCCTCACAAGACAGAAGAGTCCTGAGCCTTGTGCTCACACCTTCTCCATTTTCTGCTGGTTCAAGGCCAATCCAGACCCCATGAAAACCTCCCACCCTTCTGTGCAACAGCCTTGATCCCAAGGACATTGGACATGACCAGTCCATGTACTCCAGAACAACCTGGAAGACCAGGCTCCTCACCTTCAGTCATTCTCCACCCATCTAGGCTTGAGCCATCCCCTTATGGGACCTGGAAGTGGCAAGTGGATTCGGTGAGTGTGGCTGTGCCTTGAAGGCATCAGTTTTTGTGGAGAAATGAGTTAGTTCTTCCTTTGCTGGGACTTGAAAGGCAGGTGAGGACATGGCCAACATTTGCCAGTGTGCCTCTGTTGGTACATGCAGTAAGAGGGGTTGAGTGTTTCTTCCTTCTCACAGGGGACAAACAAGATAGAGTCCTAAACATGACCACACAGCAAGTGGGCCTTGCTTGCCTCCTAGCTTCACCAGGTGGAGGACTCACTGGGATGCTGTGCCCCTCCCCATCCCCTCGATGGGGACAGTGGATGGACAGGGCCCACAACCTGGACCTGGACAGCTGTGTCTTCCCAACCAGACTCTTCTGAGTCTGCCTCTCGTCTTTTCCCTACATATCCTGTCCTTAACCCTTCTTTTCTTCTTATTCCACAATGGACAATAGACTCTCACCCCTTCCAGCTAGTTCCTTTGGCTCTGGAGGGATGAGAGAGCCTTGTGTCCACAGGGAATTCTGTTAAAGCTGCCCTTTGCAGCCCCATCCCAGCTCTCCAGGGCCCCATGTCCTGTACCCACCTTCCCCAGGCCTGACTGTCCTCCCGTGTGTGGACCCTTTCCTTCCCAGCTCTGGACTGACCTTGCAGCCTCACTTCTTGCCCTCTGCCCCACTGTGGCAGCCTCCCTGCAGGGGCTGAGTGAGTGGGCGTGGCGTGACAGGAACTCCACTTCTGAGGTCAGAAGAGTTAAAGTCAGAGCTGTGCTTCTATTCCATAAACCCCATAAGATCTTGAACAACAGCAAGAAATAAATAAATAAGTAGATTTGCTGGCCAGTTTAGAGAATCTGCACAATGGAGAAAGTTGTAATGTGCCAATGGGAGTCTGGGGCTAAGAAATGGAAGCAGTGATCATCCAAGTGAAAGAACTTTTTGGAAAACTGAGATACTCTGAAACTCTGCTGCTAATTTTGTAGATCTCTCCATTTAAATGCCTCCAGAAGTGCTTTTTCCTCACTGTTCTGCAGACAACACTGGATAGAGGCAGCAGAGGACCCATGGCTACCCCTGGAGTAAGGTGGTCTCAGCTGCCCCCTCCACCTTTGGTTTGCAAGAAAGCAAAGCTGGAGCACCTGCACTTCTTTCCTTGTGATTGGCACAGACCTCCATTTTCCATAACTCAGGGAGGATGGAAAACCTAAAAGAGAAAAGTCCCAGCCTGCGCTTCCCCAGGTCAAGGCAAAAGGATCCTGGAGTTGTTTGCATGATTCCTCGCTCCACAGGTGGAAGCTCCTGGGACCCTTCTAAGTGTGGAGACCAAGGATGATTTATATTGCTATATTGCTTTGGAGCCCCTCCCACCTCCTCCCAGCCCTCTAGGAACTGGGGTTGGAGGGGGCCTGGGTATTAAAGAGAGGCAGAGGGGGCTTGTCCATAGGAAACTCTGGGCCACTTTTCAGCACCCTCAATCGTGGGCTCTCGTGGGGTGGTTTTCCTGGCACCTGGCAGAGTTCTCCTAGCCCAGAAAACTCTGCTAATGCAAAGGAAGGAAGGAAGGAAGGAAGGAAGGAAGGAAGGAAGGAAGGAAGGAAGGAAGGAAGGAAGGAAGGGAGGGAGGGAGGGAGGGGAGGGGAGGGTGCAGGGATAAAGAGAAGAAGGGAGGGAGAAAGAGAGGGAGGGAGGGAACCAACCAGTGGGAGATTTTGGTGGCCATATTTGTATCCTTCTGAAGCCCTGCTGGTCAGATTCTGGCTGTTATGCTGCTCCTGGAACAAGGGGTGAGCAAGGATTAGATATCGGGAGAGTAAGGGGTAGAATTGCCATCCTCATCACAGCAGTCACTTCTGGAATTTTCCAAGTCCTTCTAGTTGTTTAGAACTGTGTATGTCAGAAAATAAAGGTGCACCAGGGGCCACAGGGGTGACCATATGTCCTCTCTGCTCCTCCCCTGCCTCTTTCCTTCTCGAATATCATGAAGACCAGCACTGACTTGGCAAAGAAACAGCACCCCCTGAGGTGTTCCCAGGGGGGTCCTGGCTTTGTACCCAGTTTCCAACACTGTTCTGCCATCATAGTTTTGGGAGCTGCTTTCTGTCTGGGGCCTGGATTTCCCATAATGGAGCCATAACCATGAGACCTGGGTCTGACCAGAGCACGGGGAGCCACTCCCTGCCTTGGGTGAGCACTGAAATTCACCATGCACGATTTTCCTTGTAAGAAGATTAATAAGAGTTTTCATGGATATTGAACAGGGCATTCTAGAGTGGATGACTTCTGAGAGCTTCCGCCACTCCTGAGAGTCTGTGAGCCTGACATACCTAATATTATCCTTAATATGCTATAATTTATAATAATGTTTTCAATGTTGCATATCATTACTAATAATGACTGTTATCATTCTGCCTTTCCAATTTGCTGGATAATCTGTGTAACTCCATAAGACTCCACAGCACACTTGCTGAGGTCAATACTTACCACTGATACTTTTCTGAAAAGGAAACTGAGGCCAAGAAATAGGCCCCAACCATCTCCTCCCACTGAACAGCCCCTCTCCCCAGGAGCAAGTACATGGGCCTGGGGTTACTCAGGACCCTCCAGTTCTCTGCATCTACCCTCTGCTTCTTTCCCTCCACCATACCCTGCCCCTCACAAGCTCCTGGGACAGCCAGAGTTGCCTCCTATAGTTCCTGCTTTTCCAGGTACAGGATTCCAGTCCTGCCTGGAGCCCTGCTTCACCCAACGCCAGCCACTTCCCATGCCAAATCTTAATTCCCTCCCTCTAAGATGGGCCAGGATTTGGAACTTAAAATTTAGTAAATTCCTCCAGTCAGAGGTGCCATATTGGATTTGGTAACTCTGGTCAATGCACCTCTCTGTCTGTTCTCGAATGGTCCATGGATATACATTGTTCTAAAATGAGCAAAAACAACCCATCTTTGTAAAACCAGAGATCTGGATGCCAGCTTATGCCCCTCACAGAAACATGCAATCCTCAAGGGCATATGCAACAACTGTCATTTTTACTTTAAATTTTCTCTGGTGCGCGAGGCCAGCAAATGCATGTTGAATAAGCATGCACAGATTTCTCCACCTCTCTCACCTTTTCTGCTGGGTTCAGTCTCCTGAAGGTCAAGGTTCTCATGCTAGGATGCAGGCCTTTGACATGAAACCCAAACAACTCTGCATTGCTAATCTTCTCTGCAGCTGTGAAAGCAACTTCAGGACAAATCCACAGTCTAGCCAGCTCTTCCAGGCACTACCTCTGCAACCTTGGGCAAGGTTAACCCTCCTTTACCTTAGCTTCTCTAGCCATAATGAAAGCAGTAAGACCTGTTTCATTGGATTGTTTTGATGACAGGTTGAGATAATCTACACAAACTTCTTAGAAAGAACGTGGCACATAGCAAACTCTCAATAAATATCACCTATAATTACAAATTTAATTTTACAGTTCAATGTCCACCTGAAAAATGCCAACCTTATGTCCACTGAATAAATTTCCTATAATTGGTCTGGTAGTAAGGCAGCCAGGCCATCTCTGGGAGACAAACAGAACCATGTCCTCAAGAAATCCACGGCAATGGGTAGGAAGGGCATGAGAGGGAACCAGGAGAGAAGCAGATGTAACTGAGGAATTAAATCCCTTCTTCTTGCAATATTCCTCCACAAAAGATGAGTGAGATACTTGCTTGCTACCAGGATGTGCTGAGTCCATGATGGAGGGGACAGGTGTGAGGCTCTGAGGTTTCCTCCTGGGAATGTAGAATCAGGGTCAGGTAGGTCAGCTAACAGAAGGAACCATGGTTTGGGGAACAGGCACATTTTGGATGTAGTTCAGGGGATTTAAAGGAAAGAAAATTAACTATTGCAAAGTATTGAAATGTTGAGTTGCTGCTGGGTGTGCCAGGGCATGTCACAAACACACGTTCCTGAGTATGTGCAAAAGCAGAGGTGGTGAGTTCACCATCAACTCACCAGACAGGCTAGATGGAGGGACCTGGGGCCATGGGAGGCAGGTAAATGAACTGACTAGCTGCAGGCCAGGAGGGCTTGGGGATCCCATGTAGCTGGGTGAAATTCCAGCTCCACTTCTTCATCAATAGGAAGCCAAACATATGCCTGCAGGACCCACTGACATCTCAGAAGGACTACAGCAAGAGATCTTGCCCTAGTCCCAGACTAGGTGCCCACGTGAGAGGTCCAGGACACTGGCTCTGACTCCCCAGCAGCACATTCTGCTGTTGGATAAAGGGACCAGAGGTTAATGATCCCCAGAAGAACAGGAAAATAAGCAGGAGTCTGGACCCATTTCCCCTGAGTCAGTGAACTGATGAGATGGCAGATGTTGTCCAAACTGGGGACAAGGAGGCCACTGATATGTCAGAAGAAACTCATAGCTATGATGGGTTCCCAGGACAGCTTTAGAGGTAACGGCAGCTCCTCTCTTTGGTCTGGGGAAGCAGGTCAACTTTCCTCTGCTAAAAACTGCAGAGAAGAGAAACCCAGGTGCCTCATTGTGAACACCACCTGGCTGTGATGTGGAGAAGCGCCACTAAGACAATGGAAGGTGAGAAACTATAATCTTTGGTTTAAAGACTCAAAGCACAAATATATGTTTTAAACCATGGAGGGTCAATATACTTTTTACATGTTGGGAGAGCAACTGGGGTGGATCTGGTTCTGCTATGCAAAGGGAGAAGCCCTGGGTATTCAGCTGTGAGAGGCTGTCGTGTCCAACAAACTTCCCATCACCAACAGCATCACATGGGACCACTGAGTTTGGGAGTCTAGGTGTAATGTTTAGAGCTGCATGTGCAGGTTTTTTGGCTGCTTCCTGCCAGCAGTCTTTTCTTTTGAATGTGTCTGTTTTTCCAGCAGCAGTTTGCAGCCATCCCCGGGGCTGCAAAAGCAGAGGAAGCTGCCCTGCCTCAGCTCGCTCAAGCCCCAAGACATTCACTGTAGACACTTGGAGATCAGAAGTCACAGAAGTACTTGGGCTGTGCTTATAAGCAATCAACACTCCATTCTTTTGGAGGATAGTTCCTTTCCATTTTTGGAAGGGGAAAATCTGACATAGTGACCTTTCTCTTACCTGGTTGAAAATCACAACCCTTAAAAAAAAAGGTGTGCCTAAGGTCTGGTAGAATTTCAACACTATTGGGATAGAGAAATGAAAAACATTTACTCTGAGGGGAGCCTGAGAGGTGTCATTACCAAGGTGAGGAAGGGAGCCATATTGTCTGCCAGAACACCTGACAATCAAGCATTCTCTCTATCTCTGCCATCTTTCCTCTGCCAAAGATGGGCAAGCTGTCAGGAGAGCGAATCTGGGTGGGTAGGTGTCCCCCCTGACAGGGACAGCATTTGGGAATAGGAGGAGGTGAGAAGATAGGTTTGTTATAGGAGCAAGCTGGTGCGAGGATTTTTATCTCCAGAGGAAGAAGTGACAGGCTCTCAGGGAAGAGGGGACCCAAGGAGACTGAAGAGGGAAGGCTCATTAACCTAGAGGTCACCAAGACAGGTGAAAGGGTGACCATGGTGTGGGCCAGGCAAGGCAGTCTGAATCCTGGAGGAAGATTTCTGGCCAGAGGGAGAGTGTGTTCCAAGCCAAGAAGAGCCAGAAAGGCCAGTGTGAGGTCATAATGAACTACTTAAACAACAGGTTCTTGCATGGAGTCAAAACTGAGGATTCTAGAAAAACTGGAAGCTAATTCATGGGCCAAAGTGGGGAAGTTCCATCCGTGTAGAACACAACCTGTAACAGGCTGAAGGGAGAAAGGGGGGGCAGTGTGATACCACAGACCCTGGACAAGTTAACCCCTCTGAACTTCAGTTACTTTATTTTTTTTTTTTAAAGGGCATAGCATATCCCTTGAAAGAATGTAGTAAGAAAAGTATGTGAAGTACCAAGCACAGTACCTGGAAACTGTAGGTACTTAATAAGTGTTCATCCCTTTCACCTTCCAAAAGTCACTTTCAAGTCAACTGCTATAGATCTAGAGCTGTGCTGTCCAATTCAGTGGCCAGCACTTTAAAGGTGGCTAGTCAGAATTGAGACAGGCTGTCAGCATAAAATACACACTAGCTTTCCAAAACTTGATACAAAAAAATTGCTGATTGTCTTTTTACTAGTTTTATAATGGTTGCATGTTAAAATATTACTTTGGATATATAGCGTTAAATAAAATAATGTTAATTTCACCTGTTTCACCCCTGTGACTACAAGGAAGTCTAAAATTGGTGTGGCTCACATCTGATCCCAATGGGGTGGCACTGAGGCAGACATACAGAAAAAGGTCCAGGGCTGGGAAGCTGTGTTCAGGAAGCTTATTTGTCTCTATGCTTTGGGTTTGAGTGTTGGTTTGTCTTAAGAGTCCTCTGGTGAAAGACCCTTTTGAAAACACCATCCAGGACTCCACCAAAATGGAGGGAAAGTACTCGTGCGCCCCTAGTGGCCAGGTGCGGTGGCCGCCACTGTCCTGGGAAAGTAGGGCTGGGAGGGCTTGTGTATCAGGGAACAGAGAAGGTGGTAGGCAGCCAGGGCGGCGGGATGGACTGCTCCCCGCTCCACCTGGAGCTTCATTCCACGGTCCACCTTTATTCCGGGAGGACAGCCTCACCTTCTATTTCAGAAAACTCCCCCCCATCTTTTACATGAACTTGGCAGGAAGCAAGCTCTCACCAGGCAATAACACACACAGGTGCAAGAGAAAATGCCACTTCAAAGTCATCTTTAGAAAACCCAGAGTTTCCAGAGAAATGAACAGCAGACATTCACAGACAGAAGAATTTTTTTTTTTACCTCCCTCCCAGGAAGTGTGGTTGTAGCTGTTTTGAAAACCATACATTTGACTGTACTTTATCTTTTTGCGAGAAGATTGGCATTTATATTCTGACCACAGGGATGTTGCTTTCCCAAACCCCAAGTCAGAAACATGACAATCAAAAGAGCAAGTACATATCGTGTCACGACAGAGCTCGGCCCGCTGAGGGGCGTAGACAGTGAGTTGGGTCCGCCCCTTCCGCTGTCCACCACATCCCCCTTGCGGGTATGACAAAGGCAGAACGTCAGGTGGCATTTGAGACCACTTCCACAATGGCTATGTTTGGATGGGATGAAAGGAAAGGAGTCACAGAAAAGGACTAGAGGAGGAATAGGGAGGGGAAAAGGAGAGGAAGAGATTTCCCTTCAAGTCGCCCAATTCTGTGGGTGTCACCTCGACAGGGAAGGGCTATACCCCTGGCACTGGGGCTGGCCTGGAGAATGAACCTGGAGTCTTGGGAGAGACTGGCCTGATCTGCTAATGACCTTGTCAGAACTAGAAAAGGATGAGGGAAGGCAGAGGGTAGCAGAAAGGAAAAGAAGAATGAAGACAGGAGAAAGGCACAGGCAAGGTTGGTGGAGCCGGAAGGCGGTCCTGCAGGTAGCCCCGCCTCAACCGCGTGCCTGGGAAGAAGGGGCGGGGCTAGCCGCTCAGCTTCAGGTCTGAGCCCATCAGAACTTCTACTAAGCCCAGAACGGCCTCACCTGTGTGCTTTTTACACTGTGTGGTTGGCAAGTGGAAGAAGGAGGGAGAAGAGCAAGAGAAAGAGGGTGGAGGTCCATGGAGGAGGCTTGAGAGAAGGAGGAATGAATTGGGGAGACCAAGGGAGGGAGAGGTAGTGCGTTGGCAATGGGGAGAGACCTAGAAGGAGGCAGAGGCCAGAGCAACAGAGATGCAGGGAGCGCCATTCAGGTTTGTCCCCAGGAGTTTCTCCCCAGCTCTGGGAGTGGGAGGTTAATCCCTAGGTGGACAGGATCCATGAGCCTCTTCTCCCACGCTGCCCACCCCTATGGGTAGGTCCTCCTCAGGGAACCATGCAGAAGGCACCCTAAATCCCATCCTGAGCCTCCTTCTTCAGGAACAGACATGGGACAGACCTGGGACAGAATTATTCTAGTTGGGAGGAAGACAGGGGCATGGATCCCAACACCCCCAGGAGGTAGGCAGCCTCTGCCCTGCCCTGGCTTGGTCACTAATGCTCTATGAGACTGTGGGTCAGTCTCTGCTCTCAAGGAGAGGCAGGAAGGGATGAGGGTGGAATGATCACAACACCTCCCCAAGCTCCAAAACTATGATTCAGTTTCCCCTCAAACATCTAGAATGTTCCCTCTGTGCCCAGTGAGGATAGGGACTGCTCTGGCAGCTTGTGCTACTGGTCCACTGAGCTGGACACTGTACACTAGAGTTGGGGAAAGCCAATGAGTCCTGAGATTGGAAGGGAAGTGGGTGTCTTCCAGTACAATCCCAGAATTTTGCCAGTTAGGAAGCTGAAATCTACAGAAAAAAATGGCCTCACCGGTGTTATTCAGCTGGTTATCGCTGTGGTTCTGGAAACCACACCCAGAGCTCTGGGCCCCAAATCTGCTGCCCCCACGTCACCCTATTTCTCTTAATAAGATGCCTCTCAGCCAGCACATGCTTATTGGGAACTTCCTGTCCCAGCTTCCTGTCCCAGGGACCCCAGAGCAAGGTCCCTGTGCCCTACAGGCTAGAGCCACCTCTCTGCCCACATGTCAGTCCTGGAGGTCACCCTCTGGCTTAACCGCTGTGCTGGGTGAGGGCGTCCTATTTGAGAAGCAAAGGACACTGGGTCAGTATTGGCCACTCCTGCTTCCCAAAGCAGGGCATGGGGATGGCTGGGGCTAATGAGGGCTCTGGACAGGGGACTCTACACTCTTTTCCCAAACAAGACTGAGACCAGAATCATCCCCATGCCTTGCCAACTGGCCATGGTCATCCACAACCAGGGAGGACTCTTTCTCATGTGGAGGAAATTCTCTCGGTTATCTGTATGAATGAAGAGGAGGAGTCTGGGAAATGGAAACATAAATTAGAAATAAAAACAGCACTGGACCCATGAGCAATCTGAAGCTGCTTGCTCGACGCTACATTTGTGATCAGAAAGACGGAATCCCGCCTCTCCAAACACTCAGGGCTCAGCGGACAGACACTTGAGCGAGTCACATTCCCTGAGCACACCCTGCTGGGTGGTGGGGACGGGCCTGGGAAGGTGACATGGGGGGCGGGTGGCTGGAGGGGAGGGACGAGAGACCTTGACAGGGAGACGAAACTGCCCCTGGATGTAAACATCACCATGGAAACTCCACAAGACTTGCCAGTAAAGGTCCTTTGCCCTACTTCTCCCACTCCAGGAGGGTGGGAGGGAGGGTGCCACCCCGGGGCTACACAGTGCTCTCCATCACCCACTCGGAGCTGCCGAAAGTCCCCCGAGCCCCCACCAGGTCACTCTCCTCAAACGGCAAGAGCATGCCGTTGACCGAAAGGCTGCGCTTCGTCCAGATGTTTGAGACCCTCCGGGGAGGGCTGTAGCCACCGGGGGCAACCCCTCCTGCTGCTGCCGCTGCTGCAGCAAAGTCCCCCATGTCAAAGGAGTGGCTGCGTTTGGTCTTGCCCTCCAGGGGCAAGGGGAGCAGGCTCCTGGCCCGGGCAGCCGGAGGCCCCAGCAGTGGCTCTCGGTCTGAGTGATGGGCCCTGGCTGATGTCCCAGACCCTCTGCCCGCTGGAGTCCTGGAGTCCAGCAGCTCCTCCTTTCTCTGACTCTTGAGGTCCAGGGAAGCAAAGGCCCCCATCAAGCGGTCAAGGTTGGGTTTGGGGCGGGTGGCAGGAGGGGGAAGTCTCCAGGGACCCCGTCCCAGCCCCGCAGCCTCCCCACTGCCCAGTGAGCTGGAAGAGGAAGAGTCGCTGAAGCCCACCAGCTCGTTCCGCACCACCACCTTGAGTGGCGGCTGCAGGGCTTGCCCAGCAGGTGCGCTGCCCGGCGGCGGAGGCTGGGCCCCATTGGTCTGTGAGTACACGTTGCTGACAGCGGCTGCTGCCATCTTGCTGGGGGCCTCCTGATTGCAGACCTTGTAGCGCACCATGAGGATGACGATGAAGACCAGCAGCGTGGCCACGATGATGCCCCCGATGACCAGGATCATGGTGCCACCCAGGATCTGGCTGTGCATGGACTGGCACTGCGGGTAATCAGCCTTGGTGAAGAACTGGGCGCAGCCCACGATGTTTGTGGCTGTGAGGGTCGTGGCCGTGTCATCCCACATGGCCAGCACGCACAGGTCGTAGCCTGTCCCCGACACCAGGTTGTTGACCACGAAGGCCTTGTTGGAGGCTGGGATCATCCTGGGGAGGGAGGTAGACACGGGGTAAGGGAGGGTGCAGTGGAAGATCAAAGTGATGAGGACACAGAGAGCCACCAGCAAAACCAAAGAAAGAGCAGCAGGGAGAATGGGGACAGGAAAAGAGAGACATTGGGAGTGAGGAGAGGAGAAGAAGGAAGGGGCAGGTGTGACCGGTGTGGGGCACAGAAAACAGTGGAAAAGCATGCATGTGAGGAGCACGTGGGCAGAAAGGCCCCGGTGAAAGGAGAAGCCAGGAGAAAGTTGGGGAAAGAAGTGTCAGAGAGTAAGGGGGGCGAGTCACCCAGGAAACAGGGCGAGGACAGTGCAGTGAGGACAGACAGGGAGGGACAGAGGGAGACACCAGAGGCAGAGATTAAAGGAGCGAAGAAATAGGACTTAGACAAAAGGGTACCCACCACCCCCTCCCGGACCGGCTGCAAACATCCCGCAGTCTCTGGAAAGTGGGGGGAGAGTCAGGTCAGCTCTGTGCTGCTCCAGCCTGTCCCCTTGTTCTGTCCTCTGAGGCTCCTCAGGACCACCAGCACTGAGCCCTCTCTGGGCCAGGTGCTATGCTGAGCCAGACAGGGTCCAGACCACCAGCACTGCGCTCACCTGCAGGGTTCTCTCCTGACTGATGAGGATGAGTGTCTGCTGTTGGGGTGCGGGTGGAGGGGAGTGGAGTCTAAGCAGAAGAGGAGAGGAGAGAGGAGAGCTGTCCTGCATCCCAGAGGGAAGGGATGGACCCTCCCCTCCATCCAAGCCACAGCAGGCCCACTCGCCCAGCAGCCCTGGGAGAAGTTTCTCTGTCAGGAGGACGCTGCTGGGGCCTCCACCTTCAGGGAGGGTCTGATGAGGCAGCTGTCTCCCACACAGGGGTCTATCCACTGCAGCCTGGGCCCCTCCTGCCTGGGCCTTCCAGATACAAGCATGGATGCAAAGCCCAATCTCTCATCAAGGGGTCCTGCTTCTGTTTGCAGAGATGATGCCTGGGTCACCCTGTAAATGCTTCTGCAGAAGTACCCACCTGGGCCTGAAGGAATGCCCTGTGGCTTCCCTGGTAGCCCCTCTCCTCCCCCAACCCCCTTCTCCTATTCCCCGGGACTTGAGAACAAGAAGGCTCCATCCGCTCCTCCAGCCCCCAGTCAGGCAGCTTGATTGAGATCTCAAATATGAAATACTGAAGCCTGAACACCCCACCTGGGAGCCCCGCGCGGAGACTGGGGCTGACAGGCAGATATTGACATCCCGTCGGTGTGCCGCCTGGGAGGCTCTGCCTTCCCCTTTACTCCTGTGCCGTGCTGCTGGGAAGCCACACTGGGGGAAAGGCCCTCAGGCCCCTCTGTACCCCACAGGGCTTAGGGCAGAAGAGGCCACAGGGGAGGAGAGGTGGACACCGTGGCCCTCCTGTGAAAGAGTGGTTAGTGCCCTCATTTTACAGATGAGGAATGGATGAGACTCAGAGAAGGTAAGTGATTTACCAGAGGTCACACAGCTGGGACTGCTAGGATGAGGCAGTTTGGGGACTTTGACTTCAGCTTCTAGGTCACAGTCGGGGCTTGTTCCTCACTGCGTGATTGATATGGAGATGTGTTTCTTCATTTGAAGTCCCATAGAGCCCCCTGCAGCTCATGCTATACCCACAAGATCCTTGGCCCACTGGGAAGGGCCCAAGAATCCCTGGATGGCCAGTGCTGCAGGGCACAATGGCAATTCCCAAGCCCAGTTCCTCCTCCCTGGGGCTAATGATGCAACTTCGTGAGCCGGGAGCTGCGCTGACCCAGGACAATAATAATCGTAAGAGCAACTAGCAGCTGGCACCTGTGTGCCGGGCTCTCGTAGCAACCTGTGCCCGTCAGCTCAGCTCTCCAGCGGCTCTCTGGGTAGCGCTGCCGGGGTGCTCCTTCCGCAGTGGGAGGCTGAGGTGGAACACAAAGGGCACATGCGGAATGGCAGAGCCGGGATGCAAACCCCAGTCGCCCGCTGTGAATCACTGCCCTCCACCGCCTGGGGGACTCAGGGGGACTCGACAAAGCAGACCCACAGAGGAGGGGGCACGCTGCATCCCGGACACCTGCTGCGACTCGCTGTCCACATCACTCCTGCATTGAGTGCTCCCAACCACCCAGCACAGGACCTGCGCCAAGACCCCCCAAGAGATCTCCATGTGCACCTGCCTCCTGGGAGGCAGACGTGACTACCATTGCTGTCATTAATGAAATGACAGTGAAATGAGAACAGCTACCCGAGGCCTTGCTTGTGCCAGCTCCCTCCTCACATCTTCAAGGAGGTTTGGAGTCGTGTGATCCTCCCAGCAATTATTCAGAGGCAGTTACTGTGATGTCATCTCCATTTTATAGATAAGAAACCAAGGCACAGGAAGATTAAGCTACCTGCTTGAGGGTGCCCAGCTATGGCCTGTGGCCCCAAACCAGGCAGTCTGGCTCCATGGCCTTCGCTCCTCTCAGACACTGCTCATCTTCCTGCCATTCCCTGGGTGACTGTGTGGAGCCCTGCCTGGCCACTTTCTCCTGCCCACTTCCCAAATCAGGGAAATCATAATGTGATGAAAGCTAGTTGGACCGATCTGCTGCTCATGGAGATGCCATCAGGTGAGGCTGGTTCTTGGCAGGCTGCTGGCACCGGGGTTGTGGGGTCAGCCTGGAAAATCTCCCCACAGTATCTGGCTCAGCAATGAGGCAGGAAGGAAAAGCCTGCTTCCCTGGGCCAGGACCAAGAGCAAGGAGGCAGCTCCTGGGTCCTCTTCCCCTGTGGGGTGTGTGTGTGTGTGTGTGTCTCGGTTGTGTGTGTGTGTGCATGTGTGTACCTGGGCATGCACCCGGACAGAGGTGTTAAGGAGAGCCAGAGCAGCTGACTCAGAATGCCCCAGCTGGCAAGGTCAAGTTCATCTCTGCTAATACCAATAACCAGGACTTGCGGAGCCCTTACCACATGCTGGAAAGTTCACATGCATTATCTCATTTAAGCTCCTGCAAACCCCTGAGGAAGTTAGCATCATTCCCATTCAGAGGAAGAGGAGGCCAAAGAGTTTGCACTTTTCCCTGTAGAAAAAGATGGAGCAGAGACCAGATGGGGTCCACTGGGACCCCACACTTCTTAATCTAAAGCAACACCACTCCTGGCTCCAGGTTGCAAGGACAAGCTGCAGGAGAAAGTCACATGGCATGGGCACTCTTCAAACTGTAGTGACAGAAATGGAATTCACTTGCCACCCCTGTGCTCTCTACACCCCAACACACCTTCAACGCAGTCATCCACTGATCCTAGCTGGACTGAGAGACTGGATTCCCCCTCATGCCTGCCTGCCCATCCCTCGGGGAGTAGTTTTACCTTCTGAAGGCCCCCACCTCACAACGCCTCACGCAGGCCTTGCTTGGGCCCCTCCGTTTCTGGTCTGAATGGAGGCACAGCCTCCGCACAGGTACTCTGCATTGGGGTGTGCTTCTCAAAAGTCCATCTCAGCACCACCATCTCCAAAGTGCTCCACCCAAGACGCGACTGTGGCTGTGTCTTTTGCCACTGACATGCTGGTCAAGGGCTAGCCATGACCTACAAGAACCAGTGCCAGCCCCAGTCTGCACATCGCCTTCCTGTCTTCCCGCCTACACACCTTCTAACTTTGCTAAATCAGGTAGGAAAACATCCCAGAATCAGTGGGGGCTTGTAGGGCAGAAGGCTCACGCACACAGGAATGATTACTGAGGGCATTTTCAAAAGGACCAATTGCAAGGAGGTGGGGAGGGCATGGGGGACCACAAAGGAATAGGCAATAACCAAAGGCTAGTGACAATGAGCAGTCACTCCCTGCTGTCCCAGGAAGGAAAGAGAATCACATAGGTGGGTCCTGCTCAGAGGATGGCTCACAGATGAATGCTGTCCATGAACTGTTGGTTCCTGCTCCCTGATCAGCTGCACAGAAGTTGAGAGCAGGCTTTAGAGTTGTAGAGCAATTTGGCATGCATCCTCCAAGCATATGATGATTTTTTCTAATTTCTATTACATAATTACAAAAGCATAGAGATTGAGAAGAAACAAAGCTGGTCCTGTTGGAGGAATCTGAGAAGCACTAGGCAAGAGCACAGTTTCTTAGTTTCAGCCCTAAGGACCCCTGGCCTGGCTAAATCTTGGTCGGGCTGGTTTCCCTCTGCACTGAAAGATGTTTGCAGCATCCTGGCCCCCAGCCCTTGGACTCCAGAACACACCTCCAGCTATGCAAACCAAAAATGTCTCCAACCATTACTAAATAGCATCTTGGATCAAAATCACCCCTCCTTGAGACACAATGGCCTACAGGATTTGGGTGACGAACAAAAGCTGCCAGGGCAACTTCCCGGGGTGGGGACCAGACAAACAAGTAGCCCAATTTTGCTCTCTCCCGCCCAACTTTCTGCTGCTGTTCTCCATGGCAGAAGCCCACTGAAGGCAGAGCCCCTTAGTCGCACTGGCCAGAGCCAGGTGAGGGAAGGGAGAATGGACGTGGGGGACAATGACATTCACTGAATAGCCAGTGGTCTCAGCCCTGTCTATGAAAACCACATTCCTGAAACCCTGATGCATTTTCCTCCATCATATAAACTGGTGACATCTCTGTTAGCAGAAAATACGAATTGCTATTTTAAGTTAAGTTGTTCCAACGTGTAAATTTAATTAAGCTCACACACTCTAAAACACAATTTGAAATTGCAATCCCGGCGCCTACCCAGGAAAACAAAGCAGGCCTAAATGGCTGTTTCTGAGTCAGTCTCTCTCTCTCTTTCTCTCTTCCCCGCCCTCTATCATTATTCATTTGGCATTTGTTCATTCAGCTTAACATCATCAAACAAATCTACAGCTGACCCCAGAAGTTTGAGAAGAATTCATAGGCAAGAGCGGCCCAGGCATCCTACTATTTTCTCTCAAATTTGCTTTCCCTCTTTCCCCTGCCTGCTCCCCAATCTCTGCATGGCAGAGAACTACATTTCCCAGGCTCCCTTGCTGTTCCCAGGTTCCTGGGCCCTGGGGCTGCCAGGTCAAGCTGGCCAGTGCAGGTACAGGGGAAGACTAGAGAGTGGGAAGAAGGAGAAGCTGGTTTGATACAGTATTTCTTCCTTTGGTTTTTCAAATGCTTTCTCTCTGATAGTCTGAATCCCCTCTAGGAGGCTGGCTCCTGGGTTCCAACTCCTTCCAGAGAAATCTGGATCCCCATCCTGCTGACACCCCCTCCCCATGCTCTCACATCTTTCGATGGAGTGGGGGGATCACTTCTTTCAGGGCCTCATCTTCGGTACTCACTGTCTCCTGGGTGACCCCAGCCACTCCATCATCCGCACAAGTCCTTGTTCTGAACTCTCTTTGGAAAGACACGTAGGGCTCTTTTTCCCCCTCTGATTGAATCCTGAATGACACAGAAGAGAGCTTCGATATGGATGTGAATATCCTATTTACACCATCTTTTCCTTGTGTCTGGGGATTAAACTGTCAGTCCTCCGTGCCAGCGGTTCACATCTTGGCTCTGCTTCGTGGAATTCCAACTGGGGCGTCCCTCACACTGCCCAGGTTTCCACACACTCGGGCTGCAGGGCTGAGCCAGCCAGCACCGGCACAGGTTGATCCCTCTCCGTGTGGTGGTACCTCTCCCCAGAAGGGCCGTCTCCTTCTCCACCCAGGGTCCTCACCCTCTGGCGCCTGACACAGGTAGCATTTCTGACCCCAGCCAGAGGGTGCCCTGCTGCCTTCTCCTCCACCTTCCCGTGATTCATGCTGCTGCCCCCTGGAGGATGGGGCTGTGTCCTGTCCCTCTTGGCACAGTGGCTGGGGTTGGGTTGCTCCTCAGGGGTGTGTGCTTGGTTAGGTGCTGAAAGTGGAGTCCCTGTGTTCATGGCCAGGGGGCTTATTGAGGCTCACTGGGAACTAGCGCTGTGCTCTCAGACACCGCTGGCCTGGGATGGTTCCACAGAGGGTTTTCTGTGTCCTCGAGGCTCACTGCATGGGGTCCTGAAGACTATTCATGAATGTGCATGTATGGGTTTGGGGTGCATGCGTGCAGGGGTGTAGGTGAGTGTGTGTGTGAGAGAGTGTGTGTGAGTGTGTGTGAATGTGAGTGTGTGAGTGAGTGTGAGTGGAGGCGTTTACTCATGGACCAGACATAAGGGTCTGGTGCCAGGCAACATTAGCTACTGTTCGGCCCCTCTTCCACCCAGGCCTCTCCCTAGGCTCTCACATTCCCTGACACTTGGAGGGGTCACCCCATGTGACCTCCCAGAGACACCAGCAGGCTGGGCCTGCTCTTTCTTAGTAGCACAGTATACCACTTGGAATACACCTCTGGGGCCTCAGGGACTGGGATTGGGAATGGGAACAGGAAAAGGGGGGATTCTAAGTTTCTACTTGGGCCTCACGGTAAAGCCTAGGTGGCTACCACAAGCCACTCCCCCCTTTTAACCCCCCCTCTAGACTTCTTTACCAGCCTCCCTTGCCACTAGGAATGTCTGAGTAGTACATTCTGGCAAGAATGGGGGATACTGTGGGTGCCCAGCCTTCTAAGAGCAGGAGATCCTCCCCCATATGCTCCGTCCCTTGGCCCCTGGACCTTGATGGTAACCTGACCTTGACAAGACCTGAGGGGATCTAGATACCCAACTGAGCCTGCATGTGAGGAGAGTCTCCTTCCTAGCCTGGCATGCCACGCTGGTCATCAGGAGGGCAAGACATCAAATTTTGTGTTTCTGTTCTGTTTGAGCCTGTTGTGTTCTGTTGTTTGAGCACATTTCTGCAGCAGTTTTTTTTGTTTTTATTTTTTGTTTTGGTACTGAGGATTGAACTCAGGGGCACTTGACCACTGAGCCACATCCCCAGCCCTATTTTGTGTTTTATTTAGAGACAGGGTCTCACTGAGTTGCTTAGTACCTCGCGGTTGCTGAGGCTGGCCTTGAATTCACAATTCTCCTGTCTCTGCCTCCCAAAGTGCTGGGAGCAGTTTGTAGCAGGAATGAACCTCCCTGACGAAAGCATTCCCAAGAGAAGACAGGTGAGGGAGGAGCTGGCGGTGAGCAGCTGTGAGTCCAGGGTAGGGTGGTGTATACAGCGCCTCTGTGTCAAGAGGAAATGGGTGCTGGTGTCTGCGTAAGAAAGGAGCTCTTTCCTTTCCTGAAGTCATCAACAAACCCCCTCTTTTATCTTTGGGGTTCCTCTAGCCTCATCCCTCTCAGCTCCCCCAGCACGTCCCTTTTGCAGAAGTTCTGTCCCCTCTACCTCCCCTCTATCTGTGCACAGCTGCCTGCTGAGCCCAGCACTAATTTGGAGAGGCCACGTCAAGCTGTTTGCTCCCCTTCCCCCGCTTGGCATCCTCATTACCTGCCCTTCATGGACCCGCTGGCTGCCAACCTCTTCGGCTGCCTCCACATCTCAGACCACATGAAAGGGCCTCATTAAACCAAGACAAGAGGCCCTGACTTTGTAGCCTCTCCTTCCACCAAGCCCCCAAAGGGGCCTGCTTGCTTCCGTGCACAAACGCAAGGCAGGAGAGGAGATTGGCAGCGTCTATCTCCCACATCCTTCATGGGGTACTTCCTGTGCGGCCGGCACTTCCTGCCAGACAGGGTCTCTCATTCTGCCTACTGGCTATGACGCAGGAATAGTTATCCCCATGTTGCAGATGAACAAACAGAGTCTGGACAGATAGGCTGACCGCACAGACCTGCCAGGCCACCAAGCAAGATCTGCCCTGTGCAGTGGACCCTCCCCCAATCCTCGGATTCTGTAGCCTCAAATTCAACCAACCGTAGATTGGAAATACTTGAAAACGAAATCTGATTGTGTACAGAATCTTTTTCTTACTATTATTATTACATTGTCTTAGGTGCTATGAATAATCTGGAGATGACTTAAAGTTTACAGAAGGATATGTGTAGGTTATATGCAAATACTATGCCATTCCATATAAGGGACCTGAACATCTGCCAATTTGGGTACCTGCAGGGGGTCCTGGAACCAATTCTCCTCAGACACCAAGGGACGACTGTACTGTTTTACCTTGAATTGAACTGAGCAGAATAATATTTTGGCAGAAATCAAGTCTTTGAGTCAAGCCAACTGTTTGATAGCAATTATCAAAGAAGACAATATGTTACCTTGCAGTAATAGGTAACATTTGTTGAGCACTTACTATTTGTCAAATGCCATTCTGAATATTTTACATGTATTAACTAATTTGATGAACATAGCAGCCTGTGAGGGAGTTACTATTATTATCCCCATTTTACAGAAGAGAAAATTGAGGCTCAGAGAGGTTATAAGACTTGCCTACGGTCTTGCAGAGAGTTTTGTGCTCAGCCAAGATGAGAACCCAGAACCCTCATATTTTCTCAAGCAATGCTCACAGCAACCTTGCAAAGTACATTTAATAATTTTGCTCCCCATTCTAGAGGCAGTGATTAAGTGAATTTCCTGAGGTCATATAGCCAATTGGGACAGAGATGGGATCCAGTGAGTGATGAGGGTGGTCTCAGTGCTTCAGAACACATGCTGGTGGAAGGCCCAGAGGAAGTAAGGAGCTGCGTGGATACATGTGGGCAGAGTTTTCGGGCAGAAGGAGCTGCCTGGAAAGGCAGTGCAAAGGCCCTGAGACAGAGACGGTGAGGAGATGGCATGGCTGGAACAGAGATAGAAAGGGAGAGTGGTAGAAAATGAGGTCACCAAGGTAGTGGCCAGGAACCAAGTTCTGCAGGCAAATATGTTGACTCCTGTGTTCCATCTCCGAGGGTTTGCTGGGTGCCTGTGTTGAGAATGATTCTGAGGCTGTATTCCAACTCTGTGGGACAGAGTGCTGTGTATCTAGAAGAACCTGTGTCCCATATCTGATGGTCCAGGGATCAGAGTAGTCAGAATTATCAGAATTACCAGTGCAAGTTGTGGAGTCCCCTCTACGGGTGCCAAACGTTGGCCCTGCCTAAACACATGGCCCTGAGTGAGACCAGGAGGAGGTGCAGGGCTACTCTTTAGAATGGGATGAGCCCCTGAGGGGCCAGGGCCAAGGACGAGAAGCTGTCTGTGACCCTGCTCACTGCCTTTGCCCTCCCTGAGAACATGGGAC
Organism: Xerus rutilus; assembly: GCA_028644305.1. Classification (NCBI taxonomy): domain Eukaryota; kingdom Metazoa; phylum Chordata; class Mammalia; order Rodentia; family Sciuridae; genus Xerus; species Xerus rutilus. Next base: position 98,871,039 of record CM053406.1, on the reverse strand, counting down.
CCCCAAGTTCCCCTGCCCTAGTGGCAGCTGCTTCACCTCTAGGTGAGTCAAGGAGACGCTTCCTTCCATCATGCCCGAGGTTCTGAGGCAAAGCGCCCCAACCGAGGCCTCCACTCTCAGGTGTATTCACACATTCCTTCCCACGGCCCAGGGCACCACAGGAAGGGTTAAGGGTGAAACTCTTGCCTCTGGGTATCCTCCGTTGCTCCCCTCACCCAGCTGCTTCTCTGCAGCAGTCAAAGGGATCCAGTTAACACATAGCCAGTCCTGTCCTTCCTCTGTTCAATGCCACCCCAGTGGAGCCCGTCTCATGTAACTCAGAGTCCTCACATGGTACACAGGCCCCAGGTGGTTTGCCCCTCACCTCACTGATTCCCTTTCCAAATACTCCCTCTGGTCACTCTGTAACCTTGGCTGCTTGTTGCTCCTCAGACCTGCCCAGGGCCTCTTGCCACAGGGCCTTTGCACTGGCTATTTGCTTTGCCTGGATGCTCTTCTTCCAGGTAGTTAGATGCTCACTGCCCTACCTTCTTCAAACTTCTGCTCCAATGTCACCTCATGGAGGTCATCCTGATCACCCAATTTAAGACTGTGGGCTTCTGGTCACCTCTGCCCTGGCTTCCCTAAGCCCTTTACTGTGTTCATTTTTCTTCCATTGCATGTTGCCTGACAGATATTATCATTCACTTCCTTCACTAGTAAGTTCATTGTCTTTATTTATTTATTTTTTGTACTGGAGATTGAACTCAGGGACACTCGACCACTGAGCCACATCCCCAGCCCTATTTTGTGTTTTATGTAGAGACAGAGTCTCACTGAGTTGCTTAGTGCCTCGCCATTGCTGAGGCTGGCTTTGAACTTGAGATTCTCCTGTCTCAGCCTCCCTAAGTGCTGGGATTACAGGCTTGCTCCACCGTGCCCGGCTAGTTCATTGTCTTTCTCTCCTTTCACTACAATGTCAGCTCCCTGAGGTCAGAACTTTTTGTCTCATTTGTTCATGGATTTCCCAGTTCCTAGAAAAACACTCGGCACATAGTAAACCCTTGACATCATTTGTCGAAATGGCAAATGAAATAAATGTTCTATATCTACACTGCCCAACGAAACAGCTGCATGTGACCATTTAAATTCAATTTCGCTGGGTGCTGTGGCACACACCTGTGATCCTATGGGCTCAGGAGGCTGAGGCAGGAGGATTTCAAGTTCAAGGACAGCCTCAGCAACTTAGCAAGGCCCTAAGCCACTTAGCAAGACCCTATCTCAAAATAAAAATATAAAAAAGGGTTGGAGATGCGGCTTAGTAGCAAAGTATCCCCCTGGGTTCAATCCACATTACTAAAATGATAAAAATAAATTAATAAATAAATAAATTCAACTTCAACTGAAAGTTCAGTAGAATTAAAAATTCAATACCTGAGTAGTACTAGCCCCATTTAAGTGCTCAGCAGTCACGCATGGCCAGCAGCTACCACACTGGACAGGGCAGCTAGGGAGCATTTCCATTGAGACAGTCCTACTGAATGGCTTCATCCATGTACCCAAGCCAGTGATCTCAGTGTTGTTACCCTCTTTGTGGGCCCTGACACACCAGGCCAGTGGGCTAGTACAGGTGCCCTTGTCTAGCTCAGGGTAGCTCAGGCCAAGGATGTCAACCTTCCCAGGAATCCCGCCATCAGCAAGGGAAACCCAGGCAGCAGGGAGTGCAGTGGGCTCTGTCTCTGAGCAGCTGGACACCTTACCTTGGGCAAGCATCTTAACTCCTCTGTGCCTTAGTTTCCTAGAAATGTCGTTTCTGTAAAACGGGGGGCACTCATCGTCTCTGCCTTGGAGGGCATCCTGAGGATTCCGTCAGCCATAATCCATGAAGAACCCAGGTCAGGGTCTGGCACAGAGGAAGCTCCGCGTGAGGATCAGCTACATACAGGAGTGGGCGATGCTTCACCCCCAAACCCCAGAGAGATGCATCCCTGCTGCTGGTTCATCAAGCTGGAAGCTGGAGACAGGCGGTGCCTGGTCCTGGCGGGGCCCGCAGGGAGCCATCTTGGGTGTGGCACTTGCACACTGCAGGATGTGTGACTTGTTTTCAGCAGACACAAGAACAAAGTCCTGGTCACTACTGGAAATTAGGCCACAGTGAGCCAAGCCCCAGCAGGCTGCCTCTGTGCCCATCTCCCCAGAGTAAGAGCTTTACCTGAGGACAAGTGAAGCTCCCCATCAGTGAGGTCCTGCCTTTGTTCCCCGGCTGGGAAACCAGAGCAGATTCTTCTGCCTTTGCCCGTGTGGCAGATGTTGCTTGGGGGCTCCTTCAGAGAGGAGAAAGCTGGGAGGTCGGGGACAGGTGCTAAGAATCACTACCAGGGCTCAAACCCCGGTGCCACCAGTGACCAGTTGCGTGACCACTTAACCTCTCTGTAAAAGGCGGAGGTGATGAAGCCCCTCCCAGGGTTGCCGTGGGGACTGGATGAGTTGACCCTTGTAAATTGGACAGTGCTGGATGAGTGCCTTGTAAATTGGCCCACAGCTAATACTCAGTTAATGCTGGTGATCCTGACCGAGAGCACTGTTGGTCCCCATGAGGAGGGAGATGAGCACAGGTGTGTGTGCGTACCAGCTGCGAGGCAGTCACACCGCCCCCAGGGGCCAGTGGCTGAGGTCTGTGGTGCAGGCCCTGGGCTTTCTGGACCCTTCCTTCCAGGCACTTCCTTCTCTGACTCTCAGCTGGCCCCTGGCTTCTTTCTAGTTCTCCTGCTTATGTCCACTCAGACCACCAGGAACGAGAAGAGTCCTGACAGTCACCAGATTCCTCAGTCCCTCAACAGGGCCACAACACTCTGCTCCTACACTTCCAAGGACATGCCAGCTGCTGCAGCCCATCCCAGTTCTGCCAAAGCCGAGGGCTCCATTCCTGATTCCTTGTTCAGGTGGGCTGTGTTCTAACAGCCTGCTCCTCCCCTCCCCAGGACCATCCCCTATGTCCCTAGTGCAACCCCAGCAGATCACCCAGAAAGTTCCTATTTCTTTCTTTTACCCCTGGCTGATTTTCTCCAGTTATGAGGCCTCTGTCACTACATTTCTCCAGAATGAGCACTCCATCCCTTCCCAGCAATTCCTAGGCACAGTTTCCAGAGTGCTTCTTTGCTGCTCCCCTCTCACCAGGTGTTTTGTCTTTGGACCCACATTGGGTCCAAAGGGCCACTTTGGATTCCCTTGGAGCTGTGTCCCGTGGGTGGATGGCCCACACTGAGCCATTGGTGCAACCCCCCAAGCTGCTCCTAAGACACCTTTCTCTCTCTGTTCTCTTAGAGCAGTGCGCGTCACCATGGGCTGAGCCTACCAGGACCAGCTCTCTAGCTCATGCAAGGCCTCTGTCTGTTTGTCTCTCTGTCTGTCTGTCCTCATCCAGGTCTTCACAGATGTGAGACTTCCCTCTGGATTTATTTGTCCTCAGCTTCGACCCCCACAGGGACTGGGTTGGCCTGTCTCAGAGGACAGACTGTGGGCTTTGGAATCAGACGGAAACTTCTTCGAAGACCTGTCCTGCCTCTGCCCAGCTGTGACTCTAGATCATTCTTTCCTCTCAATTTCCCTACATGTGAAATGGGATAGCAATGCCCACCCTCTATGGGAAATTACATGCAATGGGGAGAAGCACACCTGTCCCTTCCCAGGGCCTTTTAGGGCCCTGACAATGATGGCCATGATTGCAATAATTGCCACTTATCTCCTGGAGGAGCTGAGAAGAGTTTGCTCAACAAGGCATTGCTTACAGGAAAACGCAAAAGGTGTCAGATCAGTTACACCTCGTCACCAACATAGAAGTGTGCAAGCTGAAGATTCCCCACCAGCTGTGGCCAAGATTGCGCTACGACAACCTGCTGGCACCGAGTCAATACCACCCAATGCGGAACCTGATGGCAGGGTTCGCCTCCGTCGGCAGACCCATCATTTCATGGGGCAGCACCCAGGGACAAAGCCAGCACCAGCGTCCCTCAGGATGCCACCCCAGTGCTCTCTCCAGCCACACTTAGCCTAAACTGGAACCTTACAGAGAAGACGAGTGCGGCCCCTGTAAGAGGGGACATGCACATCTGTGAAGCTGTCCCCATTTCTTGTGAAATTCTGATACATGCTACAACTGGGATGAACTTGGAAGACGTTAGGTACAAATGGACACTTTATATAAAAGACTAGAGTGAACACATTCATAGAGACAGGAAGTGGAAGGGGGGCTTGGGGGCTGGCGGAGGGGGGACGCGGTTGCTTTTTAAGGGTGCCGAGTCTCACACTGGGATGATGACTCCAGTGTCTCCATCCTGGAGATGGATGGAGGTGACAGTTACACAACAGGAATGAACTCAATGCCACCAAACTGGCACTTGAAAGTGGTTAAAATAGTCCCTGCTACACACATACATTCTGTGCCTCTAAAAGAAAAAAGAAAGAAAGAAATATTATCACAAAGCAAATTCTGCCAGGGGAGCAGGAGAACAGGGGTTTGGGGGAATCTGTGTGTCGCTTCGGCAAGCCTGAGGGGCACTCGGGCGGCAGGCAGTGCAGGCAGGGCTGCTAGCTTCTGCTGCCCAGAGGCTGGCGGGCCCTGTCAGATCTGAGGCCACAGACAGCATTGGAGGAGGTGCCTGGCGGTGGGGGAGTGGCCCCTGGCCATCTGCTTGCTCTTTTCCATATTTGCTGAGGGTTGAAGACTGGGGCAGCTCCAGGGCAGGACATGGCAGAAATCCAATGCCCAGGAAGAGCCACTGAAGATGAAAACCCAGTGGTTTGTGGCATCTGAGCCTGGGTTCAAACCTTGCTCTGGCACTGACTAGCTGCGTGACCCTGGGCAGATTACCTGACCCCATTGCCCAGAAAGCCCACCCCTCCTTCACGGGAATACTGTGGGCATGAAACCAGGTGTCTGGAGGTCAGGTTCAAATCCAGCCCCACCATCTGCCAGCTGAGTGACCTTGGACAAGGAGATGGTACTCTCGTCTGTCAAACAGGAATGGCAACACTACTCCCTGCCTCTCAGGGCTGCTGAAGAAGACAGAGAGACGCACCCCTCCTTGGATAGACTGTAAGTGGTAAAGCATGCGCCAATGTGAGCTGTCTTTTTTTTTAAACGAGGACACTTGGCATGACAGCTTGGTAGAGAAACTGGCTGGTGGTTTCTTGGGGGCTGATGCAAGCTGTGTGCGTGCAGGCAGACCCCAGGACGTGTGGCCTGCTGGTCATCTGGCTTGCAGAGGTGCTGCGCCATCTGCCTGCTACTTCATCCTCTGGAGAAACGCCCTTTCCACCAGGTCAGGTGGAGCCCACTCAGCACTTCTTTAGGCTGTTTCTGCTGATCCTCCCAGATACCTCATCTATAGTGAGCAGACAGGAAAAGAGGAAAGGGAGGAGACATAATCACAGGAGGGAGACCTCCAGTGGGCAGCAGGAAGGCCACTGTATCCAGACAAGTGCAGGCCCTGACAGAGTCCAAACCTGGGAGCCCAAGCGAGGGCGGATGGGGACAGAGCTGTTCCCACACAGCAGACACCCAAGTTCAGGCCCAGTACACAAGGTCTTCGAGCAGAAGGTCTGTCAAGAGCGCTATGTGACCCGGGGCAAGTCACTTCCCTTCTCTGTACTTCACACCCACTCTGACATTCTAGATTTCCACGAGAACATCACCAGAAGGGAAGAGGCAGGGGAAGGGCAGACAGGACACAGCCTCACTAGGCAGCTGCCTCCTTAGCCAGTGAGGAAGCAGGGACCAGGTCCCTAACTCCAAATGCACACGGGATTTAGCACCAAAGGGACCTGGGCTCTGGGCTAAATCCTGACTCCACAACTTCCCAGCTATATCATTACCCGTTCCCTAATTTCTCAGAGTGTCAGTCTTCTCCTCCCCCTCCCCCTCCCCCTCCTCCTTTTTTTCTCAGTACCAGGGATTGAACCTGGGGCACTTAACTACTGAGCCACATCCCATTCCTTTTTATTTTGAGACAGAGTCTTGCTAAGTAGCTTAAGGCCTTGCTAAATTGCTGAGACTGACTTTGAACTCAATCCTCCTGCCTCAGCCTCCTGAACCACTGGGATTACAAGCATACACCACTGTACCTGGCTCCAAAGCCCCTGCTCTTGACCACTGCACCCAGCTAGTCCTTTCCTTTGTAAAAGCATTTTGTGAACCTAACTGCAGTCATGTGAGCATTACAATCAATGTATGCAGAGCACCCACATCTAATATATGCTCAATCAACCATGTATGTAGATGGCAAGTGCTTTCCTCCTCTATCATCTATCAATAGATGATTGATCCATAACCTATCTGTCCATCTTTTTTACAGCGTTGGCACCACAGACCCACCTCCTCCCAGCAGGAGCCCTGTGGGGGGAGAGGAGCCTCACTAGGCAGCTGACTTCTTAGCCAGGAGCCTGGAGATGCACAGTCCTGGTTTTGACTGAGGGTAACTAAAAGCAGCAGTGTCCTGATTCCATCTGCAGGCGGTTCCCAGGGCATGACGAACACAGACCAGACCACAGATGCGCATCGGTGCCCCTTGAGGATGTATGAGGGCCTGAGACCTTTTGATTTAGAAGTCATCATGAGTAAATTACACGTGAGGAAGTCACAGACTCGCTCTCTAGGAGGTGTGGTCTGAGGCCCCAGAAACTGGTTGGCTCCCTGTCCCCTTCTCCTGCTACGGCTGGGCAGATGGGAGGAGGAGGCTGGTGAGGAATCGCCCTGCTCCTCTCTGGGACACTGCAAACCCACACAGCGGGTGGGGGTAAAGCCCAGTGTGGATGGTGGGGAGCTGTGTGTGGCCATATACGTACCCCTCCCCTGCTATGCTGTTTCTTTCTGCACAGCTGGTCACTTCCCAGTACCTCTATCCTAGCGTGCTCAGGGATGATGCTGTAGCTTGTCCCTCTAGGAGGATGAGTCTCTCTAGTTGTCCTGTTTCTCCATGTGTCCCCAGTACTCGGAACAGAGCATTTCTTTTATGGTGTATTTGTCTCATTTTTAACATGGGGGTGATTGCAGGAGCTCACCACTTCCTAGGGTGGCCAGACGGATTCAATGAATGCATACATAAAAGCACTGAGAACAGAGCTTGGCACACAGCTCAATGGATATGTTCACACTGAGGCTTGGGGGTGGAGTGTGG
>CM053406.1:98800830-98863385 GCA_028644305.1 Xerus rutilus | reverse complement strand
GGGCAGTGGGAGTACACAGCAAGCACTCAGATGGATGCTAGCCGCATGCATCAAGGTCTGGAGCCAGCCTGCCTGGGTGCGAATCCCAGCTGAGACCTTGCAAAACTTCTTAACCAAATTGTGCCCCAGTTTTCTCTCCTGTAAAGCGAAGTCAATCGCAGGCCCTTCTTGGTCGGATGTTGAAAGAACTAAATGAGCCGATCAGCAGCGGCCGCTAGGACGTACCTGGCGCTAATAGCTTCTCAGGAAGGTTGGCCGTTATCCTCATTGTCACTGGAGGAGAAACCACCCACATTTACTTGGCACTTGTGACCTAATTTCCATCCCTCGGCTCCGTGGTTTTAATCCATGCACTTCCACTCAAAGATGCACAATGACTTACAACACAGAAACACGCAAAAATGAGACGAGTGCGATTTTAAATATTTTATTGAAGATCAAAAGCCCATATCAGGCCTGAGCTAGAGGCCCTGGGCCCTCAGGACGGTTTGCTGTGACACTCGAGCACTGACTTCCACTATGCACCCACCCCACCACCAAGCTGCCACAGACCCCGCCCAGTTTATCTTGGGAACAGCCTAGGGAGGAGGGAGTTGGGAGAGCGCCAAGCAATGCGGGGGGCGTGGCCTAGTGGGCGTGGCCTCTCGATGGGCGTGGCCTCGCAAGAGGCCAGGCCAGCCCCAGAATGGGGAAGCCCCGGACCTGGTGGTGCTGCCTCCGCCTGCTTAGCCCTGGCCAGGTTGTGGCCAGCACCCACCCACTGCTGGCTCCGTACTGCAGAGCCATCACAAACTGGCCCACATCTGAGGCGAGGGCCCAGGAGATAGACCACAGGCACACACACATGGCCCAGGGGCCCCCTGCTCCAGAGAGGAGCACAATGGCTGCCCTGACCTGCGGCACACACAACCCTCCTCCAGGAACACTTCCCTGACTCCCCGGGCTGGGCCAGTCCCAGACACCTGCTCTCACATGCACAGCACTCCGCGGGCCCCAACTCCTGAGGTGCAGCCCCCATCCTCCACCCGTGTTGCCATTTAACGTTTGTCTCCCTGGGGGATGCCATCTGCTGGAGGGTGGGAGGGACCCTGTGCCCAGCTGTCTCCTCGTGCATGGGGCTCAGATCTGACCTCATAAGCCTGTGACCTCCTGAATGATTAAAGGTTAAAGGGCAAGGATGGAGGATGGCAAGGAGAGAGGCTAAATCTGAAAAAGTTAGCATTGTGTGGACTGAGAATTAGGGATGTATTATAGAAGAATTAGTTTAATTACTTCTGCGGAGGACAAAGGCAGGATCTCAGGGCAGGAGCCCGGGGAGATGGATGTGCTAAAGGAGAGCTCTTTAGCCATTGGGCTCTTTGGAAAAATGTGGGGTAGTTTCTTGTCCCTGGGAGTTACCCTATATGGGACCAGTCAGCATCCCAAGGGGGTGGCGGGATGAGGAGTGATGAGTGGCAGAGTCTAGGCAATTTAAGACTCACACAGGAAAGGCTGGTCTGGGTGACCTTGAACTGGTCCTTTCTCACTCAGGAATTTTTTCAGCTTGTGAATGTAGCAAGCACTAGGCCCATTTTAAAGACAGAGGAACTGAGTCCCAAATAGTTGGGATGAACTAGCAGCTAGGCTGATGCAAGGACCTCGGCTTTGTGCTTCCTCTTCCCAAACTCTCTCCAGCCCTCTACAATACGTCCACACCGGGGAACGGGGCTTGAGGTCACCTTGTGACCTCTCCTGGCCTCTTCCCTCCTGCTGCTGCCAGGGTTTCCACTGTGTCCTCCGTAGAGTCAGCATCCCCCATTGGCCCAACTCAGGGTGGCTCTCAGAGGTGGCTACCTCTGCATCTCCCAGTTTTCTGTACATTTTACATGCAAAGAAATGCATCTCTAATGGTGGAAATTCAGGCCCTTTGATCTGTGAAAGAAGTATTTTTGGAAGGGCTCCTATTCCTAGCCCATTCCAGGTAGGGTGTGGGGAAATAGGGTTGAGCCTGAACAGGGACACTAAGGGGTGACAGATCCAGCCTGTCTCAATGGCCACAAGGCAGAGGCATCCTCCAGCCCCTACCCCAAGGAAAAGACTGGTGATTACTAGCCACACCAACCTGGGAATTTTCAAAGCCTTCCTTTTCCACGGGGACCTGCTTCCTAGTGATGCTCAAAGCCTGGGGTGCGGGGAGCAGGGAGCAGAGCAGCCCTAGGGAGCGGCCCTTGGCACTGGCTCGCACATGGTGGTATTTTGACGAGTGGTAAAAATGTCTTTTTGGAGTTTCATGCTGGCTGCCGCCACAAGCACCCCAGTTTCCAGGATCCTATCTCCATGTCCAGTGCTGTCTTCAGCAGCACCCCTGCCTGTCCACACAGGCCACAGGGAAGCACAGGCCCCAGGCCACCTTCTAACCTGCAACTGCTGCCTTCATCCCCGTGGCCAGACACCAGCACACATGCACTCAGGAGCCACTAGAGAAGGTGATTTACGATCAGAAATGCCGCGGCACAGCCTAATGAGCTAATTAAACAAGAACATAAATAATTACTCCCCATCAGGGTAAGAGGACGTGGGTGGTGAGGGAGGGGGTGTGAGGACTGAGGAGCTGGGACAACGACTGCGTGAGACACTCTGCCTTGCGTGGGGAGGGCACAAACTCCTCTTCTTCACTCAGGATGGCAAGCTGGGCCTCATCCAGGTCCCAGACCCAAGGATTCCGTCAGAAAAACCATTGCAACACACTGCTGAGCTGCTTCCTGGAGGACACCTGTTTCCTGCTGCCCATTTCATAGATGTGGACATTCAGGAGCAGAAGGGTCTAGATACAGCTCAGATAGGGCACCTGCCCTCAGCGGGTCTCCTGGCTCCCGCCCTTTTGCTACAGTGTATTCTCCCAGCAGCAGCTGGGATTTTCTTTCTCATTCACACTATGCCAATCTCCTGCTTTCAATCCCTGGGTAGTTCCCACCTCTTTCAGAATAAAATCCAAGGCCTTATCTTGGCCTATGTGGCCCTGTCTGCGGAAGCCCTCCCTGGGCCTCAACCTTGCTCCCTGCCGCTTTCCCCTCAGAGGCACCAGAGTCCTTGCTGCCTCTCCAACAGTGTGAGTGCATTCCTACCCCAGGACCTTTGCACCAGCTGCCTCCTCTGCCTGGCCCTTTCTCTCACTCCACTCAGGTCTCAACGTCAATGTCACTCCTCAGCGGGGCCATCCCTGACCACCAGTATAAAACAGTAGCCAGTCTCTGTCTGCTCACACTCCTTGTGCACATTTTTAATCTTATCTCTCTCTCCCCCATAAGAATGTAAGATCCTTAAAGGCAAGGACTTGACCTATCTTGTTCTAACCCTGGGTCTTGATCAGACTCTCAATACAGATTTGTTGATTGAATAAGTGAATATATTGAAATCAATGAATATCAGTGCCAAATCCAGAGTTTTCCTAGCCACATATCATTTATTCCCTCAGAACTAGACCCTGGCTCCTTGCTGCCAATGTGAGCAAGCCCAAAGTTGGGCTATTAGCTCCTTCACTTCCGCACTGTAGGACCCTTAAGTCACATCACCTCCCTATGGCTCAGAGTTCTCATCCACCAAATGATAATAACGAGCCCCGCCTCTCAGGGCTAGTGGTGAGTACCAGAAACAAGAACACACAGGAGGTTTTCAAGACAGTCCTGGAATGTGGGAAGGGCTTGGGAACATAGCAGCCGTGTGTGACAGGCAGGAACACCCCCCGTCTGCCCTCTCCCAACCTCTCTGCAGGAACCCCCTATTATTTCACTAGACCCGTGGTTCTCAAAGGGTTGGTCCCTGGACCAGCAGGAACAGCAGCAGCATCACTGAGACACTGTATTCAAAATGCAGATTTCCAGAGACCCCTGTTGGCTGACAGGATCTGAAACACAGGGGTGGGTCATCCTGACACATGGTCAGGGTGGAGAGCCACTGCCCTAGAGACAGCCTGTCGGCCCAGGAAGTCAGGAGTGCTCGGCTGAGTTTTTGGTCCTGCGTCTTCACTTACACAGCACAGCTGAGGCCTCATCCTGGCCTGGTGGGGGGGTGGGGGGATGCAAGGCCTGCCCCTCGCCCTGGGCCTGGCAGGGCACGTGCATCGGCTAATATAACTTAGCAGGTGTGATGCCAGCAGCCTGGCGTTGCCCCTGCCGTTGGCTTGCCCACCTGCAACCCTGTTCTCCTCTCACCCTGAGAAAGATACACCTGGATGACACCCATCCTTCCTGGGACTCCAGAATGAGCTCCAGTGAGAAGATCCCAACCTGGAACTTAGAGCCACATGCAGCCCAGCCCAGCAGAGACCAGTTCAACCCAGATCAACCTCAGATCCATGAACGAGGAAATTAAATATTAGTGGTTGTGGCCACTAGATACTGAGACAGCTTGCTAGGTGACATTCCTGTGGCAGCAGCTAACTGACACACCATCACCCAGGCCTAGTAGTCCTCCCGTGGTCTCTATTCACTGGCTCCTCTCCCTTCTTCCCCTAATCCCACCTGTACCCCAGGGCGCGGCTTCTGCTCCACCTGCTCTCAGAAGTCCCCTGGATACGGTCCTGCCGCCCAGGCACAGGATGCACTTCGGCAAGCTCATGAAAAAGCTGGAGAGGACAAATTTCTCCAGGCAATTCATTTGCGTGTTAACCTTTGAAGGGGCTAATTACTCAGCTGAAACGCTCTTTAACTTATCATCACTAACTCATTACCTAGTTAGAGGTTCTGTGTTTAATAGCTCTAGTTGACACTGAATTCCCTGACACTTGTCTTCTTTCCCAGGCAATTGGAGTTCGTCCCCACGTCTGGATCCAAATTACCACCCACAGCCTCAACCCCGCAGCCACAGAACAAGTGGGGGCCCATGTCTGGAGCCCACCCTGGTTAGAAATAAGCTTCCTCTGAATAAGCAGGGAGCTTCTTCATCTGTATGGTGTGTGCCTCTGTGACCCGCCTTGGGCCTGGATTGCCATGTCCCATAACACTTTTGTGATTCTTCCCGTTCACTCTCCCCCATATAAGATGATGGGCATTCATTTGACATCTGGCGCTGAGCCCTGTGTCACCCACAGGGTGCCCACTCTCACCCCACACACACATGCCAAGCCGCAGGCCTAATTGGCGAGAACTGAGACATCCCTCCTAGCTTCCCTCTGTGTCCCAGTGTCCCTAGAGATGAGGAAAGAGCCAGCGCAGCAAGACAGAGACAAGACCCAGATCAGCGGTCTTCCCAGGCCGGCTTTGGCTTGACAGACTGGCTGCTGGTCTCAGGGAGTGTGTGGGCAGGTGGAGAGGGACATTAATGACAAGGATGCTTCTGCCCTCAGGTTCCGTGGTGGCCATGTGCCACCTGCCATGCACCCTCCTCTCCTCAAGTCCCAGCACAAGGCTGACTTTCTTTGGGGGAGGGGTCAATGTGCCTGATCAAATGTTTCCGTTGCTCAGTCCCCACCCGAGATTGGGGGACTCCAGTGCCACAGAACAGTCAGGGGGCGGGACTTCCGGGGCTCTGTCATTACAGGACTGACACATCCTGGAGGTGGGGGCCTTACTTTGGGTTCCCAGGAAGCAGACCTTGAGACAAAATTGGGTACCAGTAGTTTATTTGGGAGGCAGACTCAGGAAGTACTGGTAAAGGAATCAGAAGGAATCAACACAGGTGGTCTTATTACGCAGGTTTCCACTATGTACCCCACATGACTAGAACATGGCTCCTGAGCTGTCCCCTCTTCTCCCCCTGAGGGTGAGGAAGCTGGGGATCCATCCCTCAGTTGTCTCTGTGGTAGGCAGGGGGCTGCACCTGGGGACGTCAGGTCTACCGATGGCCAGGCGCTCCAGAGAAAGCTCTGGGCAGAGTGTCAGCAGACACAGGACAGTGAGTCCTGCCTCAGTCCCCAGGGCCCAGGGAGCTCTCAAAACCCTGAAACACCACCCTCTGAGATGTGTTTGCTTATGTATTTATTTATTATCAATGCATGTTAATTGTACAAATGAATGGGCTTTAATGTGGCATTTCCATACATGTGTATAGCAAGCTTGGAACATGTACTCCTCCTATATACTATTTTCCCCACTTCCTGACCCCCTTTCCAGACCCTAATAGTTCCTCTTCTGCTTTCAGGTCTTTTTTTCTTTTTTTAAGTTTCCATGTATGAGAGAGAACATGTGATATTTGTCCCCCGTGTCTGGCTGCTTCCGCTTGACGTGATGTCCTCCAATGCCATCCATTTTCGTGCAAATGGCAGGATTTCGTTCTTCATGGCTGAATGAAACTCCATTGTGCATATAGAACATATTTTCTGTATCCATTCTTCTGTCGATGGGCTCCAGGCTCATTCCATAACCCAGCCATTGTGAACAGTGCCTCTACCGTGTGCTGGCTGTAACCCTTTCAGGTATAACCCCCGGAATGCTGTAGCTGGAGCATGTCGTAGTTCCAGTGGTAGCTTTTCGAGGAAACTCCATGCTGTCCTCCATAGTGGTCACACTGATTTACATTCCCACTGTGGACATGGGCTTCTTTCGCAGGACAGAAACAATCCCTGGGTCTGCATAAGCTGCGGTCATCAGATCTCCGCAGCTAGAAGCATTTCCCACCTTTTGAGGTTGTCCGCTTTCATGTCTATCACCTCCTTCCAATACTGCAACCCTTTTGTGAGGTAGCAGGATAGTTACTATTGTCCCTATTTCACAGATGAGAAGCCTGAGGCTCAGACGAGGAAAGATAGGGTCCCTGCGTCTGGAGCCCCAGACTCAGCTAATAAAAATGGCTCCAGCAGCCAGGCGTGGTGGCTCAAGCTTGTAATCCCAGCACTTAGGGAGGCCGAGACAGAAGAATCATGAGTTCAAAGCCACCCTCAGCAATGGCGAGGCGCTAAGCAACTCAGTGAGACCCTGTCTCTACATGAAACACAAAATAGGGCTGAGGATGTGGCTCAGTGGTCGAGTACCCCTGAGTTCAATCCCCAGTACCAAAAAAAAAAAAAGAAAAAAATGACTCCAGCATCTGCAGTGCCCAGGCTCTTGTTTCCAAAGGGTTTTTACAGACATTCCTCTTTGGCGGTGCAAAATGGTATAGGTGAAGCAAAATCCCAGAGGCTTGGAGGAGGTGGGGTCCTGTAAACACGCCGGGAAAAGTCTAATGTCAGGCATCAGACGAGTGCTTCATGTGGTTCCAGTGACCACCAGCACTGTTCATGAGTCCTGATGCTCCTCCCAGCCCAGCCCCTCCCTCTGCAAGCATTTTTTGGTGTTTCATGGTATGAAGTCAACAGTGTCTCCATCCCACCCTTCCAACTATCCAAACATGTATAAAGTTACCAGAGGGCGGGCTCACGGGTTCTCTCTTACTAGAGGGGAAACAGCTTCACCTCTAAGGGCAGGAGGTGGGTGTGTGTTGCAATCTCCTCACTCCCATGAATCACTCCTGTCCTCAGAGACCGAGCTCTTTGGAGAGTAAAGAGGGAAGACATGCAGAGAAATAAGTCACCTCTGAATGCTTGCCCTGGAGGTTCTTGCATCCGAGTGGTGTTACCTTCTTGAGCAGAGAAGGGCGAGATAAAGGGCCAATGACAAGATATGAGACAGTCTTAGAAGGCACTGGTACTGTCTTCCCTGTGCATGAGCCCACTGTGGGTTTTGAAATTCCATCATTAGAGATTCCCTCCTTTGGGTTTTACAGAGCTCCAAATTGAAATGCAAATATTTCTAAAAGGAGGTATAGGCCTTAGACCTCGATCCCTTACAACCGATCCCTCTTCATATTCTTTTCCAGCTCTCTAGGTTTTGAAAAATGGAGACCCAACAGGCATCCTGGCAGAGACAAGAAGCACTCAAGAAGGAAGAGTGGGAGGCTCCTCATCACAGTAAATACTGGTACCAGTGCATCCTAGTTGACTGTGAAGGATGATCTTTCAAATACATGATTTCATTCCAGCCTCACGCCATCCTATGAAACATACATAAAGGAATCGTCCCATTTCGCAGATGAAAAATGAAGACTGAGAGCAGTGAAGAGATTTACATACGGTCTCAGAACTAGTAATTGATGGAGCTGGGGTGCAAGCAATGATCGCAGAAGAGCTAGCTGCCTCCCTATCTTCTCTGAATTAATGAGGGTGCATTGAGCCTAAAGTTTAAAAAAGAAAGAAAATTCCTAGCCTCCCTTGAAGAAATGTGCACCACTGAAATGTGAATGGAAGCTATTGGATGGGGCTTCTGAGCAGGTCTTCTTCCTCTTTCCATTCTCTATATTATCTTATCTGCTGTATAAAAGAAAGTTGTGATAGCTAGGGCTGCAGCAGCTATTTTGTGCTATGAGTTGATCTTAAAGATAGAAACTGTGTGCTGAGGATGGCAGGGAAGAAAGGATAGAAAGAGCTGGGCCCCTGTGACCATGCTGCACAGGAAACCAGACCCGAACTCTTTTCCACTGAACTTCTCTTAACAGAGGGACATGTAAACTCCTGTGGATGTAAGTCAGGTAAAATCCACTTTTCTCTTCACCCACTTTTCTCTGTGAGACCTCTGGCAACTTTGTCACTTCTCAATGGCTCATCTGATGAGGTACCGGAGGCAGAGATCTTCGTCTTGCCCATAATTCCTACTAGGTGGTCCCAGTGGCTCTTTCTAGGTGGAATTGAGGTTCTCACTGGCCCCCCTGTTTCTGCTTTGTGACAGCATTGCTGGAATTTGGAAATGTGGGGAAAGAACAAAAGTAGAGAAATCCCGTAGACTTTGGCGAGATTCCCGATGCTTCCCAGAAAGAGAAGTCCCAGTTGTTGTCCCCCACCCTACACCTCCAGGTTTGATGAAAACTCTGGGTCATCAGTGAGATGTGCCTGCAGCGTGGTGCGTGGAACGGTGGGAAAGGCCCAGGTCTGGGAGACTGTATTTCTTATTCTTTGCTTTGTGAAACTTAGGGAATCTACTCAATTCATCTGAGATTTGGTTTTACCATCTACAAAATGGGCACAATATTATTTTCCCCACCCCTACTTGTGGATGTCAGATTTCAATAATCAATATGACAAACTGTAAAACTGTGAAAGTCAGGGTAGGCTGACTTTGATTTGACCACTGCCTAAGGAGCTGCCTCTTTTCCCCTCCACCTCAATTTCCCCTGCATGCCTTTCTCTCCTTTGGCCTGTGGGAGCTCACCCCACCTTTTTAAGAGAAGCCAGCCTGGGTACACAGCTGAGTCTAGGAACTTTCCCCAGGATTGGTGGCAGACCTGTCGTAGCATGCCCCTTTCCCTTTGGGGAGTATGTGTCCCTAGGAGCTTTTCCCCATGCCCTCAAAACACGAGGTGCCAGGTCCATTGGTAAATTTTCCTCCACCCTGTGGTGGAGGTGGGTTGGGGGCAAAGCTCCACCAAGGTGTGACGGAGAAGATCCTGATGGGGTAGAAACTGGCTAAATCTGTCTTCTGGTCCTTTCCCCAGACAGGAGACAGAGCAGCAGCAAGAGATGTAAGCACTGCACCCTCCAGCCCTGCCTCAGTGAGGCAGAATGTCTCTCCAGGGTGCAGAGGGTGTGACAGAAGAGCCTGCAGGTAAAGTGGGGTGGACGGCGTGGCCGCCCTACCTCCAGGGTCCCTCTTCGTGCAGACCCTCCCTTTCCCTGTGTGGAGAGGTGGGCTGTGATGAGCAGCATGGAGGACAGCCGCATCCTGGCTAGTTCCACACTATGCTTTGGAAGCACGCTTGCTGTCCCCTGCCCTCCTGGGGACTGTTCCAACATCACGCCTGGTGACAGATGTTCTTGACGACTCTTAGAGACAAGTGTTTGTGAATGTCACTCGGGCTGATAATGACATGCAGGGCACTTAACTTCCCATGTCACATCAGGGATGAGGTCCAGCTGGATGGGTTGTCGCTCTCCCTGGGTCAGGGAGTGGGGGATGCCCCTCCCATCCCCTTGTCTACTCCTCTTTCCTGATAGGTCCCCATCGATGCTATCCCTTCCGTTCTGGAAGGGCAGGCAGTGGCAATGAGAGGCGTGACTGCCAGCCCTCCCCAGTCACTTGATGAACAGGCCAGACCCTGCTTGAGGTCTGTGGACAGCACGTCCCAGTGCCTGCCTGCAGGGCTCAGCCATGTGCACTCGGGAGGACAAATGCCTTGGAAGGGCAGCAGAACCACTAGGTAATTAGGCAGCTTGTCGTGTGACAAAAGAGCAAGGCACTGATGCACAGCCAGACCCCATCCCACTGGAGCTGGGCAGGCATTGGCTTTACCCAATCCTGCATGGCACCCCCTGGAGCACAGACGAGAGCTCATGTATTCGGACATTGCTCACAGTTCCCTAGGACTCTTGTGGGACCTTGGGGTGGCTCAGTAGTGACCTGTCAATGACCTGTGTACAGGTTGTGTTGGACCCACTGAACCTCTATCAGGGCCCTATGAGACAGGGCTCCCTAACACTGGGATTCCAGATGCCATCATGGTCCCAACTGGCAAAAGCAGGTGAGTTTAGCTGTAGCAAGAGCCACTTCGTCTTGCTCCTGGAGTTATGGAAGTCTAAAGGGGAGCCAAGGCCTCAGAGGGCCAGGATCACATAGTCAAGTGTTTCCACTCCTGCCTTAAAGTCGGAGCATCTGCTTGGTATTCCTGAGATGGGGACAGCCAGGTTCTCCTCAAGGCCTTCTCATGTGGGCAGCTCATGGTTCCACGATGGCTCTTCCTTAGGTGGCTGTGGGGCAGCATCGATCTCCTGTCCATTCTGATCAGTTCACCAAACATTGACACAATAGCTGGGTGGGCCAGGACTTACTGGGCACCGTGGATACGGAGATGAGTCAGCACAAGCTGGAGGGCAAGATGGTGAAATGCCAACGCCCATCCTCTCATAGCTGAAGAAAGCAGCGGGAGGGGTCTGCTGATGCTGTTGGAATTTCATTCTTGCAATGGGCCAGCGTCTTCTGTCCTGTGTTGTCTGTGTTCCTTTTCCCACCCACATATTAAAGGAGCTAGTTTGTCTTTCCTGAGTCCTCTCATCTCCAACATCAACTTCACCTATGAGCTTCCAGGATCCCGTTCTCATCTACAACCTCTGGAGACCTTGCAGTGTGTGCATGCAACCTTAAATCTGGGACTTCCTGAATGAACCCTCTCACGGGCCCCACTCTGATGGGTCTCAGCGACCCAGGATAACCATTAACCTCCCACGGTCTGAGCAGCAGATGCCTGCTAACACAGCTGTGGACTATGGGAGCCTTTCAAAACCTCCAGCGCTTGGTGACTGTGGTGTTCTTTAAAGCAAGCATGACTCTGAGCCCAGGCTCACGGAACCCCAGACAAGGCAGGTTTCCTCACCTTGAACTTGGGCAATTGCAACTGAGTCCTTGAACCAAAGTAGGTAAGTAGGCAGATAGATAGATAGATAGATAGATGGATAGATAGATAGATAGATAGATAGATAGATAGATAGATAGACAGATAGATGATAGACAGTTAGATGATAGAATGGTAGACATGGCAATTTTCCAAGCACATTTTCCAAGCACATCCAACGGGATGGGGTCTGGCTGTGCATCAGTGCCTTGCTCTTTTGTCACACGACATATACATCCATGCCAACAACAAGACATATTAAGCTGCACAGAAATGGGGACAGTCGCCGGGGTGGAAGTCAACGGCCTTCTAGCACATTCACATCAACTTCTGAATCAGTGCGGGTGTCTGCCCAGCTGCAGTCCCCTTCAGCAGGTCACGTTTCTCCGTTTTGTCCTCGGGACAGTGTGGAGGTTTGTCAAATGTCCCACACAGTTGTGATATGCTGTTGGTGATAGTGACTTGGCCAGTGGAAACCCCTACGCTGTTTGCTCAGGTCACCCGTCACCCCAGAGATGCCAGTCCACTCCCCTGGTGGAACACTAAGTAGGTGCAATGGAGACCCACTGTGTAAGTGCGACGTTCCCCAGGAGCGCTCCTTGGCACTGTCAAGGGGACATGCAACAAGGTATAACAAGGTCGAGAACTACTGGTCTACTGTGTCTCCTGAAGACATGGGTCCAATAATTTGCCAAGATCTGTCCTTTGGACCCCATATTGGCTCAGCAGTCTTCATCAAGGGTTCACCGCCATCTAGTGAGAAAGTCTTTCTAGAATTTTCTAAAGACTTCATGTGCAGTCTTGCATCCTAAGCTTTATAGAGTTTACTGTTGGAGAGCAGAATGTCTTTCTTCTACTCCTCTGTCTCAGAGTCACCTCTGAAGCTGGCACATGCCACCTCTGTTTCTCCAGTCCTGGAATGTGGCCTTCTGACTCCAGAACTCGCGCTTGACACTCCAACACATGTCTGTTGGGCTTGGACATCCCTCTCTGTGGTACCCGTCTTAGCCCTTCTGGACCAGGCTCTGGAAAAGCACAGACTGCCTGGATCCGGATTCTGTCTCTGCTACTTACCTGCAGTGGAACACCTTGGGCAGGGTTCTTGTGTGTAAAACAGTCATCAGTTTTACCCCCTGGGGTTTTTCCAGAACCAAGCACGTTTGCATGCATTAAGCCCTTAGAACAGGACAGCTGCACCTTCTCCTTGCGGGAGGAGATGGAGGCGGGTGGAAGGTGCCCGCCTTTGCCTCTGTCTGCTCCTTGCAACCTCTTCCCTGACCAGCATTTTTTATTCTTGCTATGAATGCAAACTAAAAAGCCCTTTTGGGCTGCTTTTGGGCTGTCTTTAATATTCATCTTCTGATCTGAACTTTCCTCCCTCCCTCGGCCCACCTTCTGGTTAAAATCTAAGCATGGTAGAGAGTCCATGCAGCCTGCTGATATCTGGGCTTTTTTTTTTTCCCCCTCATGGGGATGATTCATTTTCTAAAAATCCAGTTTCTTGCTTAGAGTCTGCTTTTTCTCTCAAGCCATGGTCCCATTAGGACCGTGGACAGCTCGACCACAGTGGTGGAGTCTGGGTATTGAAGCCAGGAGCCAGGATACAAATCACGGCTTATTGTTTGGCTTCGTGTTTCCACAAAGGAATAGCTGAAGCAATTAACTTAATAAAGAGAAAAGGTTTATTTGGCTCATAGTTCTGGAGGTTCAAGTCCAAAGTCAGGAATTCCTTTGTTCTGGGTCTCAGGTGAGGCCGCCAGATGCTAGGGAGAGGCAGCTGGGTTGGAGCAAACCACTCACAGAGGGAGAAAGGAAGACTCTGGAAGAATCTTTTCTGGGGCAGGAAGACCTAAGGACCTCCCACCAGGCCCCTCCTCTTAAAGGCCCACAGCGCCTTCTGATACCACCCTGGAGAAGACCGTGCTTTTACAGATGGATCTCTGGGGGACACGCATCTAAATAAACCCTAGCAACAGCCCTGCCTCTTTCTGGCTGTGTGACCTTGGGGGGAGTTTTGTCAAATTCTCTTGACCTTTTATACTTCTTGATCCAGGAGGATTTGTCTAGGAGGATTAAATGAGATAGTGCCTGCAAAACCGAGCATCAAACACACAGTAAGACTGCAAACATGCTGGCTAGCAAGTGCTCTCACTATTATTTGGCTCTGGACCCACACTTCACATTTTTCTCCCAAATTTTGAAAGTCTGTCTTCTTAAAGGTAAGACTGAATTGTATATCTAAACTTCCAGGAAGATTACCTGAAGCCCTCCCCTGCCTGCCCCCGCCCCTCGCCAGGCAGTTTTGAGACATCACTTTGGTGACATGTGCGTGTTGCGCCTAGATGCCGGAGGTCTTCTCTGCAGTCCTCAGCTGTGTTTCCCTTCCCCCACACCAGCACCAGCCACAGAGCTGGTGGCTCATTCCCTTCATGCTTTTTATCAAAGTCAAGACCATATAATAAATTCACGAGGGAAGAAATAGACTTATTTTTAAAAGGTCAGCCTCCCATGTTATCAAAGAAATGTAAATTAAAACAAGTTCCATTTTTCACTTCTGGAATTGGCAGATAGAAAGCATTGTGTACTCAGTATTGGCAAAGGTGCGGTCAAGAGGGGGCGCTGTCACCTACCACCAGCAGAAGGGTCAGGGAGCATTGGCATGGACATTCAAAGATGGCAATTTACTTAAGCCAATCATTCAACTCCTAGGAAAATAGGTTAAGGCAATCACTGAAGTTGCAGCAACATAGTTATGTATAAAAATATCCATCCCTGTGCTACTTTTAATATGGAAAAATGGGAAACAACCTGGATGTCCAAGAATTGGAGATTGGTGAAATAACTTATGGTACAGACAAATGAAAAATATGTTTATATCATGGGAACTAAGCAAGCTGTAATGTTGAGTGGAAAAAATTAAGATATAATAGCATATACTAGATTGACCATAAATATCATTTAGAATTGATGTCAACGGAAGGCACTTTCCAAATGCTTCTGGTTACATTTGGATAATGAGAGCGCAAGTCATTTTTATTTCTCTTTTTGTAGTTTTTCTTTACTTTCCAAATTTTCTACAAAGACTGTGACTTTTGTAAGTAGAAAAATATGTGTATATTTAAGTTGAATGATACATCTCTATCTGTACATTTCGATACATGTTTGTATGTGCATTATGTTTAAGTTCAAATCTAATATTACCTTCTTTCCATTATGAGACATGAAACTTCAGACCAGACCTGCAGATGTGGGGAGGGGGAGTTCCCTAGCCCCACTCTGGCTTCCACCCCAATCACATGTTCCTGTTCTCCCTCTTGAGCTCTGTTCTCCCACTGCTTCCCAACCAGAGACCTGTCAGCTCATAAAGGCCTCAATGATGGATCTTGTACTGGGGACTCTCGCTGTCTGGTGGAGCCTATGGGCTCCTTTCTCAAACCAGCATGCATAAAATAAAACAAGGGATTTCAAAGGACACCTTGCCTCTCTTGGGTAGGGAGACTCGAGGCTGTGTCCTTCATGTTTCATAGAAACTGAGGCTGGCACAGGGATGGAGCTTGCCTATGGTCAGCCATCCAGATCCCTGGGCCTCTGTGTGTCACTCTGCAAGTTATGCGATGCTACTGAAGTTCTCTGCCCCTCTTTTTACTACTTGGCCTAGGAAATGACCCCCTTGACCTTCACAGTAAGTCTGCAAGGTCAACATCATTGTCTCCACCTCCAAAAGCAGAATGCAGCCCAGAGGAGTCAGCACAGGTATCAGGATCAATCTCCTCTAAGACCCTGGCCACACACAATCCAGAAAGGGATGCTTTTCTCCCTCTAGGGCGGCCTCGAAGGCCTGTCAGAGGTCTTCCAAAGGAAAGAGGCTGCCAGAGGGCGAAGTCAGTCCAGAGGAAAATGGAACCTAGGGGAGGTAAGAAGGCAGGGCATTGGGCTGGGGTTGTGGCGCAGTGGTAGCGTACTTGCCTAGCATGCGTGAGGCACTGGGTTCGATCCTCAGCACCACGTAAAAATAAAATAAAGATATTCTGTCTGCCTACAATTTAAAAATAAATATTAAAAAAAATATTAAAAAAAGAAGGCAGGGCATTTGTGAGGACCTCTACCCGCCAAACCCAAAATGGGTTCCTGACTTTCCAATTACATGAGCCAATACATTACTGTGCCCTCCACCCGCTTCTGTTTTCCTTAGCCAGTCTGATTTAACTACCTGCCACCATATGTACATATTAAGTCAGGCACAGATTATACCCATTTTATAGGTGAAGAAACTGAGATAGACCAGAGTAATTAAATGACTAGCAAGTGTTAGGGCCATGATATGAATCCCACTCTTCATGACCTAAAAGCTTTCACCACAATTGCAAAGAAGCCAAGGTGAAGGCTAAGTGCCTTCCTCCTTGGAGGATTCTGATCTTTCCACCAAGAGGTCTCCTCATCGCTTCTGCATGGCCCCGAGGTGGGCTTGTAGCAGAAAGTCCCTAGGCTCATGGCCAAGGACCTGCTACCACATTCCTGCTCTTGAGAGGCGTGGCCCCGCTGCACACATACCCTGTGCAGGTCCTTTTCTTAAATTTATAGTTATTCTATCTCCTTTTACCTGAATGAGTGGCACAGTGGGCCTCACAGGCACCTGGGAAAAGGGTGGAACAGCTCAAAAACCTCGTCGCGCCCTCCTCCTTCCCGCCAGATGCAGCCCCTGCCTCTGCCACAGCCACTGGCTCACCTGTAGATCAGTACCTCATCGTCGGAGCAGTTGTACTGCAGCTGGTACATCTTCACCCGTGGTGCTGACTTGCTGACCGACCATTTGACCAGGGCCGAGGTGGTGGTCACATCAGACACCAGCACGGCCCTCTCCGGGGTGCTCTTGGGAAGCTCCCCAGCCCCACCGCCTCGGCTGGTCTTGCTGGAGCCCGTGATGTCTGAGAGGCGGGACTTGGGGGGCGCCGTGCGGCTGGTGCTGTTGCTGAGGTGTGGCAGCTGAACGATGGACACCTCCACGGTGGCCGTGGCCTCCCCTGCGGCGTTGGCGGCAATGCAGGTGAAGGCGCCACTGTCCTGAGACGTGGTGATGAGGATGTCCAGGGTGCCGTTGTCATACACAGCGGTCCTTGATGAGTTGCCCACCAGCCGGTCATCGGGGGCTACCCAGTGGATAAGGGGGCTGGGGTCCCCGATGGCTTTGCACTTGAGCGTGGCTGCCTGGCCCTCCAGGACCAGCAGCTTGTGCGTGTGCTGTGTGATGAGAGGTGGCTCACACACAAACTCCTCCTCGCGCACGTGCCAGAAGTAGCGACCCTTGAGGGCCCCCGGGGAGCCACAGGTCTCCAGGTCATCGTCCCGCTCGAGCCTCCGCAGCCAAAGCAGCTCGCAATTGCAGTGCAGTGGGTTCCCCCCAAAACTAAAGGACAAGGGCGGGGCAAAGGGGGTGGCGGTCAGAGCAGTAGCCTGGGAGCGGGCAAAGATGGGATCTGGGGGCAGCTTCTGCAGCCTGTTGGAGGTGAGGTCCAGGCGGGCCAGCTTCTGCAGGTCGGCAAAGGTGCCCTCTGCAATGTGGTCCAGCAGGTTGTGGTCCAGGCTCAGCTGGTGGAGGTTGACCATGCGCCTCACGGAGTCCCAGGGCAGGCCATGCAGATTGTTGTAGGAGAGGTCCAGGTCCTCCAGCGTCAGCAGGAAGTCCTCGAAGGCGTCATCTGCGATGCCACCCAGCTGGTTGTTGTTGACAATGAGGTGCTGCAGGTTGACCAGGCCCCGGAGGGTGTCCTCTCCCAGGCTGGGCAGCCGATTGCTGTCCAGGTGCAGGGAGCGGAGGCTCTCCAGGTCCAGGAAGGAGAAAGGCTGGATGTGGCTGATGGTGTTCCTGGACAGAGTCAGGTCCACCAGCCCTGTCATGTTGGCGAAGTCCTGGCGGCCGATGTGGATGATGAAATTGCCACCCAGGCGCAGCTCCACTGTCCTCCGGTCAATGTCGGGAGGCACGAAGAGCAGCCCCTTGGAGGGGCACAAGGTCCCCAGTGACTCAGACAGGTTCTGGCAGACACAGTACTTGGGGCAGGCATCGACCACGGCAAACGCCATGCCAAACGCCAGCAGCCCTCCAAGCAGGGTCTCCATGGTCTGGTCACTTGGCTGCAGCCCCTGGAAGGGAGGCACAGAAGGTCAAGGTCAGGAGGTGACTTCCTAATGCCCTCACAGAGCTTCCTCCCTCCCTCAACCCTGCCTCAGGGAGAGGCAGAGGTAGGCCAGGGCCTAGGCAAGCTCTCCTACCTTCTCATCCTTTCCCACTGATTCAGGTCTAAGTTAGTTCTTACCATCTTCTAGCATCCTATTTAATTTACTCATTTATTATGCTTATCGATTGTTTCCTATATCCCCTGCTAGAACTCCAGCTCCATGCGGGTAGGTACTTTTGTCTGTTTTATAAATTGCTGTATCTGATGCATCTAGCACAGTGCCTGGAACACAGTTGGTGCTCAACAAATATGTGTTGGATGGATGAGTAGGTGGATGGATGGATAGATGGATGATACCATATCAATGGTTCATCCAATAGTAGTTGAGTTTCAAGGTATATTATGGCTGTCTTTTGAAGTCACCAGTTCAGAAATGTTGAGGGAGACTGCTGCAATAAGACACTGAGTTAATGTTCAATTTCACTTTACTCCCATTTTTTAAACCCTACAGAGATCCCTTTGTAAGCAACAGTTATTAATTACCTGCTTAGTTGGTTTAGGCTTAACCTGAAATAAAATTAGGCTAGAATTCCTTAAGAATAAGGGCATGGAACTTAATAAGGACATGGAACATGCCCGTAATTCCAGCTTCTTAGGAGGCTGAGGCAGGAGAATCGCAAGTTCCAGTCCAGCCTGGTTAAGTTAGTGAGATCTTGTCTCAAAATCAAATTTGAAAGGGCTGGGGATGCAGCTCAGTAGTAGAGCATCCCTGGGTTGAATCTGAAGTATGGAGAAGAAGGAAAAGGAGGAGGAGGAGGAGGAGAGGGAAAGACTAAAGATGAGAACAAGAAGAGTTGTCCCTGAGAACACCGGGGTGGGTGGGGAACTGGCATTGGATAATGTCTTCACCCAGGAGAATCCACATAGTTCACAGGTCTTTGAGAGTTGGAGCGGGGGGGGTGGGAGGGGTGAAGAGAGACACAAGGAGGCAGGAGTCAAGGAACAAATTTCTGAGCACTTACTTCGTGTGGGGTCCTCTGTGTGGACCCTCACGTATTTGGGCTCTGGACACCCTCTGCCCGCGCATGCAGACGAGGACTAGCCATGGCTGCAGGGTCTCCTTGGGTCTTCATTCAAAAGTTGCTTTGATTTCCACAACAACCCTCCCCTGTGGTCCCCCACTCAGTATGTCCCTCTCTCCTGTGGGGTCTTTTCTCCTTGGGACCTGTCACGGTCTAGATATTTACTAGATATTTCACTTACTTGCCTGGTTTCTTGTTGTCCTCCATGCTGGTGACCAAGCCCCCAGGAGAAGGGGATCTTTTTTACTCACCACTGTATATGCCACTGGCACTAAGTAGGCACTTTTGCATGAAGCTACTCTCTAGGAACAGTCATTTGTGGAAGCCTTTGTGCCTCCAAATCTTACAGTTTTCTTAGTCGTCCATGTTAGAGCAACTTCCTGTACCTTATTTGTGTTGTGCTAAAAGCAACCAATTGAGTTGGACTTTGGAAAAATGATGCACACTCTTGTGCAGCATCACACAGACCAGAATTTCTCAAATTGCCTTCTAGGAGTGCTAATTAGGATTCTGCAAAACCGGCTTCTGAGGCCAATAAGTTGGGGAAGCGCTGCCTACTCATTTGCTCTTGCAAAAGCTCTATACACAGTCACCAGTTCAGAAGAGTTGAGGGAGACTGCTGCAATAAGACACCGAGTAAATGTTCAACTTCACTTTACTCCCATTTTTTAAACCCTACAGAGGTCCCCTTGTAAGCAACAGCTATTAACATCTTGAGGAAGTACAGTTCCAGAGGTCCCAATTTGAAGACCGTCGATACAAACACAAAACGAGCAGAGTTTTTAATGAGGGATGTATACTTTAGTCATTTAAAAGCACTATTCCAATCAGAATCTTTTATGTAGATTTGAATTCCATTATAGGGCCTGTTGAAGGGTCAATCCCCACCTGAGACCCTTCAAGGACCAGTGATTTACCCTACATTTCACCCGGAGACAGTGGTACTCTAAAAACACCCCCGTCAAGCAGAAATACGATGTGAGACAGAAATGTATCTGTAAATTTTCTAGTGGCTATATTTTTAAAAACCTAAAAAAGAAATAGATGAGAGTAATTTTGATAACATATTTTATTTCACCCACTATATCCAAAATCCTACTTCAGTATATCATCAAAACAATTATTAATGAGGTGTTGAACATTCTTTTATTTGTATGAAATCTTCAAAATCAGGTATGCATTTTGTACTTAGCACATATTTCAGATGCTTGTCAGCCATACATGGACTTAAGTTCCATAAGGGACAGTGCTGGGAACTATAGCTCACAGGCCCAATCTCTCCTGCCACCTCTTTTTGTGAATAAAGTTTTATTGGAATACAAACACTCTCATTCATTTGCATACTGTCTAGGGCTTCTTTCCTGCTACAGTGGCAGAGGCGAGGAGTTTCAGCAGATAACATGTAGCCAGCAAAGCTGAAAACATGTACTATCTTGTCCCTTATGGAATGTTTTCTGAACTCTGTTCTAGAGGATTTTATTTCTCTTCATCTTCCTCATTATCAGTACTCTGTTTAAAAGCATTTGCCAAACACCTAATTCTACCCAGTTCTCTTCTGGGCTCCCCCTGGGGGGCTGCCCCCCCCCCAGCATTTATTCTTACCAAGAACCTGCCAGAGGTGCGCATGCCCACCTTGCCCCATGAACTGCCGGGTACATCTATACCCCCCATGTGGAGAGATGGCAGCTTCCCACCTGCTACCCTGCTCTACGCTCACACATGTCCTGGCCTTCTGGGTCACTGCTCAGCTGTGTCCTGATAGAGCAACCAGAGTCTTCTCCCTGTGCCTTGAGTCCTCTTGGGCTTTCCAGCTATTGGTGATGCAGAGTGAAGGAGGTGACATTCCTGTGCCTGCCATGGCTGCCTGACTGTGTTGAGAGGTCCCCCATACTCCTTGGGGGTCAGGGACAGCCATAACCAAGGAAGTCCCTGGCTACCATGGCAGGAGGTGGCCGTGCATGTTCTGTGGCTGCATGAGGAAGGCCATCTTCCTCATGAGCCCTTGCCAGTCATTGCTGTGGTGTACTAATGGCAAGCAACGCCTCCTGACATTGTCTCATCGTGGTGCATGTCAGAAATGATATTTGCAGGGCACGGTATTGCACGCCTGTAATCCCAACGGCTCGAGAGGCTGAGGCAGAAGGATCACGAGTTCAAAGCCAGCCTCTGCAATGAAGAGGCACTAAGCAATTCAGTGAGACCCTGTCTCTACATAAAACACAAAATAGGGCTGGGGATGTGGATCAGTGGTCGAGTGCCCCTGAGTTCAAGCTCTGGTACCAAAAAAAAAAAAAATGATAATATTTGTCAGATGAATCTAGGTCCAGGGCCAAGGCTATTCATGGCCGGTGCTGGTCTCTTCTGTTTGTCCCTTATGATCCTCTCTCTCTCCTCCCCAGCTGTTCTGTGTCCTGGGCAGGTGACCTACATGGACCACACCAGGGCAATGCGGATGGCTGCCTGCCACATGCTGTGGCTCTGTTGCCCGCCCCCAGGAGCCAACAGAGGTGGTGACAGCAAACAGGGAAGATAGAACACTTTGTGACGCATACCGTGGAGCCCAGTGCCTATTGCATCCAACAGCTCAGTCGTTGTAAATGATGCTAAACAAACCACACTTAAAAAAGAAAAAAAAAGTTTGTTGGGGATTAAGAAAACATCTAATGAATTCAAATCTGTGACATAATAGAGCCGGGTAAATATATTTTAAGTAATCAGCATGGAAGATTACTGACAAAGAAGTGACTATTGAATCTTAATTAAAATTGTATTCTGAGAACTGTCACTTAATACATTACTCTAACAGTCAAACAAAAGGCG
Organism: Xerus rutilus; assembly: GCA_028644305.1. NCBI lineage: Eukaryota > Metazoa > Chordata > Mammalia > Rodentia > Sciuridae > Xerus > Xerus rutilus. Next base: position 98,841,979 of record CM053406.1, on the reverse strand, counting down.
GTTTAAACCCCGAGTACAGAGGGGGACAATGACATGAAGGAATCTGTAATTGGTGTGCATCTGGGTGGCAAGAGGCTGCAGGGGGAGGCTGGTCACGCCAACAGCTCCAGTGGTGTGGGTGGTGGAAGGGAACAAGGAAAGGTGGCAATTAGGAGACAAGGGCTGGGGCCAGGTACAAAAACACAAATGAAGGTAGGTGGAAGGGCCAGAGGATTATTTATGGGCAAAGTCAAGAGCTGTGCAGAGATCAGAAGCCAGACTGCAGAGTAGATGCTGGTATCAAATGTCAGGATCAGCTTCAAAGGAGGAGTCCAAGTGAGCTCCTCAGCTCAGAAAGGCTTTGTGCCAGCACCAGGGGAGAGGGTGGGATGCAGGGAGAGGGGGACTCAGAGGGAGAAGAAGAGAACCTCTCCTCACTCAACCTGCAGTGCCCCAGTCAGCCCAGTGTTGGGTGTTTATCCAGGGTAGGAACAATATCTCCTCCCTCCTTTGATTGGATTTCTCCATGTGGTCCTAGAAAAACTGCAAGGTGAGTGCTGTCACCAGGGTCTCAGTTGCCCTTGTACAGGTAGAGAGTGGAGTCCCCCACTGGGCATTTGCACTGAGCAAACTTGTACAGTAAGCAACCTGCCCCACCATTCCTTGTGGCCCTGAGTACTGCTATCAACCTTTTAACCACTATGAAGTGAGGTTCAAAGCAGGTTGGGTTTTCCCAAACTCCCCTAGCTACCCTGGAAAGAACTACAATTCACACTGAAGATTGCCTGGATCCAAGCCATGCTCAGAGCTCAGGAGTCCCCTTGGGAGGCTTCCACATGCCTGATATACCCAGAGAAACTGGCTGTTTCCACTACAGGATTGCCTAGGAATTGGTGATGCCCCAGCTGTTCCACTACATTTGGGTACTCATCCTGGGGAAAGGCCTGGAAGGAACACAAAGGTTCTCAGAAGCAGAGGCTTCATTGGCTCAGAAAGATCCATGTGTCAGGCCCTGATGGTGGTGAGCCATACACAACCTGCGCGCACACACACACACACACACACACACACACACACGCACACACACACAGAAATGTACTGGCAATGAATATAGAATTGTGAAACTAGGCTGTGTGTTTGCAATCAAAGGCTCCAGACAGGATTTTATATTTAAAACAAAAGGAAAAAAGAAAGGCGAGGACAGAGCCTGGAAGCAGGAGAAAGGAAAGGTCCTGTTCCTTGGCTGGAAGCCTACAGGTTCCATCATTCCCAACCCAGGCCCTGCCTCTATCCCCTCCAGGGGCCACCTCCCTGTCAGAATCACCTCCAAGCTGCTCCAGACGGAAGAAGCAACATTTAGCAGATGGCTGGCTGATGTCTGTGCCATTTCTCCACCCCATTTCCATTTAAAAGATACCTTAGCAACCAGCCGGAGCCACCCGCCCCTCCAGCCTGTAAATCAAGCAAGATGCTTGTCTGGGCTTCAGGTAAAAAGAATTGGCCCCTCCAGGGTGCTCCAGGCTGGAAAAGTGTGAATTAATAAGAGTAGGAGGGGCTGGGATCTGCTGTCTAGAGGCAGCTGCTTGCACCTCCTCTCCAGACGTCCCTCCCAGCAATCTGTTGCTCTGGATCACACCATTCCAGAGGAGCCCAGGCGCACTGGCTCTGGGTGGGGGAAACTCTGGCCCCTGTGCTGCCCATAGACTAGGAAAGTGACAATCTGGACCACAATTATTCTAAGAGTAAGAAAAGCCAGTAGGCTTCAGAAGCTGATTTCCCAAAACCCTCCCCAGCACTACCACTTACAAAGGATCCTTCTAGAATCATGAAAAGATGTGGGAACAGCGTGATGAGTGTGTGTTGAGGAAGAAGAGAGCCCGTGCCTGACAGAGGAGGCACAACCCATGACCTCACAAGTCCTGTTTTTGATACTGAAGTCTTGGCTTCCAGAGAAACAAGAGAGCAGAGAGGAAGAGAGAGAATCACCAAGAGAGGCTCTTGTCCTGTTCACATCCTAGCTTGGTGGCAGCAGAAAGACATTTGCAGAGGATGGGGAGGAGCATTCCCTGAGCTGTCCCCAAACAAAGCCATGGAGATTAAGGAGCCACATTTTGAACCCTCAACCCTTTTCATCAACCAGAGAAGAAGAGCAGCCTCTGCTAGGACAGTCAACAGCGAAGAAAAGGGGAAACGATGTCTAAAACATGGAAAGGGAAGAAGGAGACCACTGAGGCTGTTTTAAACTTTTACTGTGCAAGATAAGCAGTTGTTAGCCTAAGTTATTAAGCACAGAATGCTTCCTCCCTGTGCTCAATGACAGCATTACGCCTCTCTGTCAATGCATCCATGATGGCTTTTATTGTGCTGCAAGGTAATTATGTGTTTGCCTGCCTTCTACCCCCATTCACCTGGGACCCCCTTCTTGGCAGGGATTGTATTTTGTTCAGCTCTGAATCCCCAGTAGCAAGCCCAGTACCCGGCACTAAGTAGGCACCGGGGATATGTCTGCTGAGTGAATCAGTGAGTGAGTGAGTGAACAAATACGTGCTCCACCACGAAGAGCTATCGCCTTTGGTACTTCTCTTGCTCACTGCAGGGGAAAAGCTTGCCCCTGTGGGCAGGCCAGGCCTGCTGGGGAATGAGTGCTGCACCCTGAGAACAGTCCCCAACCCATGCTAGTAGAAGACGGGGGATAAATGCCTCCATTCCCTCTCTCCTTGGCTGAGACAACATGGAGGCACGTTCTATAGGGTCCCCTAGAAAACCCCAGTGGGACTGAGCCTCAGTTTCCCTTTCAGTCATCTGCTCCTTAATGCAGCATCTCCTGCCTCTTTCCCTTGCCTGGACTCGTTTCCCCACTTCTCTTCCCATGTTTCCTGAAATCACCCAAATAAACCACTTACACTCAAATCCTTGTTTCAAATCCATGTTCCACTTCTGAGGAAGCCAGCCCAAGGCAAAGTTCTTAATTATAACTGTCATTATATAAGCTGCCAACAGCCTGGGCCACCGTGGAAATGTAAGATACACGGAAATGAAAAATGGTAGGAAAACCACATGGCTTTTCCCCAGTGACCACTGGACCCAGCAATTTTTTTGGAGGAAGGAAACTTCATTGTGCACACGAAGGATGGGTAGCCACAGTTGAGTGGAAACAGCTTCCGCCCCGCGTGGCCGTGACTGGTAGAAGCCCCTGTGTTAATGAGGGCCTGGGCGTGGATGGAGCTTGGCGGGGCCTGTGTGGGGTGAGGTGGTGGAGGAGTTGGAGTGGAGAGGGCCATGCATGCATGTAAGGAAGGTCAGCAAGTGTGAGTGAGAGCGCTCTGAGGCTGTTTGTGACAGAGGGGTGGGACGTGACTGGAGCTGAGGGAGGGAGGGAAGGGTGTGTTCACATGACCAGGCCCCTGTGGAGGTGGAGGAGGGCTGGTTTCCAAATCACCACAATGTTCTGGAGGCTGCTGGAGGAAGGAAAGGGACAGCGGCCTGTTTGTTTGGCTTTGATGGAAACAAATGCCGTTTGGCTGCCGCCTCGTCAACTTCAAATGCATTAATCTCCATGGTTGCCTGTGATCTGTCCCCGTGTTGGGGACACAGACAGCCCACGGCTGGCAGCTCTCTGCATCCGTCTAGGCCTTGGACTCACCCTCCTCCCACCTGCCACCCTCCTCTCCAGCCTCAGGTGTGAGATGTGGGGGCTCAGGTGACACACACACAGATTTCTACTTTGATTCAGTTGTGGCTTTCAAGGTCCTTTCTCTAAGATCCCCCTGCCCCCATTCCAAGGATCTTTTGGGGTTTATCACTTGAAATCTTCAGCTAGGAAGTAGCTCTAGAAACCTAAGGGGACCACACCCTTCTCACCCCAGAGAGCCAGGGTAGAGAATGTGGCCACAGGAGTGCATTTCTAGTCACTGGGGACTCTCAGGGCCTTTGTCCCTTGCCCCTGTTCTTCCCCAGCAGGTACAAACCCAAGGACCCAGCCCTCACCATCTCCACACCTCAATCTGAATCACAGATACCGGAGTCGCACTGACTGCCCAGCACCCCGCCCTCCCAGCGCCCTCTGGCCCTTGCCCAGGACAGTGCATCCTGGTCCTCTGCAGGGTGGGGCTAGTGACAGGGCAGTGGGTGGATAATTCAAAGCAGCAGATAATCCAAACCTCATTTCCATTTGGCTGGGAAACATTCTCTCTATGATTTACTCTCCTCATTACATTTGGCTCAGGCTAAAATTAAAATTGGCTTTTCATATTTGAGCCCCCCAGGCTGGAGACTAGCACAGGCTAGATAGTGTTAAAGTTCACTGTGGCCAGGGGACATGATTCTGCAGTGACATCTTGTGTGGGACATCAGATTTGAAGGTCATTAGAGGGAGGGGTTTTGTTTCTGCCAGCAGACAGGGGCTCCTGGAGGACAGAGCCAGAGCCGTATCCATTCCCTTTTTCCCAAGCACTAAAGTCCTGCCCCCTAGGTCTGAGGCAGATGTTTACAATGTCTCCAAGCCTCCTCCGGAAGAGCTGCCCTGATCAGGCCTGGCTCTGGACACCCCTCCCTGTGCCTGTGTATCTGGGCCTCGTCAGGGACGCAGGTCATGCTGAGTGTCATGAAAGCTCACAGCACAGAGTCTGCTCTCAGGACCAAGCCTCGTGACACACACAGGCCAGCGTTTGTTAGTGGGCCCTCTTTTGCGTTTGGTAGGACATCAAGCGTGGTGGCAGGTTTAATATTAGGCTCCTAATTACACTTACAATCATTCAGACACAAAGAATGTAGACAATGGAATTTACTTTTCGATGGGTGTTTGTTTGCCTGTTAGATTCCACCTGGTGGCAGGTGGCAGGCAGGATGCTCTTGCCCGGGAAGGATGGCAAACGGATCCTGTGCCATACCTCTGAGGCCTGGTCTTTCCAACCTGGGTTCACAGGAGACCCCGAGTCACAAAAACAAAATGCCTTGTCAGCTGGGATTGACTTCACGGTCAGACCTGTCACAAGGAAGCCACCAAAGGGACAGGGCCTACTGAAGGGACAGGACGGGACGTAGGACAAGACTTCCAGGGCCTCTGAGGGCACAGAGTGCTGGGCCAGTGTGCCCTCATCGTCCCCATGCACACGCTGCAAAGACCTCCTGAGACCAGGTGTGGTGGGAGCCCCTGGCCCTACCCTCCCTTCCACCTGGCCAAGGGCAGAAGAGACAGTCTTCCCCTCCTGCACCTTTGTTATGCTGCTCTTCTGTGTCCCCTGACCCAAAATCAGGATCCTGGGAGGAAACATAACAGACTCAAAGGGGCACCTGCAGGAAGTGAAATGAGGGAACTATTGAGAGAAGCCCGCGTGGGGTTAAGGAAGCAGGAGTGGGGGCAGCACCCAAGGCTGGCAGCACAGGGGACCCCTTTGCCCTCTCAGTGCCAAACCTGAAGGGGCGAAGCGGGGTGCAATCTCGAGAACTCAGCCAGCGTAGCCACAGGGGAAGGGCTGCCCTCCAGGAGCTGCAGCCCAACTCAACCCATGTAGCCAACTGGCCACCCGCCTGGGAGGGAGCAGTCAAGGGCATGCACATCTGGGTCCCACCCCACCTCCTGCTGATGGCTCCAGGACCAAACCCAGCCAGGAACCAGAGGTCAGGGAGCCCACCTGCAGTGGACCTTGCAGAGCAGCGCTTGGAGCCCAGAGCCCAGCCAATAAAGTTAATACAGAAGACCAAATGGAAAATAACCGGAGTATCTTCCTCTCCTCAAATGTCCCAGTGATTTGTTGGATAATTAAAAAAAAAAAAAACCCTCAAAAATATAAGGAAAAAAGGAGGAAGAAGCAAGAAATTAATCCATTGGAAACAACAAGCCCTACAGACTCAAAGGCAGTAAATATGAATTCAATTTGGTTTTGCCATTTACAGAATCCTGCTTTCTAAGGTGCTGACAGGCTGATCAGATAAAAGCCACTGTTGCCACAAGGACAGTGCATTTAAATTTTTATTGCAAACACCAGGCTCCATTACCCCAGGATTTGCTCTCTGCATTCCTAATATCGCCTGTCTTCGTGTTGGAACAGGAGCATCTGGCTCTTACCTACGGGACAGCAGGAGCAAGGCCCAGGAGTTCGGTGCACTGGGTCACATGCTGGCCCTGCCTTGGAGCTCCACCAGCTGCTTCTCCTCTTCCTGCCTCAGTTTACTCATCTGGGCAATTTAGTTGGATGGGGACGAGCATCAATTCAAGTTCACTTCCAACTTAGTTTGATGAGATCTGGGGCGGGAGCGAGGACGTCCCAGGACACCCCAGCACCCAGCCGAGCCCACCCCAGGTCTCAGGTGTGCAGAGTGAGACCTTGGCTGTCTCTCTCAATATCCTGAAGTTCAAACAGACTCCCCCCTTCTTTTCCCTCTACTTCTCTCTCCTCCGTGGGTTTTCTTTCCCTCGCCTTTGGACTCCTCCCTGGAGACTCCATCTGGAGCTGAGATCTGGACCCCTGCAGTTATCCCCTCCTTCCTGTCCCTCTCCACCCCACCCTGTGACACAGGGAACTGCTCTGCTCAGCAGCACAGCTGCAACCCCTGCATCAGGCTCCTGCCAAGCAGCTGCTGCACCTGCACATGTGGGTGGGAGAGGCAGGCGGGGCTGCATGAGGGGACTCCCTCTTCTTAAAGGTGCTTAGCTTCCAAACACACCCTACAATGAATGCAGTCAAGGAGGGAAATATTTATGGTGACTCTGGCACTTGACATGTGCTACTTCCTTCAAACCATTCCATAATGTAACAGCATGTGCCCATTCCACAGATGGAGAAATCGAGGCTCAGAAGCTTATATAATGGGTACAATGACTCGTGACAAGAGGCAGCGCTGAGACCCCAGCCCATGTGTGCCCTACTCTATCACACAGGTGACACTGTTCCCACAGTGGAAAAGGAAGGGACAACATGCTGTGGAAATTCCACAGAAACTTCCCTCTCAACAACCAGGGAATGCTTGCTGGAGCAGGTGGCATTGGCTGTGGCCTTGAATGAAAAATGGTAGGATCTATGAAGCCACTGCAAGGGCAAGTTGCTTAATGAGAACGTTCTAGAAGGCAGAACACAGGTTCCAGGTGCCGTGGTTGGGGAGAGGCAGTGCTAACCAAGGTGGGCCATTACAGACACCTTTCAAAGGAAGAACCTGTGTGAGGCCCAGTTTGAGAAGTGCAAACTTAAGAAACGACTTAGCAGAGCGGTGGCTGGAGGTTAGCACATGAGCTTCTACGCAGCGACCGCAGAGGCCAAGGATTCAGCTCACCTTGAATCCTGTCTTGTCCCTCACCAGCTGTGTGACTTTGGACAGGTTACTTGACCTCTCAGGGCCTCTCAATTTTCCTCATCTATAAAATAGACTCATTGGGAGGACGCATTCAGTTCAATGAATAAAACACTGAAGCAGGTTGTGAAATTTCAAAACGGTGTTGCCTGGTAGAATTCTTATTCTGTGGACTGGCTGCTCTCAGAGGGAAGTTTGGGTAAAGAATGGATTTTAGATTGCCACTAAAATAGAATACTAAACTTTAAGGCGCCATCACAGAATTCACACTCCCAGGGGACCTGGGCCACTCGTTGAAGAGATGCTGGTTGTCACGGGCTGTGTGGGGGAAGAGAGCGCAGGGAAGGCTGTGATCCTGGGACTCGGACTTTTCCTCCACCTGCCTCCCCAGGGTCCAGGCTTGGGCTTGGGCAGAGTAGGGTGGAAGTCTCTGGTCCAGGAGAAAATCTCTGGCCAAGGGTACAGGCAGAATTTTTGTTTAATAAAGGAAGGAACCTGCCAGGGACAAAGGGTCTGGAGCCCACTAGAGTCATCTGCAGCCCTGCTCTGACACTTCTGGCCACCCACTGTAACCATGGGGGCAGAAGAGGAGAGAGGTCCCAGCCTCCTTTGTGATCACTGTAGGTCTCTCAGGAACTTTCGCTCCAGCCGATTCCTAACCATCAATGGCTGCTGTGCACTGTTCCTGCTTCTGCTGAGAAGACTGTACATATTTATTGAGCTGAATCATTAGCGGCTATAAATATTTATTGAGCACCTGCTGTGCTGAGCTCCATCTAGAGACTGAGCAAGAGCTCCTTCCTGTCCTCTGGGAGGCTTCCATCTCTTACAGGCAAGGCAGAGAGGCTGCCGGGAGGGAAGATACACCATTTCCTTCTGCCAGAGGCCGGGGGAGAGTTGTATGGGGCAGGGGACAAGTGACAGGAGAAAAAGCTGGAACTTGAGAGAGGAGGGGGCTGTGATTCTCTCAGACAGAGGCTCTCCTTTGTCCACCCTGGGGCCCGCCATTCCTTCCCATGATAGAAGTTCTCCAAGAATTTCTTTCTTTCTTCCTTTCTTTCTTTCTTTCTTTCTTTCTTTCTTTCTTTCTTTCTTTCTTTCTTTCTTTCTTTCTTTCTTTTCTTTCTTTCTTCTTTCTTTCTTTTTAGTACTGGAGATTGAACCCAGGGGCATTCAACCACTGAGCCACATCCCCAGCCCTATTTTGTGTTTTATGTAGAGACAGGGTCTCACTGAGATGCTTAGTGCCTCGCCATTGCTGAGGCTGGCTTTGAACTCGCGATTCTCCTGTCTCAGCCTCCCTAAGTGCTGGGATTACAGGCATGCGCCACGGCACCCGGCTTCTCCAAGAATTTCTATTTCCTCTTTGTGCAAGACAAAAGACCCCTGGAACTTCTCATTAACCTCCAACAAATCATGTCCCTATATTATGTCACAGTTTGCCCTGTGTAAATTTCGACATTACATATTTTTGTGTGTATGTGGTACTGGGGATGGAACCCAGAACCTCACCCATTCTATGCAAGTATCTGACCACTGAGCTACACTCCAGCCCTTTTACAATTATTATTTTATTTTGAGACAAGTTCTCGCTAAGTTGCTGAGATGGCAACTTGAACTTGCCATCCTCCTGCCTCAGCCTCCTCGGGTGCTGGAATAACAGGCATGTGCCACCACACCTGGGGGATACTAATTACCTTTAAAGTTGCCATAATGTTGTGACATCAATCACAGACTCTGAAATGGGCCACGCCCTCAGTCTTCCTTCTCTCTCCAAATCTGGCGGCCCTTTTAGCATTGCCGTGGGCAGAGCTGCTACCATCTGGGGGGGGGGGGGCGTGCTTCCAGGTGAGCTAACTGGGAACCTGAGATTAGAATCTTGAAAGTTTGTGCCCAACCTTTATCTTTCAGTGAACTTCTCAGAAGGTGACCAATTTGCATTTAGCTCAACTAATTGTCACTCATCATTACTTCAAATGCAGATCCTCTTCTTCCTCCTCATCCAATGGCAAAGGCTAGTGAGCGCCAACTACATGTTAAGCACTTCCTGCTGTAACCAGCTTCACCCGCCCCTACCCTGCCAGGTGGGCGTGGTCACCAGCCCTGCTTTACAGATAAGTGACTCCTAGGCTGGAGTTTAGAAGACTTGCCCGGTTGCCCTCCTAGTAAGTAGCCACTCATGCCCCTGTACATGTCAACAGGGTCTAGGGACCCTCGGGCCCACCATGTTGTCCCCTACTAGAACCAACCAAGGAAACATATACAGAGCTGTAGCCAACCAGCAATCACTTTATTATCAAGCAGTGATAATAACTGAAAATTAACTGAGCGAGAACGAGGAGTGTTTTCATCAGCTTTTTCGCTGCCATGACTGAAAGACCTGACCAGGACAATTGTAGAGGAGGAAAAGTTTATTTGGGGCTCACAGTTTCAGAGGTCTCAGTCCACAGACAGCTGGCTCCATTCCTCAGGGATCACGGGAGGCAGGACATCATGGAGGAAGAGTGTGGAGGAGGAAAGCAGCTCATATGATGATCAGAGAGCAGAGAGAGAGTCTCCACTTGCCAGATATAAAATATATACACCAAAGCCATGCACCCAGTGCCCACCTCCTCCACCATACCCCAGCACTGCAATTACCTTACCCACTGATTGGGTGAACACTCTCACAACCCAATCATTTCTCCTGTGAACCTTCTCCCATTGTCTAACACAGGAGCTTCTGAGGGACACCTCACATCCAAACCATAACAGGGAGCATGCACCAGATCTTGGAAGTGGGCAGGCTAGATATGCGAAAGGCCAGGAATGCGCCTGTGCGGTGAAACCAAGAGCCTGGGTGCTCCTGAGCGCTGTCTTCACACCTGGGATGCAGTGTGACCTCGCCTTGATTCGCACTTGCAGAGCTGAGTGAGGGCTCACACCTTCCCACTAGGACCAGGAGAAGAAGTGTTGTCAAGGGGAGGCAGTGGGTTCTGGGCTTCTCTGGCCACCCAGGGGCTTAGCATGCTCAGCGAGTGAGAGCTTCCCTCTAGACTCCATCTCAGCCAGCCTCAGGGAGGGTGAACAAATAATGATCCAGAGATCATGTGGTCAGGGTGGGCTTGAAGCCAAAAGAGACCCACTCTTGCCAGCCATGCTGCTCCAGTTGCCCTGGGTTGCTTCAAATACACAATAGGAAAGGTATTTGGGGACGATGAGACTTTGAATCCTCTTTGAGACTTCACCTATGAGGATGCTTTTTTTTGCTGCAATACTCAAAAAGATCAGTTAAATAGGTGGTTGAAATATTAATGGCTGGTTGTGTTAAATGAGGATCTGCACTGCCTTAACCGAGGCGCTGAGTCCCTAATGGCGTCTGTGGTGTCTAGAGGGACTGCAGGGCTGGGGGAGCCTGCCTGGCTCTCCCAATTCATATCACGTATGCACTTCCTGCCCTTTGAGGTCAAGCAAGCCTAGGAAGCCGAGGCCCCTGGCTCAGCTCCCCCGTGGAGCCCAGGAGATTGCATGAAGACCTGCAGAGCAGAGGAGGAGGCAGGCCTTTGGCTAAAGGAAGGAAGTGGAGGCACCTTCCTGCTGCTGTCTGAGGGATAAAGGGCCCTTCCTACAAGGAGACTATGCAGAGCCTCCGGCTGTCCCTTTCCCTGGCAAGAGCATCCAGTGAGTATAGTTAATAATAGAGTGTTTCACATTTCAAAATTGCTTAGAAAATTAGTTTCAAATGTTTTCACCACAAAATGTTGAGTATTTAATTATTCTTTATCATACTTATAAATTATAACCTCACTTTGTACCCCTTAAAAACACACAATTTATAAACTATCAATTTAGTTATTTGGCCACAAGATCAGCCCAGAAAAAGACTACGTTTCCCAGCCTCCCTTGTACCTAGGCATGGTCATGTGACTAAATTCTAGCCAATGTGTTATAAATAACTGTGCAGTCTGTGATGCCTACAGGCAACCCTTAGAAAGTCCACACTCTTCCTTGCTCCTATCTGATTCCTGCTGACTGGGAGACAGGCCGATGGGTAGAGCTTGAACAGCTATGGTGGGCCATGAGACGATAGCCATGTTTTAAGAAGGCAAAACAATAAGAAAAGAAACCTAGATACCAGTGATGAGGGCACCACCATATAGCCCTGAAGACTTCCTGCAGTTTCTTTTCATGATGAGTTCTAATTTTGAAATAGTTTAAGACTCATAGGAAGTCATAAAAATAGTACAAATAGTGCCCATAGATGGTTCTCTCCACTTTCCAGGTGATGGCATCTTATATAAGCACAGTACAGTTGACACAGGTTGAGTGACGGTCACTCAGACATGCTTTGCTGCCTGTACTTGTCACCTGAGAGAGAAATAAAATACCACCTCATTTATTTCTGTCTCATGGAAATAAATTCTGTCTCATAAGGGCCACTTTGCATTTTTTTAATTAACTCACTATGAAACCTAATTATAACTGATATAATTTCCCAAAAGTAGGTAGGGTCATCCCAGCCCCAGCCACGAGAGACATACACAGTGTGCAGATGGATCTTGACAGGCACAAGGAGTAGGAAGCTTCAGGACACGTAGGCAGTCCTCTAGAACACCGAGGAGCACAGGATGTCTGGCTCTTTCCCTCTGCAGGTGTTTGCAGGACAGTCCTCTCCTGGCCCCTTCTCCACCTCTGACCTCGGCATCCCACACCACCATCTCTAACACTGCGCTCACCCTGCACACCCGCCTCTTGCCTAACCAGCCCTCAGCGGCTTCCCTCTCATTCATGGAGACCTGAGGTGTCCGTTAGTGTTGAGTTTCCTGTGATAGACACATTGGGAAAGGGAGTGTAGGCGGGTGACATTTGTTGGTATTTTCAACTCTAGTGAAAACAAACAAATTGCATTGGAGTTAAATGTCAAAGGCACCTGAGCATATTGCAGGGGAGGAGAAGGTGGGGTACCTTGCCCCAGGGACATCCTTCTCCGTGTCCCTGTGAGTATGCATGGAAGATCAACCATGCTAGAAGCCCACAAGAAGGCCAGGTGTGCAGCACTTGACCAACATCCAGCTGTATCCCATTGTGGACAGACTGGTTATACATGAGCAGCACTTCAAGGGGGCACCTGTCTATCACCCATTCACCCATCCAGGGAACACTGAGTCCACACAAAAGACTCGGCATTACGTGCAGAGGATCAGTCAGTGATGGAACAAATATGGGTGGTCCCACCTGCAGGGAAATATCTCCTTCAGAGGGGACATTAGGGATATGGGCATAATGCAAGAAGGACATGACCACTATCATTAGGAGTATAGTTCTTTGATTGGTCAGATAAAGGAGGAGGAGAGGGAAGAGAAGGATTTCAGATGCTTTGCCATGAGGCCCGAAGAATGCACATTGAGGTGGGCGCAGGGGGATCCATTCGTGCTCTTCATCTCAAAGGTAGCATCAAATCATCATCACACACATTACTGTTAATTTTATTGTCATTGCTTCCTCCATACGGAAGGGATGTGTGCTGAGGAAGCTGATCTGTGTGATATAGCCTGCAGAGGAGTGTTTTGTTTGCCTCCTGAGTCCACGGAGGGGTTGTTTTCCGAGGCCTGTGAACTGTTGAAATTGCATGCTGAACTTTGGGTGATCATGCATTTTCCTGGGAAGAGTGTCCAGAGCCTTCTTAGAGCCTCCACGGTGAGGATGATTTGTCTCTAAGTTCAGCTCCCATTCTAGAATCTGCAAGAAGGGAGGCCTTGCTGGACCTCCCCTCATGACTCATGTGACTGAATCTCCTGCATTTACGAGGCTGACCATTTTTAGACGTGGCTCCTCCCGCACTGGCTCTAATTTCTGAGACTTGGGTTGAAGTCTGATCTGGAGAGACAGATGCTCCACCAGGAGAAATGAGGGAGAACAAGGCCAGCTGTGTCCCTGGGGGAGGCGGTGTGGTTTGCTGATGTCTGGCCCTGCCGTGATTGAATTATCAGCCCTTTTACTTAATGAGCATCTCTCTGGACTGGCCACGAGGCCTGTGTTGGGAAAGCAGGCTTTTCATTACCAGGGTCCAGTGGTGCCATGTGGAGCCTGGTTTCCTGACAATTAGGATAAGATGCTGGAGAGCCAGGCAGCACCCCTACGTGAGCCTGGGCCTGTTGGGAACATAAAAGCTCCCTTCCACCCATGTGGCTCTGTGTGGCCGGGGAAGGCAGGAGGTCTCTTGTAGGAGATCCCAGAGAGCAAGAGAGACACTCTGTTTGATGTCCCCTGGGGTCTGAACCAGTCTGGCCGTGGAGAAATAATGAGGAGATACATCATGGCTGCCTTCCTGATGAGGAAAGAGAAAGAACTCCACGGGCTGTGGGTGGACAACCTTCCAGACCCATCACTAGTTCTCCATGTCACTTTCACCCTCAGGGAAGATCTGGGAATGAAAGGCAGACATAGGTTATGTCTAGAACTGCCACGTGAGGTGACGGTTACAGTTTGGATGTGTGGTGTCCCCTGAAAGCTGATGAGGGAGACATGGCAGGAACATTCCGAGGTGAACAGATCCGATCATGAGAGTTGTAGCCTAATGGGTGAATTAATTCACGGATATGGATTAACAGGGTGGTACCTGCAGGCAGGCAGGGTGTGGCTGGCAGAGGTGGGTCCCTGGGGGGCTTGCCTTGGCATATGTATTTTGTCCCTGGTGAGCAGGCTCTCTCTGCTTCCTGGTTGTCTCGCCCTGAGCGGCTTTCCTCTGCCACGTCTTTCCATCATGATGTTCTGCCTCATCTTGGGCCCAGAACTACGGAGTTGGCCCATCATGGACTGAACCTCTGAGGCCATGGACCAAAATAAACGTTTCCTCCTCTACGGTGTCCTTGTGAGGTCTTGTTTGTTCACAGTGATGAAAAGGCTGAGGAAAACAGTAATAATGTGTACCAGAGTTTCTCTAAGTCACCAGCTTAACGCCCTCAAGGCCAGAGTCATGGTTGGTCAAGAGCAAAACGTTCAAGGTCAACCACATCCTGGACTGGGCACATGGTGGATTTGCTCCTGTGAGACCGTCAATAAGCTAACACTGAGCATTTACCCCATCAGCGGGCCAAGTCCCCAAAGCCCGTGGTGTCACCAGCTGGGGCTGTACTGTTACTATCTGCTTTGGTGAGTCCTGAATGTGGCTGGATGCTTACCCCAGGGCATCCTGATGTGGGGGAGAGAAGGACTCTCCTTAAATCCTCCATGTTCAAAGACAGGACTGCAGGACCAGACCCACCCAACAGCCAGCTCTAGGAGCCTTCATGACATTGACCCCAAGGAGGAGAGGAATGACTGACAGACAGCACAAAGGAAGATCCCATGAAGCCACCTGCGGGAACATTTTGAAGTTGAAGGGAGAGATGGGAATGGTGAGGGGCAGGGGCGGGGTGGGAGAGAAGGAACTCAGGGAGCTTGAGGGATTCTTGGGTCTCTCGGAGCCTTGGACTAGTCATGCAAAATAAGAGTGACCCCTTGCCAGAGCTACGAGATGCAGCCCAAGGCACTGCACTGGCAAAGTAGGGGACAGGTCCTCCTTCAGCATGGTCTATGGTCCCACTCCAGGCCAGAGAAGGGTCCTGATCACCACTGCGGGTGGAGCCCCAGCTCTCTCCAGGAAGCGGCCCAAAGTGCTTCCCTCTTCTGTGTCCTGTCACCCGTCATGTCAACAGGCTGGACAGAAAAAGGAAGAAGGGACAAGGAGAGCCAGAGGGTGAAGTTGTGGCCACAGTATGAGGGGACACTGAGTGGCTGGCATCCACGTTCTCCCTGTGGCACTGACGTGGCACCATGCAGGTGTGGGGTGAGCATTCAGGCCTCTGGCTGTAAAACTGTAAGACCTAAGTGTCACTAGACCATCACCCCAGCTGCTGCCAACCATAGTCCTCAGTGATGCCCTCCCCAACTCTATTCCCCCTGCCCAGACTCCCCTCTCTCTCTCTCTCTCTCACGCGCACACACACACACACACACACACACACACGCACACACTTACTCAATGCTCTTTGAGTTGGCTTTGATATCCAGATGTTTCTTCCCTCTAGGTTAAAACCCACAATCCCCCCCACAGGTCTTTTCCTTGAGGGAAGCATGTCCGGATGGGTGGTGTGAGAGCGTCTGGAGTTTTCTCCACATCACTCACGGGGATTTTCATTTGCTGGGGGCACACTGTATGCCCAGGATCAGTAAGTCACTGATACAGACCATCCTCTACAGCAAAACTAATGTCAAGCTTCTCTCGGAAGTGCCAAAGCTAAAAGCAAAATGTTGCCCTGAATGTCCGGCCCTGTGCCTCATTTCACCAGGCTTGGAACACCCGCCAGCCTCTCCCTGGCCACATGTGGAGGCAGGAATGGATAATGAGGGTCCTACACTATGTCTCCAAGCCAAGAGAGTGTGCGTCTTCTCAGAGATTTCTCTGAGTGCCAATCCCCAATCCCAAGGAGGAATGTTAATTATGTGGCTTTGGGATCTTGGAATATAGATAAACTGACTAGTCTGTAAAATAGCCCAGCAGATTCTCATCTGGGATTAGCCTTTTTTCTCCTCAAAATACCTGTCTGATCAGTAGCATGTAAATATTCAATGTTATTCCTAGGGAAAATGAGGAGGAGCTTGCCTTATCATCAGCCCAGAGTTCTATCAGAAATAAGAACACTCAGAAAATAGCTTCAGCTGCCATGATTTGCCATGGGATTGTGGGCCAGGCACCTGTGACAGGTACCACTAGTGTTGCCCAACACTCAGTCTTCCCTCCTGTCAAGAAAACACTTCCCAGCCCTCCCACAGTTTTGTGAACTCTATGATGGCCTCCGGCCAATGAAATGTGAGCAGGAACAATGTGTGTCATTGTCACATGTGAATGTCCAGACTCTCTTTTGTACTGCCATGAGAGACAAGGAAGCTGCATATTCCGGAAGTCACCACTACAGGAAAGAGCAGCCATCCTTAGCCTGGTTCTTTAAGAATCACATGTAGGATGGTTGCTGACCTCCCCAAAGTCACTCAGGTTCATGGTGGATTTTGTGAGGGTTAGCAACAAACCTTCATTGTGTTAAAATATCATAACTGGGGGCTGCTTGTCGCTGAAGCATAATTTAACTTATGCTAACTAGCACATCACTTCACTGAGACTGTGTCTCTTCTATGACTTGGAAAAAACCTGCCCAGCCTTCATCCCAGTGTGACTCTGAGGAACAGATGCACCCAGAGATGACTTCTTTGTAAATATGAATGAGCAAATCACTTCAGGTGAGTTCAGGGAATGGGGAACTCACAAGGATAGGATCTCATTGCCCATTGGTGTCCTTCCTACATGCATGCAGGGATGACTCTTCTGTATGAGGCAGCAATGACAGCTGGGCACTGGACATTCTCACAGGAAAAGCTACTCAGGAACAGCAAAAAGTCTCAGGTCTTGGGAAACAGACACATTCCTGTTGGTGCTCAGCCCAGGTCTGCCCATGCAATCTGCATTTGGGGTTCTAAGTCCTGGCCACAGAGTAAGCAGTGGTCCCAAGCAGCACCAAGAGCATCTCAGCTTTCTCTGTTCTCCCAACAGTGAGATAGAGTGGAAATGCTCTTCCCCCTCTTCTTTAAGTAACAGACTCCCCCCATCCTTTCCCCAGGGTTCGATTGGGCCCATGGGGCCATCCAAATAAGAGATCTTATTTCCCATCCTTTGGTAGGGTAGGTATGCCAATGTGACCCATGCTTTCTAGAGGAAAACAAAAGTGATCAGTGCAATTTCTATATCTCTTGCTTTAAAGAAAAGCTCTTATGCTTGGTTTCTCTTTCTAATTCCCACAAGTTGGATGGCAAATATGGCAGTGACCCAGCTCAAAATACGCAGATGAGCACAAGACCTAAGGGGACAGTTGGACCACAAGATAGAAGGAACCTGGGTCTAACCCACATTGTGGAGCACAGCTGCCCACCAGCTTGAACTAGCCAGACTGCTCTGAGTGTAAAATACACTCCCATCTTATTTAAGCCATTCTCTCTAGGGGCTCTTTGTTACAGCAGCTTCACTTTTATCCTAACTAATACACTGGATTAAAAGATGCCACAAGTAGATGTTTTGGTTTATTCCACACAGGCTTTCCAAGAACACAAGGGACGAATAGCAACCAAGCAGGCCTTTCTTGTTTGTGAGTTTGGTTGAAGATCTTTGCCATCCCTAAGGAGAGGAGGCAGGCCCCTCCACTGGTTGGGGCCTTAAAAGGTCTCATGATCTGTGGACCCCATCAACTCTGCTCATGTTCCCCAATAATCCAAGGAAATGGTCTCTCCACCTTGACCACCATATTGTCAACAATACAAAGTCCATGATGGCACAGTCACAGGATAAAGTATTAGACCAGAAGAATTGCCTTTGCAAGGGATGATGTGTTCCCTGGTATCCCTGCCTGGTGGAGCTGGTAACAAATTAGAGTAAGATGCTCAGAAAGGCTGTGTATGACATATATTTCCTTAATTAATTGCAGTCAAATTGTACATATTGTATAATAAACGGAGATATTCTACAGCCTGATGGTCTCCACCTTGTCTCTGAAGTCCTAACTCTATCAGTCTTTCAGGACACAGAACAAATATCACCTATTTCATCTTGAAAAACCTGCCATGTTTTGCAAACCCAAGTTCATTGCCCCCTTCTCCAAAATGCCAAAGCATTTTCCCTTTGCTTCTTTTGGGACACTTGGCACTCTGTTCCTCCAGATGGACAGGTGAAAATGTGACATGAAGACTTGTTGAGTACCTGGAGGGAGGACCTTTTAATGAGAATGTAATCTTTGTCTCCTGCATCCTGCTAGGGACCTCACGTGCATTGCCTCATTTGATTCTTAAGTTAAATGAGGCACGATTATCATCTCTGCCTTACCAAGGAACACAAAGAGGTTAAGTCACTTTTTTCTTAGTCACCTGCCAAAAACTGGTAGAGATGAGATTTTTAAACTAGCAAGTTGCAGCTGGAACCAATCTTTATAACCACTGGGCAATGCTCCCTCATCCAGGAGAGAAACAAATGGGTGCCCACAAAGCTGGGCACGAGGGAAATGTCCACACCAGAGAAGGTGGCTGCAAACAGGAGCAGCCCCAAGATCTGAAGCCTCCTTGTCACTTCAGAGGGGCTCCCTTGCTGAAGCTCCTACCAACAGCAGGCCTGAGCTTTGAGCTCCTCAGCTGAGATAGTGAAACAATTCTGTCAATTAAGTCAAACATCTGCTCAATGTAGCGAAAAATCAGTCACCAGGGTCTGGCTACAGACCCAGGACTCCTTCCAGGGGACAGACTCTTCCCCTGCCCGGACAAGGGGATGGGGAAAGAACTGCCTGCCAATACCCGGGACCATGATTTGCATACTCCCTCTGATTGGTTGGTGAGAATCATACCTCCTCTGGTCCCAAGGACCTCCCCTGAGCGCAGGAGGGGCTCAATCCTGTGGGCTCTGAAATGTGCATTAGAAGAGCTGGAAGCAGCCCAGATCCAAAAAAGCACATTCCCAAACCGGGGAGTAAGTTCCGTGCTGCCTGCTGTAGAAATGCAAATTGCCATAATAAATGCCGATTATCCCAATTACCTCTAATTGTCTGGCTTGTGCAGCAAGAGCATTACCATAGGAAAGGCCTAGAAGGGAAAGAGCGTATTTAGCAGAATGCCCCATCCAGGGAGCTGGGTGACAAATGAAATAGGTGATCTGGCCCAGGAAGCCCCCACTGGGGCCCCTGGGATGGATCATCCGAGGGGGCTTCACAATCTCCCTGCTCTTAGGGAGGGCACCTAGGCAGTGACATCTTTATGCAATGGCTATTAAATGCTATTTTAGAAATTGGCTGTGCGCTAGGCAGATAAGGGCAGAGAATATATGCTTGTTTTCCATGCAGCCTTCCTGCTGGCCAGCTGGGGCTGTGGAATAGCTAGGAGAGAAGGGAGGCTACTAAATGAACGACCCACGTTATTTTGTATCCTTATAATGTAACATTTGATTCATGCATTTATTGAATCAGCCAGCAAGGCATTCAGGAAACAAAGGCTATCTAAGAAGCCTCTGGAAACACAGGAATTTAGAACCCAAACTTAATGAGTAAAATGATACACACTACATATCCGACTCTGTACCAGGGAACTTCATTCCTTCCTGGAGCAAATCACTTCTTAAGCTTCCATCTCATGCCAGGCACGGATGGTTCTAGGCCCTCCACATGCAGCAGAGAATAAAGTAGGCAAACAGCAAAAAAAAAACAAATCCCCAACCAAAGACAGGGCCTCTATTCTAGTTGGGGGAGACAGAATCAGTGAGAGAAACCAAGTAGACCGCATTTTGTTGTTGTTGTTGTTGTTGTTGTTTATGGTACCAGGGATTGAACTCAGGGGCACTCTACCACTGAGCCACATCCCCAGCCCTATTTTGTGTTTTATGTAGAGACAGGGTCTCACTGAGTTGCTCAGCGCCTCGCTGTTGCTGAGGCTGGGTTTGAACTCGCGATTCTCCTGTCTCAGCCTCCCAAAGTAGACCACATTTATGAGAATGGTAAGTGCTCCAGGGAAAAAAGAAAGCAGAACTGGTGAAGACTAGGTCTAAGGCAGAAGTTTAGTGTCGTTTGGGCAACAGGAAAGAAGACAACACAAAACCTTCATCTGTAGCCACAATGATAGATTGGGCCCTCCTCCAAGAAACACAAACTCTATTAGTCACCACCTGCATGAACTGGAGAAAGTTTGATACAAGACAGAAAAATGTGGTCCCCTGCTATCTATACAAAAGCATTAGCTAAGGTCTTGTTTGCAGTTATGTACACTCATTTTTTATTAGCTTAGGTAAGATCACAAACCTTGCTGGGACCTCTTAATTCTGTTACAGTATTGATTGAGGCGAAGGGAATGCAAAATGAGCAATTTGCACCTACCCTTGTGAAATGAAAACCTTTCCACTAACCGAGAGAGCAATAATTATTCCACAGAGTTGAGGGAGCCTTATCTAAAACCAAGAAATGATTTCATTTGCCAATAAAGAGAAAAACAGAGCCCAAAGAGTCTGGGAAGGCTTGCCCTGGGTTTCAGTTCTCAAGCCTGGTTGGGTCCAGGGGCAGAAGCTTTGGCAGGTGCAGAATAATGGACAGTCTAGGCGTGTGGCCGCCAGGACTGCGTGGATTACAGAAGCCTCTCTCTCTCTCTCTCTCTTTCTCTCTTGCCCCACTGTCTCTCCCTCCCCCTAGTACTAGGAATTAAATCCAGGGGCGCTTTACCACTGAGCCACATCTCCAGCTCTTTTTTATATTTTATTTAGAGATAGGGTCTTGCCGAGTTGCTCAGGGCCTTGCTAAGTTGCTGAGGCTGGCTTTGAACTTGCGATCCTCCTACAGCTGCCTCCCGAGCCTCTAGGATTACAGGTGTGCGCCACTCCACACTGCCAGGGACATTCTTTTGGCTGTGGCTGGAGATGCCTCCTCCAGAGGTGCTGGGACTCTGTGAGGAGAGATCCTGCAGGTCCCCTCCGTGCTTGATTCCCAGCCTCCTTTCTGTAGCCCCCTATCCAGGGGAAATCTGCAGCTGCCTTCCTCGTCTGCTTCTCCACTGCAAGCAGGTTTGCTGACTTGTGGGCACTCTAGACCTGTGTGTCTCATGAAGTCCTTGCAAGGCAATCCTAGTCATCAAAGGGGCCACGAGGAACACAGCACTCAGAAACAGCACTTAGGGTTTACGAAGCACTTTGGTGTTTTGTCCATTGAATCCTCACGACAACCCCACATTGCTGTTTACAGATGAGGGCACCAACACTCAGAGAAGGTGCCGAGTTCACAAAGCCAGGTGGTCTAGTCACAGTGCACATGTCCACCATTACCTCAGCACAGTCAATCGCCTCCAATGTCTACTGTGTACTTCTTTTGTACTGACAATTATCACTAATCTGCATATGTGACTGCGCATATAACTTCTGAAAAAATGACCACATGATTAAGTTCTGGTCAACAGGATAAGTGGTGGAGGTATGGGCAACTTCTAGGAAATGTACTGAAAAGAAGGGTCGGATTGTTTTCCCTTCTCCTTTTTGCTGGCTCAAATGTGGATGTGATGGATGGAGTCACGGTGGCCATGTTGGACCATGAGGTAAATATGGGAATGGAAGGAATGCCCAGTAGGGCCATCGAATAGAAAAGCCTGGACTTTCTAACTGGACTTTCACATAAGATGAAAATAAATTTCTATTCATCAATTTGGAACTTCTGTCTCTCAAGGTCGTACCTTGTCCTAAGTAACAATAGTATTTTATCTACAACTAACCTACAATTAGGATAGAGACAGATGCCTCTCTACATCTTGGACCAGAAGTCCAACTTGGAGAGTGTCTCTCGCTTGGACCACTGCAATAGCTTCCATTGCCACTCTTGCACACTGTGGAGAAGGGACCTAGCAGCTATCAGGCTACTCTACTTCCTGGATCAGAACCATCAATGGCCTCCCATATGCTGGGATGTGGTGTTTGGCCAGGTGCTGGCGTCCCATGGTCGCACTCCTGCTTGGCTTTCCGGGGCCTTCCCACCTTCCTCCACTCTGTATCTTGAGCAGGGCTGCTCGTTCCCCTCTGGGCTTCTGGCACGTACCACGTTATTTCCTACCTCAGTGCCTTTGCTCATGCTGCTGCCTCCACCTGGAACAGTGACCCACCCTCTTGCCTGGCCAACTCCTCAAAGTCCTTCTGTGCTAACTCCAGCTTCCCCTGTAGGATGTCCTCTCAGATTTTTCTCTTATTCCCATTCCAGGCGGTGTTCCACCAACTCGCAGCTCAGGTCTCCTTCCCCACACTTACCAAACATGGCAGGAAAACCATCTCACGTGTCGATCTAGATTGTGCCAGGCTGGAGCAAGGACTGGCATCTCCCACTACGATGGAGGAGACCTAGTCCCTGCCGTGGGCAGCCCCTGATCTGATGGGGTTAGATAGCCTGTGCCTTCCAATTGGACAGTGACATGTCCTGGCTCCTGTCCTGGCTTCAGAAAACTCCCAATTGAGGGCCTAGAACACACTGTGTCCCCACCTAAGATGCATCTCCTCATCCTGCCTGTGGAGCCCTCCTGGCCCAGCCAGCCTGGAGTGAGGCGTATGAGCCTGGGAAGGGGCAGTCATGGCAGAAGATGCAGCTACAAAAACACAATGCTCCTCCGCCACCTCCCCATGCCAAAGAAACCACAGGGAAAGGGCCCAGTGTTCTTCATGTAATGAACCATTTAATAGGCAGCTTCCTGCCTGCTGCAGAGGAGTTCCCTGGGGAGCAAGGCAGGGGTAGACCTGGAAGGCCAAACATGGCAGTGTCCCTCCTCTGGTGAGATCCCCACCCAAATGTCCCATTCTCAGGGCCCAGTGCCCTTTGCCACCTGATGCTGCTCTCACTATTCAGCTCCCGCACATGAGTGACCAGGCCTGTGCCCACCTCCAAGGGCATGAGAGACAGGGGACAGGAGCTGGGGGTACAGGTGGCTATTCCACAGACATTGCAATGTCAGGAGAAATGACAAGGCTGCCGGAGCCAAGCCCTCACCCACGGAGGATGTTAAGGAACAGGGGCAGCAGGTTTATACCTGGAGTGCCCAGCCCAAGCTGGAGAGGGACATTATCAAACCAGAGCAAGACTGAGTCTGGCAGGTGAGAGGTTTTCAGGCCAATGGCTGAAAAGGAGGAAAGGGCTGAGGGGTTGGGGGACCCCAAGTTTGTGCCATCTAAATCTGCATGGTGCTAGGGATCTGAAGGGGGTCCAGGAAGGGGCCAGGATTCTACTCAGCAGCTCCGGAACTGAAGCCGTGCAGGAGAGACTAGGGAGGCAAATTTAGAGATCAATATCCAAATGACTTTTCCCAAGATGCAACCTGTCGGAAGATGAGGCCTGGCCCCCCAGAGAAGTAATGAGCAGGCCCTCCCTGGATGTGTTTGCTGGAAGTCTGGCATCATGCATAGCATGTGAGTGTGTGGCTACACCATGGATATCTGGGGTGTGTGTGTGTACGCATGTGTGATTGCCGCAAAAGACAAAGAGAATCAGGCTGAGGCCATAACAGCTCGCTCTCTCTGGGCCCTCCCTGTCTGCCCTCCCTCTGGCCTCTCTGGCTTCTTTTGCTTTGTCTCCTCCCCAGGGCTGGATGGCTGTCTCTAGGTCAAAACAACTGGTCGATTCTGATTCCATCAACTCAGGGCCATGGCAGGTGGGGTTTTGCGGGAATCTGGAGATTTATTCTGGCAACCCAAGAACAAACTACTGTTTGCCTGAACTTTTCCCTTCTCTGCTGGCTGAGTCGGCATCTGGAGCCCCTGAGCTGTTGGCCACAGCAGGGACAGAGCAGAAGTGGAGGGTTAGCCGGTGCAGGAATCAGGGGGCCACCGTGGGTATTTTCAGCCTGGATTCCCAGGGGTCCTGGCAAATGATCTTTGGAGACAGTCTGCTGAGAACCTCCTCTGTCGCCGGGTAGTACCCAATATACCCTGAGAGAGGCATAAAGACACTCCCTCCTTCTCCCAATTCGGGTGTTGCTACAACAGCTTCAGAAACTGCACCTGTGCTTGAGGAGATGCTCCGGGAGCTGGATGTGTCATGACTCTGAGCCTCATTTGACACGTTGATATCATTTGTTTCTCTTCGTCTCCCCCCTGCCTGAGGCTGCCACCCCCACCTTGAGGCACCTTGGCAGCCTGACAGGTCTGAACCCTGTCGTTCCCAAGCCTCATTTCCATTATCTAAGTTTCCCATGAATGGGATCCTCCTGGGCTTGGAATCAGTCTTTCCCAGGCGCCACCCACGCATCCCTCATTCACTGGGCTGATCCGCCAGCAGCTTCTTCAGCACCAGTCTCTGGCTGTTATGGAAACGGGTCTCCCTAGGTGAGATGCTGGGACAGAGGTCTTCTCTCTGCCCCCAGAGGACACACAGCACACTCTTGGCTCACCCCGACCCTGGAGTCCAGCTCACATCTCATCTTTCCATCTGCCCATGCCTTGGAGTCCCCTCCTCTACCTCTTTCCCTTCAAGAAAGGTGACCTTTGGAGCCCCAGCCAGGCTCCAGGGTCCAGCTCTCCATTCGTTGGTGGCCAAGAGTGATGGTTATGTACTGACACACAGCCCCAGCTGCTGCGCCTGGGCTAGATGGCCTGTGACATCTCAGGTAACACCATGCCTGCTCTCAGCTCACATGTCACGTCCCCAGGAAGCTCCTGAAACAAGGCAGCGTGTGTCAGACTAGAGAGCACCTGTGCTTCAAAGTCAGGAAGACCTGGTTTCAACGCCAACCACCGTAGACCCACGTGAGGAAAGTGACACGGCCCACCTGTCCTCTGTGTCCCCCCCAGGCTGTGGGGAAATGGTAACAGCCAGTACTGGCAGACACCAGGCATGGTGCCACAGCATCCTCATCCTAATTCATGCAATCCCCACAGCAGCCCCCAAAGCAGGCATTCCTATGGTCACCCCATTTTACTGATGGAGAAACTGAGGCACAGAGTGGTGAAACACCTGCCCAGGGATATACAGCTAGAGAGTGACCATCTGAACCAGCCATTCCCTTATGACTGTCACATCCACCTCTCACACCACCTTGCTCACTGCCCCAGGTGTTCCGACTCACAGCAGGCACACAATAAACACAAGATGTTTTTATCATGGCTGTCACTTTAGACACAGGCTTTCAGGTGGGCTAAAGCACTCAATAGGTACAGTGGACGAAACCACTGAGCTCAAGAGGGAGCCCGGGCATCTTCCAATAAGCCATGAACCTTCTGTGGTTGCCTCCTAGAGCTGCCTGAGCAAATCGTCCCAGGCCAGGGGGCTTAAACAGTAGGAAGTTATTCTCCCCCAGTCCTAGAGGTCAAAAGTCTGAAATCAAGGTGTCAGCAGGGTCATGCTCCCACCAAAGGCTCTAGGGAAGAGTCCTCCTTGCTTCTTCCAGCTCCTTGAAATCCTTAGTATTCCTTGACTTGAAACCGCATTACTCCAGTCTGTCTCGGTCCACATGGCCATCTCCCCAGAGCCTCTCTGGGCCTCCTTCCTCCTCCAATGCCCTCACCCCTCTGTTTTTGTTTTGTTTCTTATAAAGACACCACCATTGGACTTAGAGCCCACCTTAATTTGGGGTGATTTCATCTTGAAATCCTTATTCCAAATAAGATCATATTCCAAGATTTTGGGTGGACTTCCCATTGAGGAGCCACTGTTCAGCCACTCCACAATTTCTTGGCCCTGGTTTCTGTTTCTTCAAAAGAGAGAATGGTGCTCTCCTGAGTCTGTGAGCCCCCATGCTCTCCTGAATCTGTGAGGAAGATACCCATTTCAGGACCTCAGCGACTCGGGCACAAAGATGAATCCTGAAGGGGTGCCAGACCACACTCACTGCCACAGGATTCAGGAATGGACAGCCACAATGCACCTTACCCATGTAGGAGGAACCTCCAGAGACAAGTGAGGTTCCCTGAAGAGCAGGGGTGCTGGGGACCTGTTCTTCACAATGCAGCTGCAGGCTGAGCACTGGCTATGGGCCGCGTTGGGGCCAGCTGACGTAACTATTCTACTCAGAGATGGCAGCCGGATCCCTAGAGCAACAGGGAATAGCTAAGGATGTGGGGCAACTTAGGGAATGTGGCTAGTGATGGACTTTGAGGAATTGCCTGGGCTCAGCACCACAGAAGAGCGCAGGCTGGGCTGTGCCCAGGTGCTGGCCCTGCCCACAACCTGGCTCCACCCACAATCCAGCTCCACCCACATGCTGACTCCGCCCACAACCTGGCTCCACCCACACTCCAGCTCCACCCACATGCTGATTCTGCCCTCAACCTGGCCCCACCCACATGCTGGCCCAGGTTTGGTGCCGAGCCCTGGGTACCAGCAAGGTGTGGGAACTGGCAGGTGGCGGGAGTGGGGGACCCAGCCTCAGGGTCTGGTGATGATGAGGGGACAAGGAGCATGCACAGATGGGGTGCACGGAGAGCTTCTACAGGCTGTGCCTGCGGAGAGTTCCATCAGCACCGAAAACTGATGGTTCTTGTTCCAGTAGGATGACAAACTGAGGGGATGCCAGGGCCGAGCACAGCGGGCCGATTCCTTCCCCAGCACTGAGAGGGACTCTCTTCTCAGCTATTTTTAAGGCAGTCGCAGTTTTACTTGCGCTGATGCCGTCCTGTTATGGGCCATTCCCCTGCTGCCCAGTTCCTGCGCACCCCGTTTAAAGTACCCCAAGCCCAGCGCGGTGGCGCACACCTGTAATCCCAGCACTTATGGAGGCTGAGACAGGAGAATGGCGAGTTCAAAGCCAGCCTCAGCAATGGCGAGGCGCTAAGCAACTCAGTGAGACCCTGTCTCTACATAAAACACAAAATAGGGCTGGGGATGTGGCTCAGTGGTCGAGTGCCCCTCAGTTCAATCCCCAGTACCAAAAAATAAAAAATAAAAATAAACAATAAAAAAATAAAGTACCCCAAGTCACTGAGTGTGGCTGAGGTGAGCTACCTAGAGATAGTTCCGTTACTCTCAGGTTACAGAAGGCCAAGCGGAGCTTCAAAGGGCGCTGGTGATTTGCCCAGGGACACACAGCTAATTAAAGCTGGGATTTGGAAGAGCTACGGGGATGTGGAACTCCAGCCAAGGGTTTTGTCCTGGGGTGACACTGTGAATTTCCTGGTCCTTAGATATGTGCCTTCCTGGGCTTCTTCTGCTATTAAAAAGTAAAAATTAAAAAAAGGAAAAAGAAAAAATTATACCTTATGATTGCATTAGTATAAGGATAAATGCAATCCAGGCTAGATAAAGAATTAAAATGTTTTCTTCAACACGGAAAGTTTGGATTAGTCCAGCAGGTTCAATATGGTCTCCTCACCCTACACCTTGTGACTGGAGATTGAACCCAGGAACACTTTACCGCTGCGCCCTTATTACTATTACTATTACTATTACTATTATTTAAAATTTTGAGACAGAGTCTTCCTAAATTGCCCAGGCTGGCCTCGACCTTGCGATCCTCCTGCCTTGGCCTCCAAGTCATTGGGAATACAGGAGTGCACCACCATGTCCATATAAGTGTGGCTTTCAAGACCCTCTACTAGCCTGCCCAGGCCACCTCTCTAGGCCTCAGTCAGACTGACCCCTCCTTGCCCAGCCCATGCCCAGACTCGACCTTGTCAGGGTCTGGGTCATCAAATATGCAGGACTTTTCCCTTCCCACATCTCTCGCAGCGCCCTGGGATGTCGCCTCCTGTCTGCCTCTGCGTTTTTCTAGATGCATCTCCTTTCTCTAAGTAGCCTTCTTTGACAGCACACATCTTCTAGAATTGTCTTTGTATGGAACTTTCTAGAAATCCCGTGGGAATCCAGGTCTCCCCCGTTTAAGGGCAGGGCCCGTGCTCGTCTCTGCGCATGTGCACAGTGCCCCCACCCACAACCCACATTAGTCCGCGTAAAGCCCTGTTCAGGCCTAGGCCGGGTGCACTCTAGGGTCTGCTGTCTCTCCTTCCCTGCTTCCTGCCTGGCAAACTTGTATACATCCTTCGAAGCCTCAGGTGAAGCCTCCCCGCCTCTAGAAGTACCCCTTTACCATTCCGGACAGTCCGTGTCTGCTTGCCCACTCCCCTCAATTCCCATTGGAATTTGTACTTGGCTGTTTCCCCACCCAGGCGGGGCTTTCCTGATGACAGGGACCAGCCTGCAGTGCAGAACAGACCTGGTGGAAATCCTGTACCCTGCTTCCCGCCCACACCCACTGGGACACCAGTCAGGGACTGCACCCTCCTTCCTGCCTGCCTGGGCTGGTCCCCAAAGGACATCTCCCGCCTGGTGCAAAATGGCCTAGACATCTCTTCCCACCTTCTTCATTAATTAAAATCACCTGTAACTCTTGATGATTGGGGAATAGATTATGTAGGTCAGCCATCCTCCACCTTGACTGCATGTTAACACACCGGGAGCTTATACAGAATTCCAATGCCTGGATTCTAGCAGATTAGTCTAGTCTGAAAATGGGACCCGTGTCAGTATTTGGGGTGTTTTTTCAAAGGCTCTTTAGGTGAGTCTGATGATCAGATGAGTGAACAAGTTTTCTAATTGAGTGTCTCCCTTTCCATCTCATGATGTCATTGTTTGGGCTCATTTCCTAGGTCAAGGCACCTCCTCTAAGGCTGGCTGGGCAGAGGCTCCTGGCTCTTAGAGCTGATGGCAATCTCAACTGACTACGTGACCTGGATGCCTGCCTTCAACAAGGTAATCTCCATGGTCTGTCATCTGAAGCCCAGAGAGGTTAGGTGTTTCTCACAAGGTCACACAGCGAGTGAAGGGTGGAACTGAGTCGTTACAAGTCAGGTTATTTTAGTGGAAATGTGGTCGTAGGCTGGGAGAGGCTGGCACTGGGGGTCAAATAAGGCTTGGGGGACGGTGTGGAGTGTATGTTTTCCCAGCACCCATGGGCCTTCCCGTCCCAGGGTCTACAGAGTTAATGTCCACCTCCCTCAGAAACAACTCCTCAGCCTTTGCTGAGCCACCAGCTTTGGGCAGAGCCTGAGATCTCCCAGGACAGAGCCCTGCTGGGGCCCTGCACTCTCAGCTCCCAGAACCTTCTGCTCCTAAGCTCCCTGGAAAACTTCTTCAGTGCTATGGCAGTGAATCTCCACCCCCTTCCTTAGGGGAAGAGGGGTTTAATTCATCACAGGACACCAAGACACCAGGACACCACGAGATGGTGCTTACATGCATGGGGTGGGACGCAGGCAGCAGTGATGTGTGAACCTGCCCGCGGCGTCCCCTCCTCCACAGGATCATCAGAGACAGTTCCCGTCTCAGGAGCCAAGGGGCAGCGTCAGAGCAGGAAGCCAGGGAGTTGAGCTGGAGCAGGGGCCGCCAGTCCTTGCCACTGCTCTGCCCCCCCAGTCCTGCCACCATGCCCTGCCTCCTGGATGGAGTGGCAGTACGTCCTGGTGCCGGGCACACACCTCCTTCTCCTGGTCGCAAGTCAGGAATCTGAGTCCACACTCTGCTATTATCTTACTTCATTCGTTCACCAGGATAATTCTAGGAGGTTTAATGCTATCATGGGCACACCCAAAGCAACAATAACTAATAGTCACCATCAACAGCATCTCCATGGTTAATATGTTCATGGACTTACTATGCCAAGTGCTAAGTTCTTTACACATACCCACTCATTTAATTCTTGCAACAGCCCTGAGAATAGGTACCATTAGTATCCTTATTTTTACAGGTGGAGGAAAATGAGAAACAGAGAGGTTGAGTAATTTGCCTAGAAAACAGCAGGAGGAGCTAATCCATTCATTTGTAGGAGAGTCAGGATGAATAGGGTGTGAACACAGCATGCTTCCCCCACCCCCCACAGAGCAGGAGAATGAGCCCCTAAGCCAGTCAGCAGCCTCAGAACTTGAGGGAGGGGCTCTGGTGTTCTGAGTTCAGTCTACTTCCTGCTCAGCCATGTTCCCGACCCTTTCTAACACGTGCATGTGTGTATGTATGGGAGTAAATGTGGGGATGTGTGCACACGCTACGGGCCGTGTGCCGGAGGCCACGTGCTTTCAGCTGATAGGTACGGATACGTGTAATAGGAACCAGTCACTCTGTTTGGCGCTCCAGCTGGCACGCAGTAGGTGGTGACAGTACACCAACAGGGTTACACTGAACCAAATCCAGTACCCTTCCCTCTCCTGGGCTTCCAGTAAAAGTAAACACTGATTTAGTGCTTGCTGTATACCAGACAACTTAGACTCCAAGAAGGCCACAGAGACTCCTGATGTTAAAAGGCAGGTTCTGGAATTTTACCCGACTCAAACCAGGTTCCCCCATTTGCCAGGGAGAAGTGATCTTTCCTCTGTACCTCGGGCTTCCTTGTTTGGAGGGAGATGCTGATGTTCTCACTTCCAGGACTAAGGGATATAAAGGTCTTAGGACCACCTGTGGCACTTGTAAATGTCATTACAATGGACATAAGGTATGTTCTCTGCCTCTGTGCCCTAGAGCTTGGGGAAAGTCCCTTTCCTCAAGGGGACAGTGGTGACCACTGCACTGCCCAAGGGACAGTGTCAGGCTTCACACCGCTGCTCTGTGGTGGCTGCAGGGTGTGGGCCTCCAGGACAGGACACCTGGGCTCCATCCCCAGCTCTGACCTGCATGTCACCCCAACCCAGGCCTCATGTAAAGTGGGGGTTGTATGAAGTGACTTTGAAGATTCCTTCTAGGGCTCACTTTCCAGAGTTCCCAGGAGTCTCCTTCCTGCTCTGACCACCTGGTCTTGCTGCTCAGTCCTGGAGGCACTCTGGATGGGGCAGGAGGGCGTCACCCTGAATCTGTGCTGCTAAACACAATTAAAGCAAGATCCTCAGTGTTGAGGGGAGGAATCCAATCCAGTTAGTGGCAAGACCGGACTGGCTTGGGAGTAGGGGCTGCTGGCTCTCCGTCCCCACCCAGGGCCCCTCTGAAAGACCTGGCCTCAGGGAGGTTGCAGAAGGTGCCAGGACCCACTGTTGTTGAAAGTGGAGCCCAGGCCACATGCCTTCTCCTCCCTACCAGAGAAGGCCCTGGTAGCGCTAAGAACCTGTGCCGTGGTAGAGTACGTGTTGGAAAAGAGTTTGGCATAATTTTTTTTTTCCTTTTTTAAAGGACAACTTCTAGGAAAATTTCAAGGACTCCTGAGAATTGATGTTTGAATGTGAGCAAGGATTTACTTCCTTTTTCAGGTCTTAATATGGCAGCCTCATGAACTAGCCGGAAGGCTAAAAGTAAAAACTGATTTAGTGCTTGCTGTATACCAGGCTGTGGTCTATAGGCATTGCATACATTAATTCATTTAGTCTTTCCCCACAGCACCAAGCTAGTAATAGTACCCTGGTTTTCAGATGAGGAAAAAGAGGCCTAAAAGGCAATCTCATATATCAAAATATTGGTGATGTGGAGATTTGGTCCCCACTTGTCCGGTCAGGAATTTAGGCTCTTAATCACCATCGCGGCTGCCCTGTACCTCAGGAATCACACTTTAGGGCCTGGAACTTTTAGATTTGAATCCTGACTTCTTAGCTCACTTGTTGTGTGACCTTGAATGAGTTCCTTGCCTTCCCTGGTCCTCACATCCCTCCACCACCAGAAATCAGAATAAGAGAGTCTACTCTGCAGAGTTATGTTAGGAATTATTAATAGCATGTATCTCATGCAGTACCTGGTGGGGCACAGGCCCTAATAGTAGTTATTATTTGTGATTTAAGGGACTATCAGACTGCTGACCTGGCACTTAGCTGCAAAACCTAATTACTCTGAAATTCATAGTAACATAGAGCCTAAAATAGCATCACCTGTCTATCTGCAGGGGAGATTTCAAAAAAAAAAAAAAAAACCCTGGGGTAAATGTCCACAGAGAATCTTTGCAGAAAACTTGTATGTTAATTGCAAGTGCCATCTAACTGGAGAGTGTCACCAGTTGTTAATGGGCTCTGACAAGTGTCTGGGCTGTTCTGGAAAGCAGGCCTTGGGGCAACTTGGGCTGGGAAGGCAGAGTCCCTGGGTCTGACTCTCATGGAGGCAGACAAGTCTTCCCCCGAGGATCCAAATCAATTGGCTTTGCTGTTGTTTTTTTCTTGTCAGGGATGGAAAGCACTTTCCAGAAACTGAGGCCGGCAGTCTGGTGTGCTTGCACACTTGAGGAGAGAGGACTCTCTTCCCCTCCAGCCACTGCCCCAGTGTCGGTGCTGGAGGCTCCCTGGTGAGGTCGGGCAACTGGAGGCCAGGGCCCAGGCCTGAGAAGTCCCTGTGCCCCACGCCAGGAGAGGGGGGTTGGCAACTCAATCCACAACCCTGCCATCCAGGGTCTTTAGTTCCCAAGTGCTAAAGCGGGAGATTGCAGACACCCCCAGCACTAGGTGAGACCCAGCAAGGGCGGTGTGCTAAGCACGTCATCTGTAGTGATTCACTGAGTCCTGCCTTCAGCTCTGGGAGGGAGATACTGCTGCTATCTCTGGTTTACTTGGGGCACCCGAGTGGCAGGCTAGTTACCCAGCTTGCCCAAGAGCTAGAAGTTTGGGGGTGTGTGACCCAGGGGTCTGAACTTGTATCCCCTGGCCCGTATCTTAAGAGTGTCAACTCCATGCAGAAAAGGGAGTACTTTTAGGTGGAGCTGGGAAGGATGGGACACGGACAGTCTTCCTGGCTTCTGAAATTTCCTTCTTCAGATGTGCTCATGTCTTAGGCAGGAAGGACCTGCACAGAATCAGACCTGGACAACAGGTTCTCAAAACAGGTTCTAGAAGGCAGAGTATAGATGGACTGTTGTCAGAAAAGGACAGAGGCCCTGGGACCTCATGGAAGAGACTCCACCACCCTCAGAGGTCCCCCAATGCCACCTGCTAGGCTTCTTCTGTGGTCCCCACAGCCGTCACTGCTTCTCCTGGCAACAGGTGCATAGACAGCGAATAAAAATGCCAAACTTGTCCTTTTTATTTTTTAAAGATGTCACTAGCCTGTGGTTGCCATGGCAACACCCGCCAGCTTCTCTGAAGTCGGAGCTAGGCTTCCTCCAGCAGCCTCCACAGCCTCCCCCACCCGCCCTCCTCCTGCCCACCCTGCTCCCCGCCCTGCTCAGCTCCACCCCAGGCCCCAGGCTTCTCGTTTCTCTGGGCCCAGCAGCTCAGATGCCGTGGGCAGAGTGGGGATGGCTGGGGCTGGGGTGGAGGACTTCAGAGGTGCCCAGAGTACAGGCAGGTAAGTGACAGTAATGAGCTCCCGCGAGGCACAGGCCTGCCAGGGACAGCCGGACATGACTAGGCAGCCGAGGGGCAGTGCCTGCTCCACCGCCAGCTCCAGGTCCCTGCTGCAGCCACTGTCCTTTGGAATTCTCTCTTCTCCCACCAAAGCCCAGAGGGCACCAGAACGGTTGAGAAGAAAGAATCTGCGGAAACCAACCAGGCTCTCCCTCACTAGCTGCCTGAGCTGGCAAGTCACCTGGCCTCTCAGGACCCCACTGTCCTCATCTAGGAGACGGGTGTGGGGCGAAAACATGTGCGTCGGCCGCGATTGGCTGTGGATGCCGGGGCCACGCCCCTCCCCCTCGGGCCCCGGGTCTCTTGCGGTCCAGGGGGACTCCTCCCAGCTGTCATCTCTCCTCCCTGCTCCTCCCTCCTGCACTGAGCACGTGCAAGCTGGCGGAGCCAGGGCCACTGTCAGGGCTCCCACCCTGGGGTTCACTCTCCCTCCCTGGGGCCACAGGGCTACTCAGGGAAATGGGGGTTCACAAGGGACAGCCTTGATCTCTGAGAGGGTGCCCTGATGAGCGTGGGGGTACACTCAAGTAAGCGGCGACATTTGTGGAGAACCCACGGTGTGCCAGACTCTGAGGAGTTTTTCACAAACCAGCTGACTTTGGCGTCCCTCCACTCTCTGCAGTGCTTATCATTGCCAAGCCCATTTTACCTCTAGGGAAACCGAGATCCCGAAGTGTCAGGAAACAAGGAGCAGTTCCATGACATGGGACACGAGTGGGGGGAGGGACAAGGACAGCTTGGAGGCAGGAGCCCTGCACCCTCAGGTCTCAGTGAGCTGTCAGGGGATTACATCCTGTGTCCCGGAGTGGTTCCAAGTTCAAGGTCACCCACAGAACCTCCCTCCTGAGCCTGTCAGCAAGCCCCGGCCCCAGAGAGAATGGCCATCTCTGCCCCTCTCCCCACCAGGAGCATGGCTCTCAGCAGGTAGAATGGGCAGATTTCTCTATCTCCTTGGGCATAACCTTTACCAGGGGATGAATGAGGGGCTTTCTGCCCAGCCTGGTCAACCCTGGAGGGCCAGCTAGGGGACTGGCTGTGGCCCCCTCCCCCTCTTCTCAGCACTGGGGCAGCACCAGCATCTTCCTCCTTAGAGTCAAGGAAACAATTTCATTCAAGAAGCGGCTGGGCGCGGTGGCGCACGCCTGTAATCCCAGCACTTAGGGAGGCTGAGACAGGAGAATCGTGAGTTCAAGGCCAGCCTCAGCAAGGGCGAGGTGCTAAGCAACTCAGTGAGACCCTGTCTCTACATAAAACACAAAATAGGGCTGAGGATGTGGCTTAGTGGTAGAGTGCCCCTGAGTTCAATCCCCAGTACCAAAAAAAAAACAAAAAAAAAGCGACAGGGTGAGGTGTGGGGGACAGTTCCCAGGCCTCTGCACAGCAGGATGAATGTCTTCTCTCTCTGCCTCTCGGTCCCTCTCTACCTCCTGCAGGCCCCAGCTGAAGTTGCTCCTGCACCCACCTGAGTTCTAGAATGTCCCTCCAGGCAGTGTCTCTGGATGGCCAGGACAGTGCCTCTCACACTTTAATGTGCACGGGAATCACCTGGGGGAGAGCAAAAGAGGAGGGGGTCCAAGATGCTGCACACCTGTGCTGCCTGGATGCAGCACATCTGGAGTAGTGAGGGCCTCACTGTCCTAGGACCCCCACCCGAGGCTCTGGGGCTCTGGACTACACACCTCCTCCACTTACTGCCTTAGGCCGACTTCCTTCCATGAGCTCAGAGCCACAAAATGCAAAAATGTGGCCCTTGTCTCGGAAGAATGCCATCTTTGTAGACCCCTCTAGCCCTCTCACACAGTGGCAAGTATGCCCAGGTGAGA
Source organism: Xerus rutilus (assembly GCA_028644305.1). NCBI lineage: Eukaryota > Metazoa > Chordata > Mammalia > Rodentia > Sciuridae > Xerus > Xerus rutilus. The sequence continues at coordinate 98,807,113 of CM053406.1, read as the reverse complement.
GTTGCCGAGGTGGGCCCTGCAATCCGCCCTCACTCCTCTGCCTAATCAGACAGAAGCTGATAGAGTTCAGAAGCAATGAGAGTCCAAGGAAGACACAGTGAGTCTCTAAATGTAGTTTTGGCTACCCTAAGGGCCCTCAGAAGAGGATCTGAGGGTCATAGTGGATCAACCATAGAAGAGGCCAACAACAGGCAAGAACTCTGCATCTGCTCTCTATGTCACATTCCAACCTCATGTAGGAAAGAAAGATCCTCCGCCTCCTTCCTCTTGTGTTTACTCTTGTGTTTACAAAAGGGGTACTTATCAGCCAGCTTTTGTCTTAAAATGCTTCCATCATCAGCCCAGCAAGGTCTGTGTGCACTCAGACGTAGGAGGATGGATGGGATGACATCTCAAGGTCACTCCCAAGTTGGGGAAGTGTCTGAGCTTCCTAGTTTCTCCTGGGCATCATGGAGGGAAGAAGTCCCTTCCCTGTGGCGATTTGTGGTTTTGACTTTGATTAAACCTCAAGATTAATTTTTCCCAGTGACAGAGTGGCCAGCCTAGAAGCCATAATCCCTTTGGTGGTTCAGCATGTTTACGAGGGTGAGAGGATGCTTAATGCCGCAGTTAAAATGCTAAGCTCAGTAATCAGTTCATTAGGAATTTACTCAATATGTTTGCTGTCTGCAGCTGGGCCCTGCTCCCCCGGACGGAGATAAATCAGCAGACAATGCAGCCAGTGATAAGATAAACTCCAACGTCCACAGCAACACTTGGAAATGCCCTGATGCAGAGGAGAACACTCTGGCCCGGTGCCCTCTAGGTCCTGGGCAAGGCCAGGCTGCTGATCAGAGCTGGGAGGAATCCTATTGGGGATGGAGGACACCCAAGGTCCTGACTTCAGGACCCTGGAGGACCTTGGGGGTGCATTGGGGCCACCATGGTCCAGGCTCCCATCCTTGGTCAGAGGTCTGCCCGCTGTGCGTCTTGGTTTAGGTGGCTCCAGAAGGAGACCCGAGACAAGGGTTGTTTATTTGGGAGTGGATCCCTGCAAACCCTGGGGAGCGGGGAGTAGGGGAAGCAAGGCAGGTTATACAAGGCAGGTGCATTAGGCAAGTCACAGCGGTGGCCACTGGGGGACCTCTGGAAGACTGCGCAGAGTACCCACATCAGTGCCATCCCTCCCTCCATCCATCCCCTGCGGGCAGAGGGGCCGGAATGAGAGTGTCCATGGGCCACTGTTTGAGGGCTGCTCCAGGGCATCACGTCCCCCGTGTGTATGACCTGCGCACCTGCCTGGGCAGGGTGGGCTGGCACAAGGATGCAGATGGAGGCCATGGGGCCAGGCTGGCGACACTGAAATGGTGAGGTCCAGGTGGACAGCGTCCACTCCCCAGGGGCTGAGCCCTGTAGGAGGACAACCTCCATCAGAGTAATCATAGAAGAGACTCAGAACCCAGGCACTTCACACTCTGACTGTTCAGGATCTCATGTCGCTGGTGAAGGGTGCGAGCCCCGGGCACAGACTTCTCGGGGGATTCACAGGTAGCAAGGCCTTGTGGTGAATTCCTAGAGGCTCCCAGAGGGCCTCTGGGATGGCTGGAAGGAGTCTCCATGGCACTGCTCCTGGGCCAGGGATGGGCAGGCCATTGGAGGACCTGCTGGACCATTCTCTGGGTGGAGAATGGACAACAGCAATGGCCTGTGGTGACGGTAGGCTCATCTCATCTGCAATGTGAATAGATCATCTGGAAGAGGGAAGAAGCCACACAGGGAGAGCTGGGGATGTGCAAATGGCACTATGTTTTTGGGGGACTGAAATGTCAGGCCAGCGGGGAAATGCTAGCGATTCTCATGAGGGTGTCCACAAGTGGGCAGGGAAGTGACAGATGAGACGCGGTGTGGGCAAGTGTAAGAGAATGTATTTAAAGACATATCTCAAACGCTACAAGACTTCCTTCTAAGATGATGCACACCATGGCGGTTTTATTTTAGGAAGAGTCAGAGGAGAGGATCTGACATCCACGGAAGGGCTGCTAGGTGCCTGGTGTCTGATAAGGTTTAGTGGATTACCTGGATGCAGAGTGAGGGAACATGGTTCAGAGAGGCAGAGAAGTTTCCCAGTGCCACACAGCGGAGAAGGACTGGGGTTGGCATTCCAATTCAGTCTGTGTCCTCTCTGGTCTGTCCCACAAGGACAGGAAGGAGCCTGGCTGGTAAAATGGTCAGAAGAGCATCAGGGCCCAGCCGCATGAGGAATGTACCAGGGGTAGATGCCACCTGCTTTTGGTCCCCTTCCTCTCGCCTGTCCTGCTTGGTCTCTTTTACTGGTTCTTCCAGCAGAACAGACAAGTGCTCCAGGCCCTTCTTGGCTCCTTCTCTGCTCCTGTCTTTCCCCTGGAGGCCTCCACCAGATCCATGGCTGGAAGTACCATCATGGGCCTCAGATGTCAGGAGCCCAGGCTCTTGGCTTCCCTCTGAGCTCCAGACTCACGATATGGCTCTCACTGGTGTCTCCGCTGGGACAGTGACTGGACATCCCAGACCTCTCAGCCATCGACGAGTCCTTGCTGTCCCCTTCCCATCTCTGGCCAAAGCCACCTCCTCCTGCCTCCTCCTTCATCTCAGTAAATGGACTCCATAGATACCATCTTTCAGTTTCTGCAAAATGAACATGTCCTGAGCAAGTCAATAGATGGCGGGGAGGGAGGTGACAGGTGCAAGACCTCTTCTGGAAAGGTGGCAGGGAGAAGGGCAGGTGATGAGAAGTTGGTGGGCTTTGTCAGCAGATCCAAGGGTGGTGGGAAAGGGGATGGCCGGGACCAGGTTGATCATCCACCGTGTGCAAAGAGACTTGTTAGGAGCAAATTGAAGAGCCCCAGCCACCATGCAGTGCCATGTGGGAAGCCCACCACCCCCTTCTTCTTTCCAGCTCTCTGCTTCTCTCCTCCTTGGAGACCCCCCCAGAGGTGGCCCTGCCCCTTTTCTTCTCTGTGTCCCTGGGCTGCAAGGCCAATAAGAAGCTAAGTGGTCAAGGCCGCTCACCCCTGTACCCCGTGCCTCAGTCTCACCGTGGAAAGCCCTGTGTGGGGCATGGGGCCCTCAGACCCATCTGGCTGGTGTGCAGGGTAAGGGCTCAGCAGGCCCCAGGTCCCCAGCCAGAGTGGCGGGCCCCACTCATCCTCAGCCAGGGATCACAAAGGAGAGGGACTTGTTCCTCTGGTGCTTGGGAAGGCAAAGCCAAGCGGGAGAAGCCATAAAGCCGCTGGATTGGAAAATGAGAAAGTGGAATAAATAGACTTTTAGGAGGGAAATAGGTCTTCCCCGCTCTCTGAACAGGAGTAAACACGGAGCCGGCCTATCAGGAGCAGCTGACACCAGGGAGGAGATGCGGGCCTGTCCTAGAGCCATGAAGGATGGGGTGCAGGGACCACTGAAGGAACCTCCTGCTCCAGGCCTTCCTTTCTCCACCCTGGCCGCCTCACCTACCTGCCCACACCCACCTCGACCCCTCCATCTAGCTCCCTCCCAGCACCAGCACCCCTGGAAGCAAACCCACCCTCCCCCAAGACGCCCCCTGCAGCCTGCACCTCCCTGATGTCAGGACCCCCAAGGCCCAGCTGCACCACAGCCCGCTTGCCACCTGTCCTGCACATCAGACAGCTGCTTGCCACCTTGTCCGTTGCTCAAGCCATGTGCCCAGCCTCCTGTGCCCTGCAGGGTGTGGTGGATCTCATGCCTCAAGGCCCAGCTTCAGGCCTCCTCCTCCAGGAAGCCCTCGGAGAGCCCCATGACCCTAACTCAGCCACACGGAAAGTGCTCCTTGCAGGGCTGAATGGACTGTGCCTGGTTTCATTCCTGGGCGGAGCTGTGAGCCCGCAGCCTGAGTCACCCTGTCTCCTTCTACAGATGTCTGTCAAGCACACGGCCCCGCCCACCTGCTGCCACCTGTCCCTGATTCAGCTTTCTTGTGTCTGAACACCATCAATGGCCTCCCAGCAGAAAAACCAAAACACAAACCAAAACGTAGTTTCCATCCCGCTGAGCTCCCATCAGACGCTCCTCAGACTTCGGAACCAGAAGGGGATTGAGAGAAGCTCCTCGGAACTCTTCACAAATGGGGACACTGAGGCCTGGGGTGGGCAGCGCCTGTCTGAGGTGGTGCAGCAGGAAAGAGGGCAGAGTCCAGGACCCCTGCACCCTGCTGGACACCTGGGCCACGGAGCGCCGGGGAGGGAGGAGGCTATGGGAGGCGGGAGGGCTGCCTTGGGGTGCTGCTGGGGGTAGCTCCCTCCTGTTGAAGGAAGCATCTTCCCCCAGCACCTGTCTCCCTGTTTCCTTAAGCGAAAACCACAATGAGAAAGTGCTAAGGAGAGACCAGAGGGCCTCACCACGGCTCCTCCCTCCCGTCTGTCTGTCCATCTGTCTGCAGTCCCTCCCCTCCCATGACTCACCCACACATCCCACTCTGTGCAGATGCCTGGGGGCCCCGGGCCCCACCCCTGCCTGCACCACACCACCCCTGCGGCTCCCCAAGGCCATGCTCATGACCTCCTGGGGCCTCCTCTCCAGCCCCACCTGCCCCCCACCTGCCAGGACTTCCTGTCCCAAGGGCCTCGTGCCTCTGCCTTGGTCCTGATGGTGCTGAGTGATGGCAGAGAGTGGTGGCCTCAACTCTGCCCAGAGCACAGGAGGAGGAAGGGTCAGGCCAGCCTGGGGAGGAGGCATGCCCGGTGGAAACAGACATCTTGTCAGGGTTCCATGGATGCTGGGGAGGAAATGGGACCAATTAATCCACATTTGCCTCTCCAGATTGGAGTACAAGCGGGGAGATGGAAGAATTAACCTTTTCAAAAATGTAATTTTATAAAATCATCTCGCTTGGAACAGACTCTCTCCTTATTACTATTATTTATGGCCGTGTCCAGGCCTCAGGCCACCATGGGTGTGCAGAGATGGAGGAGGTGCAGGCGGCTGCAGCTTTTCCTGGGGACAGGACAGACGGACAGGCTTGACGCCAGGGTCAGTTACAGACACCCTCAGGCCCCTGTGGGCCCTGCAGGACACCTGCAGCTCTTCCCTAGAAGCACTTCTCACTGGGATCCATTCTCAAGTCACTCCCCAGACTGTCACAGGAAACTGCACCCTCCCCGGGCCTGTGGGTCCCTCTCTGAGCTGCCAAGTCCTTGAGCTCCTCCTCAGGCTCACCATGGCTGGCACAGGCCACAGCCCGTGAGACCAGCCTTCAGAGGCCACCCTGAGGTGCAGGTCCAGGCTCATTCACACCCATCCCCTAGCCCTGCCAGGGCAGAGACATCAGAGGACCCTGATGCTGATGCTTGCTCCTGGGCATGGAAAAGGCACGTTTGGTTTCCTGTACCAGGACGAGAAGACTCCTGCTCCCCTGGCTTCCTTGGCCCTGGCCAGCTGCTTCTCTCTGTCTGTGGGCTTCACCCGTGAAGTTAGGGAAGGATTCATGGCAAGGAGGAGAGATGACAGGGGGCCAGTGTGGCCTCAGGGTGATGAGTGAGGAGAGGAGCGTGAGGAGGACAGGCAGCTATGGGTAGGGGCGGGTGGCCTTGCAAGCCACAGGGAGAACTTAAGTCTTCACCAGGTGGACTCAGAGCCATCATCAGATCTGAGTGAAGGAGGGGCAGGAGGGGCCGTCTCCAGCCCTGTCCACCCAGGCTCCAGGGTCCCATCCCAGCTCCAGGCCCAACCCTTCACTCAAGTGCTCATGGGTACCCATCTCAGAGTGTGCCGAGCGGGGTGGGGAGGAGAGGCAGATGTGGCCTCTGGGTGCCCATGTCAGGGCTCTCACCTTGTGGAAGAGAAGATTCCCTTTCCAGCAGTGCCATAGAAAGAGCAGCAGGTGGGCCTTTGGTGGCTTGGTTAGAGGTCCATTCTGCCACTATTTCTCTGTGCAACTTTGGGTTAGCAGCTCACCCTCTCTGAGTCTGTTTCCCTCTCTGGAAAATTAAGGGTTTGGACCCTGAGGTCTAAGTTCCCTTCCAGCCAGTCACTACTACTCTTCTCAAAATCAGGAGAAGAGGATGGTGGGGGGATGGTTAGGCAGGATCTCCAACTTGGGAAAAAAGCCCTCACCTGAGTCTCAAAGGTGGGTGAAGCAGAGAGGTGAGGTTCCCTCCAGGTGTCTGCCCAGGCCCTCCCACCCTGCTCTGATCCCAAGCCTTGCTCTGCATTCCGGACCCCTCTCTGGCACTAAGCAGGAAGCACATTGAGCCTGCCAGGTTAAATCAGATCAGCGCGTGCAACAATTTAACAAAAGATGGATCTGGCC
>CM053406.1:98691499-98800730 GCA_028644305.1 Xerus rutilus | reverse complement strand
AATCCCTGCACTTTGGGAGGCTGAGACAGGAGAATCGCGAGTTCAAAGCCAGCCTCAGCAATGGCGAGGCACTAAGCGACTCAGTGAGACCCTGTCTCTACATAAAACACAAAATAGTGCTGGGGATGTGGCTCAGTGGTCCAGTGCCCCTGAGTTCAATCCCCAGTACCAAAAAAAAAAAAAAAAAAAAAAAAAAAAAGATGGATCTGGCCTATATGTGCGGTTTGTAAATAGAGGCTTCTTGGAGCCGGTTGTTTCACTCAGAATGAAAAACAATTGATTATCTTTAGAGCCACTTACTGAGGCTTATGGGCCTTGATATGACCAGGCTGAGGGTTCCAGGGGCCCAGTGCTCGCCCGCCCCGCGCTGGCTCTGCTGTAGTCCTGTTCTCTGGGAGGGTGAGCATCAGGCAGTCAGGGTCCCTTCTCTGTTGGGGGCCAGGGAGAGGGAAAAGGACCCTGGGAGAGGGCAGTGGCCCAGCTGGTCAGCTCCCCTGTGCTAAGGCAGGCAAACCAGAGTGCTCTGGAGATGGAGGAGGAGAAGAGAGGGGTCCAGGAGCCTCCTTTCCCACTGACTGCCAGCTTCCCTCTGCCCCTCATCCTGGGTGCCCAGGGGAACCTCATTCCAGCACTGGTGGACCCATGGACGGCGACAAGCAACCATAGACAAGATGTCAGAGAGTAGTAGGTGCTTCAAGAAGACAAGGTCTATCTTGAAGGGTGGTGAGTCTTGGCTCTCCCAGGCCCTGCTGGCACCTGGGGAATGGCATTCACAGCAGAGAGCACGCCTGGAGACATTGGAAACTGGACCTATGCTGAATGCCAGGGTTGGAAGTGTATCACTGCAAATGTCCTGAGTCAGACCATCCTGACCTACGCCTCGGTTTCCCTGCCAGGCACTCCTCTGTTCTTGGAGTCCTGTCTTGAACTCCACCTTGCTTGACATCTGTGTAAGGCTACCAGGCCCTTCCCAGGGGCATAGACACCACCCTGGGCTAGATAGAGCTCCTCTGCACTTGGATCAGGCCCGCAGGCCCAGCTGGCCCAGCACAGCCTCTGCCTCCACAGGCCCCAGTTTTGGCCTTAACCTGTTGGCCTAACCCTGGGCACTGGCTTCCAGCCTCAGGGGCCAATCCTGCCCCACTGCCTTTTGGGCTAAGCTCCAGGACCCCAGTCCTGGCCAAGTTCCATGCACTTAACCTCTGGATTAATTCAGCCTGTTATGACAGTGCTGGGCTATGGTCCTGCAAAAGGTCAGACAAGGTAGGATGGGCCTCCGGGGACAGGGTGGGGAGCAGTGTCCTGCTGACGCTGTGGTCAGTGCTGTGTTGAGAGTGTCAGGACCTTAAAGGAAAACAATACAGAGGGGGAAACAGGCCTGAGGTAGTTACACATCTTGGGTCCAGGGGGAGACAAAACGCTCAGGCTCCTGTCCTGCTCTGTTCCTGACAACCAGAGTGACCTTTGATAAGTCACAGTCTTGTTCCTGAAATGTGAAGAAAGGAGCCTTGGCCTAGACCAGTGATTTCTAATGGCCTGCTGTGGAAGTTTCTGTGGAGTCCTCTCAAAGGCCCCAGCGGTGGAGGCGAGAGTGAGCTGGACCTCATTTCCAAACACACACCCACCTTCACCTCCTCTGTCTGTTTAAGCTGCCTTAAAATGCTTCCTTTGTGCTGAGCATCTTACAAATGGTTGTCAAACCGCTTCACCAGATGGTTTTAAGCATTCAAGAAGTAAAGGTTCATGGCCAAGTGATAACTTCAACATGAGCTCGCTGTCTCTCTCCATACAGCTATTCCCACCGTCATTCTTGACCACTTTGGTGTCCTGACAGGTGGCCCATCACCACCCTGATCCACTAGCACCAAAGATCTTCTCCATCCCTTCTTCTCAACCTCCCTATATGGCTGTACCCTAGATCTCCTCTTGCCAAAGCCACCTCACCCTTGAAAGCCTGATTTCTGGCATTCCTTGGTCTGACCACCAGCCTCTCTCTCCCTCTCGACTCCTATGCCAAAAGTCATCCCACCTTGCCGAGACTTCTGGTCCCTTCATCTTGTCCACTATTGACCTGTTCTTATTGTTCTTCATTACTCAGCCCAGATTTCAGCTTCAAAACCACCTACTTATCAGATACAGGTGGCACATGCCTGTAATCCCAGCCACTGGGGATGCTGAGGCAGGAGGATTGCAGATTCAAAGCCAGCCTCAGCAACTTAGTGAGGTCCTAAGCAACTTAGCAAGACCCTGTCTTAACATAAAAAGAGTTTTAAAAAACTGGCTGGAGATGTTGCTCAGTGGTTAAGCACCTCTGGGTTCAATCCCCAGTACAAAAACAAAACAAAACAAAAATCCTCCCCCACGTGTTCATAATGTCCTTGGGCTACCCCTCCCTCTTCACACTCACAGGCTGGATAACCCTGACCCTGGTGAAACCAGCTGTCCCCTTACCTGGCACTGGCACCCATCAGCTGTCCACTGTCTAGGACCTCTGTGACGTCACACAGCTGTGTCCTTGATTCTAACACATGACTGAACCCACTTTTCAACGTTCCATGTGATGCTTCTGCACCTTCCTAGGAAATTTGCTTTTCAAAGTTTCGCATGAGTCCTCAAATCTTTACCAATTTCCTTATCTGACCCGATGACAGCTTCCTACATACTTTATAGGGAAGTCAAGGAAATCAGACAGCTCACTCCTTTACCCCTGCTTTACCGGCCCACTTGTCTCAGTACCCGCATCCTGTCTTCCTTTTTGCTAAAATGAAAAAAAAAAAGTGCCCCTGTTACTTTCTAAGACCAAATTCTCCTCTTGTGACCATGATCCTAACGGGACCCTCATCTTTTCAAAGACTTTCCTGCAATGATTCTTTCTTTCTTCTCTCTCCCCTGTATCATTTTTTTTCTCTCTGAATCATTCCTGTTGACAAACATATTTTACTATTCCACATATACATAATAGCACATATACTATATCTAATAAGTATCATACACATTTCCTTTGACTCCACATTGCCTTCTATTACTGTTACCCTGCCCGCCCCATTCATAGAGAAAGATTTCCTGGTGAGTTCTACCTCTGTACTGTGCTCCCTCCTCACTTGCTCTGAGGGTTTCCTTTGCCCATGGAAGAGACTTTGACCTATGGACCCTAGCAACACCTTCTCAAAGCCCAGGGCCAACTGTTTCCATACTTTCCACTCTTTACAGCATCTGGCACAGGGGTCCTATCTCTTTCCTGAAGCCATCTGCTATACCCAGTCCCCCTTGATCTGCCCCCAGTCACACGGTCGTTCCTTTTCAACCTCCTCTGCTGGCTCTGGGCCTCTAGCCGTCTGCTTGTCTCAGGGTCTCCTCCTCCGCCACCTTCTCTCCCGTGACTGTGTTCTCTTGTCTCACATGAACACGCCCAGCTGTGTGGCTTCCAACGCCTTCTGCCTGATGAAGGCTCTTCAAAGCTTGCCTCCAGCCTAGACCTTTCCCCAGACTCCTCTGGAACTGAACATCTTGCTACCCCCTGGCCATCTCCACTGCAATGTTTATTGGACATTTTGAACCAAAAGGGAAAAACAAATTCCCTCTTCTCACTCTAATGATTCCCTCGTTAAAGCCTTTCCCATCTTGAAATCCTCCCATCCACTTCCTTCTACCAAAAACTTCAAAAGCATCATGGACTCCTCTTTTTCCCTCCTGCCAAATATCCCATCTGTCACCATGTCTTGTTAGTTCTACCTCCACAATGTGTTCCCACCAAATCCCATCCCTTCTCTTTACTCCCACTGCGGCAGCTTGGTCCAAGTCACCACCCTCTCTTACCTGGACCCTGACATCAACTGCCTAATGGATCACCTTCCCATCATTCTGGCCTGCCACCAATCTGTCCTCCACAGACTAGCTGGCAGGATCTGTCTCGACTGGAATCACATCCGGTAGGTCCACTGTTTTAAAACCTTCCAGTAGCTTTTGCTGTGCTACAGAGAAAAGCCACAGGGCCCACTGCACAGGCTCTCCAGGCCCTGCCAGCTTCAGCTTCCCCTAGCCCTGCCCTTGGTCACGAAGCTCCAGACCCCCTGACTTCAGCTCGTCCAGCTTCAGATTTTTGCACTGTTATTCCTTCTGCTGGAACTTCACCCCCGCCCCACTCTTGTCCTGAGCACCCTCATCATTCAGCTGTTATTTCAAGTGCCCCATCCTCTGAGAGGCCTCTCCTGACCGCCTGCCCAAAGGGGCCACCCTGCCCTCCACTGTCCCACCACCCACCACCACATGTACCTCTTTTATCTCCTTTGTTGATACCAAAAGCATCTACAGATTGGTTTATGTGTTGTTCTCTTTCTCTTTCTCTTGCTAAAATCTAAGAACTTTGAGGACTGGGAGTCTGTCTGCATGGTTCCTGAGCCTAAGCCAAGCATCTCAGAAGCACCTGGCACATAAAAGGCGCATATTTACTAGAACTAACTAATAATGCTCACTCCGGTTCTTTGCTGACTGGCCTTGAGAAGCCTGTTCACCACTCTGTGCCTCCCTGGTTTACAAGGCGAGGTTTCTAAGACTGGGCGCCCCTCCAAGGCTGGATAAGGTCATGGACGGATGTGACAGAGCTTTGCAACCCATCGAGCAACCTGCAGAGGTGTCAGCCCCATCTGGCTCTGCAGAAAGGGACATGCACGAGAGGGAAGGCGTTCATGCACCCCAAGGAAACAGCCTTAGCTGCCATTGCCACAGGCCATCCTGCTGAGGTGCCCATGTGCTTTCCATTTTCACCTCTGCCTCTGCCCTGGCCCGGCCTTGGAGACCCCTCTGCATTTGTTGTAGACAACCCTCATCCTGACCCTCACCACCAGCCCACTTCCCAGTTCTCATGGGCCGAGGACCAAGGACACTAAGGACCCTTTCTCTTCCAGCATCTCCTCCGAGCCAACTGAGCCCAGCCAGCTGCCTGAATCGACCCCTGCCCATCTCACTCTGGGTCTTGTCTCTGCCCTCAGCTCTCTCTCCTCTGAGCCTCCCATGTGCCCTGGCCCTATCCATACACCTGCCTCCAAACCTCTCTTGTGGCTTTATTTACCAGCAGGAGTTGATGTGCTCCCTTTTCTCCTTTTCTCAGGGTCACCCACCACCACATTAGCACCTAATAAGTCCCTTTGCCCCACACAATGCACGGTGACATTGTGTCTCTGGAGAATGGGGAAGAACGCACTGACAATAGACAGGGCTGAGGGGAGCAGGGGAAGCGGGCATCTGGCACTGCCTCAGTTTCCTTCTGCTTCTGGGAGGCTCCAGAGCCCAGGTGCTCTAGGTTCTCCACGCCGCACACCCTGCCTGCCTGTCTGCCCAGGATTGATGTCTGGCCTTTGCAGCGAGGGCCTTGGGCTCCCTGGGAAGCAGGGATGATCAGAAAAACAAGATCCGGACATCAACAGCCGCCACACGGGATTCTCAGAAGGCTAGAGAAATGTCACCTCCCCAGTCTCAGGCCATGAGAGCCATTTATCATCCTTACTGTTGGGGAGCAGCCCCAAGAAGCAGCTGACCTTGAGGAAAGAGAGAATTACTCACTGGGGACCTGCTGGGGTGTTGAGGGGGACAGAAACATGAGAGGACAGCTACAGCCAGGTGAGGGGACAAAGTTTAGGCTGTTGGAGGGGACACTGACTGGAGGACAGTGTGTTTATAGGCCTGGGTGGCACCAAAGGCCCTGTCACTGCCAGGAAAGCCCTGGGGAGACCCCTTGGGGGGAAATGGCATCCAAAGTGTACATAGAGGACCAGAGAGGCTAGAAGGACCTATCACAGAGACAGAGGTAATAGTCTTTGTGTCCCAAAGTCCAGTCCCCTGCCCTCAGGTCCTCCTGACAATGGAATCTAAGCTGCATGCCTGACTGATGACCCAAATCCACACTCACCAGGGCCATTGGCAGGGAGGCCAGAGCCTTTAGGTAAAGATCTCGATGTTTGTGAAGGTGTTTCTAGATACTTCCTTGGTGTTTCTGCTTCCAGCCACACATCCTGTGGCTGTCTGCACACCTATCCATTTCCCGCATCTTCACAAACAGGTACATACCCTCGTTTCCACATACAAATATACTCACATCCAGTATTTTAGGAACTGAGATAGCTAAAGGCAGTACTTCTCAGACAGGTGATCACATGTGCTCAGCACACTGCCATGCCGAACCTGCTCTGGGACACCCATGTGGACATGCAGCCACATGATGACTGCAACAGGCACTGGGATATGACAGAGAATAAGGCCAACCCAGAGCCCTGCCTTCAGGGGGCTGATATACTGTAGCACCAACTGTAGAAAGGCACATATATGTCCTCTGACCCATGCACACAGCCTCCCTCCACACAAGCAGGTGCCCACATGGACACTGTGCATAGGTGCTCATGTAACCCACAGGCATTCACTGAGCATGGGCTCCATACATTCCTGGAATTACATTCCTGGAAGAATACTCCATACTGGAGATCACGCAGGTGAGCAAGAGCATCAGGGTTTCCACCCTCATCACACACACGCACACGTGTGCGTACACAGCCACACACACCCACACGCAGATTTTAAATACAGATCCCAAGTTGAGGTATTTTTAGGAGGCTCTATAAAAGAGCTCATTTAGAATGAAAGCCCTTCCAAGTTCAAAGTCAGATCCATAGACTGTCCATTCCTCTACCTGGCTGTGTGTCCCTCTCTCTTCAACATCACCTTACCTCCAGCCCAACCTATTGTGGCCCTGGAATAATTAAAGTGCCAGAGGAAGGGCTGCCTACCTGCAGCCTTGAGTGCCCACCCACTTGAGGATGCTCAAGACATCTCCCAGACTCCCCACCTCCAGGACAGGAGCCAGGCGTGGCCCGGCAGTCAGAGATTTTTGCTGAGACATTATATTACCACCGAGCCTGCTCCTTCCAGACAATTTTTTTTTCTTCTGCTTTTGCTTTTAAAGAATCAGAAATAACTTGGCTGTAAAAATGTGCTTTGGGCAGAGAGCTAACTCCCAGGGTCAGAGCCCAGGAGAAGATTTCTGCTACACAGTTTCAGGGAAAATAGCAGGCGCTCAGCAATTTTATTTTCCAAGGGATGGAAAGAAATACAATTGGAGTGGATTTAGGGCTTCACGGGGCTCCTCTTCAGGTCGTGTTGTGTGTGTGGTTTCTTTTTCCCCCTGATGGAGAGCGCTGTGTCAGAAAAAGCAGGCAAAGGGGAAGTCTGAATGCTGGATCTGCTGTCTAGCTCCACAGGAGACCTGGGCCCCATTGCCCCAGGAAAGCAGGTGATCCAGGGTGTTGGATTTGGAACCACAGGCCCAGGTTTGGATCTCAGCTCTGCCTTGTGTTGGCTATAGAAGGAAGATTTAATACTAATATTAATACTAATACTACTATTAATAATAATCAAAATAATTCTGTGCCTCAGTTTCCTCATCTGGGAAGTGGGGGGAAATAATAGCACCCTCCTTCTAGGGTCACCATGAGAATTAAACATGTCTACATTTTATATGCAGTGCACGTGGAAGAGGAGGACTGACCAGTCCTCAGCAGGTGTGGGCTGGGTCAGCCTCCTGTTCCCTGGCTGTGGCCTGCAGCTCTCTGCCCGTGGGATGATGGATGGACATCATCCATGAGGGTGGAGCCCTTCTAGCCAGCCCTACTGCAGACAGCAAGGCCCAGGTCCAGATCCTTGAGTGCCACTCCATCAGCCTGGTATCTCACAGGTGACATCCTCCACAGAAAAAAGGGCAGCCACTGCTCACCCTTCTGGGTCCTCTCCCCACCCTTCCTCACCTGGCTCTGTGCCCAAGAGGCTGGTCTCTAAAGTCTGTAGTCCCTGAGCCCCCTGGCCTTCATTGCCAGCTGGGCTTTGCCCACGGAAGAGGCAGCAGATGAGCGTCAAAGGACAGGGGGCGCTGAGTCTGGGCATCTTGCTCAGCACCTCGGTTCTGCTCCCTACTCACCCCTCCAGGCCTGGGGCAGGCAGTTGAGGGTTTCCCTCCAGGCTGTCTCTGTGGGCCCCATGTCCCTTGTTGATTCTGTCCACTCTGCTGCACCTTGGTGAACAGTCCCTTCCTTAAGTCTTTTGGAGAAGAGCGAAAGTAGCAGAATACAAGAAAGTCATGGTGTACACAAAAGTTTTTGTACAAAGATGTCTATCACAGTATTGTTTATAATACCCACCCACCCCCCAAAAAATAAAGAAAGCAAGCAAGCTAGATGCCCTGCTTTTGGGCACCAGGTAAGTCGACCACAGTGACCAGTTGGTGCACTGGGAGGCAACTTCTGTAGCCACCATAAATGTTATAAATGTGTGTGTCTGATTGATTGATTGATTGACTGATTTGGCTTTGCCTTTATCTTAGATCAATTGGCTAATTAGTTTAACCAGGCGAGAGGTGCCATCTGACACATCATATCACCCACTTTACACAGAGCACAAATGTGAAACTTACTAAACTTTTTATAATTTGAATGGCAAGGCGAAAACTTTAAGTACTGGGGAGTGGACCCATGGGTGCTCTACCACTGAGCTACATCCCCAGCCCTTTTAGTTTTATTTTGAGAGAGGGTCTCACGAAGTTGCTCAGGTTGGCCTCAAATTTATGATCCTCCCACCTCGGCTTCTGAGTACCTGGGATTACAGGTGTGAGCCACCACCTCCAGCAATAATAAATCTATTTAAGAAGCTTATACATTGATGAAGGGATCTGAAGGCAGGACTATAGCCCCATCAAGAAATAAGACAGGAGTCCAGATGAGAAGATTGGCCGGCAAGTAGTGACAGAATATTCTGGACAGCAAGACTATACTAGGGAAGATAAATGGTGAATTCTGGGGACCACAAGCTATATAGGGCCTCCAGGTCAGGTCATAAATTTGGGAAGTGATTTTCATGGGGTGAGGGTGTGCATGTGGGTGATGTGAGTAGAGGTGGGTTGTGGAAAATAGATGGAGCAGGAGGAAAGGGTGGCACAAGCCCGGTCGAGGGGCACAGTGGGAGAGCAGGAGGGAAACGCGCAGATCCATCACTAACCTGGAGAATCGGGAAGACCATCACTTAGTAGCAGCACTGGATGGACTGGGGTGTGGGAAGGGGACTGCCAGCAATGACCCTCAGCTCTGGCTGCTGCAGCTGGATAGAGGGGGCCATTCACTAGGGTAGAGAATGCTGGAGGAAGACCACTGACGTTGGTGCTCCCACAGGTTCTGTCAAGGCCAGGTGGCACTTCTCGGGCATCTGAGAGGGGATCTAGGGTTGACAGCTGAAGATGCAGGCAGGAGTCCAAGAGGGACCTCTGGGTAGGAGAAGCATGCTTGTGGAGAATCCACATGGGGAGAGAAAATGAAGACCGAGTGTGGATGAGATCACTAGGGAGAGCCTGGGGGACGTGGCTTTGCAGAGTCCCACACCAGTAAGTGTAAAAGTGCAGCCTTAGACTCAGGAGACACTGCATCCCACCACTGCCTCACGACAGGGCATGTGGCTTTCCTCTATAAAAGAGGAAGTGGAGAGTAAGCCAAATGCCTCCAAGAGAGAAGTCAGATGAGAGGACATCACAAGGCTCCTTGCATTTAAATACGTGGAGGCCACCGGTGACCCTGGAAAGAGCCCCTGCGTTGGAAAGGCAGAGCAAAGGCCATTCAAAAAGAATCAAGGAATTGAGACATGGAGGGGGAGAAGGCAGCCAGCTCTAAGACATGTGTGCAGGATTGGGGAAGGACAGGCAGGTGCCGAAGGGCTGTGGGATTAAGGAAGGAGAAAGGTTTGGTTCCAAGAATGAATGTGCTCAGGGTCAGGGGTAGGGCTTCCCTCAGGAAAGACCAGAAGCACACAGCAGGAGAGACCTGCCGAGAACCACACTCCAAAACTGGCCACCATCTGGCCCATGAGGGACGCCCATAACTTAGAGGGTAGATGCTGGATTCTGAGGTAGGTCCTGGATTCAGGCATTCAGTAGCTGTGTAACATTGGGAAAGTGACTTAACTTGTCTGAACTTTAGTTTCTTCATCTGTAAAGCAGAATATGGAAGGAGCTCTCCTAAGCATTAAAGAAAACACTACCTAGCAAGTGCTTAGCACAGTCCCTGCAACATACTAAGCGCTCCAAAGTGTGTCTCTAACCAATTTTCCAGTCACAATAAAATAGCCACTGTCATCCTAGAGAACTGGGGCTACAGGTAGTCCAGAACCTCCTACCCATGGAAATCCACTTGAGCCAAGGACAGTGAAGATGGGAACGGTGAGGAAAGCTAAAGGAAGGACACCTGGATGGGGCTGAACCTGCAGCCCAAGCACAAAGCAGATGCTGTCACCAGATGGAGAAGCAGGCGTGGGGCAAACCAACGCCCTTTTCCATTTTCAAAGCCCCTTTGCCTACACCATCGCATTTGCTACGACAGCAGGTCTGCTTGGCCTGCCTTGAGTTACAATTCCTGAGGGCACCCAGGGGAGTCGTCAGTGCAGCAATGGGTCTGCAACTAGGGTCCCTGGTCCCCAGATCAAAGCTGTTAAAGACCGCGCTGGCTGACTAGGAGAGCTAGTGAGCTTACTGTCAAAGCCATTTCCCCTGAACCCTCGCCAGGGTGTGTGACCAGGAAACCTGGATGGCCCCGGGCAGAAAATGGTGCATAAGACAGGCCTGCATTTTTACAGGAGATGGTACCAGATCTCCCTGGTGCCGACAGCATCTGAGATTGTTTGTAATCTGCCACAGGGGACCTCCAGGGGTTCTGCCTGGGTGGAGGTGGGGGGCGGGGCTAGCCAGCTTGATCCCTAACTGGAGAAAATCGCCTCCTGGTGAGTGTAATCACCACTTTCCACAAGGAATTTCACCGTGCGTGTTCACTTGCTTTCTAATCATCTTCTAAATATGCATTTTCACGTTATACCCTAATGGCACCCAGAGAATCATTAGGATCTGTTGGGACCGTAATCCATGGTTTCGGAAGTATGTAATTTCGCTGCATGATGCAGGTTTCTAAAAGTCCACAAATAACCATTTATATGATAAAGTCATAGTTCCAAAGTCAATTACAGCTAAGGCTGGAGAAAATTCATTTCCTTTTTTGACATTTAAAATGTAAAATCAGGAAGTTGCCACACCAAAGCATCCCCTCGCCTGGGAAGGAGGCGGGCAGAGAATCGAGTCCCTCCCCTTGGGAGGAGCTGTTTTGGAATCCCTTAGAATGATTGACAGGGAGCCTTTTGGAACCTCTGAGCAGCCTGGGTCCACGGCCTTTAGGGTGGCATTCAGTGGGGTTGGCTGTGGGACTTCACCTCACACAGGGATGACTCTTTCCCCCACATCTTGAGGTCAGGCATACCCACAGGGATTGGAGGTCCTGGCTGGGACTCCCCAGAGTGGTCATCCTGGACATGGCTGACTCCACCACCTGGCCATGGAGGGACTCCAATGATCTAAACAGGAGAGGGTGTGGCAAAGGTGTCTGCTAGAGCAGTGACCCAAGTCATTCCCCATCTCAGTTCCCAGGATCCTGTAGCCTGGGTCGGAGCTCTCTGGGTCCCCAGTAAGGAGCTGGAACCAGGGCCACCACATGAGGACCAGGTGCACCTTGGAGAGTATATCATTCTGGCACCCTCCCAGGGCAGATAAGGAAGAAGGAAAGCTGTGACCAAGGTCACACAGGTAGGGGGCAGCAGAATGGGTACAGAACCTCAAGCTGCTCCCTCTGAGGATAAGCTTGTTTTCATGAACCTGGAAGCCCCCTCCACCACCATGGGTTTATTCCAACGGCTGAATAAAAATCCAGATAGATTTGCGTTTCCTGTTCATGCAGAGATTTGTGCAGGAACTTAAATTGAAGGCAGAGTTCGGACCAGAATGGACCTGCTGGCTCTCTGAAGCATGAATGGAACTATTTTTAAAAAGAAGAAAAAAAGGATACCCCCAGAAACAACACTCACTCGAGCCAAACCTACATCCTACATCATATATATTCTAGAACTGTGAAACTAGAAAGTGTGGAGCCCCGAACTGTTCTCCAAGCTAAACTGGTACTTCATTCAGTTGGCATCCAGGACCACGAGCAAGGTGTACTTGGTCTCTGGGAAGGTGCTGGCAGGCTGGCCGGATCCCAGACACATACTTACATGCCCAGAAAATCAGACTATGGGATGCTTGGCCCCAGCTCTGCAGCCTCATTGTCTCAGGCCTATTAGAAGATGCCTCTCCCAAGATGTCATTGTCCCCAAACTTGGGATAAGCCATGCCTCACTAAGGAGCCCAGTTTGGAGGTCAGTGAGAAGTGCACAGTTAGGGTTTGAAGTTCTGGTCCACACACTTCCAGTAACAAGCTCTTATGGTTTGGATGTGAACTGTCCTTGAAATGTTCATGTGCTGAAAGTCCCATGTAGCAAGGTTCAGAGGTAGGCCTTTAAGGAAAAAATTGGATTAGAAAAGCTGTGACCTCATCAGTGGATTAATCCATTGATGATTAATAAATGGATTGATAAATCAAATGGACTACTGGGTAATAACTGTAGGCAGGTAGTACATGGCTGGAAGAAGGTCACTGAGAGCATGGCCTTGGACTCTATCTGTCTCTGGCCCCTTCCTCTCGCTGCTTCCTGGCTACCATGGGCTGAGCAGTTTGCCTCCTCCCTGGGTGCACATCAGTGTTCTGCCTCAGCTCAGGCCCAGATCAAGAGGGTGGGCCGACCATGGACTGAGACCTCTGACACCATCAGCCCCAAATAAGCTTTTCTTCCTCTAGCTTGTCTTTAGCAGGTATGTTAGCCATAGCAATGGAAAACCAACACATTATCTTTGAGAATTTCGTCAACTCCTGGACCCTAAGATTCCGCTTCCTTAGCTGTCAAATCGCACTGCCCCTACTTTACCTGGGGGTATATAGCTGGGAAAAAAACAAAACAAAACACTGTAGTCTACAAACATTTTACGCTTAATGTTTGTAAAAGAGAACACCATTTTCAAATTATAAAATACAAAATAGCTCATGTGCCATTATTAATCTAGAGAGTGTGGCAACAATGAGCCAGGTAATTAGGTTGAAGTGGTGTTGATCCTGTTTCCGCTCCCTGAATTGAGTGACGTCCTCAGCCCCGGATTTGGAGGCAGGAGCCTGGAGTCTGATGCCTGCTCCACTCACCTCAGCATCTCTGCTAGACCGTAGGAGCCTTGACTCATCCTGCACATGGTAGGTTCTTAATAAACCTCTGCCAACATGTCAAACTTTCCCTGAGCCAGAGTAATATTGCCTTGGTTTAGTTCATGATCTAAAAAGGGATTCTTCCCCCGGTCTTCCATGCCCTAGCAAAACACAGATGGGATTTTGATTACTACGTTTATTGAACGCTTGTTCTGTGTCAGACACGGCGCTAAACCTGGAACACACAGCAATCTTCACAAAAGCTTGCTAAGAAGGGTGGGCTCTTTAGAAACTGAGGCCCAGAGAAGCTAAAAGACAGAGGCTGGGTAAGCGGGACACTGGAGTTGGGCTGAGCATGGGGGACTCCAAAGCCCCCCCCCCTTTTTTTTCTGTACTAGGGATTGAACCCAAGGGTGCAAAACCACTGAGCCACATCTCCAGCCCTTCTGAATATTTTATTTAAAGACAGGGTCTCACTGAATTGCTTAGGGACTCGCTAAGTTGCTGAGGCTGGCTTTGAACTTGTGATCCCCCTGCCTCAGCTTCCCCAGCCACTGGGATTACAGGAGTGCGCTACCGCGCCTGGCTCCAAATCCCCTACCCGTGACCTCAGTGCTGGGCAGGTCCTTGGGACCCTCTGATCCTTGGTTTTCTTATCTGAAAATTGGTAAGACTGAAGCCTTTCACTTGTTTAAAGAGCAAATAGGGACATAAAAGAAAAATGCCTAGTGCAGGGCCTGGCACACTGTAAGCACCAAGAAAGAAATGTTGGTAACATCTTGTTTTGTTTGGATTTGATTTTTCGGTCATGCCTCTGGGGGATTCTTAATAGCCTACTCACAAAATGTTCAGTTCCTGAAGGGTTTCGGATTCTATCTGAATCTGATTAAACCTCAAGCCAAAGCGCGGAGACAGGCGTTCTGACTCTGATGCCATGACGACAGTAAGATGAATAATGACGAACACATGTGGGCCTTTTCGGAGCCAGACATCATATACATGTTGTTATCAACCTCCAGGCGGGAGCCTTTCTCATTGGACAGGCAAGGAAACGGAGCCATGGCATGAGCCAACAACTTGCAGCACAGCGCAGCTGGGGAGTCAAGGCAAGAAGGCCCTCCACCAGCTGTCACTGTGGGCTACTGCCTGCTCCCGAGCCCTGCTTCCTCCTAGACTTGACCATCTCTGCAAAGTGACAGGCCCAGCGGCTGGCCTTGGGCCACCTGTGAATCCCAGCTACTGTTTTGCGTCCTCAGGACCTGCCTGGCATGACAGCAGAGAAGCTTTAGCCCTGTCCTTCATGCTGAGGTTCTCTGGGAGGGGAAATTGCTGCCATTTTCCGAGCAGGAAGAAATCATTTCTAGGCAGCATCTCCATGTGGTAGGACAACAGCCAGCTTGGGAGACAAGAGAAAAACAGAAACAGAGCCCCCTTGGGTGGGCAGGGGCAGGGGCCCACTGGGTTCCGGCTCATAGCTTCCAGCTCAGTCAAGTTAAGAGATGGTTTTTCTGTTTATAAAAACCAAAACAGATGCTTGGCATTTAGTTGAGCATATCTTCAGTGGCAGAGGCTTGTCAACTGCTAGACCACAGAGGTAGGGCTAGGGAACAAGAGCCCTGGAGAAGCCAGTGTGCCTGGGAGACAGGACACTGTGGCCATTATTTGTTTGCAAGCTCAAGTGTTCAATAATTATTCATTTAAGGGGATAAGGCAGAACTGCTGAGGAAGTCATTAACCACAGTCTTTCATTTAATACATAGTTTTGAGCGTCTACTGAATGCTAGGCACTGTGATCAACAAACAAAACAGAAGGATTCCTGCCCTTGTGGACCGACCATTCCATGGGCAGCAGCTGGATCACAGTAAATGAAACAAACAGCTAATTATACCATCTGCAAAGATGATACATGCCAAAGAGAAAAATAAAACCAGAAACAAGGACAGGGAGGCCTGAGGGCAGGGGTGGTCAGGAAGGTCTCACAGAGATGGGGACAAAATCAAGGGGAACATCCCAAAGAGGATGCCCCAATTGAGTTTTCAAAAATGAAATGCCACCAAGAAGAGGGGAGAGGAGGGAAATCCTTCTGGCAGAAGGAGCAGTGTGTGGAAAGGTCCGGGGGTCTGGAAGCTCAAGGAGACTGAGGAGCTACCAAGAGGAGGGATCTCACCACCAGAAGGGACATGGGAGGGGTGGGAGGTGGCTAGGTCAGGAGGGGCAGGTATGCCACTCTAAAGCCTGAGCATCAGCCAGCAAGCTTGGGAAACCTTGGAGGATTTGAAGGAAAGAAGTGGCACAATCCTGTTTCAATAGGATCCAATGAGAGCTGGATAGGAGAAAGCTCTAGGAAAATTCTGGATAGCATTCCCAAGGAACCCACCACAGAACCAGACGTGAAAGAAAGGGGTCCAAACAGGAGCCAAAGGGTTTGTGTGAAAAGAAAAATAAACATACATTTATATATGTTACATTCTTTATATATACTTCATACATTTGTATTTATGCCACATATAGGCACATCAGTGTTGCTATTTACCCCAAAGGGAATATACATGTAGGTGTGTGTATACATGAAGGTAGAGGATCTGAGAAGGTCTGTCTGCAAATGAAATTTTGACTTAACTTTTTAAGATGTTAAAAAGTTGACTTTGCGTAGAGTGCAGTGGTGCACACCTGTAATACCAGTGGCTCAAGAGGCTGAGGCAGGAGGATGGCGAGTTCAAAGCCAACCTCAGCAATTTAGCAAGACCCTAAGCAACTTGGTGAGACCTTGTCTCAAAATAAAAAAAAATATAAAGGGCTGGGGATGTGGCTCAGTGGTTAAGCACCCCTGGGTTCAATTGTGGATACTAAAAAAAAAAAAAAAAGTTGACTGCCAGCTTCAGCATTTTAAAACTAACTTGACCACACACACTTTTCCCTTCCTTTCTCCCCCACCCTCTACATGCCTGTTAACCACTTAGTAAAGCAGCAGATCCGTTCAAATGCTACCAGGTAGCTCCCATTTCCCAAAGCGCATTTCTTTTCCTTATGCAGCACCCGTGCCCCACGTGTCCTTTGCTGGAGAGCTTATTTCTAGAACTCTCCAGCAGCAGACCCCAACCCTGGCTGGGGCAATCACCTGGATGACTCCCAGTCTGCCCAACCTGCTGCAGGTGAACACAAAAGACGCAGCCGCTCTCCAGGAGGTCAGCATAATCCAAATCAGCAGATAATCCAAAGCTATTTATTTTTGGCACCCTTAAGTAAGTTTATTTTTTCCTTCAGCATTAGCTTCCTAATTCGGCCGCACACAGACACATGGTAGAAGGAATTTGCCATTTCTGAATATCGGCTGAATGAAGCAAGTACAGGGCCCCAGAGACACCTGGGAAAGCTGACTGGGAAAGGGTGCACACGGCGTGGCCCATCTCCTCCCTCAGCTGCATGTGGGAAGGACCTCCAGACTGGACACTGGTGCTCATCCGGTCCCAACAGCACCCACCAGAAGACAATGAGAAGCATTGAGATGTAGAGCTAAGAGTGTGTGAAGGTCACATGGACAGAAGTCGCTGAAGTTCTTGGTATCCTGCCCACACATCTCCCCGTGACTTTTCCATAGCAGTGCCTGACCCCAGCTGACTGTCAGCCACTGCACTTGTCCCAAGATAGGCCCAAAGTGCCAGAAAATTAACACTCCCCATTCTTAGCCCAAGCCGGTAGAGCCAGCTCAGGAACATCAATACTCCTGCCCACTCACCTCTGGGTGGTGTGATTCTGAAGCTTGTGGCCTCACTGGCTCCCAGGAATTAAGCTCCAGTTGCCACTATGGCAGGTGGCCACCTTTCCTGGGCCACCCCCGGCCCCCACTCTTTGCACTATCTACTCATGTAAACCAAGCTCCCAAATAAAATACTTACACTCAAATCCTGGTCTCACACTAAGACCCCTGATAAGAGTGACTTAGCATGGACCAAGTCTTCCGAGTCATAGGACAAGGCACATAAACCCACTCTGCATGGTTCTGTTGGATATCTTGACATGCTGGATAAACCTTGAACCTTTGTTGTTATCCACCCCCAACCAAGTAACAAGGGTCACCAAGCAGACTTCACTGGGACCAAAATGTCCACAAAGAGGCAGGAAGGAGAATTCTGAGAGAGAAAGAAAAGAGGCAGCTTTCTAAAGCCCCTCAATGCAGAAGCTCAGCCTGCACAGCTTGGGGGAGGCCAAGAAGGGGTCACCTGATTTAATTCACAGGAATCCCCAGCCAATGCCACCTGTTTTGCTAATTAGAAAATTACCTGCCCAGAGGGTCCTCCCTTAGCCTCTGCCCATCCTCTTGCTGACACCGGGCCAGTTTGGCCTCCCTGACCTCTCCCCAACTGTCATCTCTCATACACACCCACTCCACGCTGGTCATATCTGCTGCCACTCAAGTCTCAGGTTCCTGGAAGGATCAGGGGGTGGCCAGGAACTGCTGGGGATGAGCCAGTCTCCAGTCCGAGCCTGGCTTGCTGAGTCACCTTGGGAAAACACCTCCACCTCTCTGGAACTCTTTCTCATAATCCGAAGAGCAGGGAAAGGATCTTCATACTAGGAATGTCACAGCCTCACCCAGGAGGAGGCTCCACTCCTCCCAGAGCTATTATTTACTGAATGTCTGCTTTGCACCAGGCCCTGTTCTAGGTACTTGGAATGTCCTGGTGAATAAATCAGGGGAAAAGTCCCTGCCTGCAAAGGAATTATGTTGCTGTCTAAGAGATCAGAGCTTGCAGGCTCAGGATGTGGCTCAGTGGCAGAGAATTTGCCTAGCATGCATGAGGTCCTGGGTACCATCCTCAGCACCACAAAAAAAAAAAAAAAAGCACTTGATGGAAAGGACAGTCCTGTACCCTGTGATCCAGGTGCTCTAATGAGAGGAGCACTTGGACTTCCTCACCCTAGCTCCCCACTGCCACCAAAGATTACCTAATGCCCTAAGTCTCAGCCTAAATCTATTTGGTGGAATTAATACACAGTCTCCAAAAGAACTCGGCTGCCAAGTAAGAGTTCATTATCAGGAAGTAAAAGCTCAGTTACTCTACTCAGCATTCAGGGGAGATGAAGGTATGGTTCCAACCCAGGCTACGCAAGACACAGACAGCCCAGGATGGGGAGGCCAATCCCTCAAAAGATGCACCTCCTCCCACTGCTCCAATCTCAGACAAAATCAGGCTGCTCCATTTGAGCTTGAACCTGAGCAGGCGCTGTCTGCTGTGGACCCAGGACAAGAGCAGAGAATGCTCTTGGGTTTCTTTCCACCCACATAGACTGTTCTCCCTGTGGATCACCATGTCCCTGCTGGGCTCTGGCACCTTTATCCAACCAGGAACCCTGCCCCTGATACCTCCTGCCTCAGGTGTGCGTGCACAGCAGGAGGCACATTCATTCAGATGGTATTTCGTGCAAAGCCTCATTAGAGAGTTAGTAAGCAGCCTCCCCCCGCACATATACCCACCAGCAGCACCCACGCCATGGCAGAGCTGGGGAGAAGGGTTTATGGGATTAGCACACCTTGGGATCATCTCTGCTCAATTAAGGCAGACAACTAGGTGATAACAACAGAGACGAGATCACTCAACCAAGGCTCACATGAGCTAAGAAGGGAGCAAGGGTAGACCAGGCCAACTCCCTTGCCCCAGCCCCCAGGCTGACTGCTCATCCCCTTAGCAAGTAGAAACAGGGGGTGACACATTGCCATCAGTCAGCCTGGCTTCTAGTCCCAGTCCTGTCCCTAATTTGCTCTGCAACCATGAATTTAGTACCTAGCTTTCTCTGGGCCTCAGTTTCTTCAGCTATCAAATGATAAGATTGGACCAGATGACAAGGACAGTCGGGAATACTTACTATGTGCTGAGAACTGCACCCTGCGCTAGACATTTTTCAGGGAGCCTCTTATTTTATCCTATGCTGATCTTTTTTTTTTTTTGTCTCCTGCTTTCTCTTCAGTGCCTGGCCCATAGTTGATGACCAATAACTATTCACTCTGTGAGTTCTTCCAACAACTTTCCAGAGGGGGAACCTGAGGCACAGAGTGTGGGTGAGTTGGCAAGCTCCCCAAGCCAGATCTGAACCTGGTTCTAAACCTGCACACTCACCTCTTTTGCTGCCCCTTCCCTGGAAGGCCTACTGAGTGCAAATGTCAAACAAGGCAGAGTCCTGCTCCAGTGCAAAGGCCAGCCCAGCCCAGGGTGGGCGCCTAGCAAACGCCCACATCATTCTCTAATGTCCCGGCACCAGTGGCCCCACAAGAGCCCTCCTTGAGCTCGTACAGATAAGACAACACAAGTACAGTGAGCCCTCACTCATTCTCATTCACTCCATACATACATTGAGTGCCTACTGTATGGCAGGCTCTGAAAACCCAAGATAAACAGGACGCTGTGTCTGCATGGCAATGCAACCAGACGAGTGCTCATGGAGAACGGAGGCCTGCAGGGAGCTGGGAGCAGGCAGGAGGCGGTCAGGTGGGTGTGGGAGGCTGGGGGACAGCAGAACCAGGCGGAGGGAGCAGAAATGAAGAGCAGGGCGGCAGAGCATCCAGCACCTTCAGCAGGCTTCCCTGAGCCCTGGAGAGCCGCAAGGGCAGATGGGAGGGAACCCGGTGGTGCCAGCCTAAGAAGAGGTAGTGCTTCTGCAGGGGTGGAACTCACTATTTGGAGCAGACATTGAACTCAGCATTCTCCATAAATTATCAGCTTTGTTCACTGCCGTATTTGCAATATTTAGAACAGCGTCTGATGCCTAGGAGGTGCTCATACTTCAAGTGAATGCATGAGTGATTCAAATTCTCCCCAAGTTTCAGAGAAGTGAAATGATTCGTCTGTTGATAATCAGTGGGACCAGGATTCAAACACTGGCATGGCTCCCAATATCTCATTCATGTTCTTTGCTACAGGACTTTGATGCTCCTTCCATAAAGAGGCAGAGTATATCCCTCCATTCTTTGACTTGGAACTTGGCCATGTGACTTGCGCTGGCCAGTAGAACACTGTAGAAGTGATATTGTGCCAGCTCCCAGCCTGCGCCTAGGCTTCAGGAGGCCTCACGGGGTTTCTCCTGCATTTGTGTACCTCCACCAATGCATGACAAGAACGTTCCTGGGCTAGCCCACGTTCCTCTCTCAGGAATAATATGGGACGTCCCCCACCAGCTCTCCAGCCTAGCCGCGCTCAGTGCTGCTGCTGCAGACGTGGGGTACTGGAGTGGCGCGTCACCCAGTATCCGCTAACAAGCACCGCAGGTCTGTTTCCATCATAGAGCAGGAAAGCTGATATATCAAAGGTGCCCTGATAACAGCGGATGCAGGTAAGGCCAGGGCAGGGCAGGGAGGAAATAGTTCTCAGAGGAGGAGCCTGCAGAACTGCAGCAGAAATAATGAACGGTTCATCATTCATTCAACAAACACTGTGTGCACAGCATCGTAGGCACGAGAAGTGTTCAGACGAGACAGGAAGAGCATACCAGGCAGAACAAAGAACATCTACCAGGGCACAGTGGTCCCAGTCACAGCCTGGCACATCTGGAGAGAAAGGATAGGTGGACCAAGAGGGGGACAAGCCTGCAAACCCAGGCAGGCCGGGTGGGGGTGTTGGGCTTTCTCTGAGGTGATGGAGACCCTTCAAGGATTTGAAGAAATGCAATGATGAGACTCAGCTTTGGGTTTAGACAAAACTCACTGGCAGCCATAAGAACTGGTCAGCAGACAGTTGTGACTTCTGGCAGTGATGAAGGGGTGGGGACACCAGCCAGCAGCTATGACAGGGCTAGAGGAGGAGGTGCTGGGAGGAGGTGTCAACAAGGCCATCCTGGTGTCCAGCTTAAGCAACTGAGTGCCAGGTTGTGGGAAATAGGAGGAGTCAGTTCTGGGGTCTGAGACAACACTGGGCCAGGTTGCTTCCCGGGAGGAGCCTCCCCTTGCTTTGCTGACTTGGGTCCTGCCCCACCACCCAGCCATCTCTCCACCCAGCCCGAGACACTTGGCTTCCTGTCCTTCCTGTTCACGCCATCTCCCCCCGACAGGTCCCCTAACGGTCTCTGGGGTTCATGCACTCCAGGGAGGACAGGCCTCCAGTTTTGTGCTCACTACTTAAAGAGAGAGGAGGCTCTGTGGGCCAGGGCAGGGGGGCAGCAGGGAGAAGGAGGGGCAGGCGGCTGCCACACCTGAGTCTGTTGATGCTTGGCCTTGAATATGACCAGGGAGGCTGCCAGACCCGTCCCCAACTCCCTTGGAACATCCTCAAGGGGGCAGTACCCAGCTACCAGGTGCAGGGCAGGGGCAGGTCATTCTTTCCCCGGGAGGGAGGGAGGTAGAGAACTTGGCCCATCAGACAGACTCAAACAGAGCAGGAGGAGAAGCTGGTAGAGAGTCGGGAGTGGACAGACGCTGAGTCCTTCAAAGACAGAGCCACTATAACCAGAGAGATACACAGCTAGAATCAGGAGGGACTGTGGAGCCGGAGGAAAGGAGAGAGGGGGGCACTGCAGAGGGTGGGCTCTGGGGCTGAATAGGGAAGAGGGGAGGGAGGGGGATGGAAGATGAGCGGGCGGGGATTCTCTCATCTAATCCATCAGCAGCTAAGGAGCAGAACAGCCACTAGGACACCCCTCTCCGAAGGTCCAAGGCCCCCAGCCAGAGCCCCAGGCATCTGCAAGATGAGGCTGGGGCGACCAGAGAGAGGGGTTTCTTTGACAATTTGAAAGAAAATGGGCACAGCGTTCTAATACTAACAGCCTGTTATTAAAATCAAGTGCTATTTTGCAAAATGCATTTGCCAAGGAATCGCTAATTACAGGCAGGGCGCATTTCTGTGTGTTGGTGCAGATTAATCCTGAACGGTTTAAGCAGTCGAATTTTATACATATAATTATCATTCAAGATTCACAAAACAGCAACAAGATGCACTGGGGCTCTGCCCTTGAGGGACTGCATGGCAGGGAGTTGCAGGGGACGGAGGTGTCCAGACAGGGGGCTTCGGGCCCACGCTGGGCTGTGCTGAATCTTGCGTGGGCAACTTCACCCTGACCCAGCTCCTCTTATCCATTTCTAACTTGCCGGAACAGAACAGAATAGACACTGATGAGGGAGGGAGAAGCTGAACGCAGCCCACAGGAGAGCCGCAGGGGAAGCTGCACCCTGCCTGAGTGCGGCTCCACTCCAGAGGGAACTAGCTGTGGGGGCTTGAGGAACAGGGTGTGTTCCATCCTCCCAAGGTCTCAGTTTTTATCTGTGAAATGGGCTAGCTAAAGGGTTTCTCCAGACTGAGGCTAGAGGAAGGGGAGGAGTCTATATGGAGTCCTACGGCGCTGCTCAGCCTGAGGACTACCTGAAAACCAAGCAGCCTCCCGAGGGGCTGGGTCTCAGAGTGGGGTGTGGTGGGCAGGCTGCCGCTGCAAGGCATGCTGGGAGACTCTGCTGGGAGGGGAAGGTGGGGAAGCCTGTGTCAGGAGCAGGGGACACATGGAAAGCCACTTGGCAGCATGGGGCTGAGACAATGGCTCAAACCCAGACAGACGGGGCCTCAGGGTGCCCAGGGAGATGGTGTCACATGGACTTCTGGCAACATCCCGGGAAATGGAGGTCCATGGAACCAGAAGGCCAAGGGCCCCAGCCTACCACCTGAGGCCAGGCTTGCCTGAATGCTGTGGGGAGCTGTGAGAGGGAGGGACCCCACGGGGAGTCGGGAGGTGAAACCCGAGGTCCTGCCAGCCCAACAGGACACCTGAACTCCCCCTCCTTGCCCACCATTCCTTCAGAGCCCCTGCAGCAGGCCTGTGCCGGAATCCCAGGAACACTGGGGTTGGAAGCCCCTGGTGCAGCCCCTGGCTCAGCCCCTGGCTCAGCCCCAGGAGGCAGCATCTATGAGTTACCAAAGGAAAGAAGGAGGAGCAGGGATGAGGGCTGCTGCTGCTGCCCCTAGTCTTCTGAGTGATGGGCTAGAAGCGGGGTGGAGCTGCAGGAGGGGGACCCCACTGGATGTGGGTGCAGCGGCCTGGAAGGGGAGAGCAGGTGCCCAGCCCCTGCACCCAGCTTGGAAGTCTGCAGCAGAAGCCCCCAGAGAAGCTGAGTGTGTCACAGTGCTCTAGATGCGGTGAGTTGCCGTTGGTGTGAGCTTTGACTTTAGTTACAGTGGTCCTCTTTGCTTCAGAGGCTCCTGGGCCATCTGAAGCCCAGATGAACCAGACTATTCATCACTGAGTCCAATATCAATATCATGTCCCCAGAGGTGCCTGTTACATGTAGGTACTGCTCAGTGTGCAGTGAATTTGAACCCTCTGCGTCCTCCCTGTGAATGATGGCAGAGGACCCTGGCCTCCAGCTCTACCCCTCCAGACAGGCCCACCTTGCATCGCTCAGGTAACACAAGACCTTATTTTACCACAGACACTATGGATATTAGCTTCAGCTTAACCAAGCACCTACTATGTGCAGCCCAGGCCTAGGCACTGGGGTACATGATCTCACAAGAGCCGGGTACCACCATCAGCCTGTGCACTCCTGCAGAGAAAGGTCAAGCCCAAGGGCGTAGGGCAGTCCATGACGTTGCTAAGCCACTCCCACAGCAGGGCAGGGGTGCCACCCCCAGGTTCCTGAGTGTTTCTGTGAGTTGATTGACCCAAGACCACCCTGTTTTCCTCACAGCTGTGAACAGCAGGGGGCATGGGAAACCTGGGGTGCAATGGTCCCGAGCCTGGTTTTTTCTTAGCACACAGGAGAAACTTAAAAATGAAATAAAAACCACATCCCAACCTCGATACCTTAATCTGCCCAAGATACATGCAGATTTTGAAACAGAAAAAAATCCCACCAGGGTCAGCTCAGCTAGCCCTCTGCCTCCAACAAGTGTCCGGGAACCAGGATAGATCAGCTGGATTCCTGCTCTGGCCCAGGGACTCCACCTGTGACTCCACCAGGGACTCACCTGGTCAGCCGGTCATGCCCTTCTGCCTCCTCTCCCCACCCACGGCCCTCTTGTCTGTGTGGCTCTGGGGGAAGTGAAGCTTGGCTTCTGGTGTCCCCTTCTTGTCCCTTTTCCATCTTTTGGGGGCTGGGCTCATTGTGCAGGGGATCCCTGCTCCTCTGCTCTCTCCCTTCCCAGAAGCCCACTCTTGCTGTGTGGCCTTGGGCAAGTCACATCCCCTCTCTGAACTTAAATTCACCATCTGCACATTAGAGAGTTGGTATAGATGGACTTTAAGATGCCGTCCAGTTTCACCACCTGGGTTCCAAATCTGTGACAAGACAGTGTCCCACCTGGTCAGGCTTTGCTGTTCGTTGTCCTCTGGGGCCACACTGGCGTTTCTGGGAAGGGAGCTCTGGAGACAGGAGCATGCCCTGCTTGGAACTGTGCTCCCGCACCAGTCTCAGAAATCACCCCAGAGAGCACAGGGGCGGCTCTGCTGCAGGTTGGTGCACTAGGCAAATTACAGCCTCTCAAGGGTGCCTATGACAAATGACGACTAAATGGTTTGCTCTGCGTATGCAAATGAAGCCGCCGATTTACATTCATTTGCACCTGATGGGTGTCTGAAATGGATGGATTTGATTTGTGCTTGATCTGTAAGTGTCTAATTTATTAATCAATAAAACGTCATGTACAGGCACGAGGATCCCCGGTTCCAGCCGGCCTCCATATATATGTAAATAATGCAATCTCTCAATCGACTTGTTATGTAAATGTTAATATAAAACTGACAGAAATACGCATCTGCAGAACTTCAGGAGCAGAGCTGAGCTGAAATTTACACAGCTCCCTGCCCACCCTTTGCCCCCAGGCTCTTGTGGAGCCTCCATGGCTTGCCACACCTTCCTCTGGGGCTCCCTGCTGCCCAGGGGACCCTTCTCCAGAAGCCAGGTGCACGCTGGCTCTTCCAGCCCACACGCAGGGCTAGCCCTCCACCTGGACGATTTAAGCTTTCTCTGGTCCTGGAACTTCGCCTCCAAGAGCACACTGGACACAGTCTTTCCCCAAGTTCCCCTCTCTCCATTTGTGTGTCCTGAAACTGTCCCCCTCCAAGGACTAGCTAAATGTCACCACCTTTAACAAGCATGCACTTGAGCTCGCAGGCGCAGGAGTGGGTGTGAACACATCCAGCGTGGTCCAAGGCGAGTCTGGCCTTTCCCCAGAAGCAGGAAAGGCCCTGTAAGCCACAGTGTGCACATAGGCGACCCTCTGAAGTGCCAGACACTGTCTCTCCCTCTGCACTCCCCGAAGGACCACCAAACAAACCTCAGCAAAGATAGAAAACCAACCACAGCTTCTCGCTCCCCGTTCTGCTGTCCGCAGGAAGGCTCCCCAGTGCCCGGGCCGTCACTGTTCACACTGACTACCTGGACCCTCTCTACTGCTCCAGAGCTCCCGGGGCCCCAGCATGGCCTTTACTTTCTCCACGTCTCCCCCTGCTGTCCACTGGGAGGGCAAGGCTGGCCACCTCCCAGGTCAGTGGCACCTGCCCTGCACTCTTCCCTTGGGAGGCAGCCAGCTGACCCCACCCACTTACTCACCCACTACTCTTCTCCCTGCACATCCGCCACCTCCTGAACCCCAGGGTGGAAACCCAGGAGGCCAAGCAGTGTCCCAGCCTCACACATCCAGCGAGTCCCGGGCGGTTCAAGGCCAGGCCTGCTGGCACCACCGGCTACACTCTTGGGCAGGATGGGTCAGTGCCTAGGCTGGACGACCAGCCAGGGGCTGAGAAGGACCATCCCCAAATTGTTCCCTTCTCCATGGTCCTCATCGTCCTCCCTCCTACTACGAAAGCTTTGGGGGTCCCTCTCCCACAGGGACCATCTTTGAGAGCTCACATGTCCCCAAAGCAGTGATCCAAAGCAAGACTGTAGCCCAGGTCATCTGTGGGTTGCCAGATGCCTTTTCTGTCAGAACCAGCACCTCCCTCAGGAGCTGGATTTGCTGGGCCCGTCAAGGCGCCATCCTCAGAAAACACAGAACCTCCACTTGGAGGCATCTTTTCATTCAAGGTGGCACTGTGGGCGTAAACCTGCACCTGTGGGTGGGAGCTCAGTGAGATGTGCTGTGACATCAAAGGGGGCTGAGCAAGGACCCCAGATGTGGGGCCGGTGGTACCCTATCTTCAGTGCCTCTAGAAATGCCTTTGTAGGAAGCACATTTCACCCACCCTTAAAAGTAAGACTGACATTGATTCTCCAGGAGCCAGCAGGGGAAAGGCCTGGAGCCCAAGCCAGGGTGAGGCACTATTTTCTGTAGCTTGTCAACAAAGTTCAGAACAGCCAGAAGAGTGAAGACAAAAAAAGAATGCAAAGAGACAAGAAATGTTTGCTCAGCACCAGGGTTTGGTAGATATTATTTTATTCAATTGGCCCTATTGTCAACGAGGTGACATATTCAATGAGACAAAGAGGCTCAGAGAGGTTAAGAAATTTACCTAAAACCACACAGCTAGCAAGTGGCAGAGCCAGAATTGGAACTCAGGTCTATCTGACCACAAAGCTTGGGCTCTTTCCAGTTTCCCAAGTCTCCAGTCATGGAAGGAAAAGGCCTAGAGACACAGGATATGATATGCCAGTCTTAAATAATGAGGCGGAAGCTGGATTCAAGACCATTTATAACAAGCCTGACTGAAGATGTAGTGATTATGTCAGTGATTAAGGAGAAAGCTACCCCATTGTACTTGGCCAGAGTTTGAAAATCATATGACATAAATTATTTTACTCATTAATGATTGCTTAATGATGCTGCTTTAAAAATAATTAAAGCAAAGCACCTGCAGGCATCTGAAACTGCATGGTTATGTGCTAGATATTGGGCCAAGTTCAGTTGTCTAAAGGAGATCAAGGGACCTCTTGCCACCAGACACAATAGTAATCTTAACCATAGTAGCTATAATGTATGCAAAGTACAAATGCTTTAAACACAAGAACTTGGGTAATCCTATAATTTGGCTGCTGTTCTTCTCATTTATAGAGGAGAAAACAGAGTCCCAGAGAGGTTAAGTTACCTGTCCAAGGTCACACAGCTAGTTGGGCCAGAGCTGAGATTCAAATTCACTTTTCTCTCGTGTCAGAGTTTAAGTACTTAACCCCTCAGTCATATTTGACTTTTTAAAAAAGAGGTATCATAAAGGAAAACTTAAATTTCGTATTTCCAGCTCCTGAAGTCTTACGTGGCCCCTTCTCCCTGCTGGAACCTGCCAAGGTGGAGCTGCACAAGCGAGACCAGGCTGAACTTGGGGAAGGGGCAGGGGGTGGTGCCTAGACCCCCCAGACATACCAGATGCCCATGTGGGCAGAGTGTCCCAACAAAGTCCCCCGATGAGAACACCCCCTCTCTAGTCTTCACCAGGGAGGAGAAGCAGGCCTGGGACCTCAGATCCCCTTGTTTCCTGCTGCTGCTGCTGCTGCTGCTGCTTGCCCTCCTGGGGAGCTGGGGTGGAGCCCAGGGTCTCACAGCAGGCACGGCTCACTTGCTAGGCTGGGGGCCCCAGGCTCAGCTGATCCTCCTGCTTCTCCCTCTTCAGGGGCAGGGGGTCTCCTGGGCTGTGTGCTCCTCACCTCAAGTCCCCACAGATTCTCCAGGGAGCCTCCTGGATTGCTCACACTAGCCAGTGGCACCCCTACCCCATTCCTGCCCCCACTGGACACATGGAAGGCTTTGTGGACCTGTGTATTTGGAAGGCACTGGATGGATGGCCCCTGTTCCTTCAGCAGGTGGAGGCTCTCCATGGACACACATGTCTAACTTGGGTGGATTCTCTCTACCCCATTTTCTTTTTCTGCAGGCCTCAGGGACAGTCTCAGTGTGTAAAATGAAAGATGCTTGCTGTCACAGCCCTTCCTGTCTTCTATACCCATCTAAACTTGGTTGGGAAATGATTTGAAGTATTCCAGAGGAGCAGGGCAAGCATAGCATCTCTGAAATCACTGGGTAGTAGTAGGATGGTCAGTATTTCAACCCCAGGACCTTTGCATCAGCCTGACTACATGGGTATGGGAAGTGCCCATCATGACAAAACAAGTTCCCAAGTTATGGGGAGTTCAGGGTCAGTGTTGTGCCAGTGTAAATATAATGAAGAAAATGGGATATGTATTGCCAGCCTAAAGCCGTGGACCAGACTGCCTACCAAGCTATCCACTTTGTTTCCGCAGCCGGTCATTGTGGGCTTAGCGGAAATATAACTCATCTTAATATTTGCTTAAACCAAATGGAATAGAGAAAGGAAATAAATCTGCTGCCAGACCATCAAGTAGGGCCTGAGGATGGTCTATGGGTTCCGATTATGCTGCTCCCAGCCACTGCTCCTGTGTCCACATTGTGGTCATGGTTCATGAAAGGTGCAGAGAGCTGTTTGGGTCCAAATCCTGGCTCTGTCACTTATTAGCTAGTGACTAAACCTCTCTGGGCCTTAATTGCCCAAGCCAGGGTGAGACTCAGAATTGCAATCCTCAGCAGACTGCCAATGTTCATGGGGACCCCAGTGCCTGGGAGTCTGGGGGCGGGGTGGGGGGCAGGAAGGTTTGGTAAGTGGCCATATTGTTCTGACCCTAATTTGAAAGATTGTTTCTGTTCTTGTTTTTAAACTTCCTCATCTCATATTGCACATACTCAAATAAGAGCATAAATATTTATTTGCTTGCAAATCTTTCCTTTTCCCTCGTTAGAAGTTGCTGGTGGCCCCTCTGGGTGACTGTTGGGCATGGTGACATTTTAAGCATGGGGGAAACTGCAGGACCCAGGTAGTCGATGGAGAAGGGACTGAAGCTGAGACAGGTTTTTCTTTGCAATAGACCCTGGGCTCTGGGCCACTGGAACACACAGGACTGCCTGGGGACATCGCGCCTGTCTCCACCTTCCTCTGAGGTTTAGACAGGTAGAACATGGAATCTAACAGGGATGAATGTAAAGTTCTACATCCGGGTTAGGCAATCCATGGTATAGGCCTAGGGTGGGGAGACTTGGTTCCAGAGGTGAAAAGGGGCCCAGGATATGGCAGCGGTGGGCAGGGAGGTTGGGATAAAGGAGAGTAACTGAACAGCAGCTCAGCCCACGAGAAAACCTTGGAAGAAAGTATGTGGATAGCAATTGCAGTGTGGCGGTGGTGGGGAGGGTCCAGATGGCCCGGCTTGGTCTCTGCTATTGCCCACACTTCCGGGAAACTCTCTTCTCCCTGTATTTTGTCCTCTCTCTTGCCCATGACCTTGGAAGGTCATCCCTCTCCACTTGGCCCTGAGCCCTGGTGTTCCCCAGGACCCCACGGCTCCCCCCTGCTCCCCTCACTCTCCAAGCTCCACCTGGGTGACCTGGCCCCGCCTCCACAATGCTCACCAGACCCTTAGCCCTCACAGCTACTCTGGCAGCTGGCCAGACCCAAGCCCCCAGCACACACTCCAAGTACCCTGTCTATATCTGCCCACAGGCCCCCTGGACTCAACCTCCTCCAGAGCAAATTCCCTTCTGCGGCCCTGGCTGTGTTCCTGGATACCACTGCCTGGTTGCTCCAAGCTGCAATTCCTGGAGCCACTTTCAGGGGTAGGGGGGAGGAGGTGGCCCACATTTTGAAGAACAAATCTGTTGACATGTAAGATACATACAGAAAAGCGCACATATAAGTTCCATGAATCTGTGCAAAAGAAATACATCCACGTAAAGCAGAACTGGAACCAAGAAATAGAACAAAACCAGCCCCTCGCGCCCCCTTCCAGCCAGGCCTCCACAGGGCGACTGCTCTTCTCACCTAGACGGCAGATCATGGCTTTGTAGATTACAGGAATGGAACCCTACAGTGCGCCCCTCTTTCAGACACGGCTGTCTGCACATGTTCCTGAGATTCCCACGGGTCACGTGGTGTGACTTTGGGTGCTGTGCGCGTTCCTGGGTGTGAGAGCCTCCCTCGCGATTGGCTTCTCCTCTCCTGGCTTGATGAACATCACCGTAGCCTCCTGGCCGGCTGCTGCTGCTTGCATCCTGGAGCACGCATCTTGTGAGGCCGCACGTGTGCCTTCCGGCTGCGCATTCATGCAGCGCGGAGCCGCCGGGTCGTGCGGAGCGCAGGCAGCTGCAGTCAATTCCGCTGGCTTCTGAGTGTCTGCCCGGCATCTCGCTCCAGCAGATCCGGAGCTTTCAAAGATGCCCTTGGAGTCCTCCCTTTCCCTCCCTCTCCAAGGAGCATTTGCAGCTGTCGTATCTGTGCGCCCGTGTTTTGTTTGGAGGCTGCTTCCCCTGGGCGCGCAGGTCCTGCTGATTCTACTGACACAGTAGTTTTCCAACCGGTACCTTTCCCAGTCCCTTGCCTTTATTCTGCTCTCCTATCTCCTGTCCTTCCCTGCAAGCCTGCACTGGCCCCTGTCTCCTGCCTCCTTCTCCACGTGGCAGCAGGGTGCCCTTGCTCACCTATCAGGGTTCCTTTCTGCTCAAGAAGCCCAGTGGCCCCTGCACCTATGGCAAAGTCTCATGCAAGGATCTTGTGCAACTCTGCCCCATGCCTGAGTCCTAAGAGCACCTGCCTAGCTCCTGCACCTATTGAGGTTCCCCTTGCATTCTAACCCCGCCTACCTTTCCAAAGCATACCCCCTGGGGCTGGCCTAGAGACCATGCCAAGGACAACTTATACCATTCACCTCCGAGCTGCTCAAGCATCCCTGACTCAAGTGTGCCAATTGCCTCTGCCAGGCACTGGGTAGTAACCTTCACTTTGGCTTGCCTTGGAGACAGTCTTAGGCAGGTGTCTGGTCCTACTTGGGGTCATCGGCTGGGGTGGATGTCTAGCTCACTGCAGCCCAAAGCCTTGCATTATGGGAAAGAAAGGCACCCAATGGTCAGTCACCCTTATGATAACCAGGCCTCCCAAAGGCGATTTTTTAAATATTTGTTCAACAATTTATATTTTACACAACAGCATCATGAGCTTTATTAAGATGCAACAGCCCTATGAGATGTATCCCGTTATTCTCATTTCATAGATGACGCAACAGGCTCAGAGAGGTGAAGTCACCTACCCACAGACACACAGTTAGGAAGTGGCATAGTTAAGAGATTAAATTGAGGTTGTGATGCAAAAACCACCCACAGCCACGGGCCCCTGCCTGCCCCACCCCCGGAAATGCTCCACCTCCGCTCAGGTCTCATCTGTTATTTCCCTACAAAGCAGTTCCGGGTTTCCTAGTCAGAATTAATTAATCTCTTTTCTGTGCTCTTTATCTGAACTTTTATTATAGCAATTATAGCAGTCTGACTTTTATTATAATCATTATTTACATGTCTGCCTCTCCAATGGGGATGGGCGCTCATTAAGGGTGGAACCCTGTCAGTTTTGTACCTTGAGCCTCCGGCAGGTGGATTCTGAACACAACACAGTAATATTGACAGCAGGACGATAGTGAAGGCCTCCAGCCTCCAGGCTTAATCAAGCCCTCGGCCCCATCACCTGACTGCAGGTCCAGCGGCAGGTCGCTTGGGGTTGTAAAAATGCAACATGGACTGGAAAGGTCCTTCCTAGCAGAGTCTTCGTCTCCCTGGGGTGAGGAGTTGCTCTGGGCTTCTTGGGGGGTCCTGGCCACCATGTCCTTGGTTTGCAAACTGGGTCCCCATCTGCTTTTGTTCCTCTTCCCCTGTCCTCCCTCTCCTTTTCTCATTCTCCTTTTCTCTCTCTCCTTTGTCCTTTCTTTATCTTTCCCTTAATTGGATGAGATATAGAACCAAAATACATTTCCCATTACTTGTTGTACCAATTGAATTTTTTTATCTGTTCCCTGCTCTAAAAAGTCTATGAGTGGGATGTTTTCTACTTTACTTCTCTCCTGCTCAACGCACACATGCACAGAGGGAGAGGGAGGGAGGGAGAGAAATCAGATTTCTATTTCCTGAAGGGACCCTAGAGTCTTTTCTGGCAGAGGGGCACTAGGGATTGGACTCAGAGGACTTTCACCACTGAGCTGCACCCCCAGCCCTTTGTTTTTTTGTTGTTTTTATTAATTAATTATTAATTTAATTAATTATTTTGTTTTAAATTAATTATTATTATTTTTTTTTAATTTTGAGACAGGGTCTTGCTGAGTTGCTGAGGCTGGCCTAGAACTTGCGACCCTCCTGCCTCGGCCTCCTGAGTTGCTGGGATTATAGACGTGCGCCACTGCTCCTGGCTTCAAGTCATCTTTTCTATCAATTACTGAGTATCGATAGGGAAAATCAAAGCTCTGCTTCCACTGCTCACTGTCCCCAAAGGGAAGTGCATTTTCCTAGACTCTGGTCGATTCTCCTGGGTCTCCATCCTCTCCCTGTGAGATGAGATCTTGGGGATCGGATGAGTTGCTTTTCATGTTTTGGGGATCGTGGACCCCTGTGAGGACCTTGTGAGAGCTCTCCTAAGGAAAATATGAATTGTGCATCTTTTCAGAAATGTACACACAAGGGACCCTCAGGGTCCTGGGAGCCATCCACTACTGATCTGTGACTGACGACTCTATGGACAACTCACAACATGGCCCTGGCAGCAGCTGCCCCTGAAATGGCTAATACGATCTGCACAGGCTCTGAAACCAACCATGTGACCAGAGGTATATCCTTACCTGCCCCGTGCCTCAGTTTTCCCTTTTGGAAAATGGGCTTCATAGGAGCACATATATTTCATAAAGATTTGATAGAGAATGGACTTCTGCAGATGGTGCCCGGTACTGAGCATGAGCTTCAGAGGCACCAAGTGCTGCTGTCATTATTGTCTACGCTCATTCTTCACCTACCTCAGGGGCCACTGTCCTTGCCATCAGTGATGGCCACCCTGCTGAGTCAGTCTAGGGAAGAGGGAGGAGGAAGGGCCATGGAGTTCTTGGACAAGATCAAGACAGGTCCCACTTAACGGGGTGCATACTAATAAGAGCCAGGAGCCCTGCACATGCCTTAGAAAATCCCTAAGAGAAAAAACAATCTGTCCTCCACATCTGGGGGTTCTGCATCTATAGACCAAGAGAAAATATATATATATAGAGAGAGAGAGAGAGAAAGAGAGAGAGAATCCTCATTTGTACCAAACAGGTACAGACTTTCTTTAAACAATGCAGAATAACAACTATTTGTGTAGCATTCACACTGTATTAGATATTATGAGTTATCCGGAGATGGCTTAAAGTACACAGAGGGTGAGTCTAGTCTATATGCAGACACTGCCATTTTACACAGGGACTTGAGTGTCCTAGATTTCAGTACCTGTGGGGGTCCTGAAACCAATCTCCTGGATGCTGAGCAGTGACACTACCACTGTCCCATTTCACAGAGGGGGACAGGAGCTCACAGGAATGATGCCTCTCGCTGCCACCCCCCCCCCGCCTGGCCCGCAGCTGTGTGGCAGAGCTGAGCCATGGGCCAGGGTCTGCCTGACTCCAAAGCCCAGGCTCCTGGTCACCACTTCCACCAGGCAGCCGCAGCTGTCCTGGGCATTGAGGTCACCCCGGAAAGCCAGAGAGCCTGAGAGAAGCGTTCCTGAGGGACAGGAGAGCGGGTTGGGCATTGTGATCCTCACCAAC
Organism: Xerus rutilus; assembly: GCA_028644305.1. Classification (NCBI taxonomy): domain Eukaryota; kingdom Metazoa; phylum Chordata; class Mammalia; order Rodentia; family Sciuridae; genus Xerus; species Xerus rutilus. The sequence continues at coordinate 98,767,090 of CM053406.1, read as the reverse complement.
CTCTCGATTCTGAGTCCTGGCCGCCTGGCCTGCATGGTCACATGAGGTGATGGCCAGGGATGCCCTTTGGGAGGCACGGGAGCATTTACGGCCAGGCTGCACGATGATCATCATCATTATCACGGCCACGATGATTGCTGCCCCTGATTAAGCAGGCAGCTGTGTCCAGAATGCTGGCAGGGAGCTCAGGGCAGCCTGAATCCCAGGCTGTGACCTGGACTCAAACCTCCAAAGAGGAGGGAAGAGCAGGGCCTGGGCCATCCTTATAACTTCCCTGGTGTCCCCAGCGGGTAGAAAAGAACCGCGTAGGCAAGAGACATCACCACTGTAGCCCGCGAGGAAAGAGCTATGATGTGACCCCGGTAACCACCAGACCTGCCTCCTCATCCGGGCACCTCCTTCGCAGGTGGCAGGACTGGGTGGAAGGTGCCCTCCAGGGCTCTCCAGTGGCCTGGGCAGAGAGCTGCCAGTGACCTGCTCAGCCGTGCAGCCGGCAAGGTTGGGGTGGAGGCAGGAGGAAGGGGGGCAGCAGGAGGTGAAGCCTGGCGCTGGGCTGGTCATGCTTCTGACGCTTCTTATGCCCCACTCGTCACTGTGCTCAGAGTGCATCAGTGAAGGTAGAGAACCCAAGTCTGCCGAAGCTTCCTTTGACGCGCACAATGCAGAGAAAAAAAATAATTCGATTAGGGAAAGGGGACAAGAAAGACAAGGAGACGGAGGTGACCTGGTTTTGCAGCTAGCTCAGCGATGCAGAAGCAGATGCGGTTGGCCTGAGCTGGAAGGCTAGGAAGACACTAGCAAGCCCCGGACGGAGTCAGGAGAGAGATGGAAACACAGGAGTTTGAGGTCAATTGCCAGTCGTGTGTGACCAGTCACGAGAGGCGTCTCTTCAAGCAGAGGAAGAACAAGAGACCTGGAAGGCTACGGGCTCCTACAGCAGGGGGGGCCTGGGCAGAAGTCACGAAGAGAACCAGGTCCTCAAGCCCAGGGCCATGTGCTCAGAGACCCCCAGGCTGGGGAGACACAGCTCTGGCCTCAGGGAACCTCATGATGAGAAGACAGGGCTCTGTACTCGGGGAGCACCCGGGTGGGAAGACACAGACCCATTCTCAGGAAGCTCCAGTCAGAAGGGGAGAAACAATCTCTACTTTCAGGAAACTTCTAGTTTGAAGATTGAATCAAAGTCACTGTTTTCCCTGAAGAGATCCCCAGGACACACATTACCCACACATGAATTATTTCCCAAGGTCGTTGTAAAACTTCTGTTTCAGGGCCTAAACAGAATGACTTCAAATAAATAGATGGATTTTGTCTTCAGCTGGCTGAGTTGGAAAAATGAAAAGAATCAGAGTGGAGAAGGGGAGGGGCCGGACCTTCAGTGAGACAGAGGGAAGAACACCCAGGAGAACTGGCCTGGAGCGCTCTGCCCAGGCGGCAGCCTCCACTGAGGACCCAGAAGCCCAGGAGAAGCCCCACCACACAGAGGGCAGCTTCTGTCCATGGGTCAGGGCCACACGCCTTCATTCTCCCCTCCTGTGTCCCCAGCATACCATCCAGCAAGCACCTACCACGGCTGTTCTGAAGGTACCGTTTGTTGAGTACTTACTATGTGCAGTCGATGTTCTCAGGGTTCCACACACAACCTTTCTTAAACCTCACAACACTCTAAGGAAGGAACAGTCATCCCTCCATATCTGTGGGGGATTGCCAAAATCCAGGGAAGCTCAAAAGCCTCTTCTATAAAGTGTCATAGTATTTGCAAATAACCTCTACACATCCTCCCAAATACTTTAAATCATCTCTAGATTACTTCTAATACCTAATACAATGTAAATGCTATGTAAACAATTGTTATACTGTGTTGCTTAGGGAATTGTGACCGCCCTCCCCCCAAAAAACATTTGTACATATTCGGTACTGACTTAATTTAGTTAACATTTTTTAAAAAAATATTTTCCACCTGAAGTTGGCTGAATCTGTGGATGAGGATCCTGCAGATATGGAGGGCCAACTGTATTACAGGTTAGTTTCCCTGAAACTAACCTGTAATAAAGAAATGACCAGAAGTCATTTCTAAAGTATCAGAATTTTGAAAAAATTGCATAGATATGATGAGTGGAACTTCTGTAATCCAAAAATCTAAAATCTGAAATGCTCCGAAATCCAAAACATTTTTTGGGTGTCATGTCAGATTTTGGATTTCAGATATTTGGATGGTGGGGGATGCCTGACCTTGATTATTATTCTTATTTCCCAGATTGAAAAACCGAAATTGAGGCACAGAGAGTGTAAATCACCTGCCAAAGATCAGAAAGCAGATACCTGGCAGAGCTGAAACTGGACCTGGAGGCTCTGGGGCAGTGGTCACCTGCTGTCCACGTAACTGATCCGGGGGACTGGGGGTCTCATTACCTTGTAAGGAGCCTGGAGCGCCCACTGGAGTGTGAAATGCATGGCAGAGGCTTGTCACCCCTGATGTGACCTGCCCATCCAGGCTGTAACAAAACAGAACAGTGCCTGGGAATACTTGTGAAATGACGCTCTCCAGGGGGGAAACACAGGCACACGTCCCCTCCCTCCTGGGGCCATAACCAAAGCACAGCCACAGGTTCTGAGTGTGCCCCACCATGTCATACCCACAAGTAGCCAGAACCAGCCCCAGCTATGGAAGCCCAAGGCAGGACATTTCCAGGAAGCACGTGTCAGTGGGTGTGAGGGCAGCCGAGAGAGCTGAGGGCAAGGCCAGCTCCGGTCCCCTCCTCCAGGAAGCCCCCTTATCACTCTGGCCCTCATCTGATTCTATCCATGTTTGCTTTCCCTTTGGTCCTGAGCCACACTATGGGGACAGTTCCTGCTTGGGGAGAGGAGTAGCTCACCCCCTCACCAGACCACAAGCTCCACTCTGGGGACAAACCTGGCGTGATACTGGGATGCTGCTCTCCAGCCTCAGAGCCTTGGCATAGAGTTAGCAACATGGGGACACCCTCAACGTGTTAAAGATGGGACAGTAGAGGTCGTGGGGGGTGCACAACACCCCTTCCATTCATCCTCTTCCCCCATCTGCAATTAGGAGGTCCTATGAGTCCCCCAAGATTGAGGGGCCATGAAACCTTCCTCTTGTGCTCCATCACCTCTGTGACTCCGGCTTCAGCTTGCTCAGGTCTGAGGACTGTGAAGGAAGAAACCTCCTGACACCCCCACCCCACCCCCACTACTGTCTACTCTGCCTGGGATCACGAGGAAGGCTCCCCTCCCCAGTCTTTCTTTGCTGTTTTGAGAAAGGGCAATGGAGAAACAATGATTTGTAGAGCAACATTAGGAGGAAAGTCCCAGGAGTCCTGAGCATTCAAGGGTCTGGGCAGGGGCAGGAAGTGAGGGGCTGCCCAGGAAGAAGGGAGGGCAGGAGAGGAGCTGGGGCTGGGCGGCTGTTGGGAAGCCCTGGTCCAACAGTGTCCCCTACTCTCAGCCCTCCCTGTCTGCAGCACCCTGCTTCTCCAAGGCTCCCAGCCAACCACTGCCTCCCCTCTGACAGCTCATTCCAGAGGAAAAAGCCCCTCCAGCCCAGCCCAGGCCTAAACACCCATGGTGAGTTACCATGAACACAACAGGTATAATCAGATGCAGAGGGTGGCTGGCTGCAGACAGGAGGCCTCTGTCCTCTCCCTCCTTCCTGCAGTAATAGGCAAACTGGCCACTATGTGCTCCTGACTCTCTCCAGCCCCAGAGCCTTGGCATGGAGTTAGCAACATGGGGACACTCACTCATGTTAAAAATGGAGGGAGAGTAGAGGTCGTGGGGGGTGCACAACACTCCTTCCATTCAGCCTCTTGCCCCTCACCCCCACCCCGGAATCACAAAACCATGGTCACTAGCACCCCAATCACCGCCCTTCCCCTAAATTACCATGGCAGCTCCCAAGGGACACCTTGTTGCATTCCCAAGCTCCAGTGTGAGTTCTCTACACAGATACACCTGTGTCTGTCCCAGGACTTCCCCTGAGGATGGTCCGCCCTATCCTCCCGCAGTCTGGGAAACACACACAAGGATCACACCTCTGTCAGGCCTGGGGCTGGGGCCGGGGGAGGGAGAAATGAGTCCCGGAATCAGCCAGTGTCAGGCTCTGAATCTTTGGTTCATCAGATCTTCTTTGCATTAATATTTATTCTTAGAAATGTGACATGCACAGATTATTTATCGGGATGAGTGTGCTTTGGGGCATCACCTTAAATTTTGTGCCCTACCTTCCCCCATTGACAGCCTGTTCCCACCTGCCCCTTGTGGTTGGAATTCTAGGGCCCTGTCCACCAACCCTCATTGCAAATTCTATGTCTCTTGGCCCCAAGTTCCCCCTTTCACCTGCCGTCCGTCCACCCTGTGCCCAGGCCAGATCTCCGAGGGCAGAAGCTGAGGAATAGCTGTGAGCTGTGAATTTCCGGAGGCTTCCTAAACAAGTTCCAAGGTTACCCTCCCTTTTTAGGGGTCACGAACCCCCTTCCTGTCAAATCTGCGCCAGTGGTTCCATTTCCTTGGCTTTAATCATCTTGATGTTTTTTCCCTGACAACCACTGACAAGGGTTCCCTGAAGCCAATACTAATTGTTTAGAGAACAGAGGAATAAATAAGATGGGGAGATGTTGAAAACGGCCACTCTTGGCAGCCTTGGGATGCTTCCAGGGCCAACTTACTCAATAAAAACCTTTTGAGCCTTCTCTGTGTGGCAGGTGCTGTCCTGGGACATGGGATGCAGCATCCTGCCCTTGGGAGCTCCCATTCAGGCTTCAAGATGGGAGGCACAGCCATACCCACAGTCCTCCTGTGGCGAAGACCACCTGGGGTCCACAACCCCCCTTGGCACTGGGGAGCCCATAATAACTGGTCAGTGTGTTTTGAGCAAAGCATAAATAGACAGCTCAACTTCCATGTGGGGTAGAGAGGCCTTGGATGGGGCTTGGGAGGTCAGGGTCTTAGCTTGATCTTAATCTCTGCCCTGCTTGCTGGGGGTAGGGGAGACACTGGGCAGGTCATTGATTCAGCAACTCCTGACTTAATTTCCCTATCTGTGACCAGAGAGGCTAATCCTCCATCACCTCTCCCTCTGTGAGGTATGGGAAGAGGACAGGTGCCGTGTTGCTTGAAATCTGGCAGACCCAGGAGTCAGGGCCATGGAGCCCAGTCACTGAGAGGACAGATGCTGTGCTGACATGGGCATCATGGCCAGCTCTACCACTGACCAGGTGTGTCAGCTTAGAAAGCCTTTGTAGGCCTCAGTTTCCTCATCAGGTGTCGGGGAGAAACTACAACACACCTGATGGTGTTGCTACAAATGAAATGCTCACAACAGTCCCTGGCACTTGGTAAATGTTTAGTAAATATGGGCAATTGTGAATTTGCTCGGCTACCCTGGGCACACCCGTTCCCCCTCTGGGTTGTGGGGTGCTATCTGTAAAAGGAGCAGATGGACCTAAGACCTACCCCCATCCAAGCTCTTATAAATCTTCAGTGTCTTCCATTGGGCCCCAGGTCTTCCCCATCAAAGCAGGGGCCTGAGCATCCCTGCCCCCCAGGTTTCCCCAGCCGGGGAGCAGGGACAGCCAGAGAGCTGTGGGATCAGGCAGTTTTCTTTGTGGATCCGCTGTGATTGGTGATGCAGGGAAGGAAGATGTCACCCTGAGGGGCTGCCAGCTGCCTCTGCCGTACTACTATCATTGAGAGCAGGAAACAGAATGGTATTTTCATTGTGAAAGGGAAACGGCAGAGCCAGGCTGCGCCTTCTGCAGAGCACAGTGTATCTTTGCTCCTCGCTTGGAGGAAGCTCACCAGCATGCTGCCTGGGGACACATGCGCCACTGCCCCCAGTGGCCCAAGGGGCACAGCAGGGGTCTGTCAATACCCAGGGAGGCAAACTCCATGATGGAAGAGGACAGTCTGGCCAACTGAAGTCCTTCCCCAGCTCCCAGTGGAGCCAGGAGGGGTGCCGAGGCTGCAGGAGGCCACTGGAGGCCACTGGAGTCAGGAGGAGATGAGCGTTTAACTCTCCCAAGGAAAGAACAGGGACTGTGAGCCTGACCACGCTGGGCCCTGTATGCCCATGTCCTCTGTGCCATCTGCTGCAGCAGGACTGCTGTGCACCCAGAGTAGGGCTTGGTCACAACTGGTGCCACAGACCAGGTACAGCCATAGACTCTGACCCCCTTGCTATGCAGACTGGGAGGTTGTGGTCCAGCCTGAAATCTTCAGGTAATGCTGCTTTACCCCAAATATTCTCTTCCCATGACCTGTAGGGGGACACTTCCCTGACCACTCATGTGAGAGCCACCTGGCACACCTGTCATTCATGCACCCAAACCTCCTGTTCTCCCAGAGGGTGCATCTGTGCCAGAGGTGAGAAGGAATAAAACACGGTCCTGCCCCTGGAGCCCACAGCTGCCAGGCAGAACATGCCTCCTGTGCACAGATGTGAGCTCTCTGAGGTTTTTGTTCTCCGCAGTTCCCATATGTCAAGACGAGACAGGCCTCTGGTGGGTATTCATGAGATCCAGGATGGAAAGTGCTTGAGGGAAATGATAGAGGCAGAGACTAGGGTGCTAGTGACATCAAGGGAAGCCCCATAAGGCTCCTCTGAAAACTCAGAGGAGGAAGATGACAGAGAGAAGGCCTGGGGTAGAGGGCAGCCCCAAGATCACTGCATGGTCTCACACATCCTGACCACAGGCCTAGGGGACAGGTCTCAGCTACCATGAGTGAGGATGTTCTCACTTGCAAAGGATGCTGGGAAACACCATGTCTGTCAAAGCAACTAGATCTCTCTGTCTTCCAGCACCCTTCTCAGAGACTCATGCCCAGCAGTTGGCTTCTGGACCACAGAGAGACTCTCATTATGCTCTTCAGACACGTGCATCATGGGATGCGGCACCAGCAGCATGCACACCAGAGGCTCCTCCTACCCCTGCACACAACCCAAAGAGATGCACCAGTCCCTGCATGCCCACAAGATGCACATACACACATGCACCATGTGCACGCACACACTCAGTAGTGCCACATGCAGGCACACACTACCATCCCCAGGATGTGTCGCTTTGCTCCTAGCCACTTGCAAGGACCCTGCCATACACACACTTGCATATCTCTCTTGCATCTCTCTCTCTCTCTCTCTTTCTCTCTCTCTCCCCCTCCCCGCCCCCCATCTCCAGGTGGGCTGCTTTGGGCAGGATGCCATTCAACAGGGCACTCATGTCCATGCTAAATGAGCAGTGGGGACAGTGCAGGGGGAAGCTGCACTCCGTGTGAGGCACTTCCTAGGCCCCTGGGTGATTGCCTTTCCATGGCATGCAGGCTGTGAGATTTCCAATTAGGAAACCTGTGCCCTGAGAGTTGACAGCAGGTCATTAGGATGCAGCCCAGGCAGCACCAGGAGGAGGAGGAGGAACTGGGGGTGGTGGGCAGATCAGTGAGAGGCACTGGAGTGAGACAGCAGCATCAGAGAGACTTTCAAAGCGATCTGGAGAACATCTGCACAGCGCTGAGCCCTTGGGCACTGGTATCCACAGCCTCTACCATCAGTGGCTTCCTTACTCCCTCCCAGGAGCGTAACCACCACCCAGGCCACCAGCAGGGACCCTGCACCTTGGCCTCTGAGCCAGCTGGGTGGAAGGAAGTAAGATGCTCAAAGACCTTCTCCTATCTCCTCCTCCACCAAGAATCAGGGTGCTAATTCCCAGTCCCCCATCCTGCCAAGACATGCTTCATGTACAAAACGGGCAGCAGATCATTCCCAGAGTAAGTGACTGAGTCTGATGGCTTCCAGAGTCCTTGCCTCTCCGGAGGCCATGACATTCCGAATTACTCTTGACTGACAGCCCTTGAGACACTAGCAGGTGCCCTGCAAAGGCCACACATCTGTTGTCCCTTCAATGCACGGACACCTCCTGGCTCATCCCATCCCCGCCTCGTCAGCATGGTGGTCTCATTCATTCTGGCTTCTCTATTTACACCAGCCCTGCAAATCCTTTCTGGATGAAACCAGGCTACATGACAATGACACATACATGGCCCTGTGCATGTACCTGTCTCCTCGCCAACAGCGACGACATGAGCTATGTGCTCTGCGGCTGAGTCATATCTGTGGCTTACGCTCAGCTCTGGGTCCAGACACACTCCAAGTGCCTCGCACATCTGTGTCCTCCCTACTCGGACTTCCGACTCCCCTCGTCTCCACTGTCCTCTCCCCCCACTTCTACTCACCTAGGGAAATGAGCTGTGGGAAAACAAGCCTGTGACTTCTCACCGTGTTTATAAATCTCTTAAGCTTGACACAGTGCTTTTTTTCCAGCTAGAAATCTAGCTAGAATGTTGCTGTTTTTGCAGAGAAAAATCAAAGGAAAGGGATTATAATTATGGGTCAAGTCCCAGGCGGGAAGCAGCGGCGGGCAATGGGGGCTTCCCTTGCTTGGGCATCTTTTGTATCAGCAAAGAGCCAGCCCTCCCAGCAGCAAGCTGGAAAGGAATTCCACCTGGTTGTTTTTTTTTTCTTGCCTCTGCTCTTCCCTCTATCCCCTGCCCACATGAAATGGAGGGCTCCCATGGACAGTCTCCTGTCCTTGTCCTTAGTGTGGCTAATGCCTGCAGTCAGGTTCTAAGGGCTTAGCTGGGGCCACAGAGGGACTTGGGCTGGGCATGCTCCCACCCTGTCCCTTGTGCTCATCATATCCTTGGGAGCACCTTGCTGTTCTCCAGCTTCCTTCCAGGGACTGCCACACAATTCCACCAAACCAACATCACCCTAGGGTACTGGCTATCCAGCGACCTCACCCCAGGGCTCCACCAGCAGCACTGGTACCCAAGCTTGGAAGGGAACATCCAATCTATCCAGCTAAGAGAAAGAAAAGAAAAGGGAGACAAAGGGGGAGAGGGAGGGGGAGGGGGGAGAGAGGAAGAAGAAAAAGAAGAGGAGGGGGGGATGGGGGGGAAAGAGAGAGAGAGAGAGAGAGAGCGAGCGCACATGCGCACACAGGGAAAAAAGCAGCTCCAGGCTTCTTTCCAAATGCTCTTTTTCTGTAAGCACAGAGACTTCTTGACCCACACACATAAGGCTGAGCAGCCCCTCTTCTGCCCCCAAGAAATGCCCGGTCTGAATTTCCCACCAGATGCTTAGGCTTGTTCTGGGTCTTTTTTTTTTTTTCTTTAGCACAAACTTTAGTGTCAACATGAAGCTGTGATAAAAGCCAGCCTCTGTTCCCTGAGCCCCAGGTCTTGGGTTCCTGAGGCAGAACATTTGGTGGATTTCAGTAAACAGCTCTGGGTATCTCATGTTCCCCAGAAGGTCCTTGGCTGGGCACCCCAGTGGTCCTATGCCCTCACCCCCAAAGATCTATAAGCCTAGCCCTCCTCCTCCTGAACCCCAGATGCAGAATGCCTGGGCTGGGAAGAGCCGGGAAGTCATTTGCTCCTGTGACAGAAGAGAAGGAAGGAAACTGGTCCAAGCTCACACTCACAAGGAACAACTGCCTGTCCCCTTGTCTCCACAACACAAGCCAGCTGTTTAAAGGCATGGCCCATCTTTCATGGTGCAGAAGCAGTACTGGCCAGGGAAGGCTAGTTCCAACTCGGTGACCTCATGAAAGCTGGCTTCCCTCTTTGGACCCCAAACTTTCACCTTTATAATGAGGGGATAGAGTAACTGGGTGATAGGAACCTCGGCAGCTGTGATGGTTAGGCTAATGTCAATAGGGACAGGATGGGGTAGTGGTTAGAAGCCACTGTGCTGAATTCAAATCCTTATCTTCCACTTACTAGCTAATGATCCTGGGGAATTCACTTTTCATTTCTGAGCTAGAGTTTCTGCACTGTAAATCAGGGGTAAGAAGAGAACCTACCTTATGGATTTGTTGCGAGGTCAAATGAACAACTTCATGCAAAGTGCCTAGCATAGAACCTGGTATAAAATAAGCACTTCATAGTTGGGAGAATTATTTTTCCCATTTGAAAACTGACCAGAGAGCAAGGAACCCAGTCTTCCAATGCTGGAGTACTATGCAGTGATAGAGGCCTTGGGAGTTTAGGGAGGAGAGCCCGGGGGGCAGGTCACTGACACAGGATGAAGATGAGGTCACTGTGTAGGGCAGAGCGCTTGAGTTCTGAGCCCCTACCAGGTCCCACAAGACCACTCTCTCATCCATAATGCAAAGCAGGCAGCCCTGGGGCCCACTGAGCTGCCACGACTGGCCGTTGGCAAACAGGAGAGAGTGCAAGCTACTCTCATTGGAAACGAACTGATTGAATGATTTATATTCCCCCATCTCCCATGTTGGAGCTCTGGGCCAACTCCTGGCGCATGCTAAGTGGGTCCCCGCTGTGGGGAAGCCATAGCTTGAAGGGCAGTGGAGGGGAAGGGATGCACAGGGATGGTCCAAGGAGAAGGGCAGGATGAAGGGATGATCAGGCAGGAGTGAGGGAAGGATAATGAGGAGGAGGAAAAGAGATGGAGGAAGAGAGAGACATGGAGGCAGTGAGCAGAGGTGAAGCAGGGAGGGCAAAGGAAGAAGAAGGAGAGGCAGAGGGCACAACTCAAGCAACATCCTTGGCCTAGGGGCAAAGTATTTTAGAATGCAAGCTCCAGCCGGGTGTGGTGGTGCACACCTGTAATCCCAGGATCTCAAGAGGCTGAGGCAGGAGGATCATGAGTTTAAAGCCAGCTTCAGCAACTTAGCGAGGCCCTAAGCAGCTCAGGAGACCCTGTCTCTAAATAAAATACAAAAAAAGGGCTGGGGATGGGGCTCAGTGGTTGAGCACCCCTGGGTTTGATCTCTGGTACCAAGAAGACAAAACAAAAAACAAAATGCAAGCTCCACGAGGGTGGGGACATTTTATTGTGACCATTTCTTTTTCTTTTCTTCTGAGCTCCTAAAATCATCCCTGCCTAGAAAAGCATTTTATAAGTATTTGTTGAATGAACACATTTTTGGGGCAAGTACTCAGCTCACACATTTTGGTTGGGCAGCTTCTGGAAGCTCTGTCTTGCACCTACAGCAGTGGGGGACTCTAGCGAGAAAGGGGCTGGGTTTTTGTGTGCTTGTTTTGTGTGGTGTTGGGGATGGAACCTAGGGCCTTGCACATGCTGAGCAAGTGCTGTACCACCGAGCCACCCCACACCTCTGTTCTGAAGTTCATGGCTGTTGTTGAAGACCACAGCTCGGCTAGGGAAAGAGGGCCTAGAAAGCAGAAGTCAGGAGAGCTCACAGACAGCATGGGGGCTGGGTAGTCTGATGGGATGGGATTAGTGCAGGTGTCCTGAATGCAGCTGAGGATGTGGCTCCGATGTATCCACTTGGTCACAAGGGTCTAGCAGATGTTAAAGGTCTTTGCATCGTAACTGAATGGCTCATTCCTCCTTGGGGAGAAGGTGGAATCTTCAACCCAATGAGCCACTGATACTGACCCCCAGGTCTCCCTGCAGCCTCTGTAAACCACCTTGACCACAAGGTCCAGATGCATTAGGGACAGTGGTGAGCAGCTGGGCCCAAGTCCCTTACCACCTCCTCACCAGTGCTGGTGGGGAGCCTAGGAACCCCCTGTGATGTGCCCCCATTGATTTGGCCAATTCTTGATACAGACCAAATGACAAGGTGACATTTAGTGGTGTAAGTCCAGCCAATGTGGGTCCAAAGCCCAGCTCTGTAGTTTCTAGGCCTTGTGACCTTGAGTGATTTACTAAAGAGTCAGAGCTGAAGACAGGTGAGCACCCGCTCTGTGCCAGTCGCTAAGAGTCCTGCATATAGATTCACTTTCCTCTGTCGCAGGCACTAGGTGTACCCCATTCTCAATGGGGAAACTGAGGCATGGAGAGGTGAAGGAGCAGGACCAGAGCCAAGGAGGGAGTGGTATGGTCAGGACTTGAACTACCTTCCAACACATTCCACCTCTCCACACCTTGGTCTCCTCATTTGCCAGATGAGACTCGAGATGCTATTGTCTTCCTATAGTCACTGAGAGGATTCCAAGGTACCACAAGATACTTGGTGAAGAGGAAGTCAATCAACTGCAACTATTGTATTTTACAGATTTGAGAGTGTACTTTTGTTGGTAACAATGGCCATAAAGCCAATCTTGATTCATGCCATAAGGGGCCCCAAACTATGGTGATGCTCCTGCCTCCTAAAATCTCCTCCAAATGCTGCAACTTTTAGCTTCTAGCTTGTTTGCCCCTTCAGAGCATGCTTCCCCGCCCAATTACTACCCCAGAGGCTGGTGAGTGTGATCTAGGGGACACCAGGGCCTTCGGCTTCCTGCTGGGTGAGGCCACTAGGGAAGACTAGGGAAGGCGGCAGGAAATGGGAGAGGGAGAAGGGAGGGCGATGAGGCTAGTTGTCCACCCCTGCTTCCTCCCCATCAGTCTGACTGTGACCTCTGGCCAGGCGCCATTCCCAGCAGGCAGCCATCCAGTCATTGTTCATCCAGTCACTGTTCACATACTCCAGGGCTCAGGAAGCACCGCCTTCCCCCACCCCTCCAAGTTTAGTGTTATGAGCACCCAGAGTGTTACACTCTCCCCCTGGCTTCTCTATACTATGTCTGCACCTTTATAAATAGTCCCTTTCAAAACAACTCTTTTGCCTGTGACGTCCGTTTGCCGAGGGCACCCCGCTGATACAGAGCCTCTGCTAGGTGAAGTCTGAAAGCATTGTTCTCATTAAAGTCCGGCAGACTCTGGGTCATCTTTTTGTTCTTATTTACCAGCCAGGTGACTTACATGACTACCTCAGTTTTCTCATCTATTTTTACAGGAGAGTAAAATTAGGTGTAAAATACTATCTACCTTATAGATTATTTTGACGACACAATGGACATAGCAGTAGTGTCAGCCACTAGCATTGTGGCACTGTAGTTAGATCAAGAGGATGCATGGCTAGCTTCCCACAAGCTCTGGCTTCAGTCTGGGGGGCTGCATGGTTCTGGAAAGTTCATTCCAGCCTTGCTCCAATCCACACGTTTCAATCCAGAGGCCACAGTGACTGGTTAGAAGAGAGCCTGGCCTAAGCAGGTCCAGTCAGAGTGAAACTCAGCACTCCCTTCAAGACTGCTGGGAGAATGTATCAGCCCTCCTTTCAGATGGTGATCTATGGACACAGCCTACATCGGATGTTGCCTTCCTGTTACTGGAGGAAGGCCAACCTGTGGATGAAGCCAGTTCACAGAGAGCAGAGAAATGGAGCCAAACTCTGACGAATCCATACCTGAAGTCCACACTACTTTCCTGTTACACAATTGCTATGGTTTGTATCGGGAAAGGCCTCCCAAACCTCATGTGACAGTGTGGTCCACAGTGCAGAAAGGTTCAGAGGTGGCACTTCTAGACAATGATTGTATCATGTGAGTTCTGACTTCATCAGTGGATTAATCCATTTGATGGATTGATGGAGTAATCCATTGATAGCTGGATGGACTACTAGAAGGTAGGACCTAGTTGGAGGAAGTAGGTCACTGATGGTGTGCCCTGGAAGGGTTTATCTTCTCCCTGTCTTTCTTTGTCTCTCTGTCTCTCTGTCTGTCTCTGTCTCTGTCTCTCTCTCTGCTCCCCAGAGGCTATGAGCTTTCCTCTTCCCTGCTTTCCACCATGATGTTTCTACCTTAGAGCTGACCATGGACTGAATCCTCTGAATCCATGAGCCAAAATTAATCTTTCCTCCTCTAAGTTGTTTTTGTCGGGTATTTGGGTCATAATGACAAAGAGCTGACTAACGCAAGCCAATAGAAGTCATGTTTTAAAGTCAGATCAAACTGGGCTTTTGTCTACTTATAAGCAATTGCACCCATCAGATTGGGAATTTGGTGCTGGGAGTGTGAGGTTCATGTAATGGACCCTGCGCTTTCAGGTAGGGCTTCTAATGGCAGATAACAAAAGTGGCACTGAATAGGGCCACGGAGTACTACTGTTCCTTGAGCAACTCTGGGGCGCTGGTGACATTCACAGTCATTATAGGTTTGCATATTTACAAGAAAAATTTCTAGCAAATGGAAGAGAAGTGACTTGAGAAGGGAGGCTTTTTCTAATATGCACAACAACATCAACAGGGCCAGGAGCAGAGATGTCACTCCCCCGGGCCTGGCAAATCAGCAACAACAGGGAGGTGGCTAACCTGCAGCCTCCCATTCCTATCAGTGCCTGATAAGGCTGTGGCGGGTAAAAAAATTTTCGGATAGTGGAACAAGTTGGCTACTTCTTGTGGTCTTCAGTAAGAAGTCCTGACCAGAGAAAGATAAATTTTGGCTCAAGCTGGCCCACTGAGAGGAGAGAGAGAGGAAAACAAGGTTTTATTAAGAGAGGCCATTGCTGGGGCTGGGATTGTAGCTCAGCGGTAGAGCGCTTGCCTTGCATGTGTGAGGCCCTGGGTTCGATCCTCAGCACCACGTACAAAGCAATAAAATAAAGACATTGTGTCCATCTACAACTAAAAAAAATATATATATATATATATATATATATATAAAAGAGAGGCCATTGCTGCCTCTTGTGGCCTGGGATCCAAATATTCTGAGATTCTGGTGATCTGGAGGTGGTGTGGTGTTGTGTGTGAGCAAAGACAGGTGGGGGAACCCCAGTGGGGCATGAGTGAGGATCAGTAGGAAGTGCCAGTCTCCACACAAACATCATTGCAAGGAACTCCCTTTCCTGGCAAGAACAAGCCCTCCTGTGTGAGGTGGGAGCTGGGGTGGAGCCCGTGAGTGAAGGGCAGATCCAGGCTGCAGGGACCTGTGGGAGGTGCAGACCTATATGGAGGCAGGAACTCTGAAACTAAAAGCTGGGGATGAGGGACAGCAAGGGAGCCTGTTAGTAGGGGACGGGGACGAGGTGCACACTTAGGACTGACTCAGCAATATCTTTTGGCTGCAGCTACTAGCACCTGGGACTGACTGGGAAGTAAATGGGCTAGAAATCTAAGGTCCTTAGAGTTACATCTCAAGCCTGGTTGACAGCAGTCTCTGAGTGCTCATATCTTAAGGCAACCAAGTTGTCAGCTTCATCCAAAAGGCAGCATCTGGTCCTCTTTAATGTCCTTCTCAGAGGACGATGGACAAGGGAGAGCCTCCTACCCCAGACTAGCTAACTCGCTAAGGAAGACATGCACTGCCAGAAGACCCTAGGGACACAGACCAGTGGTCACGGTTCGGCTTTCCTATTTTGCTGAAAATGATGATGAGGATGAAGAGAATTCACAGAACCGAGAGGGGCTAGACTGGGAGCCATAGGAAAATACCAAGTGACACTTCACATGTCTCCCTCTGGAGACATGTGCATCGCGTGTAGGTGGGTGTTTTCAAAAGTGTATATATGGTACAAAGATATGTGTGGGCAGCCAAAGAAGTGGACTGTGGTGGACAGCAGGGGCTGCCTTCCAGAGAGCCATCATAAAGTCACCTGATATCCAGGAAGGACATCTTGTGAAGTCTGAGGAAGCTGATGCCATTTCCAACATATTAGGCTAGTCAGTGATGCTCCATGACGCTGCCCACAGAGACCAGTTCCAGAGGAGTCTGTGATACAGGTCAGGCCATTTAGAGTGGCTCTCAGGAACAAAGCACTCAGCGACAGGGGTTTACAGAAAGTGGACTGGGAACCAGATATGAATCTCTGTCCTCCAGGAACTCATTCTTCATGAGAGTGTGGTAGGTAGACATGAGTCCAGGAAGTCAGCCAGAGCAGCAGAAAGTAAGTACACAGAACACAGGGCAAGAGATGGAGCCCCAGGCCCACACAAGCTGCTCCTGAGCACTCCTGAGGTTTTCAGACACATGACCCAATAAATACTCTGGATCATTTAATCTAGCTTGAGTTGAGTTTTCTATTACTTGCTTGCTATTTATCCCTTGTGCTGGATTCATTCCTTTGGATTCCATCATAGCACCTGGACCACTGGTGAGAGCACAGATAGCAATCAATAAATGCATGAATGAATAAACAAATTGGGAAAAGCATCAAATATGTTAGCAGTGGATGGATTCCAGGACAGAAGCAGAGAGGCCATCATGCTAAGATTGAACACAAAGAGTAAACCTAGCAGTGTAGAGAGACAAAAGAAGTAACAGAGGAAAATAATTACTCTGATCTGTTCTGACATGCAAACATGATGCGCTCAAAAGTGAAATATCAGAGGTGGAACGAAGGCAACTTCAAGTCCATCAGGTCTGATTCACCCACTTTACTGATGAGGCAATGGAAGCCCAAAGGAAAGGCAAGACCCACTCAAGTCCCACACACACTACAGTCCACTTAGAAAGGGCAGGACACACCCATTGCCCCCCTGAGCCCACACTGGGGACCAGGTCTTTCTGCTCCATTCTCTAAGGCAGTGGTTCTCAAAGTGTGGTCTCCAGCCTGTAGCTCTGCATCGCCTGGAAACCCCTTAGAAACAATTCCCAGGCTCTACCTAGGCCTGCTGATTGGACACTCTGAGGCCGGCCCAGCAAGCCTGGTGGTTTCCCTAAGCCCTCCAGGTAATTCAGATGCATGCTCAAGCTTTAGAAAACCACTGGTCTAGAACAGTGAGTCTTAATTTTAATGTGCATACAAATCACCTGGGGATCTCATCTTGTTAAAATGCCAATTCAAATTCAGTAGGTCTGGGGTAGGGCCCAAGATTATGCATTTCTAGGTAGTTCCCAGATGAAGCTAAGGATGCTCACCCAGGGACTACACTTTGAACAGCCAAGTTCTCTATACTAAAACATGGTTTCCTTTCTCCTCCCCATCAGTTGTGGTAATGGGAACTTCTTATACAGGTAGCTGAGGAGACAGAACCACGGGAGACTTGACAAAGTACAATTCTACCATGAAAGAGATGGATTTATGCCAAATTCTGTCTGTAGCTTAACATATCAGATATTTGAAGTGTAAAACATAGGTTGCCAATGTATCATAACCTGTTTTTTTTTCTTTCTTATTTTAAAAACTTTTTTTCTTATAAAAGCAATATCATGAAAGACTTTTAGGAAAGAAAAGAAAGAAAAACACTCTAATCACCCTGGCCAAGCAGCTATTGTTTATATTTGCATATTCCTTCCAATTCTATCCATAAGTATCCTTAAAAAGAAAAAAGAGTTCTATCATGTACATGGAGTTTTCTTGACTAGAATAAGTCTGCGTTGAAGAGCTGTTATTTAGTTCCCATTTATCTTAATCAGCAAAAATCCCATGTCTAATCATCCCATTAAGATATCAGTCATTTGGCAAGTTAGGGAGAGCTACACTTTCTTGACTTTGCAGTGGTTGATACTTCCGGGTCTTTAGAGCAAGTACATGCCCCTCAGCTCTTTTCTTCCAGCCAATACACATCTCCCTTCTCAGGCACTCTCCTTTCCTGTGGAGGGGAGACGGTTGCTTGCCTCAGCCATTTCTAGTTCCTAATTAACCCACATCCCTAGAAGGAAGATGCTTCTGAGTGGCTTAGCCTGTCTCTGCCTCCTGACTATTTAAAGAGATTTGGCTATGGTAAATATCACCCAATGTAGATTGAATTATTAAAAAAGGCAATGATGAGATCAACACAATTGATTTTTTTTAATATCAACAGAACTTACACAGAGAGAAAAATAAACAAATATAACTATAGCCAAGGAGCAAAACCAGCAATGGAAATTGAGTCACACCAAAGGAAAGCCCCAAACTCCCAGATGAAGGATGCATTTCACACTCTGGACATCTTAGGGAATTGAGGAAGCAACAATTCCAGGGGACAAATGAAGGACAGGACCTCTCATTACTGTGCATAATGAGGAGAGGACTGTTCTCAATGCATCCTGGACAGGAAGGCCTGAGAGGGCAAGGCCATTCTGTTCTAAGATCAGGGTCAGCATATAGCAAATGTCCCATAAGTAGAAATAAATGAGTGACAAATGAAACAGGTGACCAGGGAAGTAGAGTTCTTAATGAATCAGCCCTGGAATGAATGACATTATAAAGATGAAATATAGCCATACATCATGTGCATCCTAGTCTTACAGGTGGATGGTGCAGGTTTTATTTTAACTGCACAGATGGAAAATGTGGTGGTGCTTCCTGGTAGGGAGCAGGGACCCAGGCACTCTGGGGCCCTGGCTTTGTGCTTCTCACTTCTGAGGCTTCTCTGAGGTCATATCTTGGGTTGCTGGTATCCTTCTGGCCCTGAATTGGCTGCTGGTGGAGCTAGAGAGGCCTTTGTCTGTCTGTGGCTTCAGGCAGGCTCTCCTATCTCGGCTGACCTTTCAAGGTCTTCAGAGAACATCACACCCAACCTCTTCTTCCCCCAGACCTGGACCCCTCCATTGATGGGTCCCTCCATGACCGCCACCTGGTGTCCTTGCTGGAGACAAGCTCTTGCTCCTTACTCTCTGGTCCCTCCTAAGAAGGAGAGAACTCCTCTGTGAGACATACTAAAGCAAAAGGAAGAGACTGTCCAAGAACAGACATTTAAATGGACCTAGGACTTGGTTTATGGGATCCCCTCAGTTCTGGAACTTCTGTCAGAGACTAAGCTCAGGCCCTCCTGAGGGTCTCTCCCCACTGTGCATCCCCCCAAGCTGTCCCCTCTACCTTGGCTCCATCTAGGAGTAAGTCAGAATCCAAGAGGGATGGAAGGATGGGCAGATGGGTAGAAAAATGTGGTCAGACAATGGGAAGATGGGTGGGTGGGTGGATGACTGGGGTAGATGGATGGGTGCAGGGGGTGGGCACATGAATGGGTGTGGAAAGGTGAATAGATAGAGAGATTCAAAGGTGGATGAACAGAAAGACAAAACAACAAGCGCCATCTTGGATGGACAAACTGTCAGAAGCAGAATGGTCCCAAGGGAATAGATAGCTATTTTTATTCTTTTGCTGGCTTGTTTCCCAAGAGCAATCATGAATTCAAGGCCAAGTGGACCCCACAACGACTCAGCCCTTCAGACTACTTTTTTGTATTCTGGTTGTCAAGTCATAATTGCAGTTGAGCTAAAACGAGCTCCCCTGGTACAGATGAGCTCATGGAGACCCAAGAACAGAAGATTGGCCCCAAGTCTCAAATGTTTTGCATTCAGTCTCTATCTCCTTCCCCCGACCCCGAGATATCACTCTTGTCCTGATCTTCACCTACACATTTTCCAGCTATTGCTCCTCCCTGCCCCCAGCCAGTTTCTCCATTTAAAGTCACCTCACAGTAAATCCACCCACGAGCTCAGTGGTTTCCGCAGCCAAAGCAGGAGGTAAGGGCGACATTCTCTTTCTAACAAAGCCATTTTCAATAATGTATAATTAATCGTAATGTGTTTTTTCAAAAGGCCTTTTCCTTACATGCCGGTGGAAAGTTCTTCCTGACATCTAACATAACTCTGTCCTTCTCTCCGCAGTTGATTAAATAATTTCCCCTGGATTCTCTTTTTCCTGGGAATACATAGTATTGTTGCTGCCAGCTTTAGAAAGGCTAGTATAATTAA
Organism: Xerus rutilus; assembly: GCA_028644305.1. Taxonomy (NCBI): domain Eukaryota; kingdom Metazoa; phylum Chordata; class Mammalia; order Rodentia; family Sciuridae; genus Xerus; species Xerus rutilus. The sequence goes on along the minus strand of CM053406.1, from coordinate 98,747,644 downwards.
AAGCACTCTAAGTGCTCTGCTGGGGGCCTCCCTCTCCTGCCTGCTGCCCAACACTCCCTCCAAGAGCAGGCTGTGGAGAGATGGGGCACTTCAGGCTCTTGCCCACCTACCACCCTTCCAGGAAGAAGCCACAGCAGTGAGGTCACCCTGGGCAGAAGGCTGGGGCCTGGGGAGGATAGACAGCAGGGGCTTGAGGGTGGGGGCGGGGAGGATGCACCGGAGATGAGCTCACCCATGGTGAGGAGGGAAGTAGACCCTCCTTCTCCTGGCCCCTCCACATGTGAAACTGAGCTGACAGGATGCAGGAAACCTTTCTCAGAAGTATTGATCACAAAGGGATGGGTGGCAGCCAGCGATGGGCTGTCTAGCCCCATCCGGGAAAGGAGGTCAGCCCAGAGGCAATTGGAACCCCTGCTCCCACGCTGCAGCCTGGGTGCAGAGGAGTAGCTGCCAGCCTCTGAGAGCAATCCTTGAGTCTCAGCTCCACAGCTTGCATTCACTAATTTTCTATTCTCCAGCTCCTCTCCCGTCCTCCCCAAGGCTGCAGGGACCTCTACTCTGCAGCATGAACCAGGAGTCCAGCCCAGGGCCCTCTCCTATGACTCACGATTCCTACCACTGACCCCTCTCATCTGCACACATGCCTGACATGCATGTTGGCCATGCAGTTTCTAACCTGGTGCTCATGCTTCACTACGCTAAATCTTTCTTGTTTGTTAAGACCATGGCAGAAGACAAGACATAACAAAATCAGGATAATTATTTTTTTTTTGGTACTGGGGATTGAACTCAGGGATGTTCAACCACTGAGACACATCCCCAGCCCTTTTTTGTATTTTATTTTGAGACAGGGTCTCGCTGAGTTGCTTAGGGACTCGCTAAGTTGCTGAGGCTGGCTTTGAACTAGTGATCCTCCTGCCTCAGTCTCCCGAGCTACTGAGATTACAAGTGTGCACCACTGCACCTGGCAAAATCAGGATAACTTTAAAACCAGCACTCCATCAAACATGTTATGGCCATCCTGTTGGCTACCTGTTCTCCCCAAGCTCCACCTATCCCCCCCAACCTGAGCCACCTGGAAAAGGTTCCCCAGTTGGTGGGTCTGGAATTGGACTTGTGGTTCTGAATTAGGGTGTGGAGTGGCTGGAGGGAGCCACAGGCATCAGGAGGCCCTCCCAGGATTCCTCCCCTGCACAATGGCCCAGACTGGGTGGCCAGTTTTCCTGTCTAGCACTTCCTCGGCCTGAAGGGACCCCATTGTCTGAGCACGGGCCCTCTCAGGGATCAGGCCCCTCTTGCTAGGGTGAAGGCCCTTTTGCTGTAGAGGACAATGTGATGTGGCTGGGCTGAAGGTGCAGAGCAGTGAGGATCAGGCTGTGACCCACCTACCCCTGGGGAAGGGCAGAGGGAGGAAAGGTGGAGACCACCTCAGTGTGACTGTCCCCACAGGACTCACCCACACTTGGGTTCTGCAGGAGATGCTACTACAAAAGAGTCAATCAGAAGAGGCCTCGCCAGTGCTCAGGATGGCAAATCACTACAGTACGGAGGTATGTGAGTGGGCACGAGTCACTGGTTAGTATGGAGAGGGAACTGGAACCAGGTCTTTCTGTCTAACAGCCACAATGCTGATGCCCTGGGCCTTCTTTTGAATGGGTGAAACCCTGAGATCCTGTCTAAGTCAAATTGCTGAATGACCCCAAATTTGGGCCAGCTCCAGAATTCCTGAGCCATGGCTACTAGCACTTGGACCTCTCAAGCTACAAATCTAGCTCAAGGTATTTGATTTTGTCTCATCCATTTCACCTAGGACTGTGAGCTCCTCAAGAATGAGAGACATCATAATAACGAGAGTCATAAGCAATACAGCCCAGAGTCCCCTACTCCCCCTGCCTATTCCGCCAGCCACATCTGCATGCCTCACGCCCTCCTGCCATGATGCTAAGGCCTCACTCTGTGCATGCCCAGCCTGCCTGCTGAAAGACTTGGCGTGACATGGCTGTGCACCCATAATGCAGGTGGTGCCCGCAAGTGGGTGCCTTCTTACTCATCAGGGCAAGGCCTCCTGGGTCCAGCACGTGCCCCTCTTTTTGAAAGCCCCAAGAATCAGAGGACATGCCAAGCCTGCTCCCAAGGCACTGACTGACTGGCAGAAACAAGGCTGTGGCTGGCTGAGAATCACAGCCCAAGGGCAAGAGCACCCCAAGCAAGACAGCAGAGCCACAGGGGTTCAGAGAAGGGCAGCAAGGCGACGGTGGCAGGGCAAGGCTGCCACTACTGGCCTTTACCCTGGAGAGCCACAGGAAGACCAGATCCACAGGTGATCCCAGTGGGTGAGGTGCAAGGAGAATCCAGGGAAGCTTTGGGGGTCAGAGGCAGACCTTGACCTCAAAGGATAGTAGGACATCTACAAATAAAGGTGAGCATGAAGGGCCGGATCCAAACCATCCCATCCAAAGCCTCAGGAGATGCTCTGCACACCCACAATGAAGTGTGCAGACCCGGACCCTGCTGTGTGACCGCAGCAGGCAAGTTACTTAGCCTTTTTGTGCAGAGTTCATAACAGCACCTATAGTTATAGCTTGGATCTGGAGTGACCCCAAAGGCTCATGTGTTGAAGACGTGGTCCCCAATACAGTCATGTCCAGAGCTGGGCTTTGGGAAGTGATTGGACCGTGATAGCTCTGACCTCATCGGTGTAGGAACCCATTGAAGAGTTCATAGCTGAATGTGCTATTGGGAGGTGGGGCCCAGGTGGAGGAAGAAGGTCACCGAGGGTGTGCCTTTGCAGAGTATATTCTGTCCCTTCTGCACCTCTTTCTCTCGCCATGAGGTCCACTCACTCCTCGCCATAATGTTCTGCCCCACCATAAGCTCACAGTGATGGGGACAAGTTCCCACAGGCTGAAACCTCCAAAACGAAGAGCCAAAATAAATAAATCTTTTCTCCTTAAGTTGTTTTTTCCTGGGTAGTTTGTCACAGTGATAGAAAGTCGACTGACACACCTACTTCCTAAGATCTTTGTGAGGTTGAAGTGCTTTAATATTTACAAGGAATGGAAAGCCATATTTGGCCACAGGGTGAGAATGAAGGGTTAGGGCTAAGGTTGGATTTGGGTAGAGGTCAGGGTTAAGGTTAGGATTCTAAATAAATGATCCTGGTGGTCACTGTTGATTCTCCTGTTATTTCATTGCATGGAAGCCTTTTCTAACAAAATCCCTAGTAGTTTTGCTGTGATCTCATTTCTAAATCATGGGCAAGGAGTCACTTGCCCACTTTCCTAATGATGGAACAAATCGCAGTGGTGAGTGGTGGAGGTTCCTGACAAAGTGTCATGTAAAAGGGTGTCCCTGTCGATGCTCTTGACTCTGCTCGTGAAGGGGTGGAGCCTCAGCTTGATGACCGGTCTCTCTGTTTCCCTGGGCATGGGCAAGCCAAGGCAACACGGAAGCTAGCTGATGTCCCCAAGGAGTCCCCCAACAGCAGCCTCCTGCTGTCCAGCTCCTCCAGTTAACACCACCTCTCCCTGGGAACCCAAGCAGGGGCAGCAGCCGCCACTCCCTCAGCATTACCAGTGGACAGTGCACTGATTTTTCCTGACTGTGGCTTTGTGCTGGATGGAGGAACAGCTGGGCATCCTTTTTTGGATTCTGAAAGGTCTGGGACACTATGCTTTGTTAAGAACCTGCTGTCTCTCCATCCTGAGTCCCAGGCAGGGGAAGGTCTGGCTTGCCATGCTGAGGTGACTGGGGTGGGGAGGGGCTGTGCCCACCTTGCTGTCTGGCTTGAAACAGTCAGTGGGATGAGAGTGGGGGTGGGGGACATGCAGGTCGCAGGAAGGCAAAGAAAGGCAGAGAGGGGCTGGGGATCTGGTGCTCACAGTCTGATGGGCAAGAAGGTTCCTGATCTGGTGGAGTGTGGGGCCTGGTGGAGGAAGGGGGTGGCTAGAATGTTTATTATTAGCTCTTCCTCTTAGTGCCACAGAACTCTTGCTCTGCTCTACCAAGCTCTTAGCTTGCATTCTGTCATTTAATCACCACAAAACTCACTATGAGGTGGGTAATTACATGATTGGTACCTCTACTCTGCAGATAAGGAAACTGAGGCACAGGGGACTTATGTTCCTGCCCTTGTTCCTGCCCATGAGATGAGGATTCATGGGAGGGACATGGAAAAGAGAGTATGGAGGGTCAGAATGGTGAGAGGGGAAGCACCCAAGGTCGTGGGTGCTGGCTGGGTGGGGTAAAGGGATGCTGCTGTTTCCTCCCTTTCTCAAGTGCCAGGGGAGCCAGCGGCCAGCTTGGTGGGGGAACCGTCAGACTCTAAAAACTCCTTCTGCGAAGAGCTGGGGCCGAGGCTTCCTGCTGGCGCTGTAAATCAGGGCTGCTAAGTGAAGCCATTCCGGGCGGCAGCGCTCAGTCTATTGCCCGATGCCCCTGTTCCAGACATTATTTTGAATTTAGTTTATGAGTCTCGCTGCTGTAAATCCCGCCGAGAGCTGCTGGAGGCAGACGCCTGTGCACCCTGGGAATCCCCAGCCCTGCCTTCTGTCCCTGGCTGAGCTGCAGGGCTTCCCTGGCCTGTGCACCTGGCTTTGGCTTAGCGTGGGCGGAAGTGGCTACATGGCACCTCCTGCTGGTAATATCCTGATAAGACCTCACCTTTTGACCCTGAGAAGTCATCCAGCCTCAGAGATGAGAGAAGTATCAAAGGTCCCAGGAGGGCCAGCGCAGATGACTCAAACCCGCCCCTCTGCGGGGGCTTGTCCCAGGCTCCGCCTCCACGCGGGAGCCCTCTCCAATGAGCAGCATGACATTTAACCAGCCTCTGTGACTGCGCAGATCCTCACCTCCCTGACCCGCGAGGGCTCCTCTGATCTTATTCAAGATCCTTCATTTATCCTTCTACGCCCTCAGCCAAATTCCATTCATGCACGAGGAGCATATGCACAGGGGCAGCCTCTGGTCCTATCCCTCTCAGAGGCACAGTGCTGAGCGGGCCCTTCCCAGGCCAAGGGGCATTTAACCATCTGCCCAAGCCCTCCTTGCTGTGCTCTGTTCCACCTCAGGTCGCCAGCTCCTGGAGAGCAGGGACCCATCTCCATCTCCACACCTCCTTGGTGAGCCCTGGGCAGAGCACACAGAGGAAGCTCAGTAACATTTGTTTGGAGCAAAACTACGCGTTTCTGTGGCCTTAACATCTCCCACAGTGTGGAGGGTGCCAAGTAAGAATGGATGGAAGGGAATCCAGTCTGGAACACTCTCTGATTGAGCCTAAAAGCCGCCAATGCCTGCATCCTCCCGGGGAGATGCTCTAGCCAGCAGCCTGAGCCACCATCATCAGCTCCCCTTACAGAGGCCTCGTACTCAGGCCCTATCGGTTCTTCCGGGGACCAAGTTCCAGAGTGCAATGCCTGAGAGACCATCCTTGTCAGAGGTTGGGGTGTGAAGCCAGGGACCCTAAGATATCCAGAAACAGTGGGACAGGGTGGCATGAGAAGAATGAGCCTGACTCCCACCGGCAAAGGGCCTGCAGTTACCCACCTACTGGAATGCTCTCTGTCTGGATGGGCCAGACTGAAGGTAGGCCAAAAGGTGAATTTCTCCTACTAACCAGAATAGACAGAAGCTCCCACATCCATCAACCCAGCTCTGCCGGATCACTCAGAGCAGTGCTCATCAAACCACGGTTCATGACCCATTAGCGGGTCAGGGAATCAATGCAGGAGGTCATGACCAGCATGCTTAACAGGCTAGAACAAGACAGGACAGGACCAGAGAGAATAGGTAAAAGGGCATTGTGTGTTGTCAGGACTTTGGATCTTGATATTTTTGTTATTGTTGTGCTTGTGTTTGGTATTTGTATGTATCAAATGCACGTATCACGTTGTCACGTAAAATATATTTCTAACAATGGGTTCAATTAAGAGTTGAAAACCACTGACATAGTTGATGGAGACCCCACCCAAGCCTGCCACCCTGACATGCACCACCACCTGCTCTGATTTGATGCAGCAAATATGAGCAGTGTCCACCTGTGCATGCACATGCGCGTGCATGCACACACACACCCCTGACCATCACGCCATCTTCCACCCAGTATCACAAGCAGAGCATATATGTTCAGCAGTCACCTTCGTTGGGACCCTGGGAATACAAGGACATAAGCTCTGATGCTCAGAGCTCAGTCCCCAGCAACAGGGCTATCAGAATAGGAGCACCAAGCCCCCTGATGCTTGGTGCTGTCGGCCCTGGGGACTGACCCCCTGCCTTTGAGAGAGCACAAAGTGAAGCACAGGTCTGTGTGGACTGCAGGAGAGCTGGCCAGGATCCAGGCCCTCTCATAGCAGGTCAGGGCTGGAAGGGACCCCAAGGAGCTTTGGCAACAACTTGCACTTAGTAGATGAGGAAACTAAAGACCTCCATAAGACGCCAATAGTTGGTTTGAGACAGACAATGGTGCCTAAAACTTCCCCATGAGTACTGCTGTGCAGGCCTGCCAGAGAGGCCAGCACACTGGGCAAGTGGCAGGCCACACTGACACAGGGCTCTCTCCTGGGCTGGGGGCTGGCTGCTGTAGAGCCTGCCAGCTCGCCGTGTCTGAGGACTGATGAGATTTGCTGCGTGTTCTCTTCTTGAGATTCTGCACGAAAGTGCCTCAGCACTGGGGTTTGAGAGGAAGCTGCTCGGAATTCAAGACTGGGCTGGAGGTGAGGGAGGCCCCAGCCTTTTTAGCTACTAGAAAAACAAGAGCCCCAGCTTTATCCACATTTAGCCCTGGAGGGAGAGTCAGGAATGGAGAGAATGACAATGAGGACAACTGCCAGAGAGGCTGCAGGAAAGGGGCAGGATGCGGCAGGCCTGGGAACCCAGCCAGACTCAGGCCTCCTTGCTCAGGCTGCCGGAAACCGGGGCATCTCCCCTCCAGCCTGCTGACCTGGAGTCCAGGAGTGCCTAAGCAGGAACAGGAGACTCTTGCACACCTCCATGGCCCCAGGGCCTAGGCAAGCCTGTAGCTCATCACAGCTGTTCAAAAAGGATTTGAAGAATGATTGAATCCACAAACAGATGAGTGAAGGAAGGAAACTGAGACCAGAGAGCATAGTCTGTTCTCTGAAAGATGACATGAGGAAAGTGATAGAGAAAGATGATCTGAACATCACCATGTGGCAGGAGACAGGTGAGGGGTACAGATCATGAGTGAGGTGGGAGGTCAAGATGGAGCTGGGGTGATCACAGGGCGTTTCCTGCATGTGGAGGTTAGGGCCACGTGGGCTTAGGGCAGGCAGAAGCGGGAGGAGGCCTGGGAAGTAAAGGATGTCTAAGATGCACAGGGCATCTTAGGGTCAGCTATGTAGTGCAGACCTGAAGGCTCCCTGAGGCTTTGCAGGGTTGGGTCAACAGGAACATGAGAACCAGCCAGGGGAACAGGTCTGGAGTGGGCAAGGTTGCCAAGGGAGGAGACAGGTATGTGAGGAGAGATTTCCAATTTCGCATCCCTAGGAGGAAATGGGGACCACCTGGAGAGCAGGTGCCAGAGCCCTGTGGGTCCAGCCAGAGACAGGAGCGTGTCCCTCTGCAAGTCCCAAAGCTCAAAGGACCCTTCGCCAGTGGAGAAGCAGCAGGCATGGGGCCTCCTGGCAACACACACATATCAACCAGCTAGAGAAAGCTTGGAAAAGAAGCCTGGTCTATTTCTGTCACTGCTTAGAGATGAAGACTTCCCTAGAAATTGACTACTAAGCCTCCATTGTGCATGCAAAGGCATGTGTGTGTGCGCGCACACACTCCAGGAGGCCCAATTTGGAGCTTGCCCATGGCTGTGTCCCTCCAGGCGCTGCAGTTGAGTCTGCAGCTGACCATGGATGTTGTGAGTGTGGATTTGTGAGTGCCTGGTGTGTGGGAGTGTGTGTCACAGGGTATCCCTAAGATCTACCTCCATGTTTTGCTAAAGAGCTGATTGCCCCCTAAATGGCTTCCAGTCCCACCTGCTACTTCCTGAGGGCTAACCTGAAGCTGACAGATGACTCAAGGGGTTACATATGCGGAGACACCTCCCTGCACATCTATAGGAGACCCACAGATGAGCCACATGTACTTGGGTCCCTCTCAGTTCTGCTCTGGAAATACCTGCCTCTGGCTCCAATTAGTTGCTTTACATTTGTGACTGCAGCCCAGACAAACAAGGACAGCAGGAGGGACAGTGACAGGGCCAATGAGTTCCCCCATTGGCCCCTCTGGGGGGGCCTCCAGGGTCCTCAGGCTCACTGAGTTTTCAGTTTTCATCAAAAGCAGAACATGCTGGGAGCAGCAGTTGCCAGGGGCTCCCTGTCAATCCACAGTCACTAATCACGGTGAAAAGACTTTTGGGGAGCAGTTGTTTAGGGGCTCCATCTGGAAGAATATCACTTGTGGCCATTTTTAAAGCCTGTTTCTTTGGGACTGAGCTGAGGCAAAGGTAGATTGGAAGCAGCTGAGTCCCCAAATGTCAGCCCTCCCCCTGGGCACTGGGGACCTCCATGGGCCCAAGGGCCATATCACAGGAGCCTTGTCTACTGAGATATTGAGAAACATGAACAGAAACTAGGGTGGAGGCATGGGGATGAATGTGGAGGGAACAACCCTCTCCCACAATCTCCTGCTATGTCCCCAAAGTCTCCCCCAACTCACTATCTCCATGGTTCCAAGGATACCTACGGGCTCATTTCCTCACCTGGTTCCTCTGCAGACATGCTACAGGTGCTGGTTCCAGATACAGGGGCTCCACCTTCTCAGATGACCACTACCACACTTACCAACCACATTCCAGGTATCAAGCTTGGTGCTTTGTATTATCTCATTTAATTGGTAGAATGAACTTGTGAGGTAAGTATTCTTATCCCCATTTTAGAGGTGAATACACTGAGGCTCAGGGAGGTCAAGCAACTCTCCCCAAATCATGCAAGCAGTAAATGAAGGCCTTGAGATTCAAACTTGGGCTCAACTGAGCCCAAAGTCCAGCCCTTAAATCAGTAGCGATCCCTGTGGGTCAGCTCTAAGAGTGTTTAGTGCCAAGTGGAGGACGTGGGCAGGGGCCCCGAAAACTGTAATAATCAGTTTTTGTCATGTTCATGACCAAGAGTCAACAGCAGCAGTCATCCACATAACATTTTCAGAGGATCTGCCATATGCCAGGTACTGCTTGAGGGCCCCAGGGATACAGGTGGATAACATGAAGTTCCTGCCCCCATGGACCTAAAGATCCATCCAGCTGTCCAAGGCAGAAACCTCAGGGTTACCTTTGTTAGCTCGTTCTTGTCCACAGCCCCCGTCTGATCAAGGTGCCACCTAATCATTAGCAAGTCCACCTACACAGCTCTAGCCTCCATCCCCACCATCATTACAACCCAAGCCACCATGGTCTGTGTCTTGAACTCATCCAAGGGGGCTCCTAGCTGGTCTGCATTCACCTACTCCTGCCTTGCTCCGATCAGTTTTCCACGATGTAATTAGAGTGATCTTTTCAAAATGTAAAATGATTCTCCTTCCCTTGAATTATAATCCTGCAATGCCTTTCCATGGCTCTTTGCAAAAATCTTCTTACAAGCCCATGACGCCCCTACCTACCATCTAGCCCTTCCCTTTTCTCCTGACCACGAGAACCATCTCCACCCTCAGGGCAATCACAGCCCCATCCTCACCATCCCCCCAGCTGCCAGAAGCACAAGCCTGCGTAAAGCATCCCGCCACGCCACATGTGCGGCCTGCTGATGAAGCGGAGCGGCCCTGCCTTGAAGCTCTGTTGGAGACACGCACACAGAATCACACAGTCAGGTATCTGTCTGTTCAAAGAGAAGCCTTAATAAGATTAGTCTGGAGTTTCTAGACTTCCTCTGACTCTAAGAAAAAACTCTCAGCCCACAGCTGGAGGGAGCACTGCCCTACAGGGAAAATACCCAAAAGCCAGGACCATCCAATAAAGGACGTGAAGCCCATGACAGGTCACTCACTGTAGGACCCTCCGCCAACATCTAGATTCAAGTTAAACCCTGGTACGAAGACCTTAGAAGGCAGCCTTAAAGAGAAACACAAAGAGCATGTTCAAAGGAGGAAGAGGCAGGCTCATCTCTCTGAGCCCTTAAAATATTATGTGTGTCTCTCCTGCATCCCCCAATTTTAAAGATGAGGAAACAGAAGAGGATTCAGAGAGGGAAAGACACATGATCAAGGTCACACCACAAGTCCCTAGGACAGTCAGGATGCAACCAGGATTCCTGGCCCTGAGACTTCTGGAGAAAGGCGGGTGGAGAAAGGAGCCCTTCAGATAAGGAACTACCAACAGGACCTGCACTCCTGGGCTCCAAGGAGGAAAGAGTAGGGCTCTTCCTCTGGGTTTCTAGTTGTTCTTCAAAGCTGAGAGAAAAAACCAAAATGGCAGTCACAGCCTACTCCCAGTCAACACGGTAAAATGTTGAGCCCTTCTAATTGAAGCTGCCTTTTTTTTTGGCTAAAAGAGGAAAGAAGAAGAAATCCCCCTCAACTCCAGTCCCTAAAGGGACACAAACAAACGGACTTAACAACTTTAAACCCCTTTGCCAAAGCCGTCTTGATTCTTGGCTTCCTTTCTTTGTCCCCATCCTCCCTTCTTCCCTTCTGAATCCCAGCTTCAGAAAAGATGGAGGAAACTGGCCTGAGAGCTGGAGGGGCCAACAGACACTCACAAGAGGGACAGAGACGGCAGGTAGAGCTTCCATTGAGCATGGACAGCGAGTGTACTCACATGCCAGCACTTCTTTTAGTGTTCACCCGGTCACACGCTTGCCCAGTTAGTCCCCCCGCAGCCCCACCTGGAGGAAATCTGAGGGAGGAAGGTGCAGACCTGCCCCAGCCAACTCGGAGGTGCTGATGAGGTGGCAGGATCAGGTGCTCCACAGGGACTCTACCCCAGAGCCAACTCTTGAGGTCCTTCTGGAAAATGCACCACTGGCATCCTATTCTTTGAGTCCTGCAGACAATCTGCTGAAGAGCAGCAATGCTCAAATTCACCAAGGATCTGCTTGTACCCCCAAAATGTGAAAATGAGGTTCACCGTTGGCAGCTGTCCCTCCTTATTTCTTGTCTCTCTCTCTCTTATAAATTGGTTTTTGCCTTTGCAGGTTGACAGCAATTCACTGACTGTCCCTCTCATAAGAGAAATGTGTACAGATAACTAAGGTGAGTTGAGAATTTGACTCTGAACTTCGACTGGGCTGGCATCATGTCCCAGCTGTCCTCCCACATGCGGTTAAGATGCATGGGGACTGAGGTTCCACCCTGTGTACCACGTAATCCCTGCTCTGTGCCTGGGCGACTGGGAGGTGGCCTGTGGGTCTTGGGTCTTGTGGCTCTTCTGAACATGGAGACAAACATGCATCTCTGCTCCTACCCATAGCAGTCCACAGGCCCCGAGTGTGCGAGGAGCAAGAAATATGTTTTTTTTGGTGGTGGGCTGTCTGGTCCTCCTCACCAGATCAGGATGCTACACACACTCTGCTTCCTGTCCTACCCCAGATCCTTCTCTGATACCAAGAAACACAGATTTAAATGAAAGCCTAGGGTGTCCTCTGAATTGGGTGACCCACTTGGACCTGAGATCATCACTGGTGTTACTGGACCAACCAAATGTCTCTGAGTTTTCACTCACTCTTCCAGATAAGAAAACTAAGGCACAAGGAGGTCAGACGACTTGCCCGAGATCACACAGCTAGCCAATGACAAAGCCAACCTGGAGCGCCGGCCAACACGACCTCCAAGGGGCGGCAGATAGTGCAGTTCCCTGGGAAGGACTGGGAGCACTCTGTCAACAGCTCACTTGGCCAACCAAAGGCAGCCCCGGGAGCCACACCCCCACGCAGGAGGACATGCAAACCGTTAGAGGGAAATCGCTTAGTATTGGAGGAACTGGGAGTCAGGAAGTGTGACTTGCACCCAGGATCCAGGCAACAGATTGAGAAAAGATTTAAGCTGCTGCTGAGCCAGAAGCCCTGGAGGATGGGCACCTACTGCTTCAAGGCTGGACCAACCTGGAACCCAGAGAGAGCTGGCACATTAGAAGCATTAGCTCTGAGCCGGGAGGGCATTCTAAACGAGCAAGGGCGTCCAGGAGGGATTTCCAGGTAGACACAACCAGCTCAGGGAAAGGGGCTATGGACTAAGGAATTTTCACCGAGACTCGGGTTCAAAACCAGACAGAACACTCAGATCAGGATGGACGGAGTCCCATCAACCCAGAGGGTCACAATTTTTTGGTATTGCAGCTGGGGACAAGGAGAAGGCTGCCCTGCCCAACTTCCACTGTTCGGACACACCAAGGAGGGCAGAAAGATTTAGCAGGGGACCTACAAGTTGCCTTCCCTGAATAAGCCTGGCCCTGAACCGCTGTGGCTGTGGCAGAAGGGCTGGTGCACTCTGATCCCTGGGCTCAGTAATCCATCCTCCACACAGCCACGGGCCTGCAGCCTGCTGTCAATCTGGGCTTAAAGGCCTTACAGGCCCCACTGACTTCTCCAAGCCTAAGCTCCTTGGCTGGGCACATGGGGCCCTCCCTGGCCTGGTCCTGCCTAACCGTGAGGCCACTCAGCTCCCTGCTCCTCACTCAAGTTCCCCTTCCTCCGGCAAGACCTTCCTGACTAGCTGACATTCTTGAGGCTGTGAATGGGGAATCAGAATCCCAGGGACATGTTACAACTCCATACCAGGCAACACCCAGATCAATTAAATCAGACTTTCTTAGGTAGGGCTTGGGCCTCAGTACTTTTTAAAATCCCTTCCCCCAGGTGATTTCAGTGTGCCACCAGGGCTGAGAAACACAGTTCTCTCTCTAACCAACTCCATCCTACATTTTTGAAGATTCAGCCCAGGTGTCTCAACCAATCATCAAATATTTATTGAGTCGGGCACTATTCTAAGCACTGGATATAAAAATAATAATGATAGCTAATATTTATTGAGCACTTGCCATATGCCAGACACTCTGCTAAGTACTTTACATACATTAACTTGTAACTTGTGTAACCCAAACCACACCTCTGTGGGGCAGGTGCTGTTATTTTTCCATTTCTACACATGAAGAAACTGGGACACAGAGAAGTTAAGCAACTTCCTCAGAGTCACACAGCTGGTGAGTGCTGGAGAGGGATCTGCACACAGGCAATTTGAGCACCAGAGTTTGTGCTTTTGACCCCGTACCACCCCACCTCTTCCCTGGTTTCTGTCTTATAATACTCATAGCCTGCAAAAAGGAACAAAAAGCAAGTAAGCAAACACAGAGTATGAAAAGGGATGTGGTGGGGGTGTGGATATCTAAGCTGACTACCCAAGAGTGGGAAGATTCTAGCTGAGCAGAGGGTAGACATGGCATTCCAAGCAGACAGCCCAGAGAACACAAAGGCCCAGAGGGAGAAAAGAGCAGGAAGTATCCTAGGAGCTCTCAAGGTCCCGGGTCAGGAGATGGGGCATGCGCAGGGGAGGTAAGGAAGTGGACAGGGCCAGCACCTTGCAGACCACCTGGAGAGAGAGGGTTTCGGCCCCAGCACAGTGCACATGCGCAGTGTCCATACCAGGCAGGAGGACCCTGTGGAGGTAGAGCCGTTCTGAGAGCTCCTCTTGGAAGCCCTCCAGGTTCCGCACCCCACTCAGACCCACCACAGTGCATTTTAATGATCTGCTTCTCTCTTCACCTCCCCATCACACTGACAGCACCTTGAGATGCTGAGGGGACTGAGTCTAACTGGCAACCACCAGCCACCCAGCAACTGAGCAGTACCAGGTGCTCAGGAAATAGCTACCTGCTGCAGGTGGGTCCAGTGAATCCTGCTGGGCTGACTGGGTCTTCTCCCTCAAAGGTCTGGGGACTTTAGGGACCTTGGCCAGCAGAATGGGATGTGGCACCCGCTCCTGCCCTGGCAGAGCCCCTCACTCCCCATTCCACCTGTGATGGGAAAGGAACATCCAACTGCAGATGATCTGCCCAGCCAGGCCCATCCCTGCCCTCATGCCCAGCAAACCCCATTAGGCAGGGTCCAGGGCCTACCAGAAATAGCAGAACCCCGGGATTCCAGGCCCTGCAGGATGTTTTAAATAGCCCAGGTATTTAGCAGGCTGTTCAGGCCCTGGCTGCTCCTCTGGGCTTCTCAGGGAGAAGGGAGGGCCAGACATAGCCAATTGGTGGCCTACCTGGATGAGACATCAGGGTTTCTAGACTCCCTGCCCCATGCTCTCTCTAGGGCACTTCCCTGCAGACCCTCACAGCCCTGGCCTCCCCTGGCAGCTTCTGGAGGCATGATTTTCTCTAGAGGGGCTAACATGGCTCAGCACACAGTGTACCTGGAACAGGGAGGACACCTGGCTCCCAGGAAGAGGCAGCCAGCCAGCCCTCCAAGGGGAGCAGTAGCACAGTGGTCAAGGGTGTGGAGGTCAAATCCTGGCTCTGCCACAAACCAGCTGTGTGGTCCTAAGCAGGTTACTTAATCTCTCTTCCAGTTTCCTCACTGGACTTGGAGGCCATTGATTGCTCCTGTGATGGATTCATACAGTGGCAGAATCTGTGCCCTATAATTGTCACCGGGACTGAATGAATTCATAGGTGCAGAGTGCTCAGAACAGCACCTGGCATGTAGTACGTGCTTAATCAACCTGAATGTTGGTGAGAACTTTCTAAGTTAGTGTCAAGGGACTGGGGTCACTATTCAATTCACAAACCCACTCTGTGCCTCGGTTTCCCCATCTGTTAAAGGGGGGAGTGGCACATGACTATAAGTGATTAGAAAATACTAATAAAATGCTAAGGACTTTGAAGAGTGAAAGTTTAAAAGGAAAAGTCTCCTGAGAAAGGGGGAGGCTTGATGGGCAGGTGACCCTGCAGCAGAGGAAGGGGCTCATAAATCACCCCTACCCTGCTGCCTGTCTGGGTTTTTATGGGCCCTGGGGCCCAGGCCACTTTACAGAACATCATTCAGAATTTATAGACTCTTGTCACTGTCCTTCCCAGCTGTTTTATTTAGTTGCCTTAGAAGCAAGCCTGGCATTAATAGTGTCTTTGCTGCCTGTCCAGGGACATACAGTCTGTTCTGCATTCAGTCCCCAGCTGGCGGGAGGAGGAGCTGGAGGTCCACAGAGAACCCTGGTGCGGAGCACTGTGGGCTCCTATTGTCAGCAGATGTGTGGCCAGTAGGCGTTGGGGCATGTTTCCTCTACCTACAGGGGAAGATCAGATAATAACAACTACATCAAATGAAATGTGGGAGCCAAAGTGTCCCCCACCTGCCACATAACAGGTCCTGTGAGAACTGAGACCTCACACTGAGACGTGCCAGATGAGAATCCCTGAGGAAACTTAGTCCTGCCCCCGCCCCTATGAGCTGTGTGACTTTTGCTAAAAAACCTGACCTCTCCAAGCTTCAGTTTTCTGCTCTTTATACAGGTTTAAAAGTACCTGCCCACTCCACAGGCCACTGAGATGAAGAAATGAGACCATGCACATGTGCAGGAAATATGGAAAAGATAGGAGGGAAGCTGTGGCAGAGGGGTCAGGAGTGTGGGGTGCTGCTGCCAGATAGGGCCCCAACCCCAACCCAGCCACCTCCTGGCTGTGTGACCCTGGAAATCCTCGCATCTCCAGGCAGCCCACGACAGCTCCTGGAGGAATCGCACTGCTCCGTGGAGCTTCAGTTCCCATATCTGCATTTCCTTTTGCAAAGGCTGTGGGCAGACAAAAGGAAAGAGTGCATCTAATGATGGTATTTGTGAATACCTAGAGAACATACCCCGCAGGCCAGGTCCCTAAGCACTCCACAGCTGATTCTCAGGCGGTGCTCACGGCCACCCTTGGGTGCAGCACTGGGATTAGCCTCTTTGTTGTACACAAAGAGAAACTGAGGCTCGGAGAGATAAGTGACTTGCCCCAGATCACACAGCTCCTCAGTGGAATTGCTGAGACTGGTGTCCAGGCTGCCTGAGTCCTCACACAGCTACTGCTCTACCAACAGTAGCGGGTTACATGAAAAACAACAAGCATGTGACCCCTGAGCTATCTCCCTAGCTTGTGTGTGAGCTGAGGACCCTGAGCCCATGAGGTTACTTTGTCCTTCACATCTACCTTGCTAAGGGCCCCATTAGCAGGGCAGAGTGGAGAGGAGCAGGGCAGGGAGTCACCCAGGGAACCCAAAGCCTCTCTTTGCTGCAGGCCCACCAAGGCCCAGGTGTGCAGAACCCCTGTGAACTTCTGCTCAGAAGCAGGAGTTCCACGTGGGCTCACAGTGGGCAGTGCCCAGCAAGGGTTCCTCTGATGCCCACAGGCTGTGTGCCCTGGGAGCCGGGACCAGCTTGAGGATGGGCCTGAACTGTAGGCACCTTTGACTCTGATTACAGCCCAAACCCAAAGGTCAGGTATACTGCAGAAAACTATCCCAAGAGACCCTGGGGAGCAGGGGGATCAAGACAGCAGGCTTCCCTGGCACAGGAAAGGAAGAGCAGTCCCTGCACTGCCTGCATAGGCACTAGTCTGCATCTGTCCTCTGCTCTTGCTGGGGGGCAGAATGGCGGCCATTGGGATCCCAGGCACCTGAGGGTATTGGGGCCAGAGCAATGTGGCCCTTAGCTCCGAAGGCATTTCCTGATGCTACGAGGTTCTCCAGGTTGCTCCCCTGGGGCAGTGAAACCCCCTTGAAACCGACAGTGTGCGAGAACAGGATGCCTCTCTGTCATTCTATGAGGCCATCCCACCCTGTCTGCACTCTCCCCACCCCAGCAGCAGGGCTCAGGATCATAATGTGACAGCATGAATCATCCTTAAGAGTATGGGCTAAGGAGCCAGCTACTTGGGTTTGAATCCAAGCTCTGCCCTCTTACTAGCTCTGTGACCTTACGCAAGCTACTTAACCACTCTGGGCCTCCACTTGCTCCCCCGTAAAATGAACTAAGAACTGTACTCACCACACGGAATTAACGTGAGCCTAAGAATGAGTGCATGAATCTTACGTGAGAACAGTGCTGGGCTCACCGTTAGCATTCAACACCCAGAGCCATTCTTATTATGGTACAATATAATATAATCCAAGCATGACCTGGTCATTCCATTAGCCTCTCTGAGCGCCAGTGTCCTCTTGTTTAAATGGAGACAGGTCTGCGGGCCCTACTTCCTCACTGTCCCAGGGTCCAAAGGAGATAAGCATGGCTGGATCAAGAGCTTTATGATGCAGACAGTGCCGTGCACTGGGAATGGAGGAACAGAATCTGAACCCTAATAAATACCATGCAGTGTAAACAGGGTGCCGCGGGAAACGTGATGCAAGGGGAGATAATGCCTGCATTAACGCCTGAATCCAGACAGCGACAAGACAGATGGAGGGAGACAGCGCGGCAGAGAAAGGCCCAGCAAGACGGGACCCAGCGCAAGGGCTGCACCAAGAGAGCAGGGAATCGATGCGGTTCCGTAATTTAAAAACCAATATACAGTAAATATCAGCCTGGGCTGCAGAGCGGCAGGCCGGCAGGGTGGCCCGGCCCCAGATAACTCACACCCCAGCCGGGCCAGCCACCTGCCGGCCACTCCTGCACCTCATGATTCATAGCTGTCTCCCTCTCCCTTCCCAGGGTTGTTGTTTTTTTTAAATCCAGAAGCCTCTGTACCTGCCGTGCCTCCCTAATTAGGCACCGTATTTACATGGCCTGAGATTTATGGAGCAGGCTGATCACAGAGTCCTGGAAATGGGCTAGGCGCCAGGATGGCTACCTCTGAGAAAGAGCCTAAGTTGGGGCTCAGGTCCCAGCTGTCTGGAGTGGCTGGGTACCCTGTGCTCCAGCGGGGTCCCATTCTGGCTTTCACTGCCCACCCCTCAACTTCTGTGGTCACAGCCCCACCATCGCCCTGCATTCCTCCTGGACACTGTCCCCTGCACCCATCTTCCCAGGAGGTCCTGAAGCCCCAACCTACAAGTCCCCTCTGCTGGTCTGGTCCCCCCACCTCAGATCCTCAGTCCCTCTGCTGGGTGAATGGGTTCAAGGCCCAAGGCCATGTCCTGGCCCCAGATGCTTTCCCAGCTCCTGCAACCCCAAAGTCCCAGGAACTCTTTCCACCCACTACCAGAGCAGCCCCAGGGACAGGGAGCTGGGGGAGGAACAGGAATCCTGGCCCAAGGGATGCATCTTCCAGACCAGGCTGGACCATCAGGCTCCTTCCTTGACGGAGGCTCCAAGGTCCAGCCTTCCCCTCTCTGTCCCCGCTCAGTGCCCCTTCTCAGCCCCCTCTTCTACTACACATTGAACAGCTCCAGGAGGTGGGTGCCATTATAATAGCCCTCCCAGGGCATTCGTGACAGTTTCCAAAGACTCCAAATATGCATGTCCTGTGGCCTTGCCACCAAGTCCCACCCCAGCAGCCTGCCCTCTCCTCACCATGGCATGCAGACCTTGGCTAGGCCTGGAATGTGGTGTGGACTTCCTCCCACACTGGGTCTTATTTTCCCAGTCCAGTCCTGACCCCATCAGCCATCATCCTCTGATTCCCTCTGCTCCAAAACTCCCATAACCCCTAGCTGTACAGTGTGGTTGTATGATGTACGATGGAAAACACCATGAGGGGGAAACGGCTTCATAACCCCCGTGCCTCAGTTTTTCCCCCAAACAGAACCAGCATGTCTCTCTGGGCTGCCTGGTAGGATTGGTGGATGGGGCAGATGAGATCATGGTGCACACTGGGAACCTCCCCAGCTGCTGTGCACCTCAGTGAGTACGCTACCGTCCCCTCCATGCTTAGGAACACAGCACTACTGTCACCGCCACTGCTGCTGCCGCTGGGTCACACTCAGTGCTCAGCGGGGGCCAGGGACCACGCCAAGTGCTTTCCACACAGTCATTCTTTTAATTCTCTGGCGACCCTCTGAGAACTATGATCATCCCCATTCTGCAGATGAGGAAACCAAGAGACACAGTAAGCTGTGCACGCTCGCACCACCAGGGAAAGAGAACACCATGGTGGCCCTAGAAATGGGGGCTCCATTACCCACATGCCCCCAGAAGGATGCTGTCTCCACATATTTAGCGCCTTCTTGTTCCTTAATAATGGGCCAGGACAAGGGAAGGCCTGTCAACATCACATGAAGACTTCTCCAGCACGAGGAACCTGCTTGACCATTCGTAGTTACTCTGGGAGTGCAAGCACAGCCTCTGGCCAGAGGTCCCACATCTGGATTCTTGTCCCCCTACAGACTGGGCAGTGTCCTGCCCCAAGTGCAATGTCCCTCGTTTGTCACTGCTTAGAAGCTGTGGTTCCAGACACAGAGTCCAGGATTCATGTCTATTCTAAGGTCTCTCCCTCAGCCCTCCTTCTTCCTCAGCTCAGTCCTTATGACGCAAATACCCAAGCCAGGAGGAAGATTAAATGGTTCCTTTGGGGACAGCTGCCCCTACATTGGGACAACGGCCCCAATCTCTTCATCCCTTCAGTTTCTATCTGGGTGAGAGGGTCAGATGTCAGATTAGTGTTGGAGTGGAGGGAGGGATCTGGAAAAGCAGGGTGACAGTCTGTCTCTTAAGTGGTCTTCACCAGCACACCACCAGAACATCACCAGCACACCATCAGCATCGCCATCGGCATCATTACTGCCATCACCAACATCACCACCAGCTTTTTAAATCAAGCAGTTAATCATGTGTGATCTTTGGCTGGGTTCTGAGCAAATAAACACACACACACACACACACACACACACACACACGACTCATAAGCATGCAGATGAGGGAAGTTACGAGAAGCCAGCGAAAAATGGAAACTTCACCAGCAAGTCCTTCCATAGACAAGGCTATAAAAAGTGCAGAAGATAAATTCAATCATCGATGAGACTAAGGCTGCATGAGCTGGGGAGATGATTCATCTGTGCAGCATCTGACCTGCTGGGGGCACACAGTAGGCATTCAATAAGTGCTTGTTGAATTAGACTGAACAGGGGAGGACTAGTGGCCATCAAGTCACGGAAGGGATGAGTGAGAGAGGATGGGCTTGACCACCACTTTTTAAACTGTCAGGCTTCCTGGACCTTAAAGCTTGAGGAAGTGGAAAGGGTACTTCCAAGCCAGTGAAAGGGAACCTCACTCTCCCAGAGGCATCAAAAAGCCGGCCTCGAGAGGTGGGGCGGGCTGAGACCAGGAAAAGTGGCCAGTCCATGAGGAGCAGAGCTGGGTCCCTAAGGAGCACCATGCGAAATGGCAATGAGAAATCTTGACCTGACCCCAAGGACAGAGGCAGCCAACCCTCTCTGGACTCTCCAGGGTGAAAACAAGTCAGAACTGGGGCTGGAGTGAGTGTCTGTGGGGCTAGCCTAGGGTAGCATTTCCCAGCTGCTGGAATCGAAATGAATAGAAGCTCCCAGCAGCCTGCCAGGAAGGAGGAAGGGAAGGAAAGAAAGAAGGAGGGAGGGAGGAGGGAGGGAAAGAAAGAAGAAGGGAGGAAGGGAGGGAGGAAGGAACGAATGGACCACCAATCAAGATGAGGAATACACATGTGTCCTGGCCAAGAAACATGGAGGGCTCCAGAGCCCGCTCCACCACCCCAATGTGGGCCCCAGTTTCCCAGCACTAATCCAGGGACAAAATATGCCCTTCCAGTTTCCCACAGTTGTTCTGCAGAGCAGAGAGCCATGGGGCTCTGGAGTGACAGGGAAACCTTTGGGAGGGGACTAGAGCTCTGGGTTCTCATCCTGGCCCTGCTACTTACCTGGCCTCACTGAAATCTGAGCCAGTTTTCTTAACCACACAAAGAGGAAACCCCCACCCTACCCAGCGACTCAGGGCTGTAGGATGGCATAAGTGCTCTTGGTAGAGTGCACAGCACCTTAGGAAGGACGGCCGAACAGCAGGCAGCATGCCTTTGAGGGAGAAACAGAGGCAGTGTGTGAACGTGTGCGTGTGGGTATGTGGGAGAGCTTCTATGCCTGTGCAGGTGTGTCTGCAGGTAACCGTGAGTGTATGTGGGAGTGTGTCTGTGTAGGTGCTTAGGCCTGGGTTGTGGATGTGTGTGACTGTGGGCATGTGGACGCATGTAGAACCATGGGTGTGTTTGAGCATGAGTGTGCATTTGCACACGCATGTGTGGGAGTGGGGGAGGCGGGAGATACTCCCATTTGGACTGCAGCCCCAGATCCTGGGCATTCCGAACTGGACTCTATCATGGAGTTTGGTCACACAGTAGTTGGGGCAGTGCCAGGTCAGTGGTGTCTGCAGAAGAGGATGAGAAGGAGGCCACAGGAACCCAGCAGAGTCCCTCCAGGGCACAGGCAGCTTAGCAAATATCTGCTCTGAGGCTGCCTTGTAAACTCTCAAATCAAAGACCAGGGCCCAAACTGGAGAGCAAGAGTCCCTGCCCTGTCAATGGGCATGGGAAGGGAGAGGGGATGCCAAGTCACTCGGTAATGCCCTCAGAGCTGTTTCTGGGCTCCCTGGTACCCTAGAGAGTACTCTGTGGCCAGCCCTCAGGGCTTTGACCTACAGGAGTTTTTAACCTGTAGGTCAAAACTTTAACCTACATAAAGTGGTTAAGTTTTTACCTTCATGACCCCATAATCCTCCCTTTCTTCTGATCCAGGACCTTTTTGGGTATAATCATGACTTCGCTACAGGGAATGAGTTAAGGGATCAACTTTGCCTATCTGGGAATCTCTGATGTCTTTTTAGGATGACAGGGCCTTGTCCTGCTATCCTTTGGGATCATGTCTAAGGGTCTACAGGGGTTCAGAAAGTCAGCCATGCTTTTAACCTCATTGCAATCATCCTCAAGACCCCCAAGATCCAAGCCACAGCCTGAGTCTAGATCACTCCCCAAGCTTCTCCAGATCCTACAGACTGAGTGACAGTGTGTCACATATTTTGGGTACCAGAGCATAGAACAAGGAGGTCTCCTGACAATTGTTCTAAAGTAGGAGCCTCCACAGGCATGCAACCCTTACTGGGGACTGAGATAAAATCCCCCCACCCCCAGATTATTTGATCAGAGCTTCCTTCCGGAGTAGATAAAGAGGGCCAAGCTGGGGAGGGCTGTGTAGCTCTGGAGAAAAGGAACAGGACGGGGGTCCTAAGGAAGGGGGACAGGAGGACAAAGTAAAAATTTTTTTGGTACTGAGGATTGAACTCAGGGGCACTCGACCACTGAGCCACACCCCTAGCCCTATTTTGTGTTTTATGTAGAGACAGGGTCTCATTGAGTTGCTTAGCACCTTGCCATTGCTGAGGCTGGCTTTGAACTTGCGATTCTCCTGTCTCAGCCTCCCAAAGTGCGGGGATTACAGGCATGTGCCACCGTGCCGGCCTGAGGACCAAGTCAATTTTGTATCCCCAGGAAGTTGATTAGAGACCTAAGTTAAGGCCAGAAGGAAAGACGGGTCCCTCTGGGAAGGAGAGAGGAAGAGACGTGTAGAGAGAGAAGGACCCTCAACTTTCTGCTTCTGTGTCTTGTGTCAACTCCAGCTACCCTGTGGGGAGTAAATTCACGTAGAACATACCAGCAATAAACATACAGAGCCATGAAGAGTCCAACTTTGGAACTGTGCAATCTCCTGTGTTTCAGGACTGTCCCGTTAAAGCAGGATGGCCACCAGGGAGACCTGACTGTACCACAGGCAATCTCAAGAAGGCTGATAAATTACAGGAAACAGTTTTGTCCCTTAATCCTCTTTGACACAGTTTCACACTTATGTCTTGTCTGTACCATTCCAATCTGTCCCTTAGGCTGCCTTTGATCTGTGGGGAGATTCAAGGAAGCAGACCCAGATCTGTCCCAATTAAGGATGCTTTGCTTTCCATTTCTTGGAAGCAAGGCCACAGGCCTGGGTCCCCATGAAGCACCCCCACGACTCTACATGACCTTCACTCACAAGGCAAGGAGATGGTCCAGAAAAAACATCATCAGATACATCAGGCACCTGTAGACCATGTTGTCACTTAAACTTTCTTGATGCATTTGGACTCAATAGTTTAAGAAGCCAAGTGACCCACGACAGAGTTATTTCTGGTCTTCTCACCTCTTTTCCTTTGACCTTCAGATCAAAGACTAACCTTGAGTTCTGGGGCAGTGCATCCAACCTGGCCTCCCCGCCACCTCCCATCTAAAATGGAGATGCCTACTCAGAAGGCCTGGTGTAGGGTTTTTGCATCCTGACCTGCTCCCAGGTGAGGCTGAGGCTGCTGCTCCACTATCCACACTTAGGGTAGGAAGGAGCCTGGGAATCTGCCCTCATGTTCCCTCCTGGGTTCTCCCTGTGCATTAACCTACCTCTTCTCCTGTTGGCCCTAAGATACACCTTCTCAGTGGGGGTAATAGCGCCCCCAAGGGGGCAAAATTTGGGTTTTGATTGGGGGCAAAAAGAATGAAACAAAAACACTTTTGATGTATGAAGCACTAACCAATGCACAATTTAGAAAGAGAGATCCAGTCTCCCTGTGGTGCTAAGATCTCCTGAGAGGCATGATTGGAAAACAGTGTCTAAACAGCTTCCTTCCAGGGAGCAATAATGAAAAAATGTAGAAACACTGGCCCAAGGAAAATGCCCTCCGCCCACACCTGTGCCTTTTCCTTCAGTGACAGCTGCCTGATTTCAGAAGTCAACGAAGCATGTGCCATCATGTCCTTCCCTAGCTGCCTGCCACCAACACCACCAACTTTCTGGAACATGCTGTCCCTCCTCTGTAGGCCCATCACCACCCTTTTGGACACAGACACAGTGCCCACCTGCCTGGCCTGTGATCTTCTTGGTCAACCACAGCCCGGTGTACACAAAGCCCACCTTTGATGCCCCAGGCCAGCGTATTTCTTCCTTTGACATTTTGCTGACAGTCTCAACAAGGAAGGTGTCACAGGCCCAAACCCGAGCACAAAAGGGACTTGCTTTCCAAGTGCATTCACACACGCTGCCCGCTCCTTACAACCCGCGGGCAGGCCAGCCTCGCAAAGGAAACCAAGCCTCGGAGGACCTGAGTTGGCCTCCTCACCTCCACCCTTCACCCAGGAGGCAGTTGGCTGCCCTGACAGGGAGGTCCACCGCTCATACTACTGTCCTATCCTGCTCAGAGCTCAGAGGAGTAGCACTTACTGTGTGACCTGTTTTTAAACCCACAAGGAAGGCGGAGCTGGGCCAGGGTCTCTGATGGAAGAGGAGAAGCTCTAAAGTCACCTTCTAACCAGAGCACAAGGGCAGCAGAGGTGTAGAGGTGCCCACCCATGGTGCCCACTCTTTCTCACTTCAGGGTGGAGGGACAGTGCAGAGTAGTTAAGAGGGTGGGCTTCAAAGTCAGGAGGACATGGGAACTGTGTGTCAACTCTGCACTTACTAGCTACCCGACAGGTACCTCACTTCTCTAGCCTCAGTTTTCTCATCTGTAAAGTGGAGTAACAGATGATCTCACAGGTTCATGAACCTTCCCTGAGATATTAATGAGAAGCCCTTAGCGCTATGTCTGGCATATAATAAGTGCTCAAGAAACTGAAGAGACTGATAGCCTAAGAAATTTTTCAGAATTTCCCTTCTACTTTTTTAGTGCCTATTTCTAAAATGCCCCCAAATTCTTGTTGATCTCTAAGAATTTAAGAGAAAACAAAATCTGCCTTCAGTTAGCTTTGATGAGCTGTTGCTGTTCCTATAACCCTTAACTCCTCCAGAGATGCCCTCCTGATTACCCTCACCCTGAGCAGGCTAGACATGGCTACCCTCCCCAATGCTATCTTTATTTTTTTTTTAAGTATTTCTTTATTTTTTTAGTTGTAGGTGGACAGAATATCTTTACTTTATTTTTATGTGGTGCTGAGGATCGAACCCAGTGCCTCACGCATGCTAGGCGAGCACGCTACCACTGCGCCATAACCCCAGCCCCCCAATGCTATCTTTAGACCTGATCCCTGGAAAATACCTTTTTTTCAGGCCTGCCTCTTAAGGTTAGACCACTTTCTCCCTTGTTCTAGTTGGACTGTTAACACATCCACTAAATACGTATCTGGGTCTGAGCCATCTCCCAGACTAGAGTGTGTCCAGCTCTGCAGACTGGATCGAGGTCCAATAACAAGCCCTTCCCAGACCCCAGGAGACCTGTGCCTATTCACATGACCCGGCCTGATGCCTACCTTTTCTGTGAGGTCATCCCTGGAGGAGAGGGAGATCGAACTAAGAAAGACAGGGCAGAGGCCAGTTTTCAGGGATATTTCAAACCTCAGACAGGGAAGGGTAACAAATGACTTTTGTAAAACACAGAGCTTGCGATTCCTGAGCTGTAAAACTCCAAAGTGAACAAAGACAGGGCGAGAAGCAGGTGCCTGAGCCCCACAGGGGAAATTTACTTCCCTGCTATCAATTCTCAAGTTTTCTGGAGGGCTTCCTGGAGTCTTAATGATCAGCTCATGAACAATGGTATCGAATACTCCTGGCAGCTCCCTGGGCAGAGGCAATAGCCACCATGTCTCTGAAGGCCTCTCCCTGTCTCTTAACCATCCCCACCACTGAAAACTCCCTCATCTCTGAGAAGGGGGATGGGGCCTGCCAGGAAAACATCTGGCCGTAACACATCTGCAGGGCACATATCACCATTTCATTTCACCAGATGATAACATGGAGGCTCAAATGCTAACAAAGATGAGGCAGAACTAGGATTTGAACCCAGACCCTCTACATTTAAGTTTTGTTCCATGATGTGATAATACTCGACCTTCCAATAAGTTGTGTACTAAACTCCACCTCTGCCAAAGAAAAATCACAAAACCACCCAAATTGTTGTGAGTCTTGTTTAGAGTCAAAGTCCACGTAACCAGCTCAGGTGGTTTTGTGCTTGATGTCTCTGTTTTCAGTTTAGCAATGTCTCCCCATCAGATTGTGACTCCCTCGATGTTAACCATTGTGTTCAGCTGCACCTTAGGACCAGGAACTTTCTGAAAACAATTCTAATTCCAACTTCACCTCTCAAGTGTGTCTGAGGACACAGAAGCCTGGCCAGGAGCTTGGAAGCCTCTCCATGTGCCCCCCTGTGATAACAAAAGAGCAGACCTGCTCCACCCAGCAGGGTAAGCTGGCCAGAAGCCCTGAATCCTTGATTTTACTTTGGAGCTGAAATGAGGATAAGAAAAGAGGTTCCCCCTTTAGGCAAACCAGGGCCTAGGAGGTCAGAATGCTGCCTGGCATCCCTGCCCCACACCATGGGCATTTCCCATCCTGTCCATCTTCTTCTCCTCAGCATGGCCTTCTGAGCTCCCTGCTCACCCTCCCTCTGACCAGACTCCCCAGCTCCTCACAGTTCTGGGCCTGGGGAAAGAACTAGCACTTCAGAGAAGGAACCCTGAGCCCCGGCTTTCCTCCAGCCACCGGCAGGCACCCAGTCTTGCCTGCCAGAGAGGCAGCTGGGAGCTGACCTCCTGAGAAGCACCGCCAGAGGCTGGAACAGAACTGCCAAGTTTGCTGTTTGCATTCCCCAGGGTGAGGACTGTAAGATAAGTAATTACATTCCTGGGCAGGAATTAGACCAGAAACTCTAAATTGAGGGCTGGGCAGGGGCCCTGAGAAGAAGCCTGTGAGGCAGCTTGGAGGAGTGGTGGAACTCTGCACTTGAGCCCCACGCACAAGGGAGAGACTACATTCCAGCGTCAGCAGAAGGGCTGGCAGCTGTCTTGATGTTTGGAGACTGATGGCTCCAATCACAGGCCTTTAGGAGCTTCCCATCTTTCCTGCAGGACCCTGACCCCCAGCAGTCCCTGACGGACCCCAGGAGCAAGTCCCACTGCCTTCTGGGCTGCCCCACTGACTTCTGGACTGTGCTGTGTTGCTGGATATAGCTCCTGCAGAGGGTGGTGACCAGCCCAGGGCACAGGCCCAAGACCCAGTTCACTTGTTCCCAGTACCCCCATCATTCCTGCCTGGGCTGGCTCCCCACAAGTTCCAAATTGGCCCCCATCCAAATACAGGAGCCTCACGAAGAACCTCTGGCCCTGGTCCCTAGGATCTTGGAATCCTAGAGAAAGATGGTCCCCTCCCAGCTTTGCTCCTCCCCAGCAGCGGGGATCAGTTTCCTGAAGCAGCCCAGACTCCCCAGTACCACAAAGCCAATCAGACCATCTAGCCCACAGCTACAACCTCTCTCTCTCTCAGACACACACACACACACACACACACACACACATACACACACACACACACACACTTCATTATGGACAAGGCAGAGGGTCAGCATCTACAGCCCTGCTAGTAACTCCAGCTCAGAGTACAGGCTCAGACAAGTGCCCTTTCCCTGTAGGTGTTTGTCTGTCTGTCTGTCTGTCTGCCCCTGTCTCTGGGTGTACTTGGATTGGTCTGGCTCAGTCCCTCTGCGGTCTCTGCTCAGGCTCCCTCCTCTACCTTTCTCCAGCTCTGGCTTTCCGGCTGGGCTGTTCTCCCTGGAACTCACTGCCTCTGTCCTTTGTACTGGGCTGATGGGAAGATGGGCAAGACACTCCCTCCAAGGTCTGTGCAGAGCAAGACACAGTCTACCTTCTTCTCTGTGCTGTCCAGGGCTCTTCCTCTTCCCAGCCCAAACCAACCTCAGAGGGCAGGGCTGGGTGGGAGTCAGACGACCAACCCCGGCATGGCTAATACCAGTTTCCATATTGCTTCATCATGCCACTCTGATGCCCCAAGCTGCACACGCAGGATTCCCCCATCTCTCTGCATTCAACCAAAGCCAGGATAGGGTCCCTGTGCCTGCCCTACCTGCCTCCCCAAACTGCAATCATGCCTCTCTCCCCTCCGTCGGCGCTGCATCAACCCCTCAGCGCTTGGATCTACTGCACCCTACCCAGTCACCAAGCTCCGGAGTCCCTGAGCCCCCACCCGGACCCCAGCAATGGCTCTCGCCAGGCCTCGCATGTGCGGAGATGCAACAGAGTGGTCTGGCGGCAAAGTTCTCCAGCTGCTTTCAACGGTTCCATTTGCCCGCGGCTCCCGGTCTCTCCCTCCTGCTCCCGGCTTCACACAGACCCACTCTCCTCGCTGCCCGGCAGTTTCATTCCCACAATCGAAAATCAAGAAAGGAAAGGAAACCTCTCGCGATAAGGATGGGTGAAAAGGGAAGTGGGTGTCTGCACGAGTGAGGGGGTTCCTCAAGTGAAAAAGAAAGGCATGCAAAGTTCCCCGTTCCCTCGGGTGCTTTCAGCCCGGCGCTGAGCTCCCGCGAACACCCCGGATCCCCGAGACGCGGCGGCGGCGACCACTCACCTGGGCAAGGCAGCATCTACCCTCGGCTGGGAGGCTCCCAGGCCGGCTCCGCGGGGCGCTCGGGCTCCCAGGCTCGGCCACGCATCCTTCCCTGCCCGAGACAGGCTCGAGCTAAACCTCCGGCTCCGGCGAATGCAGGCAGATGGTGGCCTCCGACGTCCACGCGGGGAGAGCCCTGAGCGGCTTATTCAGTTATATCCATGGCATTTAGCAAGAAGAAGGGGCGGGGGGAGCACAACTTGTTCTCTTCTCTTTCAGGTTAAAAAAAAAAAAAGGAAAGAAAAGATAATTCCTTCCTAGGAAGATGCCAGTAGGATTTTCCGGATCGAAGAACCCCAGGCATTCCCAGGAACCTCAGGCATCTTGGAATGTGGGGTGTCTTCAAGTTCAGATGAGCCTGCCGGGGTGTGTGTGTGTGTGACAGTGTGTGTGTGCGTGCGTGTGTCAGCGAGAAGGAGCCAGGCACTCACACCCACACGCACACACACAAACACACTCCCCCGCACTCCCCGAATGCACACTGCCCCCCACGCGTGCGCGCACACGCGCGTACCCAGCCTGTCATACACACACACACATACACACACACACACACACACTCACTCACAGAACGATCACACGCACAGATCCGGAAGGGAGCTGGGCGGGCTGCGGAGGCAGCGGAAGGCCAGCAGTGGAGAAAGCCTGCCTGCCGAAGGCGCCCAGGAGCCCAGCGCCCGTGCGCACCGTCCCCGCCGGGCTCGCCAACTAGGCAGCCCCCAGTGGCGGCAGGCGGAGCTGCAGGAGCCCGGAGCCAGCCTCCCTGTCCGCCGCCCTGTCAGCCGCGGAGAGCACCCGCTTCTGCATGGACCGACACGGCCGAGGAAACCCTAGGGATTCATGGTCCTGGCAGGGCTGGCGCTGGGAAGGTGAAGGCAACTGGCTGGGCTCGCATGGACAGGAGGGAATGGCCTGGCGACGCGGCCGAAGAAAGCGACTGACTCATGGGCCGCTAGCCCCGGAACCCGGAGGGCGGGCTCGGAGACCGGGTGACGCGGGCAGCCCCTGCGCAAGGCGACCCGGGCGGCCCGGGCTGCGCTGCTGCAGCCGGCGCCGGTGCTGCCGCCTCACGTGCGGCGCGCGCTGTGCAGCCGTCAGCCCGCCGCCTGCCGGAGGAAAGCCCGACCGCGCCGGCCCCGAGCTGGGGTTGGGGGCTGGGAGGATCGCGCCCACCCAGCCCTGGAGCCCGGCTCTGAGTCCGCACCATAGCGAGGGACCTATGAAAAACCAGCGCCTGGTGCACGCACACTCACTTGGACTTCTCGTGAATATTACAAGGATCCGTGGTGTTTAACAGGTTCGCGGCGAATCTTTACAACTCTTAGCTTGTTTGATCTTCTGAGCTACCCCCATTTGACATAAGGAGGAAAAAGACTCAGAACAACGCGACTTGCCCAAGGCACGTGGTAGATAGTGGTGTCCCTATTCAAAGCAGGCTGTAGGATTGGAATCAAAAGGCCAGGGTGTGGCCAGGGGCTCTTCATCTTTGATTGTCCCTCTGCCCACTGGGATAGTAACAGCCAGTTCCTGGGGAAGGCAGGACTGGGCTCTGCCTTCTTGGGTTCCCGGAAAGGCACGTGTACCTTTCCCACTGAAGGAAATCAGTTGTCAAGTCCTCCTGGTGCTCCAGCTGATGCATCCAGGGACAGAGAGAATGTCCCCGTCCATTTCTTCTCTCCTGGTGGCCAACATCCCATGCACCTGTCCCAGTTACCCACAGGGAGGCACATGTGGCATATGGATGAATCTCTGCAGCACAGGACTGGTTCAGCTGGATTAATCTATAACCTAAGACCCAGTCTCCTATCTAGGCACATAGGTGGGTGCATATATGCAGAAGCCCAGGCAGCTAATTACCACGTGCTGAGCACCCTCCCGGGGTGCACCCAGAGAAGCTGCCATACTGGCATGTTATAGATCCTTGGAGACAAACCCTCCCTGTCAGGATTCTGGAGAGCCTTTGGGGAGAAGAATGTGGCCAGGATGAAGCTCAAGGGGTAGCAGGGTGGACTGACCCTGTGGAGAAGGAAGCTAACTCAGGGAAAGTGAGGAACAGTAAGGGAGAGGAAGAGAGGAAGAGAAGAAAAATAGGAAGGAGAGGAAGAAGGAAGGAGGAGTTGAGTAGGGGGTCCAGGGAGAAGCTGGGGGACATGTTAAGGGAGGAGGAGGAAGGGAAAAGGCCGAAGGAGGAGGAGGTGGGAATTGAGAAGGGTGTTCTCCTCCCCACTTAACTGTGGTTTGCACACTATAGGTGGAGACTCCCCTGGGGGTGGGGGTAGGAATAGAGAGAGGAACTACAGCCCTAGAGTCTAGTGAATTCCCCCAGTGAATGGGGACAGCATGTTAAGCTACTTTTGTGCTCCACAGTCATCCATGAGAAGACCAGAATGGAATGGCAGAAATAAGACCAAGCGGCCACCAGAGCAAAAATGGAACTGTTCTGGGAAAGGAAAAAAAATAATTTGTGGAGAAGGGACAGGACACAGGAAGGATGGCCTAATCCCTGCTCCAGAATAAACCCCTGTACTCTATCAGAAGGTTTTCCCAGGTCAGAGAAGGACACGTGGATAATTTTTGAAGAGTCAGACCCTGGATCATGGGTAATTCAGAGATTGCCTCTGCTGAGCACTGGGCTAGGAATCAGGTGGCCTGGGAACTTACCATGGCTTCAGAAGAAGGGGTCATGTGACAAGTCCCTTTCCCTTTAAAGGTTTGAATGTGTACTTTGTAAGAGCCTTTCCAGTTCTAATGACCCTTGAGCAACCTCAGCAGATAGATGGGGGCCCAGATGCATCTTGGAAAGCCAAGAGAAAACCAGTCTGCAACCACCCTATCATAGAAAATTCCCAGAAAATAATCCACATGGAAAGGTGAATGATGGATTTCTTGTTCCCTTGAGCAAGCCCAGAGGGACACTAATATGGCATCTGACTGCTTGCACTGATTACTGACCACAAAAGTGAACCACTTCCCATTAGGTAATACCATGATTTTGTATGAGACAAGGACATCGCACAGGAGCCATTCTAATGAGTGTTCGGATTCTCCTCCATCTTCACTCTTCTAAATAACCCTGTGATGAACATCTTTGTACCTAAGTCTTTGCCCACATTCTTGTTTCTTTGCTCAGGCAAGACCCCCTAAAGTGAAATCACTGAGTTAAGGGTATGAACATTTTTAGGGCTCTTTGAACATATATCTTTGTCTCTGTTTTAGAGTTAAGGCACTGAAGTTCAGGGTCGATAAATGATTTCCCAGAGAGCTCCCAGCAGGAGCCTAAGGATGTTTCTACTCACCTTTCACTGTCTCCACGGAGTAGAGAATGCCTACTCCTTGGGCTCCAGGCTGCACGCCAAGGTCACCCTCCATCCTTCAGTAAGACTCTAAAACTCCAGTGTGAAGAGAGTTCAAGCTCCACCTGCTCCCATTCAGAACTCACCCTCCCTCGAGGCTACTTACTCTCCTAGGCATTCCTGCCAGCCTTACCCTGTTGCCTGCAGCCCTGACTTCCTGGCTGTACCATAAGCACCAGTCCCCTGGCACACCTCTGGGCATAGGGCTGGCTCCCAATACTTGCTTGCTAATTGGGATCTCTCTGATAAGGACACTTCCTAAGAGGGGCTGGAGGTGGAGAGACAATCAGCCTGGGGAGATGACTGAATTGGTCTGGGCTTAGACACCCCATGGAAGTACCCCACTGCAGAGAAAGAAGGTATACCTCTCTTTGCTGTGTCCACTAGGTATGAGAAAGAGAAGGAATTGGCTTCCAACAAAGTGAGGGCTTCGAGTTAGACAGCAGGATGGAGACAGGTGCCTGAGGTCATGGAGTCCCAGGATGGTGACTGTTAAGCCTGTTTCAGAAAAGAAGGGTGCAGTCTGTAATCCCCGGAATCATGCTATGTGTACATCAGTTTCCCTTGGTTCACTGTGGCCTGAAGAGTGACCATCAGCTAGGAGAATGAAAGAGATTCTGGGACACAGTCCCAGTGGACCTCCCTCTACTGAGTCTATTCCATGGACTGGAAACTGGGAGCCACTTCAATTCTTAGCATCCTCTTCACCTCACTTCCTCCAGAACCAACAGCCACCCTATCCCCAGCTTATCCCACAGGCCTACAGAATCTGGGCAAATGCATGCCCAGGAAGTGGGGCCCAGCACTGGAGTATACTTTCTGGACATGCAGGATGTGGTCTATAACTTCCACATCCTCCTCTACTGCTCTTCCTTTCCCAAATGCTGGAGTAAGAAGCAACTAAAATAAATTCCTATTAGTATGCATATGTATTCCCAAATTCCTAACGGAATGACTAACACCACCTACAGCCATTAGTTGTAGATGTTTAGAGTTTGTTTCCTAAATCCAGTTTACTTTTTGTCATCCAGCCCTCTGTTTACCTTTTTCCCACCCCCAAGTCCAGTGGGCAGCCATCCCAGCTCCTTGCCCCAGTGCCAGGTCTGCCCACCAGTAGATTTCTGATGCACCAAAGGATCAGGCCATCCTGGGTCCTTATGATCTGTCACCAGAGAAGACTTCACCAAGCATCTTCTATGAACCACCTAGTGCTTTGCTAAATACTATAGAGGAGAAGATAAGGAAGGAGAAGATAGAAAGAAAAGACTCACACCGCCACTGGCACCACGGCTTGCAGTCTATAAAAAGCCTCCTCAAATGTTCCCTCATTGGTTTGGCACAATAATCGCATGACATAGATCACGGTCCACATTTAACAAAGACACTGAGTCCCTAATAGGTAACATGCCATCTCCAAGAGCTTAGAGCTGCCCTGATGGTCCTGGATTTCAAACTAAGTCTTCTGACTCCATTTACCAGCTTCCTTCCCGTATTCCAAGAAATCTCTCCCATACCCACCTTGATGCTACCAGCTGGCAAAGCACCCAACGCAGCCTGATGGGCAGTAAACATCAGGCAAAGAGAAGGCCAAGGTGACCAAGCTGGCTTCATAGACACTTTCCAGCCCAAGAGAAACACACTGACAGATGCACAGTTAAAATGTTCTGGAATTTGGGGTGGTGTAGTAGAAAAAGCACCAGAAGAAATGTAGGGGCTCCAGATCCCGGTTGCTTAGTGTGACTTCAGGCAACTATTACTCTCTCTGGACTTCTGCTTCTTCATTCTAAAACGAGGCAGTCAGGGCTAAATGGTCTCTAAGATCCAATTAAAAGCAATAAAGAAAACAGCCATTCAAAGCAGAGCTGGAGACAACAGATGTCACTGACTTTGTTGGTGTTCTATCTCCTACCAGGGAATTTCCAAATCTTAAGGGTGGGATAGCAGCAGAAAACACTGTGGGCTGTGGTGAGTGTCTGGACAGATCTGGACTTGCTCTGCCCTGTCACTCACCAGAGTCCAGGCCAGTGTCCCAGGGCTTTGTCAGGCCACCCTGTACCCCCACCCCTGCCCTGGATGAGTATTAGCTTACTTAATTCTTGTAAAGATTCAGCAAGGCAGGTAGTGTTATTATCCCCATTTAATGGATATAAAAACCAAGATACAGAGTGGCAAAGCAACTTGATAGCTCGGAGGGTTGGCAGGTGGCAGAGCCACAGTTCTGACCCTAGCACCTAGAACCGACTGGTTGGGAGGTCAATTTGTTTAAGAATTTATAGAAGGAAAATCAGCATCTCTGTCCCCAAATGGTCAGAGCGCGTCATCCTTCTTTCTTACCAGCTCTCCTTCGCCTCTCCCTGCCTCCTTTATGCATTGTTTGGAACATAGAGTCATAAGTGTGTGGTTTGTTTTATAATGCAGTCAACTGTGGAAGCACAGCCATCGTCATTTATGTCCCTGCCTCAGCATCGTTCACCCAAGAGATTTATCACAGGAGGAATTGACTGACTACAAGACTCTTTCCATTCCTTAATCAAGTCTGTGGCTTCTCTTTCAAAGGGACTTGGAGAATGGAGCAGGAGCCTGGTCCTGAGCAGGACAATAATTCAATTTAATCTAATAAAACTGCCTTTGTGGTTCCA
This sequence comes from Xerus rutilus, assembly GCA_028644305.1. Taxonomy (NCBI): domain Eukaryota; kingdom Metazoa; phylum Chordata; class Mammalia; order Rodentia; family Sciuridae; genus Xerus; species Xerus rutilus. Next base: position 98,713,384 of record CM053406.1, on the reverse strand, counting down.
CGTGAAAAGTACAGAGAAGGATTAAGGAAAAAATCAGCTGTGGCCCAACCCTACACTCTGGTAGGGCTGGCCAGCCATGTATCTAAATGACTGCAGTAAAAGAGAAGAAGGTAAAAATAGAAATGTTGGGGGAAATTCTGTATTTCCAGTATAGAAATCTGAATAGAGAAGTCAGATAAGACTTCAAGAAGGTGAGGACAGGTAAGTGACACTTGAAGGGTGGGCAGCATTTGGGTAGAGAAAGAGGTGATAGAAACCAGCATTTCAGGTGGTAAAGAAGGCTAGGGGGCAGGCCAGTAAGTTGGGTTTGGGACCATGTGGAGCTTTCTGGAGGGACCCAGACACAGGGCATAAGAAAGCGGGGTAGTCAGGAATAGGGTAGTGTTATTATCCCCATTTAATGGATATAAAAACCATAGTCAGAGTAGTCAGGCTCTGGATACAGACTCTCTCTGGGTTGAAATTTAAGGACCCCACTTGCAAAGGGAAGTTACTTTAGGCAAGTTGCAAAACCTCTCTGTGCCTTCATTTCTTATCTGTAAACTGGGAATAATAGTGACTATGTCATGGGATGGATGAGAAGATTAAGTGACATAAATGACTTTAGGAGTATCACAGTTAATTTTCAATAAATTATAGTGGTTGTTTTATTATTCTTCTTATTAATGAATATGCTGGGAAATAAGGGTGCAGTAGGTTGACATTACCCTAAACGCAAAGTGATGTTTCTAGATCCATTTCTGCAGATAACTCAGAAACACTGCATGGCTTTGAACAGATCTGGGTTTGATGACTGAACTGCTAAGAGAAGGGACTGAAGGAAAGGAATACAGTTGCTATGGTTTGGATAAGTATTCTCCAAAGGCCCACGTGCTAAAAGCTTGTCCCCAGCACATGGTGCTATTGGGAAGTGGTAGACACTTGAAGAGGTAGGGCCTAGAGGAAGGATTTATGTTATTGGGGATGTCCTCAGCAGAGATTATGGGACCATGGTCTCTTCCTCTTCTTTTGGCTCCCCAGTCCCGAGGTGAACCATTTGGCCTCACTCTCCTGCCATGATGCGCTGCCTCTGCACAGGCCCAAAACCAAGGGGCCAGCCCGTTATGAACCGGAACCTCCAAAACTATAAACCAAAATTACCTTTTTCTTTCTAGAAGATAATTGTTGCTGGTATTTGTTATAGTGAGAGAAGACTAACTAACGGGGCAGTTCTAAATGTATTAGGAGAGCCCAAGTAAGGGGGAAGTGGAGGCCAAAGGCTGTGGCGGCAACAATAGACAGAGACGGAGGTGAGAGAGAACAGAGGAACTCAGAGGCCACCAGAGGTGGAGTCTGAGGAGGGGTAGTCAAAACCCACCGCAGAATGTGCAGTTCACCACTGGCAGAATAGTTGGTGTCCTTGGGAGAGAATGGGAAAAGGAGAGACAGTAGGATGACAGATAGGAAGCCAGGAATCCCACACTGGACACGTGGACACTGAGAGCTTGAGAACGTCCAGATCCTCTTGTCCAGATTGTGATTTGATCAAGGGTAGACTAAAAGTGAAGGTTATGGGAATGGAGGAAATTCCCAGGACAGAAAGGGTAAGGTGAGAGGGAGCTGGGGGTTAGGAACCTACACTTATTCAGCTTTATTCCACCTATGGTCCTCCTCTGGTCCTTTTACACATTATTATCTGTGATTCTTCCTTCCAAGTACAAATTAGTTGGCCCATTTATGGATAAGGAGATGTGGCTCGACAAGGTTCAGTCACCCTTTAACTTAGAGAAGCCAGGTAAGGAGAAAGAGTAGCCCACTGAGAATTCAAGGCAGGAGAGGGGACTTAGGACTTTGCTTCCCAAGTATTCCATGCCAGGAATCACATAGCAAAAGGTATTTTCATGACACATGGAGGGTAAATAGACAGGTTGTTCTTCACCAGAACTGATTCATTTTTCAGACTTTCCTGACTTAATGCAGCTGGACTGAATACTGAAGGAACTGTTATCAGAGAACAGTGATAAATATAGGTGACATCTAATGTATCTAACAATGGTATAAACCAGATCCCAACTTGTAAGTCCAGAAGCCCTGGGACAACCCCTAACATCTTGTGGTTCTAGAACAGGGCCTTGAGCAGCTAGGCAGTGGAGGGGAACATAAAAGGGGGCTTGAGCAGTGGTACTAAAGAATTTCTGAAAAAAAAATTTTTTTTGGTACCAGGGATTGAACTCAGAGGTACTCAACCCTGAGCCACATCCCCAGCCCTATTTTATGTTTTATGTAGAGTCAGGGTCTCACTGCATTGCTTAGCACTTTGCCATTGCTGAGGTTGGCTTTGAACTTGCAATTCTCCTATCTCAGCCTCCCAAAGTGCCAGGATTACAGGCATGCGCCACCGCGCCCGGCTGAATATCTGAATTTTGATCACTCACATGTCTGAATGGCATGTCCTGGCCCAGACCATGACCAATGTGCAACACACTTGTAAGCCACAGCACACCAGCTGGACCTCCGGCTCGGAATCGGGTTAAATAATATACTCGACCTGGCAGAGGAGTAGGTCTAAGAAGGCGGTGACTGATAAAGCAGAGCTGTCAGGTTTGGTAATGTGGAGGTCATCAGTGGCCTTTAAGAGAGCAATTTCTGCAGTGTTATGGGTGTGGGAACCAGATTGCTAGTGGTTGGAACTGAGTGGGAGGTGAGGAAGTAGAGGCGGTGAGTGTATAATACTTTTTTGAGAAGTTTAGCTGAGAAAGGAGGGTGGAAGGTGGGATGGCAGCGCGGGAGAAATCAGAGTGAAGGAAAGGGGGGTAGGAAATACTTGGTGGTGAGCCAAAGCCAAGCCGCCAGAGAGATCATCTCAAGCAAGCAAGAGAGATCATCCAGAAAGAAGGGCTCCTTCTTTCTCAGACACTAGCAGACATGGACAAAGGGTAAGGATACAACACTGATATTTTGAGGTAGAGGGAAGTGAGATTCAGCCTGGATCTTTTCAATTGGGAGATAGGGATAGAGGTAGTAGAGTTGGAGGGGAGCAAAATGTTGAACAGCCCCTTGGGGATGAGCTTGGCCATCCACCAGAGGGCGAACACAGATATTCCAGGCAGAAGGAAGGCCTCTTGTTTATACTGAATTATTGTGGAACTCAGCAAGGGATTTGTACTGCCAACCTGGGGACAGCAGAAAGAACCAACTGTGTGCTTGAGGATTTGAGGACAGGCGAGAGTGGGAATGTATGGAGTGTAGGTGACCCGAGTCTTCCAAAAGGTAGATCATGGGGTCCTGGGTCCACACATGAGGATAGGCAGGAATACCGGGTCGGGAGTCAGTGGTCTTGTTCTGAAGGTAATCTGGGGGTCCAGTTGATACAAGGGAGATGAAAGAGTAAGAATTGGTGCCTGGAGCAGAGGAGCATATGGAGCTCAGGCCTGGGGATTGTGTTGAATGTTGAACGCTGGAGAGAGACCCGTTCCTGCTCCTTCACACCATGCAGGCTTGGACACTTGAAAACCTCATTTCCAAGCCTCCATTGTCCGTTGTAGCTGCTGTTGCCATTGTTGTTTAATCCACTTAATTGTACGTCTTTGTGGGTAGAGTGAAATAACTCAATGCATGTATACAATGGGTAATGATCAAATCAGGGTAATTAGCATATCCATCTCCTTAACCTTCATTTCTTCATGTGAGGAGCCTTTGAACTCCTGTTTTCTAGTTCTTTATGAAATTGGTAATAAGAAATTGTAAACTCTAGTCATCCTGCTGTGCTATAGAACAGTGGAATTTGTCCTTCCTGTCTGATTGGTCTTTGAGGCCTGTCATAGGGTCTAATGGGAAGTACTCATGTGACATTAGAAGGCATGGATAAGGTAACAGCTGTTCCCTGCTTTTGGTAGCTGCAGCAGCAAGAGTGTGAGCTCCTGGGGGTTCTGCCCAGTGTCCACAGTGGGTGTGCCTGCGTCAGGGAGTGCAGGGTCCTGCACTGTGGGCCACAGCACTTTTCTATTGTTCTTTCCATTCTATGGACTCTAGGGTATTTGTGTAATAGTGCCCTTTGTGATTCTCAAAATCTAACCGCCACCTTTGATATATGTTCCCTGAATTAAATTCCCCTTTGAAACACCTAGGGTGATTTCTCTTCTCCAGATGACACCATTTTATCTGATGAAAGCCCAGGATGTGACCAAGCATCTGGATGGCTGAAGTGGGGGTACACATGGGGGCCTTGGAGCTGGGGCACTGAGGCCAAATGACTGAGCTGGAGAAGATCAGAGCCCCTGAGCGTGAATCTATGGTGAAGGCCAGACAGGATATCTCACACCTCTCCCTAGGTCTGGACTCTCTTGGGCTCTTGGACTATTTCCCAAAATCCCAGTTTTTACTAAACCATGACATCTTTCCCGTCCTGCATTCTGCTAAGTTATCTCCTCCTCTGTACCTTCATTGGTTCCAGTGACTGAAATCAAATTGTGATATGTTTTTCACCCATCCTTCTGCCTTTCTTTCCTGAGCTACATCCCTCCTCCCCAGATCCATAAAAACAGATGTTATCCTCTATTTTTTTAAAGTCCTATTCATTCTTTGGGGGGGGGACTGGAAATTGAACTCAGGGGCACTTGACCACTGAGACACATTCTCAGCCCTATTTTGTATTTTATTTAGAGATAGAGTCTCACTGAATTGCTTAGTGTCTCACTTTTGCTGAGGCTAGCTTTGAACTTGTGATCCTCCTGCCTCATCTCCCAAGCCCCTGGGATAACAGGTGTGTGCCACTGTGCTTGGTTTTCCTATTCCTTCTTACAAGAGTTTCTTGATCTAGAGCCCATGGGTGATTCTACAGGAGCTCTGACCCACCTGGAAGCATATAGGTAATCTCACACATAGGTGCATATGAGCATTTTTTCCAAAGCAGAGAGGGACTCTCCTATATATCACACTTTGAAAAGAATCCTTGCTCTCTTCACCTTGGGAGTCATTCAGAGGAGAGGAAAAGAACATTCATGGATAGAATCTAGGGAATTTATTTTTATCAAGATCTAAAAATTTTTCTGGGACCTCAAAGACATCACTTTTGCTTCCTAGATCTCAGTTTCTTCAACTGTGCATTGGAACCAGTGATTCCTGCCTTTTAGGATTGTCGTGAGGATTTGACACAGCATAAAAACAGCAGAGAAGCCTGACACAGTTGACTTTTAATAAATGCTAGCTATTGGCATTGAGCTAGTTGGAGTTCCTTCAGACCCAAGCCTTTAGAAAGGAGTATGTGTACATCGTATTTTATTTGGGAGGTGACCTACAGCATGTAGGCAGGGGAGTGGAAAGCACAAAGAAAAACAAAAAGTAAAGACTCCAGTAAAGTATGTGTTACCAAGCAAGTATTTTCAGGTAGAACTCATTTCTAGCAAGGATGCCTGGTGGAGCACAGGTGGATGCAGGGTGGAGGACACACCAAGTTGTCCCCTTGAGGCTGAGGAACTGTAGTATTTATCCACTAACTTGCCATGTGGATTCCAGGAACATTAACTCCCTACCATATCTGGCTTCCTTGGCCAGGAAATAGTCCTCAGGCCTATGTCTCAGTTGCTCACAGTAGTGACTTGGTTGGAGAGCGAGTGTTCAAGAGAATGTTCAACGGCAATGACTGTGACTGCCACAGGGGCTAATTTGAAGCCTTCCTTGTTCTCTCAACCAGCATTGATAGATTTCCTGCTCTATGCCCCATTAACCATTAGCTTGTCTTTTTTTGTTGCTCTGTGCTAGACTAGCATTATGTATCCTGGGCATGCATATGTCTTTCCAAGAAGACTGGAAGCTTTCTGAAGGCAGGGGGTCAATTCTCATCCAGTTCTCTGATGCCAGGATCTGACATAATGGCTGGTACCCAATATCTGATACACATTTATAATAAATTGACAGTCCTTAGAGTGGCATTTTGGGATGAATCTGATGACCCCACTCTGCCAGAAGGGTGATACTATTACACATTCCACACACGTGGTGGGAGATTCATGTCCCCTCCCGTTTCAGTAGCAGGTGCCTTTATCATAAAGCGTGTATGATTCCTGAATCACTTGCCAAGGGATTTATGTCTCAATATTATAATCTCCAAAGAGATGATATTAGAAATTCAATTTTTAAAAGGAACTGTTTAGGGTGTCAGCACGTTATGATAATTATCTGGGAGGATTTCTCCCTTCTGTTTCTTCTTGAACTGCACTAGTAAGCTCTTTTGCACCTCAATACAAAGAATGGGAAGAATATGGACTATTTATGTGTGGATCCCCCACCCCCACCCACATCCTCCATCTCCCATCCCCATCTTGCCAACACATGGGGAGCTACTCTGTTCCCCGGAGCACATGCCTGAATAAGCCTGATTGCTTTCCTGTATTTCTTTATAAAACTTTAAATATTCATCGTGCCATCAAATTAAATGGGGATTCTTCGGCTGTCATTCTTTTCAACACACTGAGTTCTTTTCTCTGGTACCTGTCCTTCCACTACTTGAAGCCTCTGGAGACTGGGCATTTATCTAGCATTATTCCCTATCAGCTTGGCTCCCAATCAAGTGTGAGGGATGCTAATGAAAACAAGAGAGTGGGCGTGGCTTTGTTGCTGAGACTGGGAAATCAGTGGGGAGACTTGGGGGAGGAAGCAGCTGATTCTCCTAGCTCAGAGGAGCAGATTTGAGGATGAAAGGCCAGATGACACGACAGGAAGAAGGTCAAGGAAGAAGACACGACAGAGTAGGTCAAGGGTGAAATGGAAACCACCCAATAGGTCTATCTCAGACTTCCTCCTTTCCTTTTCACTAAGTTCAAGGGCAGAAAAAATAATCTGCCCTTCAGAATTTCAATATTCTTGGGCCAGGAACAGGGAGCTGAATTAGATGACATGCTGAAGGCCTTTCTAAACCCCTCAAGTCATTAAATTTCTTTGTCCGGCAGCGATAGAAGCTTAACAACGAGGAAAGCCCCAGTGGGAACCTCTAGGAGAAACTGGGAATGTGTGTGTGTGTGGGGGGGGGAGTGATGTGAATATGCAGATCTGGCTGAATATTATATAGCATTGCGTTAAATTTTCAATGCATTACATTATATTTTAATGTACTTCCTCTGCCTGTGCGGTCCCTTAGCAAGGGAATCGATCAGCGAGCAGCGGACTAACTGCCAGGGAAGGGGTCACCATCTCAGCACCATAGTAATTTATAACCAGCCTGAAGTTGGGTAATGCGCGGTAGGGATAAGCCGGTGTGTGCGGCAGCGGCGGCTGGATCTGAGCGCCGCAGGGTGCAGTGGGTGGGGCGGGGGCCGCTGCAGGCTGGCGCTGCAACAGTCCACACTCCGGGCCGCCCACCATCGCGGGATTCACCGCAGTGCGCAGTGCGGGACCTGGGAGTTCACCCAGCTTCAGGCCGGCGTGCTTAAGGAGCACGTGGTGCTGGACAGCGCACCGCGCGCTCTGGGAAGCGTTGGGACGTCGCTGGGGAATAACTTCATCTGAACCACCAAGCTTGTGTGGGCATTGCAGAGAACTTAACTGACATCTTCCCTGCGGGAGTACCAGTTTGTAGTGTGGTCCTGGGTAAGGCTGGTCTCTCCAGGTCTCAGACGTTTTGATTTGCAAGGGACGATTTATTCCAGATGCTCCCAAAGGACCTTCCGATCTTAGCCTCCTAAGAATCAGTTGCTTGTAAACACATGAGATGCCTGTAGACCGAGGTTCTCAAACCTGACTGATCATCAGAATCATTGTGCAGGAAAATAAAATGCATCTTCCCAGGTATAACTATGGACTTTTGATAGGACTGGGATAGGACTCAGGAAATGTATAATTTTAGCTTGCATCCATTTTGGCTCTTCTGCAGTAGTCAGAAAAGAGGAGTTTGGAAAATACTGCATTGGAACACCTCTCTGTCTTGATTTTTTGGGCTCTCTACCAAGACTTCCCTGTCCTCACACCCCCACACCCTCACATCTGCGCAACACACTCGCCCCAACATCTCTGTGCACGGCTGACTTTTTTTCCCTAAACTTTTAAAAGAACTCATTATGTTCCAGGTTGGCCTTAAGTTTTCTCAAAGATAAACAATATATAAGACCATACAGCTGCTCTCACAGAGGATTTAGTCTTACAGGGAAGATGGACAGGCAGATGGCTGGCTGCGTGTGATATAGTGATAAGTGCCCCAAGAAGCAGCTGAGTACCTTGCAAACAGGGTCCAGTAGGCTCCTGCTATGTGCTCATGCAATGAGGCAGATGCCTGCCACTCCAGAGGCTGCATGGCTTTCTTATGCAATTTCCTTGATGTCACAGACACATCTCCATCTGTGTGGTGTGGAGCACACTGCCAAGGAGGCACTTATCACCCTATTCATTCATCATGGACTCTCAGGGGACACCTGTCTTGCTGAAAGAGCTTCCTCCATCTATTAATTCTGTGTCATAAACTTTCCTTTTAAGCCCCCTTTCCTTCTTGGGTTCCTTTTCCCTAAGATTTTCCCTCTTCCCACCTGTCCACATTTCTCCAGCTTAATAGTCCCCTCCAAACAAAGAATCTTTCCTAAACTCCATTCCTTGTCCCCAACTTCAAGATGCCATCTGTGATGAGGGTGGTGAGCAGCAGCTGCCAGGGAGAGAAGTCCTTGAAGAGATGGAGCTGGATTCCTCACAGCACATTGTATGGAGAGTGGGCTGAGGGTTGATTCCCAGAGAGCTACACTGGGACTGGCGTGGTGCTGAGGTGGTAGGATCAGCAAAGCAAGCCCTGGGTGAGGACCAACATCTCACCAGTAATTGCAGCTACACTGGCTCAGCACTGACCTCTCACCCAGAGGTCTACACACAAGACATCTTCATTTCTTTGGGAATACTGGGTCTTTCCATGTTCTTCTCCTACTGCTTCATCTTGCTCTCTCTTCTTTATCAACCCACCCCTTGGTACCTCCTTGCTGATCTGCTCTGCTCTGCTCTTCTCTGTCCTCATGAACCTGATGCTTTGGACATCAGTTCTCAATATTGTACACCTGACAATCATATCCATTTCTGAATCTCCAAACCCCTCCTTTCATTCAATAAATTGTCCTGATGGAAAACATCTTCTATGTCTTTCCGTGCCAACCCCCAATTTCTCAGGGTCCACTGGAGTTCGTGCATGTGACCTGAAGGCAGAAGGATAACTTTTCCCTTTCTTGACAACTTTTTTCTATTAAACAAGGTGATTGTGTTACTCTTTGGCATGAATCTGATTCCCAAGTCATGCCAGTTTTTGCCATGGATAATATATATATATATATATGAAATTTATATGCCACATTCCCACTTCCACCAAGTAAGGTTGGAATGAATATTCATCTCTAAATGGAATTCATTATGTGAGTCCCCCCCACACACACACGCACACTATCAGGATTCCCCAAACTTGTACACTGGATCATAATTAACATTTGGCTTTCCTTCTGGGACTGTCCTAGAACATGCTTCTCAACTTTGGTGGTTCGTTCTCCCAGATTCTAGGTCCTGTTTTCATTAACAGCTTGTCTAGTTTGATGTCTGATACTCCAAACAAGAGATCTCACCTTCATCCAAGAATGTCCTACCATAGAACTCAGTGTACCCCCACTACCAAACCCTCCCCATCATACTCATCATTCACAAGATTGACAAGCTGACTCAGACCCAGTTCCAGTTCCCTAATCCCCTTTCTATGCTACCACACAGACTACTGGACAATCTACTGGAAGAATTAGATGTATCTCCATCAGTGATCCCAGCCCTAGCCCCTCTTCCTACTTTGACCATTTGCTCACTATCATGACAACTCTTCAAGGTGGTAACCACTGGTATTCCCTTTTTGCAAGTGTGAAGTTGAAGTGCATGGAGGTTGAAAATCTTGCCCATAGTAACTATGGGGCCTGAGACTATCAGGCAGACTCTGCCTTCTTAATTCAGGAAAGATTTTCAGAATGTGAAGGGAAGGCTCAGATGTTCATAGCAAAAGCGCTTTTTTCCTACTAGTCCTTCCCAGGTGAATGATTCTTTTTACCCTTCATTTGGCCAAAGGAAACCATAGAATTTTGAGGATGTTAAATATGCATGACAGATGCTATCAGGGCCCTGCCTATATCCCCTTACTACTCACTGGTTCTATGCCTGCTGAGAATCTCTTATTGCAAGCACCTGCATCTCCTGCCTGAGGGTTCCTTTGTTAGTAACAACATGCTCAGCCCTCATACCAGAAAGGCTGTCAGTGCTAGGGATTTAACACCCAGAGAGAAATTCCCAACCAGTGATGAATGGGAGTCTGATGATTAATGATCTCATCATCCCACAAGTGGGATAATTCTGAAACACATGCTCTACAGCATCTCCCAGAAATTCTTCTTGGATAACCAGTTGTTCACAGTGGTACACTGGTCATCTTCCAGATCTACATTGGCTTCTTCCCCCATCCCTTCTTGGTACCTACTGTATGTCTCGCTCTTAGTCCAGCTTTGTTCCCTCTTGGGATCCCTTCATACAACCCCAGGCAGACACATATCACTGGAGTGCAATACCAGGAGTTGGTAGAGCTGATTGGAAAGCAGAGTAAGGAGGAGAGGGAAAGAGTGAGTGTATGGAGGAAAACCCACAGTCCATAAATCTCATTATGACTCCCCCCTCTGCTTTGACTGTCGGCAATTTCACAGCACTCTGCCTATCCGGCCAGCTATGGGCAATAGTGCTCTGCAGCCCTGACCCCAGTTAATTGCACAGTTCTCCTGAGACTTTGGGACTAGAGAGGTTAAAACAAGGTTTGCATCCCTGTCCAGGAAAGTTGCCCTACTGCCTGTCCTTTTCAAGCAGCTGTTGGTGCCGCTGAGCGCTGGCCTTGGTCCTGAACTGGAGTGGTGTTAGCTGGTGGTCTAGATGCAGTTGAGCCAGACCAAGCTCTTGGAGCTCAGGGGCCCAGAACATTATCAGAGCTGGGCAAGAGCTTTGGACTTATTTATTTCACCCCCTTCATGGTAAAGGTGGTGGAGTGGGAGGCCCAGAGAGTGAATGGGTTTGCTTAGTTGGTGTGATTATACCTGCTATTTAAGATCAAATATAACTTGGCTTTGATTACCTGTGTCAAGGAAAAAAGAGGAGGAAGCTCATGGAATTCCAAATAGCATTTAATACAAGACAATTTCTTTTTTGAGTGTAGACTAAATTTGAAGCCATTTGGGGGGAGAGGATGGGGGTTGTAGATGTACCTTTGTATTCATGTTGAGTCCTGCTAAAGGAGCCAAGAGAGGGGAACATGGAGGAAGCAGGGAGAAATGCTAGAGAGTAGCCAGCATGGAATTCAGGACATCTTGTGGATGATATTCATGGAATGAACTAAAAACTACTCCACCAACCCAACAAATGCACTCCCTTCACTCAGTCTTCATGATGTGTCCCTTCTCTCTCCTTCCTTCTCTCTTTCCCTTCCTTTCCCTCTCCATTGGTCTACTCCTCTCTCCTCTGTCCCCAGCTCCATGGTTTTTGAGATCCAGCTCTCAGAACGTCCTGTTCACCACCTCCTTACCCAGCTGCCACTGTCCTAACTCCTTGCTAGTCTGCCATATGCATCTGGAAAGCCTCCAGCCTTTACTTCATTCAGCTGCCCCCCCCTCCTGGACTTCTGCTGCCATACCTTGGAAGACAAGTCACACACTGAATCTCAACCAGAGTTTGGATCTCACACCTCATCTGACTCCTTATCCTCTCTTGGGACTTGGACTTGGAAAATCTTTTTCTCACTCTCATAGGGATTGTGTCAAACTTCTTCAACTTCTCTTAAGGCCATGACACTTGCCAAGCTTCCTCTGGGTAGGTGATAGGGCTTCCCTAAGAACCATGAAGACCCAGGATACAAGGCATGCACCTCCCCAGTCCCATTAAAAATCAATCCCTTCTTTCTTTCCTTCTTGCGTAAAGAAGAAAGTGTCCCTTTTCCTGCCCAAGCCTAGTCCCTCTATCCATTTTGGGGAGTTTTTATCCTTCTATCTTTAGGAGAAATTTGTTTCATCAAGCCACTCTCTTCTCCATCAGCCTCCTTACCACAGACTCTTACCTGCAACACAGATGCAGGATCAAGTGTCCAGCATCTTGTGAAGAGCTCCTCCAGGTGAAGCATCTCCTCTATCTCCTTCCTTTAAAGGCCACATGTTCTAAAAGAGTGCAGAGTGTCTTATACCCTCTGATCATGCCCTTTCCCACCATTAATCCCTCAACTTGTTGTATTATGAACTCAGTCCAGCCTTTCCACTGAAGCCACTATGCTGTGGACAGCAGTGACCTCATAATCTCCACATCCGGTGAACACACACACTCCTTTTAATACATGTTTTATCTTACTACTTCACACTTTGAGTGCTTGGAGAATACATCTTCCATGATTTTTGTATTGCTAGAAGAATAATACAAGAGAAGAACACTAGCTCTTGAACACTTGCTAGAAGAACACTAGCTCTTCTCCTACCTTTTGGATCACACTTTCTCAACTTCCTGAGCAGTCCTTAAAGTGTTGATGTACCTTCCTATCCTGTGCTTGCCCCTGTTCTCACTCCATGTACTCTACCTCCTGGGTTCTACTCTTCACTTAATCACTACCAGATGTATGTCTCATCTCAGCATATACTGTGAGCCATGCAAGGCCATGTGAAGATCTCTGCTGGGTGCCCAGGAACACGTCAGATGCATCCTGTCCTCCACAGGTATCATCTCGCTTCCCCTCCAAACTGGTTTTCTGCTTTCATTTTCTATAGCTAAGGGTATAAGTCACCCTAGACTCTACACTCAACTATCCCCCACCTGCCTGTACCAGCATCTCATTAGTGATGGATCTGAAGTTGCTGAAATGTCTAGTCTCATGACCATCCAACACCTGACAGAGCTGGACTGGGGCCACATATATCTCCACTCTTAGTCCAGCTCAAATTTCCTCCTGGGATTCCTTCATGTAACCTAGGCAGACACATATCAGCACCACCAGGAATTGGTGGGACTGGTTGAGGAATGGATTAAGGAGGGTATTCTCTGGTTAGGTTTTTAAAAAAATTTCCATTTAGGCTGCTTTACTTGACTGGTTATTTTGACTTAGGTGATGGTGTGTGTGTGTGTGTGTGTGTGTGTGTGTGTGTGTGTGTGTGTGTGTTATTTCTAGTAAAATGCAATTCTAAACAGGAAGAGTAAGTTATTGTTAGTCGTTTATACTTTAGTGTGAATTAGTTTCCTTATAAAAGAATATGACAGGGAGTATAGGAAGAAAGCCTGAATGCCTTAGGTGGTAGCTAAATGGGGACCAAAGAGCACCCCCAGGCACAGAACCTGGTAGCTAGAACATTTGAGTCAAACTCTGCCAATCTCCCAATTTTACCCCAGCCTTGGTGTGCAGTGTTCACTAGTTTCAAATTACAGGAAACTGCTTATTGCTTCACATCCAACTCGGGGCTGACCTATCTGTGCCTTGTTCATTCTGACTGCTCCTCTTGAGGAGATTTGAAGATTTAAAATAGAATTATCTGATCTATAAACATAAGCTACATTCTCTCTCTCTCCCTTTCTCCTTCCCTCCCTCCCTCCCTCTCCCTCTCTCTCTTTTGCTTTGTTGCTTGCTTTCACTTAGCTAGAATGTAATTAAATTTGAATTGTGGCCAAAACCGATTTGTGAGACAAGCATTTGGTTAGTGATATTGAGCCAACCAGGTGAAAAAAACCTCAGCAAAACTTCAAAAAGGCCAATAATCACATTGTGATTGAAATTCAGTCCCTCTCTTCTCATCCCTTCTCCTATTAACTCGGACAAGAGCCGGAATCCCTCTTGGGACCTGGGCTCATCGTCTTTCACAGATGGGTCCAGGTGTGTATGTACACACAGCAGAGAGGGGAGGGCCCCAGACTCCCCTGACAAGAGTTGGAGGCCTCTAATTTGACTGGCAGATTTCAAGAGAGTAGAATGGAACTAGAGTTAGCAGAAGGGGTTGAGGTAGAGACGATGTTGGGAGAAGACAGAGGAGCAGGAATGAAGTGGTCAGATGGTTGGGGCATCAAATTCTAGAATCTGAGACTAGACTATGAGAAGAAAAATCAGATTATAACTCAGAGAGAAGATCCTTGGGGATCACTCAACAAGGAATTCTTAAAGTTGGAAGTGACCCCAAATGGTATCTATTGCAGCATCTTTTCTCATTTCCTGATGTGGAAACAGAGGCCAGGAAGGGAATGAACTTACCCAAGGTCACCTAGTGGTATTCAATTAATCACCAACAAATAGTGACTTGGTATGCCCGATCCTCTGAGAGCTCTCCAGGGAAGTGACACCTGGGTGACAATGAACCTATCCCTCCCGGTGGCCTTTACCTTTCATTTCCTGTGATCAGAAACACACTTGCAATAGGTTAGCTGTGACTCTGGCTCTTCCTTTCTCAGCTCTTCCCAGGATCACTTCCAGGGAATTCACTAAAGGGAGCTGTCAGTGGGCAGGGGTGTGGTGTGTGTGTCTGTGTGTGTGTGTACATGTGTGTGCACATGCATGACCATGCACACAGGTTGGGCAAGCAGGAACCCACTGGCCATCTCTCATTACCTTTCAATACCATAGAGAAAGGATCTGTAGGGGGTTTGCTATTTGAGGTTCTTGGTATGGCCAGCTCTTTGTGACTGCCCACTGTGGGCAAGTCAGGTAATGTTCTACTTCCAGTGTTCCACATGGCTTTGGAAGAGTTGAGAGAAGAACTTGAAACACAACAACAGACATGGGGATGGACCAGCTTCTTGGTGAAAGCCAGATAATGTCCTTACATTAAGTTCCCTAGCACTTAACAGGGAGCATCAGACTCTAGTTTGGGTGCTGAAGTTGGGTGTTCAAGTCATATCTCCTTTTTGAATCCCAGCCTCCTTTGTAGAACAGGTCATATTTGACTGGATAGTATGCGAGGGCTGTTGGGCCCTGATACTTTAAAAAGCTGTCATTCTGATGCCAATGAATACCCAAGTCCCATTAATTCATTTAGTCAACAAATAATAATATCAATAATAAAAATAATAATTATGATTGTTGTATTTTTCCAGCTGGATGGGAGATGTTTGGCTGAGAAGCTCTTCCTCCCTGATGCTATTTGGGGAATTCAGGACTAAATATAGCCAGTGACAGGCATTCCAAACACCATCATCTCAAATTAGGAAACACATTTGCACCTCCTATCAACAGTGCTATGGCAGACACTCTGACGAGGCTGGCAAAGATGTAAGAAGGCTGTTTCCTCCCATAAAAATTCTATGTCTGCCTCCTGGAAAAAATGGTGCAGAGATCCTGAGGAAGGAGCTGATAATGGGGCCAGAGGGGCATGGAGCTGTGAGTGAGAACTGACCCCATCTTCAGGAGGCCTGGAGCATATAATCACTACTATTTATTGAGCACCTACTATGTGCCAGACTCTAAGCAACTTACTAATTACTGAATAATTTCCTTAAGTTACTTCTAGCCTTCATGGCAATGAAAAATAATCACTCAAGGCCACAAAGCCACGAGTGACAGAAGCCAGCTAAGCCTCTACAGCTGTCTCAACCCCAGTTTCATGTCATCCACAAAATTGTGCTACACTCCTTCTCTCCTTCCATGAAGGCTAGTGGCACTTTCCATGTTTCTGACACTGTGTTAAGTACACAAAGGTAAATAATAGACAGATGTTGCCCTTGAAGACCTCTCAGTCAATGCTCAACTGACGACATCAGCTATAATCAAAATATGGTATGACACAATGATAGTGATTAATATGGGGTGATGTAGGAGCATAGACTGGGGTTCCATGAGACCCTTCAGAAGGCAAGCAAGGTTTAAGTTAAGATATCAGCAGTGACAAGCCTTTGACAGGCCATGGAGGCATGAGCTGGCCGCCTGGCAGGAGAATCAGGACAAGCACAACCACGGAACCCTGAGATTCAGGAGCAGCCACTGTGCAGTGTGGGGTCTTGGCCCATCTGTGTCACTCCATCTCTATTCCAACATTAAGTGGCACTACTAGTGAACCAAAGGAGAAGAACCATTTTGAGGGACCCGAAATCCAGAACTTCTTTCCTTCCTGCTTTGCAAAATGAGGTAAGCATGGGGTCTTCTCCCTGGGAACCTCAAAGCCCAGGTGGAGAAGCCTCGGGTGGTGACCTGGGTCCAGAATAACCTGATAGCCCTGCCCCCTCTGCTTGGCCTCCAGGCAACTTCACAGCCCTGGCACATGAGCTCCACAGTGTCTCCAGGGAACTGAAGCTTTTCCCATTGAAACTGACCACTGCCTGTGGCTCTTGATGCCTCCCCCCTGGAAGAAGGCACTGGGAAGATGACTGCCAGTATCTCACTGTGTGGCATCAATTCCTTCCTTCTCTCTCTGCCTCCACCGCCACCATCGTCCTGTGTCCTCCCCCCTGGCCTCCAGGGCGCCTCTTCCGTTCTTCCTCGCCCCGTCGCCTCCATCGAGTCTTCCCTCTTTGGCCTGGCCCTGCCCACGGCTCCCTGCCACCTCCTCTCTAGGCTTCCTCATCACCCTCTCTCTCCAGCCCCTGCTTCACCATGTCAGAAAATAAAAACAAGGCCCTTTTTATGTTTTGTTTCTAAACCCAAGCCAATAAAATGCTGCTTGCATTTGAGGAGAAGTAATAACTCAGGCTTTAGGGGAAGCGAAGCTCACATCTGTAGTCCTTGTGGGATACTGTGGGGGCTGGTACCACCCATGTGACAAGGCCAGTCCCAGAGCAGCAGCCAGGGATGTGGACTCAGAAAATAGCCGCCTTCGGAGCAGAAGCAGTGGGCTGACAGGCTGTCACCTGACTCCTGACATGCCTGTCCCCTCCACTTGGAGGGGTGTGTCCCACTCCTTGATCAGCACCTTCATCTCCATCACCTAAACATAAGAGGCTTTAAAAAGCCTGTGTCCCTCAAAGGTAGCTTTGGTGATAGGGCCAAGCCAGTCACACCTCTACCCTATCCTGGTTGTGTCAAGTTGCAGTGAGCAGAGATATCCCAGTCAGAGGCGTAGACTGAGATCTTGGCTTCGGGGATTCACTGAGGATGGAAGACACATAGGCCATACTCTCACCAGGCTTCTAGTCTGATGGAAGCAACATAAGCCCCATCCTGGAGGAATTCCCAAGTTAACAGGTGATACAACTCACCTCAATACCTGCATAATGCTGGAATAAAAAGAGAACTGGCCAGGCTAGGTGGCACATACTTCCAATCTCAGGAACTCAGGAGGCTGAGGTAGGAGGCTCTCAATTTTGAGGCCAGCCTCTGCAACTTAGTGAGATCCTGTCTCAAAATAAAATATAAAAAGGGCTGAGGATGTATCTCAGTGGTAACATAGCCCTGGGTTCAATCTCTGGTAGCAAGAGACAGAGGGGGTAGGGAAGGAGTAGGGAAGGGAGAGAACACGGTCTTTGGGGCTAGAGGTCTTGCTGATTAGAAATAAATCCCAGCTCCAACCTTAACTGATATCTACATCTGCAAACTGGAGCTTCTTTTCCTAGCAACCTAGATAAAGGCCATAGAAAGCTTTATTAACTGTCACTCTCTTTAACTCACCAGTTGGCAGAACTATGGATCTTTTTCCTGTGACTCTTCTTGGCCCCGGCCTCTGTGGCCCTTTCTGTCAGCACTGCCCACCCCACACATACACATTTACATTCTTATTTCAATCTCTGTCTCTCAGATTCTCTCCAGAATAACAATAATGGCACCTATTTATAGAGGGTCAGCTTCCAGCCAGGCACTATAATAGTTGCTTAACAAAATCTCAATCTCCACCCCCACTGACTTTAGATCCATTCTCCTTCTTAAAATATCCTGGGTTGATTGCTCCAGAGAACTTGCTCTTGCCTGCCCTTCTCCTGTTCAGCTCAGAGTGGCTGCTTGTGCCCCATTCCTGGGGGCTGAACGAACACCTAAAACCTGGCGTTGCCCAGAACCATCAGCCAGCACAGTTGCTGTGAGCCTCTTATCCAGCTTAACATCCCACCTCTGAGGCCCAGAGTTCCCTTTGATTAGTTCATTTCTTGAGCCTTCTATTATGAAGGTTCAAAGCCATTTTCCAGATGGTACTGTTGGCACAGGGAAAGCCTGAGGTGCTGGTTCAAGGTCACTCACCACCCTGTACCAGGAAAGACAGTGTATCTGAGGTGGGTGCAAGGGGTACAGGAGGTCAGGGTCCCCACCTGCCCAGTTGGCAAAGTGAGGAGGTGTGCATTTCAATGACCGTGCTCCCCCATTGCTGAGCCCCAGTCACCAGGCGAGCCTTGTAGCACCATCCAGGCTACTGCAGTGGTCAGAGTAGAAGCCAGGGAGGCGGGCCCTATGCAGGGCTGACATGACTGTCACACTGCTGCCAGGGCCCCTGAGGAGCCTTGAGGCTGGCTGCCAAGCAATGAGAGCCTGATCTTTGAGGATGGCCAGAATGGAAGCCTCCCTTCTCTGAATGCCTGCCCAGAATGCAGAGTGACCCAGGCTTAGAAGGAACAGCGTCTTCTCAGATTCCTCTGTCGCAGAGCTGGCAGAGAGGGGAAGATGTGCTCTCTGCCACCACCCCTTCCTCAGTCTTGGGGACATTCTAGTGTTGGGGAAAGGGAAGATGTAGCTCCCAACTAGAGGAGACGGAGACAGCTTTATCAAGTTTTCCCACTGCTCATTCTAAAGCAAGCACCTACTATGCAGAGGACGTCATGGGGCTGAGAGCTTCCGACGCACTGGTGTGCGGGAAGGTGACCCTCTTCCCACATCCACGGTGGTCAGTATCTGTGCATCCTTCCTCCACTGGTTCACTCACAGCCTCCTGGAATAATCTCTCTCCCTGTGTTAGTTTCCACATGCTCTTGCCATTCTTTATTTTCTTTTTCTTTTTCTTTTTTTGGTACTGGGGATTGAACTCAGGGGCACTCGACCACTGAGCCACATCCCCAGCCCTATTTTGTGTTTTATGTAGAGACAGGGTCTCACTGAGTTGCTCAGCACCTTGCCATTGCTGAGGCTGGTTTTGAACTCGCTATTCTCCTGTCTCAGCCACCCAAAGTGCAGGTTTTACAGGCATGTACCACTGCGCCCAGCTTCTTGTGATTCTTAACTGGTCTAGGAGCTTGCCTTTCTAAGAAGCCTGCCTGGCAGAGGATTGTCCCTGAGCCTCCCTTACTCATTCCACCTTATTCCAGGTGAGACACAGCCATGTGTGAGTAAGAGTTGTCTTTCCAGTTCCAAAGGAATTGGAAGATGTACATCTTCTGGCCTGAAAAGGACAGAGCTCCTGAGCACAGGGCCTGAATATAGCTGAATGGGTGTGCCAGACCCTCAAATGTAACTGGGCATCCCTGTCACTACCTGGCATGATGGTAGCTGACATATTGTGATTTTTATTATAATGGTGTAATTTAAACTATGATGCTTGCACTAAAACAAAAAGCCCCTCAGCTTCTCATTATTGAATTTGTGTGTGTGCGTGCACGCATGCGCGTATGTGTGTGTAAAATACCCAATGTGTATTTCTTTTAACTGGGTATTTACAAACCAGGTGGGGCGTAGAAAAAAATTCCTGCATTAATCTTCCAGGAAAGCAAAAAAGTAGCTCAGAGGTTCTGTAAGTTTTGGGGGAAAAGAAACAGAATAATTGGCAAATGTTGCTAAGAACCAATAATTAACGAATTTAGACTCAAGGTATTTCTTTCTCCAAAGAGTAATCATTTGTTTTAAGTAACAAATGGGTTGATTACAATTATCAGCACGTGGAAGTGTTGACTGAGCCTGACCAGCAGCTGTGAAATGTAAACAGACATGTGGAAACATAATCACATTCCCATTCCTGCTGATGGCTTTAGTGGAGACAGAATGGCCGTCACACCACGAATCGAAAAGATGAGCCTCTGGGTTATAAGTTTATATGTAGATTCTTTAATTAGTGCATATCATCTCTGTTCTTTGAGAGCATCTTTTGTTTCAGATCTGTTGCTTAGAAGCTACGCATGCTGGTATATGTCATTATAAGCCAAAAAAAATTTTATTTCCCACAAATTATAGGCTATACACAAAAATTATTTCCAACAATACTTCTCTTATATTTCCCCAACATTTTATTATGAAGAATTTCAAACATTCTGAAAAGATAAAAGAACTTTTTTTTTTTTGGTGAACACCCATCTACTTATCTCTTACCTTCTAAATTAACATTTTAGCATGTCTGCTTTTTAATATCTAACCATTCTCTACCCTTCCATCTAGCTATCCACTAATACAGCTTATTTTTTGATAGATTTCAAAGCATATTATAGACATCAGTGCAATTGACCTTTAAGTACCTCAGTATACATATCATTAACTAGACTTAAATATTTGCTTGAAGTTCTTTTCTAGGTGAAATTTACATTTAGTGAATGCATCAATCTCAAATACACCACTTGATGGGTCTTGATGAGCGCATGCAGCTGCACAGAACAAACCCCCAGAAGGTCCCCTTGTGTCTCAGCCAATCCCCTCGCCACCACCACCCCCAAAGTAACTGCTGTTCTGATGTTTTTTCCACAGAATAGTTTGCCAGTTCTAGAATTTGATATAAATAGAAGCATGCAACTTCTACTCTTTAGCATAAGGCTTCTTTCACTGAGCATATTTCTGAACTTCATGCAGATCGCATTGAATCGGTAATTTGTTCCTTTTGACGACTGAGTCGTAGTTCACCGAATGAATATATCACAGTTTCGTTACCAGTTCTCCTGCGGATGCAACCCTAGGCTATTTTCAGTTTGGGGCAGCTGGAAATAAAACTGACATGAACATTCTGTACCACTCTGGTGGGGGACATAGGCTGGCATTTCATTTGGATAACTATCCAGAAACAAAATGACTAGGTCATAGATTAGAGGTAGGTTGAGTTTTGTAATGAACTGCCAGAATTTTCCAAGGTGGTGGGGTGGTTTTACATTCCCACCTGCAGTCTAGGTGCTGCGGTTTCAGTGCGACATTCTCACCAACATCAGTGCTCTCAGTCTGTGTGATTTCAGTCGTGTGAATGGATAGGGAACAGAATATCAGTGTAGCCTTAATTTACATTTCCCTGGTAACTAGCAATGTTGAGCATCATTTTTTTGTGTGATTATGGGCCATTCATTTTTCTTCCTCTCAAAGTATCTGTCCAAACCTTTTGCCTGTTTTTATTGGATTGTTCATCTTTTTATTATTGAGTTGTAGGAGTGATATACACATTCTGGATACTTGTCTTTGGTCACATGTATGTTTTGCAAATATTTCTTCCAGCCGATGACTGCCTATTAACTTTCTCAATAATGGCATTTGATGATCAGGATTTTTTGCTTTTTAGGAACTCTGGTTTAACAATCATTTATATTATGGTTGTCTTGCCTAATCCTGTCTAGGAAACTCTTGCAACCCCAAGACACAAAGATAATCTTCCATAGTTTCTTCTTAAAGATTTCTAGGTTGTGATCCATCTCTAATTAATTTGTTTTTTGTAAGGGCCAGGGTTCCCCTTTTCCGTATTACTATTCAGATTTTCCCGCACCATTTACTGAAAAGACTTCCCTTTCTCCTTTATACTGATTTGATGCCTTTGGTGAAAGTGGAATATGGCTAGATTTGTGTCTATTTCTGGACTCTCTGTTCTGTTCTATTGATTTATTTGTTGATCTGTATGTCAGCCCAAACTGTTTGGATTAATGTAGATTTTATAGCATGTCTTTGAGACAAGTAGTCTAAGCTCCTTTTTAAAAAAAGATTGCTTTGGATATTTTAAGTTCTTTGCATTTCCATATAAAATGCATTGAAAATGAACATATCAATTTCTATGAAAAATTTCTTTGGGTTTTGTGATTGGCATGGTAATGAATTTGTGGAGAGAAACTAATTCAGGG
>CM053406.1:98623777-98690999 GCA_028644305.1 Xerus rutilus | reverse complement strand
TTCTGATGGGGCTCGTACTGCGGAGAGCCCTTTAATTCAGAGGGCATTAAATCAGAGAGGGCCCTTCTGGAACAGCAGTCAGCTCCTGTGGTTGGCTCTGTGGGGCTCTGGCCTAGCCACCATTACAGGATATTTCTCTGCCTATGATAGGTGCTTTCTTTTCTCTTGGCCAGGAATTTCTTACCTTCCCTTGATAAGTGTGCCTTTGGGAAAGTTCCAGCTTCACTGCTCCCAAGAGGCACCCTGGACTCCAGGGGTTATAATTCCTGTAGCTCTTGCTATACCTACACCTACATCACACAAACACACACACACACACACACACACACACATTGTTCACTTCCTGGTTCCACCAATTCCGTCTCAGCCAAAAGCAGCTTCTTACCATAATGGTGAAGCTACTAAAGTTCTCAACCCTGGTTATATATTAGTATCACCTGGGGAGCTTTAAAAAATACAGATGCCTAGAGAAAAACTTAGCAAGCACTTTACAAAAGAGGCCACCTACATGGCCAATAAACATGTCCAGGGGCTCAGCTGCACTAGGCGTCAGGGGGATGCAGACTGGATCCAGTACGCTCCCCCTGCACACTGCACAGCTGGCTCAAACCAAGCTCACAGGCGGCGGCAAGCCCTGGCTGAGTGTAGCATACACAGGGCTCTGATGCACCGTTAGCAGCAGAGCACATGGCACAATCATATCAGAAAACTAGGCATCCGTACCGAACATCCATATACCCCCTGGCTTAGTACTTTCCTAGTCCAAACTTACAGAAACACACCATCTCTCCACCAAAAGACAAGGTCAAGAGCGCTCACAGCAGAACTCTTCATAGTAACCCAACCTGGAAGCCATTCATGTTTCCATGAGTCAGAGAACTGATCAAGGGTGGCATCTTCCTGCAAAGAGATTCTAGAGGACAGCGGGGATCAGTGGCTGTACCCAGAGCAACATCAACCACCCTCATACACACAATGTCAAGTAAATGAAGCCATAGGCCAAAGATACAGACTTTTAAAATCCCATTTATCTAAAGGCCAGAAACCGGTAAAACTAACCTCGGAGGTCAGAAGGTAGAACATGGGCCAACTGTAGGCAGGGACTGAGAGAGGACCGCAGGTGGCCGAAGAGTCTGTTTCTTACAGTGTGTGCTGGTTGTGGGGTGTGTTAGTTTGTGAACATTTATTGAGTGTGCACACTTAGGATTTGTACACTTTTCTGAAAGAATAATATATTTCCATAGTTTAAAAAAAAATCTGTACATAAACTCTACCTTCAAAGATTCTAATTCAATTAGCCTGGGCTTCTGCCCTGGCTTGGGTGTTTTTAAGTCCTTCCAGAAGGTTCTAATGTGAAACCAGGGAGTGGAGGTTTGGAGTCAGAGGCAGCAAGCTCAGGAGACTGGTTCTCCTACAAATTTGCATAAGTTACTGAGTTTCTCTGGCTCCTTTTGTCTTGGTTTGGTTTTGATTTCAATCTGGAAAAGAGGACAATAATTCAGTCCCTCCCGTGCTGGCCTATCATCAGGAAAGATGGGGATGGAGCACGCAGAGTGCTCCCCACTGTGCCTGCTCCAGGGTAGCAGCAAACCGGGGAACGGCCAGTCCAGGATGACCCTTCAGCTCGGAGAGGTTACTTCACCTCCAGCCCCACCTCAGGACATCTTCTGGGCCACCAGGGGTCCAGGAGCTCTGGACTGGGAGATGCGAAGCCTGGATTCCAGGCTGAGACACAGAGATGAAGGCTGGACATGTCCCATCCCCTTTCAGGCCTCAGTTTCCCCCAAGGAAACACAAAGGGTTGGACAAGAAGAGCCAATGTTCCTGGCTCTGACATTCAATAGACACCATGATCCACCATGAGAAGCTGCTACAGCCATGGAGACCCACTTCCTCCATTTGTGTCTTCCTCCCCACCCCCATCTGGAAGTAGGCAGTAATGTACATTAAGAACCGTATTGATTGACAAAATAGAATCACAACAGATCCTCTGGCCTCTGAGGACCCCATGCTGTGTGGAAGCCAAACAGTATCTGTTCAAATTCCATCAATTTTATAAGTCAAAATTCCCACCAGTACTTGCTCAACACTTGCACATGAAAAAACAGAAAGCAGAGGAAGGTGGTCAGCTGTTCTCTTTGCCCAGGGTCTTCTCAGCCTTGGATGTTCCTGGCTCATTGCTCAAGCTAGATCTCAATGATCTTCAACTTTGGATTTGCTCTACTTGTCAGGGTGAGGCAGACGCTCCCCACCCACTGCCCCCAACCACAGGTCAGGCACAGTACATAGGTAGAAAGCCTGGAGCCCCACAGGTTTAACTGAAATAATCTAATTCAATCAGGCATGCAGAAATGGAACTGGGGAAAGGCGTATGCAGATGTTGCAAAGCTATTCTGCCTTGAGAAAATGTCACCCCCTTAGCAGGGAATGGGGAAGAGGGCCAAGCTGGGAAGTTTGCTGCCCCCTCTGAGTTCACTGAGAATTCTGTTCCAATATTAGTCATCTGAACGTTTTAAGAATACGACAGCTCGGCTCCCAGATGGGGAAGTGGGGACAAATGGATGTGGGGGATGACTGCCAATCAGGCAATGGGACAGATGTCTGGGGAGGTGAGTTCTTCCTCATTTACCTTCTCCCAGGAAACGTGGGAGGTGGCTGAAAATTAGCACTCTGCCCCAGGCCTGGCCCCCAGGGTTGGGAAAGGCCTGGGTATGGAGACCCTGCCATTCTGTAGTGCCCATGCAGTGCACTTTTCCAGAAATTTCCATGAGCCACAGCAAACGTATTTACATAGTTTGTTGAAGGGAGGTGAAATGACAATGCATGATTTCAGCTTCTGCAAATGCATTTCTCTGAAAAGAGAAGTGAGCCTGCGTTTCTATGACCAGTGGAGCCCAGGTCCTTATCAGCTGTTGAGAACAAAATTTCGTCTGCCTTTAAATGCTATTGGAAGTTATTTATCAACCTCCAGAACTAAAAGTCTAAAAACAGAAGGGGGACATTATGAAGACCTGCATGTACTCCCAGGAAGTCAGAGAGTATTTGGCTTATATTTGATGCACACTCTTGTGAGAGAGAGATGAAGGGAGATGGGGTTCAGAGAGAGCAACACTCGAGAGTGACAGACCCGGCGGGAAGGAAAGGCAGATACACCCATAGCAGTAAGAGGTGAAGTCCAAGGACGAGAGGCACCTAGAAGCTGAGGAAGCAACATATTCCATGGCTACAGAACGAGCTATAAATACACAGTGGAGGACAGAGATACATTAAAACCACAGATCAACAAATGGCATTTCTTTTTAGTCGTGTCTTCTCCAGCACTAGGGATCCCCTGTTTGCATCCCCTTCAGAGTTCAATATCCACAGCTTTCTCCTGTTTCATCTTGTGCCAGACCTCTGACTCAACTGTCACACTGTCATGAGCAATTCTCCAGATCCTTGTGGAGTTCAGTGTCCACTTGTTTGGCTGAGATGGAGGCTTCTCTATCTGCATTCTATGTTTGGCAAGAGCAGAGGCATATGGCTCCAGGGCCACCTATGGAAGGGCATCAGAATTGCAGAGCCAACTGTGGTCAGTTCCTGGGGACCAGAGGGCAGAAGCATGGTCCTCCATCAGTCACACAATCCTGCTGGATTTGGGAGAAGGCACACTGGCAGAATGACAGGTCCTAAGGGCGGAGCTGGACAAGCAAGCCAAGGTCAGAGAGGACGTGAAATATTCTGGCTGATTGCGGAGGAAGCTGGAGTAAGAGGAGAGCCACTTATGGACTGGAAGGAACAGAGAAGAACTATTTGAACTGGATCCACAGTTGTGCCTGTGAAGCATGGCTCTGGGACTCTGGGGCTCTGGGGACCCTTTGGTATTTGACATGACATGAAATACTTTTGCATCCATAGAGAACTTTGGACTGTAAATAACAGAATATCCAACTCAAACTATAGTTATTATCTACCTAACAGAAGTCTAGAAGCAGACCATTTCAGAGTTAGTAGCTGGTCCCTAAGGTCAGCTCAGATTTGAGGGGAGTGTACACATCCCCTATATCTTGATGGAAGTACTGTGAAAGAATATGGAAAGCAAAAGGAAAAAACCAAAGCATGAAAATAGAAGAGTACTGTTTTAGACAACTGAATTGGGGGCTGGTTGGTTACACAGCATTATTGTGATGGTGGCTGACTGCTACACTTTCAGAATCATACCATTTTAGCAGTTAGCTATTATTATAAGTTTGGCCTTGTCTGGGAGAATTAGAACTCTAGAAAGAAGGTGGTCTCCTTGCCCCTGTGGTTTCTGGCCTTCCCTTTCTTGCATCTTCTTTTCCCCCACAACCACTCCATAGACTGAAGGAGCTACAGAAGTACCCTGCTCTCAGCTCCCATGACCTTCCTTGTCATGTTGATTTCTCTGTCATGCCCACTGATTTTAGACTGCTCATTGCTGCCAAGGCTGCACAACCCCTGGTGGGGCTTCTTCACTCAGTGCTTGCAAGCAGAACTTGACTGCTTATGAATTCCTAGTTATCCTTTTGCTTTCTTTTTAATCCTCTCTCTCTCTCTCTCTCTTTTTTTTTTTTTTTTTTTGTATACACAGATTCTTAGCATCATTCTCAAGTCAAACCAGGGGCCAGTTCCTTTGCAAATCCCACGGCCAGTCAATTTGGTGAGGCCATGGAACATAATCTCCTGCCTTCTCTCTAGGTGGCTTTGACACTTTTAACCTTTATCTATCAGCCTTCTCAGGACGACTCTCCACTGCTTTCCCACCCTCCTCCCCATCCTTGGTGCTCATTGAGTGATCGGGCTTCTGGTTTCTATTCCTACCTAGGATAGAGTTTTCTGTCCTGGACTCCAGGAATCCCCTGCAGTCAATCAAAATGTGACTCTTAAGCTCTTGCCACATGCCATGCACCTGCTGGGACAAGAGCTGCTCAGAGTGCCAGACCTTGCCCGGGGGCTATGCATACATATTGAGGAGGGGTCTAGGCAAGAAAATAAACC
Source organism: Xerus rutilus (assembly GCA_028644305.1). Classification (NCBI taxonomy): domain Eukaryota; kingdom Metazoa; phylum Chordata; class Mammalia; order Rodentia; family Sciuridae; genus Xerus; species Xerus rutilus. The sequence continues at coordinate 98,686,001 of CM053406.1, read as the reverse complement.
TGAGCCATAAAGTATTATGCAGAGGTATTCCTAGAGCTCTCCCAAAGGATGTTTGCTAAGCACCTACTATGTGCAGAGCAATGTGCTGAACACAGGAGATACAGCAGTGCCCCCAAAGGGCTAGTGTGACTGCCTTATAGAGTTTTAGCCGAAGTTTTGTAGAACTCTTCCCTGAGTCCATGTGGGATTCAATAAGGAGAATTACATTTTCTTAGGGAACAGAAGTGTATGTCATGGGTGTGGTCAGTCTTCTTTCTTCTCCTTCTGCCAGGCCATGCTGCAGCCCCTACTGGGAGCTCAGGCTCTTCTTCTGGCCCCCCAGAGACAGGTGTTAAAGGCCCCACAGGAGCCAATGATGCACAGGTCCTGGCTTCATCACCCAGAGGGGACAATCCTGAGGCCTGTTCTATGCAGTGGCCAAGAGGTCCACAGCAGGATGGAGATGCACCTCTCCGGAGTGGCAGCTGCACATTAGCACAATATCAGTGGCTTCCTTCCCCTCCCATGACATTTTCCCCCACACCCTGCTGGTGCTTCTAGGGCTCAATTCCAAAGTAAACTGTTCATATCCAAATATAGGTCTCAGGGTCTGCTTTGGAAGGGACCCAAAAGAAACAGACGGACAAGCGGGAGTGGTGGTTGTAACTGAGAGTTCACAACGCACTGGGAAGCTTAGGATGCTTAACTTTTGTTAAGCATTTGATTCTTGCATTCCCTCCGTGAGACAGGCACTGTCAGCATCCTCACTTGGAAAAAGAGGTAACAGGCAGTAGAGGGAAAGGACATCAGGGAATCCTGTGCACACAGTCCAGGCCCCCAAGCCCAGTTCTGGTTCAGTCAGCTCTGGAGAGTGGAAAACCTCCTTCACTTCTAAGGCCTCAGTTTCCCCTCCTTTGTGATGAGGATGGTGCTCCTGCCTGCCTTACCTCAGAGAACTGGGAAGCTCCTATGAAATGAAGGACTGCAAGCTCCAAGAACACCAGGAGTGTGTGCCCCTATGGGGAGGTGAGCCTCAGTGCGAGCAGGAAGGCAGAGGAAGGCTCTGCTCTCCTGGCAAGCTCTGCTCCTGAGATCAGGATGCATCGAGGAGGGGTCACCTGCTCCTGCCTCTCCTCATCTCCAAGGAGCAATACTGGAGTGTGTCACCTTGGGCAGGTCTTCCTATCCACTGTTCCTCATTCTCTTCTCCAATAGAATTGTCCTGTGGTGCTGCTGCTGCTGTTTGTTTGCTTTGTTGTTTAATCTCCCCTGAGCCTGGGGCTCCCTGAGGAACAAGGCCATGTCTCCTCTTTCCACCAATTTCAACCATGGTTCTGAGCATTAAGCCTCAAGGTCTGGGATTTCTACAGCAGATCTAGGATTGGGGGTATGTGGAGGTTTGATCTTGACCTCAACTGTCAGGGAGCAGAAAGCCCCAGTGTTAATGAGGATGTCCTCATTCTGTTGGGTAACTTTTCACTGGACTTGTTTATAGGCATCCACACTGGGAGAATTTACTGGCTATAGCATCTGCCACATTTAGGAATTTCTGTGCTGGAAGGGCTGGGGGAGAAGGAGAGAGGAGGGCCCTTCAAGAAAGAGTATGAGCAAAACATACTCAAAGCTCCCAGACCTCACAAGAAGGTGTTGCATCAATCCATACTGTGTTGATGTTTTCTAAAGGAGATTTAGGTACTGGATAGCTTCTGGGGAATGGAACTCAATTCTGCTTGGAGGTCTGGCCTGACCCAAATCAGAAGTGGGAAAACATGTTTCTGGCTCTTCTTCTTGCCTCTCCATGCCCTCCTTCTTGCAGAGTCAAAGCTCCCTAACCTCCTCCATGCATTGCCTCTGACCAGCTATTCTTTGTCCCTATCTGCAGGTCCCTCTTTGAGGATAGACCCTTATTTATTCCTATCATCTCAGGTTGATGCTTAGTTCTCTAACTGGTCCTCATCTTCCATAGTACTTTCCTTAGCTTAGATGGATATGGGGCTATAAACCTTCATAAGCACTTTCATATCCCAAACCTATTCTTAGCAGTGCACATACGTTAACTAATTTTCTCTTACAACATGAGGTGTAACTTGAGTTACATGAGGTGCTGTGACCTGAATGGCCATTTGTTCAGGTTGCCAAACCAGGCAAAGAGGGAATTGAGAAGACAAACAGACACACAAATAGAGAAAAAGCTGGGACCTGGTGGTTCAGCCAACCTCTGATGGGGGAAGACTGACCACGAACAAGTTCAACACATTTTTTATATAGGTTTAAACATCAAAAGGATTTATTGTGAGAAAGTTTCTTCAAAGCAAGCAGAATCAAGGTCATGAGTATAAGCAGCCCGATTATGATTATCAGCTTGCTCCCATAAATTTCTATCCCTGAGCTGCTGGCATCTGAACCTCAAGGACAAGAACTGAATAGCTCTGTGGTTGGCACAGAACCTCCTATTGAACAGGGCGTCATCATAGCAACTGGGCTATCTTGATCAGCACCTTCACACCAAGCGTTCTCCAGAGAGACATTGCCTCTGTCACAGGACAGCTCAGGACCCATAATTCAGTTGTGGCTCTTGACAATGAGGTGTAGCTAGTTATCAGCCTCATTTTACTGGTGAGTAAATTGAGGCACAAGGAGACTGAGTTTTCCATAGTCACATTTTAGGGGAATATGTACCTTGAACCCAGGCCATGTGCTACCAATAGTGAATAATCTGTAGGATTATTTAGGGGATTTAGGGTCTCTTCCTATAACTTTCCTAGTTCCCCTTACCATCCCATTCCCTGACCCTGAACCTCTTTTTCCTTTCCAAGTATCATCATTCATACTATAGCCTTTCCTTGTTCTTGAGTGTGCCAACAGTGATGTGTGGTCCCTGCTAGCCTACAGGCTCCTAGAAGGCAATCATGGCAGCCTATCTTCTTCCCCAATGCTTTATAGCTCCTGGGACAGAATATGTCATGCAGGAGTTGCTCTGCGCATGCTTGTAGAGTGTGTTAGCTTTTCATAGCTGTGACAAAAATACCCTATGATAACAACTTAGAGGGGGAAAGGTTTATTTGGGCTCATAGTTTCAGAAATTCAGTCCATGGTCAGCCAACTTAATTGCTCTGGGCCCAAGGGAGACAGAGCATCATGGTAGCAGGGCATGGTGCAGGAAAGCTGCTCACCTCAGAAATTGGTACCAGGAGTGGAGTTATTGCTGTGGCTAACACTAATGTGATTCAGAAGACTTTAGTTTGCAGGAAGAGTTCAGAAGATGAACTGAAAAGATGAATGGTTAAAGATGCAGATAAGAAAAGGCTTGGAATGTTGTAAGCAGAGATTAATGGGCAATTCTGATGGGAGCTTAGAAGACCAGAATGCTGAAAGAAATGTGGAAGGTAAAGACTGTGCTTATGAGGTTTCAGAGAAAGATAGGATCGCTATTGGAAATCAGACTAGAGGCCATTCATGTTACATTCTAGCAAAGAAGTTGTCTACATTTTTCATATATTCTAAGCCAGGCTTACTGTGAGAACTAGGACTGAAAAGCAGAGAGGAAAGATTTGAAAAAGCAGTTTGGCCAGAGAAGAAGCACACATGATACTGGGGCCAAGGCAGTTGTGGTTGCTGGAAAGATTGCCACCAATAAAGAGAAGCTAAGTAATTTGCACAGAGACAATAGAAAATAAATGCCTTGAGACATCTCAGGAATCACCAAGACCACACGTATTGTAGGCTCAAGGATGTACCAGTGAAAACTCATTTAGGAGGGCACACAGTTTGCACAAGGGTGCCTTAAAAGCTGTTTCCCCAGAACATATTTCACCGCGTGCAGCCACCCAGACACTCAGAGGCCGCTGCAGCCATGGTCCGATAGGGGTCAGCTACTGTTTGATGGCAGAACTTGGTGCCATCCACATGGTGCTGGTTCTGCAGGATACTTGTGTTAAGGAGTCTTGGAGGCTTCTATCAAGATTTCAAAGGAAGGCCTTGGAGGCCTGGCAAAGTGTAACAGGGTTGAAATCCCTGCAGCAAGCACCCGAGGAACGATGCGTGCAGCTGTGAGGATGCCAAGACTGCATTGGAGACACCCAACCCCTCAGATCAGGATATTCCAACAGCATGGAAACTCTGCCAAGGGAAACTACTGGCTATGGACAGAGCCAGCTTAAGAGAGAGGCTATATGGGCTGCAACAAGCAGGGCCAGAGGGATGGGACTGCCTAAGCACCTATGGAGATCTCATCGTTCCATCATGTGCCCCAGATGCTGGACATGGAGCTATAGGATTTGTTTGCCCAGCTGGAGTTTAGTCTTGCTTTGCTCCCATACCTTCTTTCTCTGCTCCTAATCCTCCCTATTGGAATGGAAATGTTTACTCTATGCCATTATATATTGAATGTATATAACTTGCCCTTGAATCTCAGAGGAGACTTTGGACTTAGACTTTTGGGCAATGGTAAAACTGTTAAGACTACAGGGTCACTCCATCTGTGTACAATTAATCAAAATATATTCCACTATCATGTATATCAAAGTAGAATACATAAATGAATAAAATTTTTTTAAAAAGACTACAGGGACAATTGGAGATAGACTGAATAAATTTTGCATTGTGAGGTGGACATGAGCTTCTGGGGTCCAGGGTGGAATGTTATGGTTTGGATATGAGATGTCCCCCCCAAAATTCCTGTATTAACAAAGAAGGTGAACTGATTAGATTATGATAGATGTAACCAATCAGTGGATTAATCATTTGAATAGATTAGTGGGTGGTAACTGCAGGAGAGGGGCATGGCTGGGGGATGTGGGTTATGGGGCGGATTATGGTTTTTGTCCCTGGTTCCTCTCACTCTCTCTCTCTCTTTCTCTCTCTCTTTTTCTGCTTCCCGGCTACCATGAGCCATCCTCTGGTCGTGATGCACCCCCTCATTGCTCTGAGGACCCAGAGCAATGGAGCCAGCTGACCATGGGCTGAACCTCTAAAACTGTGAGCCCCAAATATCCTTTTCCCCCTCAAAATAGTTCTTGTCAAGTATTTTGGACACAGTGACAAAAAGCTGAGTAACACATGGGATAAATGAAGGAGTGACTCAGGGAGTGGTCACCCACATGCTGGCCTCTGCTATTTAAACAGTTTTCTCCAGCCACATCAGTGAGGCCCCAGACTCTGTCCGGGCAGATTGTGTGTGTCTAAGCATGTGTGCATTTGTCTGTGTGTGCTCATCTGTGTGTCTGTGAAAATGCATATTTATGTGTGGAAGCTTGTGTGTATGGGTACACGTGTGAGTATCTGTGTGTTCGAGCATGTGTATGTATATTTGTGCATGTGTCGCTGAGCGTGTGTGCATATGTGCCTGTGTGTCTCTGTGTGCATGCATGTGTGGACATGAGTCTGTGCGTGTGCATGCATGTGCATGTGTGTCTGTTGGTGTGCATGTGCATGTGCATGTGTTTTGACCTGAAGCTGTCAGGCGGTTTAGGCTGGCTGGGCTGTGAGCGGCCTGAGTCCTTCAGCAGCCTAATCATGCCTGACAGATTGATTAGGGGAGAAAGTTGCTGGGTCTCTATTGCAACAGACAGGGTGAGTGTGTCACCACTTAACCTCTCCCATCTCACAGGAAGGAAGAGGATGCAGGCTGCACAGAGGAGGTGCTGGGCATGGAAGGTGAGCGGGAGATCTGCAAGGAGACCGGAAGAGCAGCAGCACCATGAGTGAGGTGGATGAGCCAGAGGAGGGGAGCAGGAGGCTGGGAGATGAGGGTGGATATGGAGCTGGTCACAGCTGCTGCTGAAGCAGTTGTCCAGCTGGCTGCACTGGATCCAGTAGCCCTGTCCCTGGGTGGAAGGAGCAGGACAGCCACACACACACACACACACACAGAGCCAGGAAGACCCTGAATCCTGGTGCTGCACCAGTCAGGAAGGGAGGAAAATGACCTGGAAATGTCCAGTGGTCTTTAGAAGGGAGGGCCAGGCTGTGGGCTCCCCTTCATGGCACTGAATGATCACAGCCCTCAGCTGGGGGAGAGGAGCACTCAACTCAAAGCTGCAGTGGCCCTGGACAGCATGACCACCCTCCCCATGTCACTAGGGGAGGGAAGAAATTGGATGCTCTCCCCTGGCTCATTCACCTACCAGCAGTGCCCTGTGTAGGCCAGGCGTGGTGGTGCACGTCTATAATCCCAGTGGCTCAGGAGGCTGAGAGAGAAGAATTGTGAGTTCAAAACCATCCTTAGCCATGGCGAGGCACTAAGCAACTCAGTGAGACCCTGTCTCTACATAAAACACAAAATAGGGCTGGGGATGTGGCTCAGTGGTTGAGTGCCCCTGAGTTCAATCCCTGGTAACAACAACAAAAAAATAAACCTCTGTGTATATAATACAATCTCAAATGCTTAGCTCTGGAGTACTCAGGCGGGTAACAATCTAGACAGATCCAACCCGATGGTAACAATCGTTGTCATGGGGGAACAGGAGTTGGAAATTTTTTATTTATATTTTCTGCCTTCCCTCTGTTTTATAATCAGAACAATAGCTGTCCCTCTCCTAAAAGTAAAATGCCAGGTTTTAAATACATGCAGTTTCCCAATTTGGTAAATACAATACACACAGCCAAATGACTGAAAAAAGAAAAATTTTAAAAAATGGTGGAAGAATGGCTACGTTTTAAAACTATTACTGAATTTTTTGTCTTTTCTTTTACCTGCTCACTCAAAATTAGCTGCATCCCCTAAGTTGGGGGTCCCAGGGTGGGTGTGGTGGGGAAGGGAAAGCTCTATTCCAAACCAGTAATGCCTGCCTTTTTCCTGAGCCTCCTCACACCAACAGGAGACACCCTGGGAAAGGAAGGTGACAGTGCTCTGCTGTGAGCTCTGGGTCTGAGGCCCTGGGAGTGACAGAGCACCGCATCAGCTCCGCTGCTGGTGGCGGACTCTGCCCTTCCTTCTGTGCCTCGGCTTGAATCCCAATGCGTACCCTCCTTCCAGAGGCCCTGTGTGCAGGCTGGTGCAGTGCCCTTGATCGGTGCCAGGTAGGTCTCAATGGGGCACCACTGGCGCCTGCATTAGGAGGTGTCAACTTTTCTGTCCCCAGGGGACTGGCTGCTTAGAAAGGCCCAGACATGAGGACCTCCATAGGCTCCTCCTCACACCTCCAAACCCTCCACCACACGGAGGCTGTTCCTCCTCGACTGGGCCCCCCACCCCCACCCCGGAAGCCAACTGCAATGACTTCATTTCCCTTCCTGATGACTGAGGAAAGGGCAGCTGCTGTGGCTGGGCTGAGCTCACCCCCAGAATTCGCACAAGTCCTGACCCTGTGCACACTCGCAATGTGGTCTCATCAGTTACGCTGCAGTCCTTTTTCGCGTGGGCGAAGTTCAATGTGACTGCTGTCCTTAGAGAAAGGGAGACAGAGACACAGACGCAGATGTGCACAGAGGGAGGGTCATGTGAAGGGACAGAGAAGAAGCCAATATGAAGACTGGAACTTCACTGCCATGAGCCAGGGAACAGTGGGGGCTGTAAAGATGGAGAAGGCAAAAGTGTCCCTCCCCTCGACAATCCAGAAGAAGCACAGCCTTGCTGAAGTCTCCATGTCAGACTGCTAGCCTCCAGACTGTGAGGTGATAAATTTCTGTTGATCTTGTGCTACTTTGTTATGGCCACCCTGGGAAATGAATAAGGCATGTGATTAGCCCTAGGAAACTAACACAGCATGTAGTACCATTCTGGTCAATAATATTAGAGACAAAGTCCACTGGGGAAATGTTTCCCACTAATAGAAGGAGACTCAAAAGGAACAATAATCTATCAGGTGACGATATTGTGTCTGCGCATGATGGTGGGAACTATTGCAGCCATCTTGTGAGCATGAGATAAGGCAGATAGTATAAGCCTGAAAATAAAAGAATGGAAAGAACGTGAATCATTGATTATTAAAGAAGCAGTTAGCCCCATCACCACTTGGCCTTGGGATTCTGAGTTTGCTTTTCTATTTCTTAAATTCAAATATGCCCTCAATGACACAACATATGATATAGCCAATCAATCAACAGTCTCTCCGTCTAAGGCCAATGCTAGAAGCTAGCAACTATTGATGGCTTAGCTAAGAAGTAGCCAAACCTCAGTGAATCAATATTAGGTCCATGAGTCAAAGCCCCAAGAGAGAGAAATCTAAGAAATACTGGATGCTTCTGTCTTCTCAGTCAATCTCAATTTTTCAGATGTAGTCACAGAGATATGCCCAAGCACAGGCTGCCCAGGCATGGAGGTGGAGGACAGTGTTCATCTCATATGACAGGTCTCAGATCGTGGTCTGAGGACCTCAGGGATGTGGAGGTCAAAATTACTTCTATAATAATTCTAAGATGTTAATTGTCTTTTTGCTGTCCTCTCTCACAAGCATGCAGTGGGATATTCCAGAGGCTGCCTGACATGTGATATCACAGCAGATTGCATGCAAAAACAGACATGAGAACCCAGCTGTCCTTTAATAGAGCCAGACATTAAAGAGAGTTTCAAAAACCTGAAACAAGTTTGCTCTCCTTGCATATTTATTTTGTAAAATGCAGTTATTTTTCATAAAAATATCATTTGATTATTATGCCATGGGTTTGCCATGATTTAAAAATAAAAATAAAAAGATTTTCAGTAGATAAAAGTAGATGTAACTCAAATAAATAAAAGCTCTTTGGAACCTCAGTAATGTTTAACAGCATGAAGAAGTTCCTAGACCAAAAGGTTGTCCAACTGCTCACCCAGTGACAGAATGGTTGACTGAAAGCAAGAAGAAGGGGATGCTCATTTAGTTGAGACTGCAGGCAGGGGCACAAAAACCACATCAACTGATCATCCTGAGAGCCAACACCTGCAAGTGCCTATAATGGACTAGCTATTGTGCAGAGCATTCACACCTGTTAGGGTAGAGCATTCACACCTGTTAGGGCAGAGCATTCACACCTGTTAGGCAGAGCATTCACACTTGTTACTTTACAGAGTGTTCACACCTGTTCCCATGCATGATTCTTCCACCACACATTCACCTATTATCACCACTGCAATACCCATTTTGCAGGTGAGAAACACAGATCAAACAAAATAACTCCCTATCTGAAGTCTCATAGCTTCCAAGTGCTAAAATCAGGATTTGAATCTGACATCAAAACTGGTGTTCCTGAATCTGGTGTCTTTAGCCTCTACACTCTCATGGAGCCAAAACTTGAGATCCAATCCTTGCTGGTGTTTGAACTTCAATGGATGCTCTGAGGTCTCTGGGCCCTAGTATCCTCATCTGTGAAACAAGCAGTGAAATATCCAGGTTATGAGGAACAGCAGAAATAAAGGATAGAAGAGCAATTTGTAAACAGTGGAGTCGATGTGATTATTATCACTTCTGCCTTCCTGCTGGCGCCTCTTATGTGAGAACCATTCTGGGGACTATTAACTGGCCGTTAACATTAAAAATCTGAGCCAACTCCCAGACTGGAACATGAGTGTCTATGCACAGACATACGTTTGGCTAGGTGGCCCGGGTGGTCTCCCTGCCTCCCCCGCCCACACACACACCACCTTGGCAGCTTTTGTGAAGGGAGGGGCCGGCCCAGTGGGTTAACAAAGCACCAACATCTGCACAGCTAGAACAAGTACCAAGTTGCAGTGGCAAGTCAAAAGGCCATCCCTCCTCTTCCTCTCTGGACCACAGTCTATGGCAGTTGAGATGTGACAGTTCTTTTCTGAGTCTTTCTCAATCAGCACAAAATTAAATAAACACCATTGCCAGGCACTATTCTGTGAGGCAAGTAAGAGTCTGAAACGATTATTAGATATTAATTATAGCAGAAGCACTAACTGAGATGTGCTTTTAAAATGCTAAGCAGCAGACAGAGGAGGGGGCTGGAGACAGAGCACCTGGGACCCACTGGGGGTCTTAGGCTTGGTCCCACTGAGGTGGTTCTGGGGCCCAGGAGACCATCATGCCAGCACTGCCCCCAACACTAGCCAGTGTTGGTGCTGTGAAGCCATGTCCCCTCCCTGGTCCTCAATTTCCTCCTCTGACCCTTGAGGGTTGACCCAGAGGATTCTGTAAGCCCTATGAGACAATGTCCCCTGTGGTCACCCTGCAGGGCCTATGTACCCAGAGCAGCAGTGGAGCAGGAATGGGTCACTGGAGGGGTGACTGGAGCTTTGCCAGGGGTGTGCCTGCCTTGAAGACTTTCTCGGTTTCCCAGGAACTCTTGTAAAGGGCTGAAAAGACTCCTGGGAAGTGCTCCCTGCTGTCCCCTTCTCCTGAATGTGAAGACTCGGCTTCATTTCTTTGGGAGGGGCACAGAGTCCTTCTCATGTTTGGGAGCAGTAAGAGCTTGGACCTGGGCCGCAGAAACCTCATTAGGAACACTACAAAGCCAAGCAGGCCGGCCTCGGGTCAGGAACCCCATCAGCTAGACTGGCTGGCCTGAGGTAATGGTTCTGAGGTACCATTAACTGAGTGACTGCTATATACCTTTCCAGCTCAGACTGTAAAGGGTGTGGAGGAGCTAGGCATGATTCTGGTATGAGTCTGGCCCACATGATGGGCACAAGCCAGCAGTGGATCAAGTTTGGCCAACAGGACTCTCAAAATCATATGGTGTGCGGGATCCTCTGATCAGTTATGGCAGAAGCCTGCCCACCTCTAATATTAGGGAGTCCTGGAGCCCTGCAGGGCTGCAGTCTTTACAACCCATGCTCCTTCAGGGTCTGCCTCCCTGTGCACCTGCCGCCTTCCCCCACCCTGGCACATCACAAGGCAGGTGCTGCAGCAGAGCCGGGAGGGTCAGCTGTTCAGACCTGGGACATCCACCCCACCTGTCCAGGGCCAGGGGAACCAGCAGAGCTCCTTGTGAAGGCAAGGCAACAGAGACGAGGCAGATTGCACATTCCTCACTTGAAGAATCTTCTGGCAGGACAGCTGGTGCCCACCTGGAGAAAGGGGACAATAATTCTCCTCCAAGCCACACATCAAGAACTACTATGGGTAGATATTAGGGACAAAAGTATGCACACTTTTTCACAACTGAGAGTGCACATTTACCAATACAACAATGGCGTCCACTTTTTACCAAAGAGAGGGAAACTACTGTATGACCCAGGTTGTTTGGTTGCTAAGCCACAGGGACAGTGGAAAGGGTGAGATGCCTTAACGACTCTTGATCACTGAGAAGGCAAAGGGAGCTTCCTTTGGTACCATTAACTGAGCATCTACTATGTGCTATTGTAACATGGTACCTCATTCACTTTGCATCACGACTATGTTAGATTATTATTACTGTTCTTTATAGAAAGGAGGAACTGTAATCTGTCCAGATTCACAAGGCTAGTAGTAACTGGCCAGGTCAGAATTTGAACCCAGGTCCTTGGATTTCCATTCTAAAGATCTCTGCCTTAGCAGCCTGCATATCTGGAATCACATAAGCCTGACCAGAATAAAAATGAGTAGGAATGAGTATCTGGGTCTACACCATGTGAACACAACTCCTTTAGCTTCTCTATCCAAGCTGAAGAATTGGAGGAGACTTTTGTAATTCACAAAGATGGAAGAAAAAAACATACCCCTTCAGCCAGCCCCTTGTCACTCCCTATGACGAATGTTCACGCTCTGGCTTCCTGAGTCACACACACCATTTAATAGTATAAACATTGATCCACATATTTCATGTTTATAGCCACTGCGTCCAGGGTCCTCAGGCAGCTCCTATGAACGCACTGCTGTGTCAACAAGTGGAGTGGTTGGGAGACAGGCTGGTACTATAAGGCCACCCTGGGGCCAGGCTCTGCCGGGTGGGGACCCTGAGCCATCCTGGGGACACCAAAGTGAGAGAGGAGCTGGAAGGAACTGTCCATGTGGGTATGTAGATTTTAAGGGGGAGAATGACATCTTTTGGGTTTTACTGTATAACATTTAGCTTTCGGCAAGAAAGAGACATCAAGAAAGTAAAAGGGCACTGGGGAGACCTCGCCAAGAGGAAGCTGGAGCAGAGAACAGGGAAAGGGAAAGGAAGAGGCAGGGGGGAAAAGGACAGCTGGCAAGATGGCAGCTCAGTCTGGTTTTCCCTTTCTCATCCTTCCTAAGGCGAAGTCAAGAGGAGAAGTCGTTACTGAGAGTCACCCAAGTTAGTGGATGGGACTCCTCCCAGGGACCTAGGAGAACTGGCTTGGGGTCCCTGCTGGCATGTCAGCTCTTGGTTTGCCCTTGAGAAATTGTCCTGGAGCCCCGCCCCCCCTTTGGAAGCATCCTGTCAGTCAAACAGAGAAAGGAGGTGACAATCAAGGGGTTGGGATCCCCCAGTGATTGGCAGCCAGATCCAACTCATCCAGTCCTCTCTCGCCCCGCCTCCAGGGAGTCAGTTTCCTCTGATGAGGGGTGGGAGGTGTCTACACAGGCAAAGCAATGCATGTTTCCACTCTGGGATGTGAGTTGTGTAGATGGAAGGTAAATAAGATGAGCTGCTCCCTCCAGGGCCAGGGTCCTAAACCTTGGCAATGCATGTTTCCACTCTGGGATGTGAGTTGTGTAGATGGAAGGTAAATAAGATGAGCTGCTCCCTCCAGGGCCAGGGTCCTAAACCTTGGCACTGTTGACATTTGGGGGGTCTGTCCTCTGCATTGTAGGATGTTTAGAAGCATCTCTGGTTTCTACCCAGTAGATGTGAATAACCCACCCTTCACCCCAGGTGACAACTAATAATGTCTTGAGACATTGCCAAAGTTGCCCTGGGCGGACAGTGGCTGACCCTGGGCTACTTAACTTCCTGGAATGAGCTTTAGGAAATGCCTGCTCTACTTTCCTTGGCCTCTGGAGGACCTGCCTTATAGCCGGCCTCAGTGTGTATGCCCCCTCCGTCTCCATGTCCACCAAGGGAGACAGCTTATGTGGAACATCACAGACTATGTCTTGCTGCTTCCACCTCCTTGGTCCACTCTCCAAGGACCCCTGCAGCATCCGCTAGACTAGGACTAAATAAGCTCTGGGACTGGTCAGTGAGAGGCTGAATCAGTGAGGAGGATCCTGAGTCAGCAAAGCCCAGCCCTAGGGACTCTCTGTCCCTGGGGACATGAGTATCTCCATCTGTTTACCTGTACAGAAACAGAAGACACCTGGGAGGCTGTGTCTTCATGAAACTGGGCCTCCAGGGCCCTCGGACCAGTGTCTTCTCACCTGTGCAGACCAAGTCTTGAGATGCTCTGCTCTAAGATCATAATTAGAAAAAGCCTGAGCGTGTGTGGCATCAAGATGTGGAGAGCATGTTATGAATTCCCTCGTGGTCACCTCTAATTACCTGAACGGACACAGGCAGACATTACTAATGCCAAAGGAAAGAATAAACCCAAACCCCATGTGGCTGACCATCAAATGCAACATGCCCCCTCCCTCCACACGCACATGAGGGGGACCTCATAGAGAAGCTACACCCAGAAAGCAATTCGCTGATCAATGAAAGTCGGCCAAACACTTGTTTTGATTAATTTCTAGCAGTGAGCAAGGGCTTGCTGTGCCCAGAATGCCTGGTTAATGTCTGATATCAACAGCATGCAAAGCTCGCCCCTCCCGCCTCCTACCCAAAACCTGAGGGAAAACCTGCCTGCCCTCTGCTTCCAGATGTTTCCTAGGTGGTTCCGTTTTTCTGTTTCTATGTCTCCCTTGCTCTGGCTCAGTATCTCTGTTTCAGCATCTCTCCATTTGCATATCTCTGAGTCTCTGTGCCTCAGTCACTGGGTCTCTGTTCCCGTCCACCTCCAGTGCACTTCCTGTGTCTCTATTGTCACCCCTCTGTGACACTTCTGTGCCCTCCCCCACTTGTGCTTTCCCCCACCAATCACAACAAATTGACATGGAGTAAGACCTTGTCAGGAACATTATCTGCCTGTTCAGACCAAAAGGGTTTTCTTTGTGCATCTCGCTGTGATTCATCTTCAGAGGGATCGATTCCGGCATCCATCTCTGCGTCTGCAGAAAAACTCTCCAAAGCGGCTGCTGCCCCACTCTGCCTGGACCTCTTGCCTGCTCAGTAGCAACAGCTCTCTGTGGTTTGCTGGCTTCCACCCCTCCAGGAAAAAAATAATCATCCCAGGGGTGGGAAAAGATGCTGACTCCATGGAGCTGAGCAACTGGGAGGAACTGGTACCGGGATAGTGGGCCTGGGACAGGACTCCAGCCAGCGCCCAGCCCCCTCTGCTCCCCTGGGAGGGGTGCCTCTCATCCTGGGCGCTCAACATTCTGATTATTTATGGAGTAATAAAGCGTCCTTCAAGCAGCTCATTCTTTTCAAAAGCTGTAAGGCCGGCAAGAGAAGAGCTTGGCCAAAAACCTGGGCTGCTGGAAAGGAGGGGATGGGGAGGGGGCGAAGGACAGATCCCCCCACTCCTTCTCTATGCAGATGCCTTTCAGGTTGACCTTGACGAGCGGAGACAGGCACAAATTTCCCATGCTGTGTACATCTTCCTCCCAAAGCCGTGTGCTCAGGAACCAAGGGAAGGTGTGGGTCTTCCTGGGAGGCGCCAGAGCACAGGCCAAGATCTGGGTGGAAGGAAGCGATCCACAAGCTGGTCCTGCTCCCTCTCCCCCACAACTCCTCAGAACCAAGGTGACAGAGGGTGCCACCCAGGTGCAGGGACAGGAAGGTCTCCCCACCATGTCGGGCAGACTAGGTGTATCCTCTGCAGCCCATTCTCAGGCCTGGGTAAGCCGAGGTGGTTCACCATGGCACTGGGACCTGGCTGAAGCCCATTCAAGTCCCCGTGGCTGAGGTGAAGAGTGGAGTGGTGGGGATTCCTCTGAGTCAAGCCAAGGGTGACTTGGAGCTTCCTAAGGGTTCCTGACAATGATGATGGTGGGCCAGGATTACCTGGAGGTGACCCTCTGAGGCCTTCCAATCTGAGATACAGAGAAGGCTAGTTTTTTGAAATTGGCTTCTTGGAGTAGAATATTATCGACTTCTGGGCCAGATTGATGGCATGCCTGGCTGTGTTTTTTTGTGGGAGACTATATCATTGAATGCATCAAAGATTAAAATAGGAATAGACTTGGGATCAAGAGATGAGTCCTGAGAGGCCTGGCATGTGAGCTAACCAGTAGCTAACCGCAGGAGCAGCTGAGGCCTGGAACCC
Source organism: Xerus rutilus (assembly GCA_028644305.1). Lineage (NCBI taxonomy): Eukaryota > Metazoa > Chordata > Mammalia > Rodentia > Sciuridae > Xerus > Xerus rutilus. The sequence goes on along the minus strand of CM053406.1, from coordinate 98,670,889 downwards.
CTTTGCCCCTGGTCTTAGAATTGAAGCGCTCGCTCTGAGAGGAATGGGAGTCCTCTACAACTTAGAATTGTGGGCCCAGCAGACTTGGAGTATGTCTTGGTGCTTATGATCCCTGATTCTGGGGCTTGAGTTTGAATCCTGGCCTATGACCAGCAAACTCTATGGCTTTGTCCAGCTCACCTCCTCCAAAAACAGAACCTCTCTGTGCCTCAGTTTCCCCAACTGTACTATGGAGCCAATAATAGTAACATGCCTTCTAGGTTCATTGTATAAATTAATGAGATAATAGACCAAGGTCTGGCATTTCCCAAGCAGTTATTAGTATTTTTAAAGCTATTGCTGGACTCAGAGGATAAATTTGACCTTGAGCCAGGCATTTATTTCTTCAGGCTTTGGTTTCTTGTATAAACTTGTTCCTACCTAACTCAAGCAGTAGTGGCAGGAAATAAATGTGAACAAACATGGGCACAGTTACTAGAACTTCAAGTGACTGTCCAAATGTGAGTTTTTTCAGGTACCACCCCGTGAGGGGACAGCATCTAACGGTTGAGGGAGAAAGGAGAAAGCCAATGAGCTCATGTCCAGATGGGGTGGGGGAGGAATCAGGCCATCCAGGAAGGCTTCATGTCCAAGGAGGGTTGTACGGTCTCGTCTCTCAACATTGTGAGAAATGGTGACTCCCCAGGGGAAAACTCTCAGCCAAAATGTTTTGCAGTGACCCTGACTGCCACCAGCTCTGTAATGAGGAGGAGCAATTCCAAACCAGGCTATGGTTGTCCTGGAGAAGGGAAAGCCACCATCCTTAGAGACTGAACAGCATTACCTCCAGGAGAACACACATGCTCCCATTCTGTCAAATGTGTGTCCCTTGGGGCCTTCGAGGCCTTGTCATTAGTGGTGTTCACAATCATTTCAGTACTTTTTCTTCCCAGGTACATGGTAGGATGTACATCCCCATGCCTTAAAATTAAGCATGTGCATATGATTTGCATGTAGCTTGCATGTGACTTGCAATGAAGTGCAGAAACACTTACTTGCCAGCGCTTGACTCCAATGTTCTTTTTTCTTACATTAGAGATCTGTGATGCTCATGTCCAGGTGATAACTCTTCTCTGTCTGGTCCTTGAGTGACTCAGTAAATAGATTCCCCTTCTTCCTAGTTGTGTTGAACAGGTAACACGAGCAAGGAATCAGGAATCGGCCTTCTTTACATGAAATTGCTGAACTATGAGTGCTGTTTGTTTCTGCAGCAAAATCTACTCATCCTGACTAATAAAGCCCTGAAATAGTCAATCTGAGCACTCACACTGGATCACATTGTCTCATCTCCAGAGAGGACCTGCATTCATTTGCCCATGATTTCCAAAGTGGTGACAATGACATTTGAAGAATATCGACTAGGAGGTAGGTAAATAGCCCATGGAGGGCAGAAAGAGAGCCCATAGGGATGTGTGTTGCTGGCTTAGAGAGCTTACCCCAGCTGTATCTTTTCCTTTCATTCCCCCTTGCTGATCCGGGAAAGGAGCACTTCAAAAGGAAAAGGGTGGAGGTCTAGAAGATAGTCTAGCTATCTAATCCTGGTCCTCATTATTTCCCTCCATCTCAAAACAGGATCATCTGTGTTCAGGCATTCATATCAATCTGTATGTGACTTTGCAATATCAACCTTTTACATAACACTTACCCCATGGCAGACAGTGTTTTAAGTATGTTATGGATACTATCTTAATCTTAACTAGTACCTCATAAGGTAGATACTATTGTCCCCACTTTCCAGAAGAGGCAACTGAAGCATAGAGCAGTTGAATAATCCTCCTGGGATCACACAGCCCACTCAGTGCACTATAGACCAGCTCTACAGATCAGCTCTGGTTTTCCAGAAGCCCAAGAAAATAGAACAACCAAAGTTCATGCTCTCAACCACTACACCATACCAGGAACATGGCACTCTACCTTCCCTGGAACCTGGCTTTTCCACAGGGACCCCATCCATCTGAGCTTGGGGAGACTCAGAAGTAAGGCAGAGCATGAACAAGAAAAGTCTAGGGCTTTGATGCCTCATGAAAGTTGCTTTAAACCTGGAATTACCTCCTCAGGACCTCGGTTTATGTGACCTGAATAAACCTCTACCAATGAAATCACTTCTGTTCAGGTACTCGGTTACCTGCTGCCTAAGTGATCTAACTGAAAATGATTCTCACTGGTTTATTTTCTTCTAAATGAGGTAGAAAGCAGGGGATCCAATTAGTACTGAAGCAACCACATTCCCACGCTTAGGAAGACCACCAAGATAATAATAATTCCAAGAGGAATGAACATGTTCTTCAGGTCAGTTCTCAATGACCAACACATAATTAACTCTGACTCACTGCACATTTTAAATCAAAATATATTCACTACCTAACCCTACATACCTTCTCTTTTTCCAGGGAGATAAAATTCTAATAATACCCTACAGAAAATCTATACATGCAGGTTGACATTCCTTTGCTTTCCTTTACTTCCAAGTAGAGGTAAATGACACCTCTTCCAGTCCCTGAAGGTGTTGGGGGTGCATCAGGGACACCACTTTAGACATGGGATCAGCAAGGACTTTGAAAAGGACAGGAGAAGCTGTAGACAATATGAGATGAGTTCCTGGGGGGATCCCTCTGGACAGCCCCCCAAAAGTCTGTTAATGGGAACAGAGAGGCAGCACTCAGGTGTCCCAAAGCTGACAGACTTAGCTGTCTACATTAGCTGTGTGACCCTGGAAACTTTCCCACCCTGAGCTTCAACCCACTCAAGACTAAGATGAGGACAGTAATACCTCCTGGACTTGAGAGAAGGAAACGAGCTTGGAATGGGGATTAGGGAAGTAGCTCCATCCTGGACTAGGATAACCAACATGATCTCCCCTAGAACTCCTCACGCTCCCCACTGGAGAGGCAGCTCCACAGAAGGTGGGTGGCTGCGTCCCCCACGCTGGGTAGTGGTAGTTCTCCAAAGCACGCAGCACAGGAAGGAATGCTTCATGACTTAGGGATTAGACTCCTCCAAAGAGCCCAGTCTGCAGCTGCCTTGCTCTGATAGGCAGGAGGAAGTTTAGCTTAGGGGGAGCCAGGGGACCTCAAGCCAGCACGGACTAGTAAACTAGTCACATTCAAGAGGCAGAAATACTAGGGTTTTTCTTTCAACTCTGCCATTGGCCAGCCTTGGGATCTTGGGAAACGTACTTAACTAGTGTGTTAGTCAGATTTTCATTGTTATGACCAAAGTGTCTAACAAGAACAACTTAGAGGAGGAGGAACGATTTATTTTAAAGCTCATGGTTTTAGTGGTTCAGTCCACAGTCAGCCGACTCCATTGCTCTGGGCCCAAGATGAGGCAGAACATCATGGCCATGAGGTGTGGCAGAGGAGCGCTGCTCTGCCCATGGCAGCCAGGAAGCAGAGAGAAAGGGGAATGGGCTGCAGGGAAAATGAGCCCTTCCAGGTCACACCCCAGTGACCTACCTCCTCCAGCCATGCCCCATCTCCCTATAGTCAATCCATTCAAAGTAGGATTGAGGTTTCAGCTCTCATAATCCAATCATCTCACCTCTGAATATTTCTGCATTAACAGAGGAGTTGCGGGGGGGGGGGGGATCATAGCACAGAATACATCTCAGTTTCTCCATTCAGAAAGGTGGAACTCAAAGCCCTCTGTCACAGGAGTGTGTGGGGTTGATAGTGACAAGAGCCTGGGATGACTGGCAGCCAGGGTTTCCCTTACCCACCCATCCCAGGCTTGGTCTACCCTGTAAATGTGTCCAGTGCATGTTGAAGGAGAAGGAATATTCTGGGCAGAGGAGTGAGTACCATGGCTCATTTTCAAGCCTGATTCCCCACTTTAATTGAGTTTCGCTGAAAAATCCCGTGCAAGCACTTTTCCTGCCATTTTGCCAGATTTGATTCTCCCTGCTAGCACACATATGAGTGGCCGCCGAAGATAGATTACTGCTGTTGGCACCGGCGCAAGATGATGCGGATGAACAGCCTCGGAGGAGCAGGATCGACTCTGTTCCCTTGAAGGCCCCCATGGAAGTGCCTCCCCCCCACACCCCCACTCACACCTATCCTGCCTGGGCACCCCTAGCTAATAGATTAAATATAATCCTCCATTTCAAGGTCACCCTTGGGGACAGAAAGAGGTCTGGGACAGAACATGATGTCTGGGTGCCACACTGCCATTAAGGCAACTGAGATTGCCAAGAGTTTTTTGAAGGATGTTGTCTCAAGAATCCTTAACCAGCACCATCCACCACAGTACCTGGTAGAGGGCGCTCAGCCCTGGCTGGTGAGTGTTGACGAGGGAAGGATGTGAGAATGAGTAGCTTTGAACCCTGGTGCCCACGTGGGGTGAAGTGAGGTGACAAGCACTGAATGCAGAGTGAGGGGCAAGGCTCTCAGGGATGGGAGCCCGCGAAGGTTCAATTTGGAGGAGAGTCAACCTCTTCTTCCATGATTGACAGCTGTCACGTCACTCACCCCACCTGCCTACATCCTAGAGTGCGGCATGGTACAGGGGCAGTGCTGGCTCAGCCCTCCGTGCTGGTCAGCCACAGAAAGGGCCCCAAAGACAAAATGCAAGCAGAACAACTCAGCCACCTCACGGATGATCACTGCCAGCTTTTGAAAGAAACTCCAGATATTTTCTCTAAGTGGAAGATTCTTATCTGAAAGGAACTTATGGGCAACTTGAAGACAAATCAAATGAAAAATAAAGGCTCCATTATGCTTCTGGCCCTGACTCTACAGAAATTCTGGATAAAACCCCATCTTCGTTTCTCTTTCATGTTACATCTTTTAAAATCAAACAGATAGCTAATGATATCAGAATATCACATACCCACCGACCACTCTATGAAATTAAACATTATAGTTTCCATTGAAGCCCTTATATACTCTGCCCAGGGTCACCAAACTCTCAAATCTGGTGTTTGTCATGGCCATCTCTATACAGGTTTTCATGGTTGGCCAAACTGCATGCGTCCCTACACACCATATAGCGCTGGCTTGTGCTTTGAAGCCTGATGAAAATGGCGTATTCATTGCATTTTTCTGCAATTTGCTCTACTTTATTCGACATTGGGTGTCTGAGATAGATTCATGTTGAACCGTGTAGCATGGGTTCCGCCATTTTCTCTGCATAGATGAACATTTTGCTTTTTTTCCAACTGTTGCTATTGAAAGAGAATTGCCATTAACACTCACACTTGTACCTCCTTATGCGCACAAGGGAGAGATCCTAAGTGTCCACCTAGGAAGGGAAGACGGTGTAGTCTGTTTCCAATTGCAGAGAGCCCTGGCTGAGAACCAAGAGCAGTGACATCCACTCTAATTAGATCTCACCATGGTTAAAGTATCCAGCAGCTTTGATCATTGCTATCCTATGCTCCTGAAGAAAGGCAGGACAGAGAAGATAATGTATGTGTTGGGGGGAGGGGCTGGTTCTGAGTGCATCTGTAGAAGCTGCCGTGCATCCTGTGACTGGTGCCTCCCATCCGTGGAACCATGTCCGCTCTGCATTCAGAAAACATTCATTGGCTGAATATATCCTATGCGTGCATGTGTGCACTTGACATTGCATGACATTCTGCAAACACATGTGCTTCCCCAGTCAGGGAGCATAGAGCACAGAGGTTGAGGCTAGAGATAAGCCCATGCTCTGCACCCGCAGCCCCCTTAGGAGGAGTGCAATCATAGGTCGTGAAGTCCCGAAGAAAAGCCAAGAGGTCTGACGCATGAACAAAGGGTGAGCATTGCCTGCACTCCTGGGAGAGGATCTGAGCAGGCAGCTCTTGGTAATTAGAAAATAGGACAAAGCCAAAAGAAAACTCAAAGAAGGCATTTGGTCATCTTCCCCACAAGAGCAAAATTCCTCCTCAGCAAGTTCGAAGAACCAGAAGGACGGAAGACAAAGAATTCACAAACGGAAGCAAAAAGAAGTTAAAAAATTAAACACTGAGACCAAGAAAAACTGACACTGATAAATGATACATAGCGGCTAAACACTGAGCACCTAACCAGTAGGACTCTCAGACACCTGGGGTTTTGTTGCCCTTGACCTTAGGTTGTAAGCCCTGCCTTTCTAGGCCACAGCAGCTCTAGGGACAGTAGAGGGAATCGCAGTTATTTTTAACTTTTCCCCATGTTAAGGTTATGCTGGATGGAGAGCAGACAGGGATTCTGCCTCAAAGGAATAATCAAGCCAGAGGGGAGCTGGGAGGGGAGGCGCGATGGATGGCCAGCTTGCATGGGACTGTAGGTGAACGGGTAGGTGGGGGAAGATGGTGCTGACTCAGCACCTGCGGCGGGCCAGGCGTAGCCCTAAGAGCCTTTACACATCACATCAGCCAGTTTGGGAGCTTAACTCACTTTGCAGATGAGGAATGCAAGTCTCAAGTCTCAGGGAGATTTCCTGGGAGCGCTGTGAGGCCCTCCTATGAATAACAAGAGTAAAATGTCCCACACTCCTGGGATCTGCCACCGGCTGTGCTTTGTGGTTCTCATGGTGGGGCCCAGATACCAGGTGCATTGCCCATATGGGGACTTAGGCACAGGGATGAGTCAGGGAACGTATTGTACCTGGGATTCAAGCAGGGCAGAGCCTGCTTCTGAGACCTGGAGCTCATCCATCTGTGTCATGAGCATGCCCACTGAGGGCCTGTGGGGCAGCCACTGTACTGCCCACTCAGTGACTGTCTCCCATGCTCTGCCACACAGCCTGAGCAGAGATGCAGTTCATCCACTCCAGGAACGAGATTTGAAGGCTCAGAGAGGGGTAGGGCCTACCAGATGGCATGGTGGCAGAGCTAGGCTTCCAACACCAACCAGACCTGCTCCCCATCTCCATCTCTCCCTGACCCACATATCCCCTTCCAATGTCACTACCTGGGTGTATTAGTACCTCAACCTCAAGCCATATCTGCCTCCAACTACAATCAGTCCTTGTCCCCTGGACTGGAGGGAAGCCTGGGACCTTCACAAGGAGCCTCCTCAGGGCCTCCAGGCCCTGCCCTTCTCACTGCCCTAAATGTTTGGAGAAACTAAAGGGGTTAAGGTGTTTTAAATTCCTTTAAACATGAGTTAATTTGCTCCCATTAAAACCAGCCTTCTCTCCTAAGGCAATAAGGGCAGTGTGTGTCTTGCATGCAAATTGCCCTGCTTATTATTGAACATGGGATCCTGTGCACAGGTGCAACCTTGGACATGGTCAGACTAGTATGTAGCCCAGAGAGGGAGATCCTGCACATAGACACACACAGCCATAGGGACACACCTGAAAATGGATACACAGAGCCATATGCAAACAACCAGACATAGCATACACTGCGCGCGTGCACACACACACACACACACACACGCACACAGTGGAAGGCTGGCACACAGTCAGGGTCACCTTTAAGGTGACCACAGTGTGGAAACTTTTGGGAACCTTTTTCAAGGTTCCCAAAGCAAAGCCTGTAGACACTCATGGGATTTAGAAGTGTCTGGCAAACACTTGACCCCTGTATCCCTCTCTGCCCCACTGGGGCAGTAACCACCTGCAGAGGTCAAGAGAGGTGGCCCTGCTGCCCTCTCGGTTGAGATAAAAGACATGGACTGGAGTTGAGTGGTGACCACATCTCTGGTCTCTGCAGGACCTCTCACCTCCACCCACGCTGGTGCTGGCTCTGGTGCTGGAGGTGGGGGCTGTGAGGGAAGAGAAGGGATGACACCCCAGACACCTAAACTCCTAGCTACAGCACAGCGTTTCAGTCAATCTCTGACTCTGGTGACCAGATCTATTTATTTCTAGCAGAATAAATAATCCATCAGAGTTGATTTCCTATGGAAAATGCTCCCTTGTTCACTAAGGCATGAGAAGCTAGTCTGGGGGCTGGAAAAGGAAGCCCCTGCCTCTGAGCCAGCATCTGGGGGTCAACCCAAGGCTCCCACAGACCACTGAAAGACCCCTGGGTGGGCACCTCATCCCTCACCCAGGAGGACCCCAGCCTCTGGCACCTTCCCCACAGGCCGAGAAAGGATAGGTGGACTTCCGGATCCTTGTGGGGCAGTATGGGTCTAGATCAGCGTTTTTGCAATCTTTTTTTCTTCATCCTTTCTCCTGTCCCCAAACAAGCCATTTTAGATATTGTTTTCCCTGATCATTCCTCTTATAGTTTTAATGCCAAAGATACACTACATCTCTGTGGAGGGCTACAAACCCTCCACAGCCATTGTAATAGCTGAAAGACTCCTGCCCCCCCCCCTTAAGGACCGATTTTCACCCCCATGTGAGCAACATCACCACTGTCCAGATGTTGGGTTCCTGGAGAGAAAGCCCCCTGGCCTAGCCAGAGGGGCCAAAGGGTATGCTCTTCCATCAGAGGAGTTGGGGTTTGGGGAACTGAAGATGAATGGGGAGCTACATGGAGCTCAGATTAGGTCTCTGGAGGTTTCCTAAAAGAAGAAAACTGAGCTGACATGTTGAGTCTCCGACAAACTAAGGAAATTCCAATAGTGGAATTGGAGGTAAGGCACCAGGCAGGACTTCCTGGCACCAGAGTGCTGAAAAGCACCTTGGGACTCTCAGTAATTACTTGTTCATTGATTGGCTGAGAGCAAGAGGGAAGATGGTGGGTGGATGGAAGTGAGGCATTGGGGTGTGGGGAGGTCAGACTGGTACACCATCTGGCTCCCACGCTAGTGGGCTCTGAGATTGTGGGCAAGGGACTGAAGGACATCTCCAAGCCTCAGATATCTATTTTGCAAAATGGGGTGAAACCTATCTCAGAGTGTAGTTGTAAGGATTAGAAAGTGTGATGCTATAGGACACTAAGCAAAATGCCTGTTAACAGTGAGCCAAAGAGAACTTTGGTCTTTCTTTGATTTTCTCCAGAGTTTCTTTTGGATTCAAACACCAGCTGTCAATCAAGGAATCCTGTGAGTGTGCACCACCCCCCTCACAGATCACGCAGAATAACCAGGACTTAGGGAATGCTGGCGTATGCCAGGGATGGTGCTAGGGATAGGTCTAAAATTATCTCATTTAATACCATCCTCGTTATCTACTCATGCCCGACAAACCACCTTGAAGTAATAATTGTCTTTCTTATGAACCTGGGGTTGACTGGGCTCACATGAGTGGTTCTTGCACAAGGTGTCTCATCAGTGACAGTCTGATGGCATCACCTCAAAGGCATCATTCTCACATAACTGGCAGTCAATGTTGGCTGTCATTAGACCTTAGTTGGGATCAACAATGAGAATAGCCACATGTGGCCTCTTAATGTGCCTTGGTTCCTCACCGCATGACATCTGGATTCCAAGAGGAAGTGCAGAGAGGTAGACAGAGGGAGAGAGAAAGAACAAGACAGACAGAAGCAGAGACAAAGACAGGAATCCGGAAGTTTTATCACTTTTTATGACCTAGTCCTGTATTTCACCAGAAGAAAGTCACAAAAGGCAGTAACTCGTCAAGGGGAGGGAGTGAGATTCTACCTCTGGAAGACAGGCATGCCAAAGACTTGACACAAAAACTAATTTTTGTGAAGCAGGCATTATTATTAGGATCAACCTATGGATGAGGAAACTGAGGTTTAGCACAATTAGATAGCTCACCCAAAAAGGCTCAGTTTCCCTTCAAGTTTTATTTAAAAGGGGATATGTGGTCCCCTTTTAAACCGTGCTGCCTTTGGGAATAATGGTATGCACTGAATAAATGGGTATGAATGTGTTAATCTCTGACACTACTTACCTGCAAGTCTCACCATCTTCCAGACCCTTGTGCTGCCTTTGGGAATCTTCCATGTGATGGGAGAGACATAAGGGGGTCTCTAAACTTAATGAGACCTCGTCCTTTCCTTGGGGATCCCCACTCTGAGGAGACAGAGCTGCATCCTCAGGGAGCTCCTGGTCTCATGAAGGATTCAGAATCAGTTGCCTTCAGGGGTTCTGGGATCCTATCTGAAAGCACTTGTCCTGCATCATGAACTTGCTGGTTGGAGTGCATTTCACTTGGGTTTCATACCTAATTTTGGACTACCGAGGTTGTCTCCACTCTAATTTTAAAATAACGAATTGGTTAGGAAAAACTTTCATACATCACTCGATAAAACAGTCTTACCAGGAGAGAGACTTGAATTGAGTGTCAGGTGATAGAATTTGATTCTCAGCCTGGCTGATGATAAACTTAGCAGGTCACTCACTCTCTCCAGACTCAGTTTCTCCTCATATCATGGCCATAGTAATCCAGGCACAAACATGCTCCCTGGCATTATGAGAATCAGTGGCATCTTGGAGACAGTCTCCACATGGAACATAGAGCTAAGCCAGGATTAGATCCTAGTCCCTGCAAGGCCCACAGCCCAGGGCTATCTGAGGAGTGGCTCAGAAGGGCAGCTCAGAGTGGAAGGCCCAGTGGTTTCTGGGAGATGGAGGTGAGTCGGGGCAGGAGCTGGCAAGGAGGGGGTGGATGCTGCACTCAAGCCTCAGGGAGATGCCACGCCCAAGTCCCTTTTCTGCATGCCTCCTACTCCTGCTTTGTCCCTGTGTCGTCCCAGAGTCTCTGCACTGCCCCAGCAAGGGAGTAGAATCCTATGGATGCTTAAACAGGCCTCTGAGGCTGGAGACCATCAGAGCGGGGAAGAGACTGGAGTTCTCCATAAGGCAGACAAGTTCTTCCTGTCCTCACTGTGAGCTGTGGTGAATCTACATTCTACAGAAACCTCGAAGAGCAATAGCCATAAAGCCACCTGCATAAGTGTACACCCACCTAGGGGAAGGAATTTTTGCATGTCGTTTGTTTTTAAATATTCATGACCAAACTGGGAGTGTTGTTCTTTTTCAGAGGTGAAAGCCAAGGGTCTGGAAGATGGTGAGACTTGCAGGTAAGTAGTGTCAGAGATTAACACATTCATACCCATTTATTCAACAACCACACTTTGACATTACAAGCTCTATACTGGATCCTGAGCATGAATCCCAGGCCTCATTCTTCTTTCCTGCAGGGAAGACCCATTCTAGATGGGTGGCTAGTGCACCCAGTGCTTGGCCCAGGAAGTTCGGGAGCTGCAGGGGAGAATTTGAGTGGAGCCCGCCTGGCCTTCCAGTGAGAGAGGGGTGCCCGGGGAAGAAAGTACAAGCTAAGGTTTCCAGGAAGAGCTAGAAAAAGCTGCTCACCAAATTGGTGAAGTATCGGTCGCACCTCTGTTCCTCTAGGACAGTGGCTAGCCTCCACTTCTCACTGTGGGAACAAGGGAATCATGGGCTGGGGAAGCCTGGGGAGTCAGACTCCTCATCACAGAGTGAGGTTTCCATAAGGGTCCCATTTAGGGTAGAAGGGGATGAACACCCCCACTAGAGAACCGGACAAAGGTTTGTACTTTCCCTGTGGTCCTTCATTTCATGCTGTTCTCTGAGCAGCCGTGCCTCAATTTCCTCATCCATAAAATAGGAATAACAACAGCACATGAAAAGATGTAAAGTGGCTAGAGCAGTTCCTGGCACAGGGAACTGCTCAACAAATGTTACATGTTACAATTATTATGATGACTAGTTGTTCTACAGAGGAGGGTAGTGTCACTCTCTCTGCTTAGACTCTTGGAAAATTTTGTGAGTAATTTTGGGTGGTAATAATCAAGACTGGTGGTGATGATGTAAGAAGTGGTGGCAGCGAGGAAGATGGCACGCCTCCAGTGATGAAGATGATGGTAGTGATGATGACAGTGATGGTGGTGATGATAATGGCAATGGTGGTAATGATGGAGGATGGTGGTGATGATGGTGATGGTGGTGATGGTGGTGATGGTGATGATTATGGTAATGGTGATGGTGATGGTGATGGTGATGATTATGATGATGATGATGGTGATGGTGGGGATGATGGTGATGATGTTGATGGAGATGGTGATGGTGATGATTATGGTGATGGTGATGATGGTAATGGTGATGGTGGTGATCATGGTGATGGTGATGATGGTGGTGATGGTGATGATTATGGCGATGGTGATGGTAATGGTGGTGATGATGGTAGTGGTGGTGGTGATGGTGATAGTTATGATGGCGGTGATGATGAAGATGGTAAAGATTGTATAAGCAGCAATGAAGACTGTGGTGATGATTGATACCTAGCAAGGAGCAGACTGTGGGCAAGTAGTTTTCATCACAGTATCTTTTCACACCAACTAAGAGGAAGAAAGGGGGGGATCTCCCACTCATTTCCAGAGAAAGGTTGGATCCTAGGTGTTTCTTCCCTCTTTGGGCTGCTTTCATATGCTCCAAATGAAGAGATTTTAGTGAGAAAATTTACAGAGGGATGGGCAGAGCTATGGGACCGAGTGAAGAAGTGTGAAGTCCTCTGGTGCTGGTGACAGCAAGAAGCCCTCCCTACACCTGGGCCAAAGGGAAAGGAGAGCGAGGAGTGTGACTTGAGGTGGTGAGATCTGGTGCCAGGGAGAAGACACCTGGTTAAAGCAGGGAGAGAGAGGGCAAGAAATACCCAACTTCCCTTCTCTTCCCCCCTACTTCCTACCAAGCTTCTCACTGGCTAAACCAGCTGGAAGTGAGAGGCAGGAGGCCCTGGGGGTACTTTCTATATCAGGCACTGAAAGTAAAAGGGGAAATTTGAGGAGCATGTGCTTCCATCCTAGAACCCACTTTTCTTGGATTCGACCCCTGATGGCATGATCCATTCTTGTTGCTCTCTTGTCCCCCAGTCCTCAGCCCCCTCCTACACTGAGATAGTAACTCACACATGGTCAGCGCACAATGATGTTTGCTGCATGAATACCAGACCTGGGCCAGACAGGTCACTGTTAGAGCCACATCAAGAAAAGAAATGCCACCCTTTCTTCTAGTGGCTACTTCTGTGCCTCTCATGACTCAGTTAAAAGTTCTTGATTTTTTTTTCCTAAATCATTCTTACCACAATAGATTTTTATGGCCCCTCCTGTTCTATGATTGGAACATAGTAGCGTATCCTGCTTTTCTCTAGAGCCCTGGAATGAGACATCTTCCTGGAGCTAATATGAGACGTCTCCCTGTCCTGCCAAGGTGTGGCCCAGGGTCTTGTGGCATTTCTGAAATATGATTGACAGACACTGGCAGGAAGGAAAGCTACTCCTGGAAATCACCAAGGAGTGAACCACCTCAAAGATTTTGCATCAGCCACCCCTCCAGGGAAACCAACGCACTGGGACCAGCCCTGCTTGGGTCCCCCAGAAGAGCGCAGACTCTTCCCCAAAGCAACTCCTCCCCTTTCCCGGGGCAGTCTCCAACTACTCAAGTCCAATCCCCGCCCCTACCACAGGGAGCAGTCTGGGTCACCCAGTCTCACACTGAAGGCCAAGAGGGGCCAAGACTGCTAGTGTCACTCAAAATCTACTCTCTTCCCTATCCATTATATTAGTACTTTGCTTTTCTAATTAGGCATCTGATTATCCTGAATCTAGAATGAAGACCATTTTTTCTCACCCTCTTGCAACTAGGTATGCACTTTGTGATCAAGTTTTGGCCAATGAGATCCGAACAGAAATAAAGTGTCCAACTTCTGGAAAAGGTCACTGAAAGGAAGGGACATGCTCTTCTTCCTTCCTCACCCTGCTGGCTAGAATGCAGATAAAGAATGGGCCTCAAGTGGCCTCATGGGACTCCCAAGGCCATATTGGGGATGGACGCCATGAATGGCAGAGGAGGGACAGGATAGTATTACCATGTGACACTTCAGTGATCCAGTATTGACAACCTCTGCATTTCTTAAAAATGAAAGAGAAATAAGCTTCTGTCTTATTTAAGCCATGGCTATATTGTTTATTGTTGTTGTTGTTTTCTGCTACTTCTAGCTAAATCTAATTCTAATTGGCACATCCACAGACAGAATCTGATCCCCAGGCATATATTGCTTGTCTACATAGTAACATGCAAATATTTTAAATTCAAGTTCAGTTTTTTTCAACCAGGAGTTTTCTGTTTTCTGGTTTTTTTTTTTTCCACATATACATCTGAATTATGACTTCTGAAAAGATAGAAGATCGGGTAGCCTTAGGCCTGCAAGTCCGCCTGGTAGACTTGGAAGAAGCTAAATAACAGCTGTGCTTCTCAGCTGGGCACAGGTCTTTGCAGTCAGCAGTCTCCTCTGAGCCTATTTTACTGTGCCTTCTCGCTGTCTCCCGCCGCTGTGAGTGGGAGTCCCCCGGGGCAGATATGCCTGCCATCCCGGCGTAGTTCTCTGGGAACCCACAGCACTCCAGAGAGCCCTCCTTTCCCTGCTTCTCCATAGGAGTCCTGGGAACCTGGCCTCCCCACCTGCTCCTAGAAGAACCATCCAGAGTCACACTGTTTGGAACAGCCATGGAGTGAGGCTTCCTCCAAAAAGGATTCTACCTGGAAGGAAAATCTAGGTAGAGAGGACACAGCATCCTGGAGCCACAGAACTTGTAAGTGGATAGAAGCTGTGCCTGGAACAGGCACAGAGACTTGTTTGGCATCCACACAGCAAGTCTGTGGCTGAAAACAACTGAGACTCAGGTGTCCCGAGCCCTGGCCCAGTGTGCCAAGCTCCTGAGTCTCTGCAGGTAGATACATTTCCCTGGAAGGAGACAAAAGTCTCCTATTCTTGTCAAATTTTTTTTAAGAAAGAAGTCCCAGGGTGTTACACTTGTGATCTGTAGAGTCCTCCTAAGGCTTGCTAGCTCCCAGTGCAGCCAGTTCAGAGGTGGGGCTTTGGGGAAGTGATTGGATCATGAGGGTTCTGATATCATCAGTGGATTAATTCAAGGATTGTTCATAATTGAATGGACGATTGTGAGGTGGCCTAGACTGTAGAAGGTAGGGCCTAGTTAGAAGTAGGTCACTGGAGGAATGCCCGGGAAGGGTACATATGTCCTCAACCCCTTCCTTGTTCTCTCTCTTCCCAGAATTTCATGAGGTGAGCAGCTTTGTTCCGTCACACACTTCCCATCAGGATGCTCTGCCTTCCCACAAGCCCAGAAACACTCAAACAATGGAGCTGGCCAACCAGCTGCACTAAAACCTCTGAAACAATGAGCCAAAATAGATCTCTCCTCTTTTAAGTGGATTTTCTCAGGTACTTTGTCACAGCAATGGAAAGCTGACTAACACACAGTGTGTTTCAATACAGGTAGTGCAGGGAGTGCGGGGACAGATTTCTGCCTGTGGGCATCTTGAGTAGATAGCCCTGCTGCTTCCTCATTCTGAACCATAACCTCCAAAATACCTATGACAGGGACAGAGGCCTCTACCTCAGGGTGAAAGCTGCTCTGTTCAGGACCAGGCTAGGGATTCCTTCTTGTAGAGATTATAAGACCCAATTCTTTCATTTTGACATCCTCATGGCCAACAAAGAGCCTAGTGTATGAAAGAGGCTAAGTAAACTATTGAAAGAACAAATGGGCAAATAAATTAAACAGTGAGTGCTAGGCCCCAGGTGGCAGGCACAGCCACAGAGCTTGCCTTCCCTGCCCAGCCTCCTGTTCTTAAGAAACAAACCAACACTCTTGAATAAGGGGTCCTAGCCTGGTGATTTCAAATGTCCCCTTTCTTTCACTTTGTGGACCCCTCCTATGTTTTAGGAGAGAATACAGAACAAAGAAAATTCCTAAGTGGCTGTAGTAACCTTCTCCCCAGGAGTCCCACTGTATATGGCCCCTGCTGGGCCCCAGGGCTGACTAAACTATGCTGCCCTATACTAACGCGACAGTGACCAGCAGGAAATTGTTCCTCTATTAAGACTAGTGATTTGTCTCTACAAGCAGCAAAATTAACTAGAACAGCTAATTAATCAGAGAAATGTGCAACATCTCTGTTATTTTTAATTCCTCACCCACATTAATGCGTTATTGGTTTATGTTAGAACTAATTCATAGCCCCGTCTTGATCCTCTTATCTCAGGGCTGCCAGCTCCAGGCTGGACGTGGAGAAACTTCTACTGTTGATTTCCCAGCCCTTCAAATCATCTCTAAGCACATTAGAGTCACATAAACAGGACATGTAATGAGACAGCCCTACTTGGCTTTGATACTTTTAATTACCAGCCTGAGAAAGGCAGAGGAGAGGCAGGGAGGCCCAGGAGAGGCCTGTGGCCTGGTCATGCGCATGTTGCCTGCTGCAGAAAGTCAAAACCAGCTGGCTCTTCCCTGAGCACGTTCCCTGTCTCAAGTTCAAGCAGCAGAGACTCAGGGGAGCACACAAGAGAGATGTAGCATGTGCCAAAAGAGAAAATCCTGGCCATTAGTGAGCGACCATTACACTCACATAACATAAGATGGACATAACCAGTAAAGCATAGTGAACAAGGGCATCACAGAGTTTGTTGGGAATCAATTATCCAGGCTCTCTTGAATTTCCGCACATTTTGTTTTAGATTATCCTTTCAAGAACATTTGTATAATAAACAGACCTGAGAGCTAGAGATAGCACAAATCAGATCAGACATATTTAGTATCTACTTTAAGGAAACCATTGTCTTTCCTAGAATAATAGGCAGGCAGGCTTACTGTGGGTTATAAAACATTTGGGCTCCCCAAGTGCAGGGTCCTCTCTTGTATAGGTACACACTGTAATTACAGGTGTCCCTTCTTTTCTTCCCATCAGCCAGTGGGAACTGGGACTGTCTCAAGAAGCTGGCATGAAATGACATCAGGTAAAGGAGGATGAAACTTGTCCCTGCTTTTAGTAAAAATGATATATAACAATGCCTCTGCCCTCAGAGGCATTTATTCCAGCTTCAACTCACTGCCCAGGATTGTCCCAGATGGTAGACTTGCCCTAGATTTTCTCCAGGCAGGTGAGGTGGAGTCTGTGCCTCTGTCAATGCATCCTCCTGCAGTGGGAGAGTTTTTGAAAGAAGAGGCATCATCTGGGAAGGAGGTAGACAGATGAGGCCACCGTGCGAGGGCCCCTGAAGCTTTTCTGGCTGCTTTGCCCTTGGTGGCCTAGATTCCTCTCATCCTCCATCAGAATGATTCCATGTCTCCCTCATTCTCATTTGCTGTTGGGATGCTGCTTTCATCTGCTCACTAGGTTGTAAGCCCAGGGCAGCTACCACATCTCCAAGTGTCTCCAATCTGTCATACACCTGGCAGAGGGCTCTGCTCATCATAAGCCATCAATAAATTCTTGGTGACAACAACAAGCTTCCTGTTCCATGCCACACGCTGTACTTGTCCTCGATTCACGTAGCTGGACTGAGGTGGGAGAGGGAAGTCTCACTGGGGCTGAGTGTAGGGGACACAAAGTCCCACTTCCTTGCCTCCAAGCTGCCCCTCCATTCAGCCTTCCCCAGGCCATCTGCCAGGCTTCCCAGCTTCCCAGGACAAGCCATGTCCTCTTCCCAACCTCAGTAAACTCAGCCCTCCTCCCCCACACCTAAGCCTCCCTGGGGAGAAGGTGGGGAACCTGGTTAAGCACTTTCTGTGTCTGCATCCTGCTCCCCCAGCCCCCGCAACTATTATTGGTAAGTGAACCAATTTTCTTTCCTGACATCTGTAGCTCTTAGCAGTGAATATATTTGAAAAACCCTTTATGATTACTTGAAATCTTCCCTGCAATTTGATTCCTGATATTTCTCTTTACTCACTGAATGATTCTTTTAACTCATTATTTCTTACGCTGCAGGCCTGCCCATCTCCCCCACTGACACAGGCCACCTTTTTTCTTGCCACGTGGACCTGCCTCCCTTGTCCCAGTAATCTCTGTGCACCTTCCCAGCCTGAGGACATCCTCTTGCCCCACTTGCCAGCCCAGGTCTTTGTGAGAAGGACAATTTCTTAGAAAAGAGGGGTTTCCTGCTCATCATCTACCCTGGGGCTCCAATACAACCCCCTTGTTGGTTCTCCTGTTTATTTCCAGTTTCTTCTAGAACTCTTAGCATTCCAACCTCAGTGTGTAAAGCGACTTTTCCCCCCGGGGGGAATGCAATTTGAGGATTAGTAATAATACTAGTGATCATAGTAATGATACAAATTAAAATGGGTCTCAGAATACTCAGCTACTGATGGTGGAGGAAGCAGATGGGAGACTGAAGGCCACCTGGAGCCTCATGGGACCCTTAAAATGTTGCTGCAGGGCAACTTCTTGCTAGGGGATGGATGGGGGTGGGGTGGAGGCAAAATTTCTAAAGGCACAAAAATGCCTTGGATCCCCCCAGGTTAACACTGCTGACCTCTCCCCACCCCAACATGACCTGCGCATCACCATGTCTGGGGAGCAGGCATACCCCAGCAGGGAGTTTGCTGCTGTCTTCTCACTACCAGCCAGCCAAGATGCCCTTGGATCCAGACCCAAATACCCCTTTTCAGCGGTGCCCATCACTGCGCCCCCAACACTCCTTGGTTCACTTGTGTGACTATAGTTACTGGGCACTTGGCACTTACCAGAGAGCTTGCCTCAGAGGACAGCGAGGAATCAGCCAGGCTCTTGTCTCAGAAGCTCATAGTCCAGCATTGGCAAAGGACAAAAAAATCGTCATGGAACAATCACAGCTGCAAGAGATGGATTAACCTGGAGGTCATTGGCCTAGGGCCTGGAGTCAGGCTGCCTGGTAGGAATCCCGGCTCTACAATCTGTTAACGGTGGGACTTTGGACTAGGCTTTTCCACGCCTCGATATCCTCATATTTAACAGGGGGGTAGGATTGATGTGAGCTGCTGTGTGAGAAGCTGTTAGGACAGAACTTGGCAGGAGTTATGCAGGTTAGCATCTGCATCCATTCAAAGGAGGCGTCTGTTTGGTCTCCTGGTACCTTTGTTTGCAAGAGGTCTTTCTAAAGTGATCATCATTTTACCTTAAAGCTTTCTGTTCTTAGGACAAAGGAAACCAAAAACTCTCCCTCCACCCCTAAAGATCCATTAGCCTTCAACCACTTGCCAGGTATCTCTAGGTGCTTCTTAATGGAATGACATGAGGGTCCCTGCTGTATCTGGAGCCTCACCATCTATATTGGGAGGCTCAGAGGGAAGGCTACATCCCATAACCACAATGGAAGTTCTCACAGCTAAAGCAGGACCTCCAGGTGCATGAAGGTCTCCTCTTGGTCCACAAGGACAGAATTTGCCCACAGGACTCACCTCAGGTTGAGGAGGGGGTGGGGTGTGACTCAGATGCTTTGAATCAATACATGGGAACGTTCCCTCAGGCTGGGAGTACTCTGCCCTCTTGGACTTGCTGCAAATGCAGATTGGGTTCTCATGATGGAGACAGCTATCCTGCCCGCCAGGCCTCCACTTCTGCCTCCACGGGGGCTCCCCTCCCCGACTCTGGTTCACCCACCAAGATAACATGGGCAACAGCTGGAGGGAGGTGCTACTCAGAAAGGTCCACAGGGAGGAGCCAGAGGGTGCCTCTTCTCTACCCATCACGCAGGGAGGGGCTTCTGGTGAAGCACAGTGAAGGGTCCAGTCACCTATTGTTTGTTACTCTTAGAGCAGTTCACATCTCGTAAGCTATAAGCCTTCATTTCAGTCCTGGATGGGCCTCACTCTCCCATTTCACAGATAAGGAAACTGAGGCTTAGAAAAGTGAGAAAGCTTATCCAAGCATACACAGCATAGAAGAGCAGCACAGACCCCCAGCCTAGGTCTCCTAACTCCAAATCCAGGACCCTCACAGTGTGTGTGCTGTCTGCATTTGCACTTGGCTTCAGCTGGCGAAAACTCAGAAACACAGCCGGGAGGAAGGCCAAATGGGAGCAGCACATTGAAGCATCCATACCACTGGAAGTCAGAGGAGTGAGACTCCAGTCAGGTGGCCTGAGATGCAGGGACTGGGTTGAGTGTGCAGGAGTTTGCAAGCCAGGAGGCCAGTGAGCAGCTGCTGGCGTCACGTGGCCCAGGCAGTGGAGCCGCAGCCTGGATCATCTCTGCAGTGATTAATTAGGCTCCTTCCAGCTGGAGCCTCTGGGTTCCAGGGCTACTTGTCAAAACGGCAGCATTCAGCCAACTGCAGGGCGCCAGCCTGGAACAGCCCTCTGGGCCCACAGGCTGGGAGAGGGAGTGGCCCTGCCCTGCAGCAGCTCTGTGCCCACCACAGGCACTGTGGTGCAGTGGTGACAGGGGTCCCCGTGTTGGCTCACACTGAGGGTATGAGGACCTCACGACTCCCATCGCCTTGTATCATTTCTCGAAGGCCTGCTATGGGCATCTGAAACCAAGGAACACCCTGAATAAAAACTCCAGCTCCATTTGCTTTTAGTTACTTGCTTTTAGTTGACTTTTAAAATAACCAATTTGGGAGGTCAGGTGGCCCCGTAGTGTGTTATTAGGCTCCCACTAACCTTGCCGCAGACAGTACCTCTGACGTGTGGGTCATGGCGTTAACAGTCACCTAAGTCATTTTTCAAGAAATTGGAGGCCACTTTTGCCTGGCTCAAACTGGCTGAAACCACCAACCTTGCTCTGGGACTGTGCAAATGTCCATGAATGACTTGTCTGACATCAAAGAGCCAAAAACATCTGCCTTCAGATCATGCTGATGCCTGCATTTTCTGCACATGCGTCCTAAAAAAACCCATGAAGATCCATTACGCATGTACAGACCACTGGCTATATTTCCATACGATGCTAACCACCCCGCTTCTTTATGCCATGAATATCCCTAAACCCTATCCTCGGGGGAGCAGATTAGTGACTTGCTCTCCCATCTCCTTGCTTGACCACCTTGTGAATGAGCTTTCACTTCTGCAAAGCTTCCCATTTCAGTGATTGGCATACTATACAGCAGGCAAAAAGGGCCTACCTCAACAATACATCCCCCACCCTAACCCCACTTTACAGATGAAGAAACTGAGACCAAGAGAACTAAAGAAGTTGCCTGAGGTCATGTAGTATACTTGAGAGGGCAGGGTAGGAATCTGAGATCTGCCCTATTCACAGTGCTAAGACACCCACCCCTTAGTTACTTTATCAAGCTTAGGAAAAGGAGGAGTTCCCACAGCCTCCTGGTGACCCCTAAGACCAAGACCCCTTACCCCTAGTATCTCTCTCTCAGTTGAGTGAATCACTCAAGACTCCCCACAGACTCAATAATCATGCTTCTCTTTATATCCCTCCATCCAGGATGCGTGTGCTCTTCGGGTCTGGGGGAGAGGCAGGCAAAAGGGACAGGTGGGTAGAGGCCATTCTGGAACCTCTACCCAAACACAGGCTAGTGTCTCACCTGCAAGTACCTCACCTGCAAGTGTCTACACGCCTGTTCTCCAAACATAATCTGGAAATATGTGAATAACAGATTATGGTCATCTTAGCTCCTGGATTATTCCATCTCCCCATTTTCTAGTTTAATAAACAGAGGTGCTCAGAGGAGTTGGGATCTTGAGTTAGAGTAAGCCAGACAATAAAAGGCCAGGTGACCAGTAGGCTCGCTGGTCCTCCTCCATGGGGTCACTGTAGCACCTCCCAGTCCACCCTAAACATGAGCCTGCAGGGTCAGGAACAAGTGTCGGGTATGAGGCAGTTGCCATGAGGAGAAAGGGGCAGCCTCTGTCCTCCAGGAGCCAACCTGCTTGAAGTGACAAGAAGCACCTGAGCCTGGCTGTCCTGTGAGTGGTGCAGACTTGAGGGGGGAACAGAAGTATTAGACACCAAAGACACCAGTGTCCCCAGCACGGCAGAGGGCAAAGCAGTGGAGCTTTAGAATCCAGAGGAAATCCTGAGAGGTCTGCAATGGGGACAGGAAGAGAAGGAGTGGCAGAGGAGGAGTGAAGCATGTGGGGGCCGAGGACACAGCCTCAGGCACGGGGGCACTCGACAAATGCAGAAGCCAGGTCAGAGAGGACTTGGTGTTTCCAGTGCCCTCGACCGGGCTCCGTGCTTGGCCAGCTATGACTTCACTTGATCTTCGTAGCAACTCCATGTGGACAGGTAGAGAGGTCAGTATCCTCTTATGGAAATTGAGGCTCAGGGATGCTGATAATTTGCCCAAGTTTGAGGAATTAGAAGGGCCAGGGACACGATTCACACCGGATCCAGAGCTCTGGAGCTCAGGACAGAGTCAGGCTGAAAATAAAGAACAGGAGTGTCCACAACGAATAAAGAATCACCACCAGCAGGCTCACTGGTCCTTCTCC
This sequence comes from Xerus rutilus, assembly GCA_028644305.1. Lineage (NCBI taxonomy): Eukaryota > Metazoa > Chordata > Mammalia > Rodentia > Sciuridae > Xerus > Xerus rutilus. The sequence continues at coordinate 98,648,803 of CM053406.1, read as the reverse complement.
ATGGGGTCTGGACTCAATCCAGCACCTACAGGTCAGTCCTGAGGCCTGTCGAAGCAGGGAAGAAGGTGAACCCCAGGAACTCCGGGTAGGTGGGACTTGCTGGACAGTGGACTGGGCCATCCTGTACACTTCAACAGAATGCTAAACCATACGAGGTTATCCTGTGAAGTCCTCGCATCTGTGATGAAACAGCTTTCATATACCCAAGGCCGAGCAGCGGGACCCCAAATTTCAGAGGATGATAGAGGTGGAGATGAGTCAAAAGTGGAAAAGGGATGTGTGAGTCAGCTCAGGCCCCCATAGGAAATGCCGCAGACTGGTGGCTTCAGCAACAGAAATGTACTTTCTCACAGTGCTGGAGGTTGGAAGTCCAAGATCGAGGTGTTGGCAGGGTTGGTCTCCTCTGAGGCCTCTCTCATGCCTCTCAGATGGCCACTCTCTCACAGCCTCTTCACAGGGATCTCTGTGCAGTGCACCCTGGTGTCTCCCTCTGTCCTCGTCTCCTTGTGAGGAATCAGGCAGATTAAATTAGAGCCACACTGGACTCATTTTAACTTGACCACCTCTTTAAAGACCCTTATTCCCAACAGTCACATTCTGAGGTACAAATACGGCTGTGGGCTTCAGCATATGAAGTTGGGGTATACGATTCAGTCCACAGGTTCCATCCGCTACAGCCCCCAAGTTGACATCACATGCCAAATACACATACCACCTTGACAGACCAAAATTCTTAACCCATTCTATCACCAACTCTAATCCACAGGAAGTGACAAGAACCCCAGACGGCTGACATTAGGTGTTGGGTCCTAGATATAAGGTATCCCCAAAAAACTCACGTGTGAGACAATGCAAGAATGCCCAGAGGTGAAATGATTAGGTTATAAGAAGTATAACCTAATAAATGGATTGATCTACTGATAGAGATTAACTGGATGGTTAATGAAGGGAGTAGGTTCCTGAGGGCTTATATTTTGTCCTTAATGAACAGAGAGCCCTCTCTCTCTCTCTCTCTCTCTCCCTCTCTCTCTCTCTCTCTCTCCCTCTCTCTCTCTCTGTCTCTCTTTCTCTCTCTCTCTCTCTCCTTCCTGGCCATCATGAACTGAGCAGTTTTCCTCTGCCATGCCCTTCCACCATGACATTCTTCCTTTCTTGGGTCCAGAGCAAAGAAGTTGGCCAACCACAGACTGAACCTCTGAACTGTGAGCCACAGGAACCTTTTCCTCCTCTCAGTTATTCTTGTCAAGTCTTTCGGTCACAGCAGTGAAAAGCTGACTAAAACGCTGAGTAAAGGTAAGGAACAGTTAAAAGGGGGGAGAACGATATCACTAGAATCACAGCCCCATACGGTAAAGTCTAACCCTTGGTGAGCTGGCAAGGATGCACCCACAGCAGAAGGCCTGACCATCAGATCTCACCAGGCCAGTGACATCCCCATGGAGGAAGGTTGGGTCATGAAGACAGAGCAAGCAGAGAGGCAAGGAGCACAGGTTTAGCAAGGCTTTGAGTACAGAGAGCTGCCAGCTCTTTCTCCATGTGAAAGAAATTTGTGTGTATATGTGTGTGTGTGTGTGCGCACGCACGCATGCATGCACACACGTGTCTTAAACATCATTATTGATTTGCATTCTCTGTATCTGCAGCTCAGGATGATAGATCTATTGATTAACATTTTCATTCAGTTCAAGACATGGACTACAAGCCCCTTCTGAGACACATTTTGCTGGAGGCAAATGCCTTTACCTTGAATGTTTCCAGGCATTTTTTTATACCCTGATCTCTGGAAGGTGTGGGCCACCTAGAGAGGCAAGGAAGCACCTGACCACATGTGGCCTTTACATAATAGGGGAAAATACCACAGGGATTTGAGCCCACAGGCAGAGCTTCTGGGGTGGAGGGTGGTCTTTAGTTATTTCTGGAAAGCCATCAGAGTCCAGCCCTGCCAGCCCCAACCTTGAGTCTGGTGACATTGAAGGCACTCAGAGTGACAGGTCCCACAACATGGGACTGTTTAAAATAATAGACTTCAGCGGTTTTGTATTGAGATCTTCAGGAGTCAAGTTCAGGATTTTGCAGTGCAGCTAGCAGCCTAGGGGATTCTTATGGTCCACTGGCCAGCACTTTGAAAGAAGACTGGGTTCTATCTGGGCTTTTTTCTCATAGCAGGGTGATCAGCGGCAAAGTCCAGGCCCCCAGGGAGTAGTGCTGAGGCCATCTGATTGTGCTGCTTCCTGGTCATCCCATATGTCCTTCCAAAAGGAATGGAGACGCCTGTGGGGAGCATTCATCCTTTAGGTTCACCAGAGGTAACACACCTCCCCATCTCAGTCAATGTCCTACAGCCAAGCGTCCCCGGGAGTGCACCTGTAGTTGGATGAGCTGGCTTTATTTCTCCTTTCATCTGTGAGGGCGTGGGCCATCAGCAGCCACTGGGCATCTCGATGCAGGGATGGAGCCAGAGAGCAGAGAGAAGCTATTTTATAATCTGGGCTCTGGGGAGGTCATTTGGGGAGGGTCTGTGACAACAGGAGCCTGTCTGGATTGAGTGCTATCAGGGAGGGGGCGACCCTATGACGGATCGCCGTGATGCAGGTAGAGCAAGGCTACGGCTGCGATGCTGGGGCAGCAGCCCCGCTGGCAGGGGGGAGCTTGGTGTCTCATGGCTTGCCTGTGTTCAGACAGGATTATGGAACAGACTTGTTTCTGTATTGTTCCATTTTTGTCACAAGTGGCCTTGTCTGGTGTCAATGTTCTGTGAAACTGTCTACATTCAACAGGAGAATGGTCAAGGCCATTCCTGGATGCCAGCGCTGCCTCTCCCTTTCCCTCCATGCTCTCAGGCTCCTGCCCCAGGAAATTGGGTTGTTTGTGCACTGTCCAAGAGGGCAACAGGCAATCAGACTGACCTTTAATCCCACCTCCCAGCTGCTCCAGCTGACCCCTGTGGCATCCCTTCACCCACACCATCCATAGAGTCTGCTCCTCCTCTGGCTGCTCCCTCCCCAGCGATGGATGTCTCCTTCTGTCCCTTTATCTACTGCTCCTTCCACTCTGAAACATGCCCTGTGCAAAGAAGATGGCCCTTCTCTGTTCCTTTGGGGGTTTTTGTTTTGTTTTGTTTTTGTTTTGTTTTATTGGAGATAAAACCCAGGGCACCAACCACTGAGCCACATCTCCAGCCTTCCTTTTTTAATGTTGTATTTTGAGACAGGGTATGGTAAAGTTGCTTAGGGCTTCACTAAGTTGCTGAGGCTGGTTTCGACTTTCCACATGCGATCTCCCTGCCTTAGCTTCCCTCCTTTGGGTCTTGATTTTGTGCTGCTGCTCTGTGTTCGGGATCCCTATGCAGGTATGTCTGTCTCTGATGATAGCCTCTAAGCACCCTCACCCCACAGTTCCTGATCCAGCTGAACCCTTATAGAACAAGGAGCAGTGTCGTCTGATGTATAGACATTCTAGTTGATGGTGTGGTGTATTGATTTCAGTTATGGAGGCCCTAGTGACCATGATCATGATAACAGTGGCAGTGGTAGCCATGAGGGGTGTGTTAAGGATGGCTGTTGGGGGTGGTGATGGTGGTGCCACTCTTGGTGGCTGTGGTGGTTGTGAGGGTGATGTTTGGGGTGGTTCTAGAGCTCATAGCCATCACCGTGATAGGGATGACAATAATGATGATTTTGATAATTCAAAATTCACAGTGTTTTTGGAATAATCTCAGAAAGTTTATTAAGTCAGTCCACTAGTTCCTTCAGGCAAGGAAACTCTAAATCAACTTTCTAAGGTTGCTCATGGGCACACAGTGATGCAGAATGAAGCTGGTGTGACAGATTTCCATAGAGATCCATCTTCCACATCTACAGCCCCAGGCTTGCTGCATTTCCAGGCCCCTTCATAAACGATACAGGTGACTGCCACATTTCGAGCAGTGTCTTCAGATGCCCACTGATGGGCACCACCATCTGTAAGGATCTGTCATATGCAGCCATGGACAAGAATAGACACAGGACAAAGGCTCTGGAGCCCCAGATCCTGGGCTATCCCACAGGATGGGGTGCATTGTGCAGATGATCTAGACGAGAGCTCTCAGAAGCCAAGATGCGGGAAGGCTACCTGAGCTGAATCCCAGTGAGCAGTCAGGAGTGAAGAAGCCAGGGTGGTACAGGCTGAGGCTTCCCAGGAAATTCATCAAGACAACACCTAAGACAAAAGGGTCCTGAAACCAGGTCAGAGACTGCCCTTGACAATGGACTGTTACACTTCCTCTGCTATTAAAGCCCCAGGAACTGGGGCTGAGGCCATTATACTCCCCTCACAGGAGAGCCTGACCACACCCCACATGGCCTCCATGGCCTAATCCTCCTTAGACACTTAGAACTCAGAGGGCCTGGGGTTTGGAAAGATCCCCAAAGAACTTGTGAATCATATGGTGGCCTCGGAAATATATGCCATTCAGAGAATCAACCATATAACTTCCCCAAGAGGAGTCTGTGTTCTGAATCAGCCAGGGCCCAGTTGAGAAAAGCAAACCATTCTAGGGACATCTAACAGAGAATTTAATCTAGGAAATTGGTTACAGAAGTGTTGGAAGAGCAGCAAAGCCAAAGCAGGGGTGGTGAAGCTGCCAGAGGTCAGTGAGAGCAGGAAGCCACTCTGACCTTAGGGCTGCTTAGAAGGACACTGGAGGCTCTGTTACCAGATGCCAGATGCCAAGGTCATTTGGCTGGATCTGGAACCATGTTGGATATTCACCCACCAGTTATTAATCAGGAATAGAGAGAGAGGGACACACTGCCTTCTCACTTTTTCTTTCCTACAGTCTTCCATCACTCCTCCAATTGACTGATTCTTGCAAGAAGAAAGTTGACCAGGAAGACTAAGAAATGTGACATGCAGAAGGGCAGGCACTAGGGTTGGAACGTCTTTGTCCTCTCCAAAACTCATGTTGAAACTTAATCGTCACTAAAAAAGTTTTGGGAGGTGTGGCCTCTGGGAGGTGATGGAGTCAGGACTCCACCCTTCCGAGTGGGACCAGATGCCCTTATGGAAGCTCTGGACAAAGGAGATCATCCCTTTTGCTCTTTCACCTTCTGTCACATGAGAGCATAGCTTTCCTCCCCTCCAGAGCATGCAACAATCAAGGTGCCACCTTGCAAGCAGAGACAGGACATTTACCAGGCAACAAAGCTGCCTGAACCTTGATTGTGGACTCCACAGCTTCTAGGACTGTGAGAATTAATTTCTACTATTTATAATTACCCAGCCTATGTTATTCTATTTAGCAGCTTAAACAAACTAAGCAGAAAGAAACAGATTTGAAAGCAAATAGGCATTGACCACTGCATGTTCCAATCTTAGGAAGCTAATCTATGTTAGAGTCTCAGGGGATCAATGACAAAACTCATCTTCACACCTAGTTCAGAACTTTCTAAGAAATATGTGTGGAAACCAAGCATATGGGGACCAAAATATGACCTTTACTGTAGTGAAGTAATGAAGATTACGGCTTTGGGGTCTCTCAGCCAGGGTGACTTGCTGAATTGTGTGCCTGGATCTAACAGACTTATTGCATCTCAAGCAGAGCTGGACACTGGCTGTCTCATTCCCATGCCATCGTGGGGAGGAACAGAAAATGTGTGCTTTTTGTCACCAAGGAGATCCCCAAAGTGGAGCCCACTCACCCACACTTGACACTTGGGGAAACTGCCTTCTTCCAGGATGGCAGCCAGAAGACAGGATGGTGGCTTGTATGGAGGCTTCACCACATGGAACCAGAGACTAGATCATGTGAAGTCCTGTGGGCTATGGTTGGGAGTGCTGGAGCAAGCCTGCCACATGCCTGCCAGGTGGTCCTTGGCCTCCCTTGAGAGTCATCCCTGATGAGGAGGGGCTTCAGAAGCGACCCCAGTCCCTGTTCACACGGTGCTGAACACCCAAACACTACATGAATCTGAAATTGTCCTTATGTCCTTTGCTCCTTCTGGGACTTCACACAACATCTCTGGATCCTTTTCCAACAAGGAATTTACTTAAATAAAGATGGCAAGTATGTCATCCTGAGGTGTAACTTCCCCAAGCTAAATACTTACAATCCCTTTGATTTTTTATTAGTTTGCCAACCATTCAGCCCCCTTGTCATCTCTTTTAGGGCAGATGGAGTTAGTTGACCAATGTCCTTCTTAAGCTTCTAGAACTAGCTACATTAAGAAGTTGCCCCTGAGCCGGGCGCAGTGGCACAAGCCTGTAATCCCAGCACTTAGGGAGGCTGAGACAGGAGAATCCCGAGTTCAAAGCCAGCCTCAGCAACAGCGAGGTGCTAAGCAACTCAGTGAGACCCTGTCTCTACGTAAAACACAAAATAGGGCTGGGGATGTGGCTCAGTGGTCGAGTGCCCCTGAGTTCAATCCCTGGTACCAAAAAAAAAAAAGAAGTTGTTCCTGTCTTCACTGCCATCCAAGTGACTACAGCGGACCCTCCCCTGAGCAGGGGCTTTATATTTACCATTGTTAACCCTACTCACCAGAATGGGCACAGGTGCTACACATTTGGAATTGGGGAAACTGAGACTCAGAGAAATTGTGACTTGCCCAGGATCATGAGCAAGTGACTTTGGAGTGTCAGGTTACAAAGGTGGTGTCCATTCCACTACAGCTGCGTGTTGCAATGCTGAGGTGCTGGCCTTGACCGGCCCCCTGCAGGCTGGTGTTGATGAGCACAAAGGCAATGTGGAATTCCATTTGCAGGGAGTGACAGGAGGATCAGGAAAGGAAGCGAGAGGCTCCTGGGTGTAGGGCCCTCCTCCACCCAGACCTGGACACTGTGCCCTGGTGTCAGTGGTGACCCTGACCCCCTCTACCCAGCTGGGGGATATGAGTCAGGTCAGGAGCAGCCAGCCCATCATCTTCCTGTCCCAACAAACCCGGGGATATGCACAGAGCAACAGTGTCCCTTGGCTCCTGGCCCACAGGAATCCCCAGAACACAAAGCCACCGTTTTCTCATGTTTATTTTAGTATGTTTTAGGCAAATGGATTCATCCCTGACTCTAGCTAAATAAAATCCTCAGCTGTTCCCAGCGCCTGAGACAGATAGGAAATCACATGTTAATAATTCATCAGAGGGGTGTGTGCGTGCGTGGTGTGTGCGCGTGTGTGTGTGTGTGTGCGTGTGTGTGTGCGCGCGCAAGGATACCTAAGAACAAGTCTCATATTTCTCATTTATAGGCCTCTGATACCATCCGACAGAAATCCGTTTTTAAGTGAAATATTGATAGGTTCCCTCTGCAATCTTAAGAGCGCCTCCTAAATTGCTGTAATTAAGGCTGGCAAAGCGGGGAGGCAGCAGAGAGGAGAGACCTGGAGGCTGAGGCTGGGCCTAACGCACATGCGCATGAGCACTCGCACAGTGCTGGTGATTAGCGCTCAGCAGCCCTGGGCAGAGCTGAGGGCTGAATTCCCAAAGAAGAATCATCAAAGGACAGATCACACTCCAGCTCCCAGTCCAGAACCCCTTCTCCATCCAAACCCACTTTGAGTCTATACCCTCCTGCCTGCCCCATTACAGTGGTCAAATGGTCATCTCAGTGGCCATGAGTGTGAGTCACATGTGGGCACCACACTTTTGAGGACTCTAAGAACCAAGAAAGGGAGAGGCCCAGGAAGGGGGAGAGCCACCGCCTTCCCTCAGGAAGGACACAGGGGTCTGCCTGAGTGAGCCTGCTACCTGGGGGATGGTGTGTCAGGGTCCCTGATTAGAGGGGATCATGGGGGGCAATAAGGGATGGGGAGGTGAGGCAGTGGGGACTGGAGCCTGGAAAGATGAGAACAGGGCAGGGAGCAAAAGAAATTCCCATTCTTTCCATAACCTATTGCATGGAGCAGAGGGAGCAAGGGCCGTGGGAGCGCGTGACTCCTGAGGCCTGGCTCTGCCTGCGGGGAATGGGGGACTGGGGCGCGGCTCCTCCTCCCTCCTCTGAGTCCCTCCCTCCTCCTCCTTCCTCCCTTCTCTCCCTCCTTTCCTTCCTCTTACCCTCCTCCTTCTCATCCTACCTTCTTTCTCCTGTTGCTCGCCCCTTCCCCAAGCAGCAGCACAAGTAAACATTTATCAGAAAGGCTTTAATTAAAACGTTAAACACTCTGCTGCAGCCCAAGCCACTTTCCCGGCTCTCAGTCCTCGCAGCAGTTAATTATTTAAAGTAAGGTAATGCCATTCCTGCTCTGCACATGACAGATTAACATATTAATGGAAGGTGATTATGCTATAGCACCTGCAGGCCTTCCTGGAAGCTTCAGTGGGCTGTCCCCCAGAAGACAGGGCTTGATGCACCTGCTCAGGGGTCCCTTTCCTTCTAGATCCCTAGGTGGAGGCAGGAGGAGGCCCGGCACGCTTCTTGAAATGCTTTCTCCCTATGATAATGCTCCATCATAATTAGGAAATGCAAGAACTGGAGGAGGAGGGATGCTGGGAACCAACTTCGCTGGTGGGGAGAGTTTCTTTTCAAGACAGGGTGGGGAAAGCAGAAGAAAAGGGGACTGCCTGCAGTTGGGGACCGGGACCACATGTAGTTGTTGTGAAGTTTTCAGCAGCTGACAAAAGGGGATGCATTGCATGGGGAAATGGGGCAGGAGGAGGAGGGAAATCAGGCCCAGGGTGAAATTTGCTGGAAGAGCTGCGGGTCTTGATCATGTGAGCTCATTCATTCATCCATTTATTGATTCAGTCATCAACGGTTCACTGGGCATAGGTCACGTGCCAGGTACTGTGTCACACACTGGGGGACGGCTGCAAAAGAGCAGAGTCCAAGGTCTCAGGGGACAGTCTGATACCCTATTATCTATGTGGACATGTGATCACAGCCTGCCATGAGACAGAGACCTATGTTCCCAGCCTTGTTAAGGGGAAGGATGGCAGAGGCAGGAAGCACAGAAAGAAGCAGCACAGACAGACCCTCCCACCCCTCGTGTTCACCGCTTGCCCTAAGATAGGCAGGCTCAGAGATCCCGACTTACCACACCACTGGGTTGGTCCAGAAGTGTCCTTGTGTAGTTGAGTTAGCCCTACTTTTCAAGTCCAGAGTGGCTGATCCGTGTAACAGAACTGGGACCAGAGTAGGCAAGCCCCACAGATACCCCTCAAGGGGTGACACCAGACAAGGAGTATTGTCCTCAAGAGTGCTCCTGTGTTCAATGCCCATGGAGATCAGGAGCCCATGTGTTACGGTCTCACGTTTGAGACAATGCAAGAAGGCTTAGAGGAGACATGATTGGGTTATGAGAGCCTTAACCCAATCAGTGATGAGGATTAACTGAGTGGTAACTGAATGTAGGGAGGGCGTGGCTGGAGCAGGTGGGTCCCTGGGGCCGTGGCTTTGGCACATCTATTTAGTATCTGGAAAGTGGGGTCTCTCTCTGCTGTCTGATCACCATGTGAGCTGCTTCCCTTCCTCCCACATTCTTCCACCATGATGTTCAGCCTCACCTGGAGCCCTGAGGAATGGAGCTGGCTGTCGAGACTGAGACCTTTGAAACTGTGAGCCCCCAAATAAACTTTTCCTCCCCTAAAATTGTTCTGGTTTGATCTTCTAGTCACAGCAGTGAAAAGGCTGACTGAAACACCATGTCTTCCCAGCACCAGACACTGAGCTAGCGCTTTGGGGACTTATTCAGAATTTAACAGACACAGGGAGAGAGTCTGATCAGGTCAGCTCCCTAGGATGAGAAGGTATAGGGATTAGGATATAGGTAGAGTGGCTGATAAGAGCTGGTCTGCTAAAGGTCAGAAAAAGTTTTTATCTTGGACCAGGAGATAAGAGCCAGCATCTTCAGAATAGGCCCCACTCGAGTTGGGATAGGTGACCTAGGAGTTTCAGGGACAGGGAGCAGACAGTCTTTGGGTATTTTTAACCATCCACAGGTAATCCACCAAGTAATCATTCACTTGCAGATCATTGAAAATTACTTCCCATTTTACAGCATGAGGCATTCAAAGTAAAAAAGGCAAGGGGGAAATATCATGTTCTTCACATTCCAATCTCCAGAAAAATGTCCTCACCTACTTGATGTCCATATTCCAGCATTTGTGCTTCCGTGTAGCAGAGGAGTCAAGTACACTGGGAATCCCAAAAGGGTATGTTGTCTAGCGGTGCATTTTTCTGAGATGAGTGTGAAAATTTTACTCAAGATTCCCTGCTCTCAGGGAAGCCACAGCTCTCAGGGAATTAAAGTGAAACTCTAATTTTAATTCCCACCAGGGGAAACGTGGCCCCATCCTCAGGGATCCCCACTCTGAGGGGACACAGCCCTGTGCTGAGATCCCTCACATCTCATAGAGGACATACCATGCATGGCCTTTCAAAAGCATATTTCAGTGTGAGGAATCAAAAAAAATGCACAAAACAATTTAAGGGCTTTAATACCAAACCACCCCATACCGTTAAACCATGGGCACTGGAGAGAGATGGGGTAGAGCCATACCAGGTCCACCCAGCGGCCTCCGGGCCAGTCTCCCTCCAATGTAGCCCCTCCAACTGCCAATTTCCTGCTAAGTTCAGGCAGCACCGGGTACAAACCTTTCTTGGATCAATTAGTATTCTAAACATGAAATTAATTTATCCTACAAATATGAGAACCTAGTAATTTGTTTCACTTTTATTTTATTGTCAGATAGGATTCATTTTCTACATGATTTTATGGTTGGATAGGATTCATTAGAAATTTTTCCCCAACTTCTTCTTTAAAAAAATAAAATAAAATAAAAGGCCTTCTCCACACAGCTGGTTCTGAGCTCGCCTCTGCTTTCCCTTTGGCTTCTCCTGGCAAGGTCCTCGCCTGACTCACTGTGCATCCCCACAGCCCCGGGGACTTCTCTTCAGTTTCATTTTAATTCTCACCCCTAAAGAGCCAGGGACTGAAATGAGGATAAATCTTTTTAGAAGCTTCTGCAATGGAATCTTTGTTAATGGAGTGGTCAGGAGAGTTAGCAGCTCCAAGGCTCGTCTGTGTTATTTACTGACACAATGACCCTCACTTTCTCAGAATAACAACTATAATTTATTTAGCACCTACCTTGGGCTGGGTGCTGGTCCAGACCACTGACATTGGTTATCTCTCTCACTTTGACCTCTGCCTGTGTCCTCCTTTCTACCAGATCACTACAAACAAATCCTTGGGGGATATGCTCAGTGCCTGTCTGCACAGGGTCCCTAAATGCCAACACTAGCCTATTTTCCAAGGCTGCTTCGGCTTTGATCATTGTCTGCTTTGTTTGCTGTCCTGGTCACCAACCTCAGTTGCACCATCAGACTCCAGCCCCCACAGATTTTGCCTTTGAAGACACAAGCAAGCCCTGGGGCTGCATCTCCCCTACCAGGCTGAGACCTCCAAGTACAGAGGCAAAATCTCCACCATCAGACTGCAGTCTCCTGGAGGGCACAAGCTAGATCTCCTCGACCAGCCAAGGCAAGGTCAGACTGCACTCCTCCTGCAGGCAGGGCTGTGTCCCCCACCTCAGACTTGGATCACACCTCGGCTAGTAGAGGCTGCCTCTCAGGGTCACACCCTCCTCCACAGGCCACGTCACCTTATTCCAATTTTTCTCTCTGCCCTGCTTCTCTTTTTATAGCACAGACCCTGACTATAATTAATCATCCACATAATTATCTGTTTAATCTCTGTCTCCCCTCTAGGCTATGAGGTTTGAGAGGGCTGGGACAAGTCTGGCCTGTTCACTGCTGTCCCCCAGCACCTACCATGTTGCCTGGCACACAGGGGTCCCCAAAATATTTGTCTGCTCAATGAACAAACAAAAGAATGAAGTGTTCCAGATACCCACGTGGTCATGGAGGCCCAGGATTCAGAACACAGGTGTCCATCAGGACCAAGACATTTCCTAAAGCACAAAGCACAATCTCATATGGTTCTCCTGGCAGCTGTGTGGGAGGACCCCATGGGCTGATGGAATAGAGGCATTTGGAAGCAAGACCACCTGGATCTGGAGCTCACTTGTGCTCCTCGACAGCTTGGGAGCTGGAGCCAAATGTCTTAATGCCTCTGTACCTCAATGGCCCATCTGGAAAACTGGAAACCTTAACAGCACCTATCTCATAGATGTGGGTCTCATAATAACTGTAAAGCACTTGGGGTGGTGCCCAGAACACAGTAGATGCTCCATTCATGATAGCTGCTAATACTACAATTAGCATCACCTCTGTGCAAGAGAGGGGACGAAGGCTTCCAAGCTAATGGATGACCAAGCAGGGTCACAAGTTCTAGATTGGGACCTCTGGTCTTGACCTCTACTGACCACCTGTCTTCTCCTCCCTTCCAGCCTGGAGTGGGGCATTGCTGATTAAAAAGCATCAGAGGAGGTCTTAGGAGGATATGAGCCACTTCTGATGTGACAGATTTGGAGAAATTGACCATTGAAAAGCAGGTCCTGCTTCTGATTGGCAATAGGAGGAGGCACAAGAAGAAAACCAGGCAAGGGCTGAGTCCTGGCCTCCTGTTGTGCTTCAGGCTGAGGATGAGGTCCCAAGATGGTCACAGGGTCCTAGCTGATCTGGCCCCATCACCTCTTTGAACACAACTCCTACTGGTCTTTGCTTTAATTACACAGGTCAGATAGACTTCAGCTTGCAGGCCTTTACATGTCTCACAACAGGGACCCAGGGCCATCAGGTGACAGCCATGATGAATTGTAAACTTAGCGTGCTTGCCACCAATCACTTCCGTCTTGGAGAGTGCCTACACGTGAGTATTTCTAGCTGATCCGGGGACTAGAGAGTAAGGACTGGATTAGTCTATGTTCTCCAAGAAGCAGAAGCCGAGAGGGAAGAAAGGCCTGTGTGTAAAACAGGGAGAGAGGCAGAGGCAGCCGAGAGAACCGCCAAGCCCATGCCGCTCTGAGCTCTGCAGGGGACGGTGGGAAAGGGCTTAGAAGTAGGCTCTGAAGCAAGTTTGAGCAATGGGGTTCGGCCAACCAGGACTCTCGAGCCAAAGCCAACGTTTCCCTTTCCCCATCTCACAGGAATGGTCTGCCTTAATGTCCCAGCCATCGTCCCAGGCAGTCAGTACTTGGTGGCAGCCAGTGGGAAGTATGGCCAGCACCCAGCTCTAGTGGACAGGAGATGTAAACGTGGGATACATTTCCTCCCACATAGAGAACTCACAGCCTGAGGGCAGATGCGGCCCCATCCTCAGAGAGTCCCAGTCCTTCCCACAGCTCTCTGTGAGGTGTGTGTGGGATGCAGCAGCTGGGCCGACAGCCAGGTCAGCTCCGGGTAGAAGATCCCAGAAGCATATTTCCAGGGCCGCTAAAGGCCAGAAGCCTCTACAGCTAACACCCTGCCTGCCTCCATTGCCCTATCAAGTGAGGTGGCTCAGGATTTCCTGCTATGAGGCACCACGACCTATCAGGGCTAGAGATGAGGTGGGCCCACTGGGAGATCTACTGGCCAGCAGCCACATCCAAAGGCCTCGGTGGAAAAACCCAGTATCCACTGAGGACTTCCTCCTCCAGCACAAAGGCTCCTGGGTCTAGCTTCTCCTGTTTGTGTGACCTTTCTGTCAGGCCTTCTCTCATGACCTTGACCGTGATGGGAAATTACCAGGGTCATGACCTTCTAGGTATAGGCCAGGTGACAGAAAGCCAGTGGGATTCTGCACCAGGGGGCACCGGCCCTAACCCACCAGCCCATTCTCCCTCTTTCCCACTGCTCACTGCAGAAGGCAGCTGAGACACACCAGCCCAGAGCCCATCTCCCCACGGGCCCTCCTGCCAAGGAGCTCCCTCCCCACTCCTCTAGCTTCTCTGATATTGTGCTCCACAGTGGACACGCTGCCTCAGATGCCACCAGAATGTGCTGGTTACATAACCTGCTTCTTCACTGGTGGCCAATCTCACTCACTGGAGTGGTTCCAAATTAATGATCTATTATTCATGCCTTCCACAGTCTCTCTCCACCGACAACGTCCAAGGAAAGAAAAGCTACATATGAAGGAAAAGAGAGGGAAGAAGTATCTTTAGGACCCAGCAGGGCCTGTGAGCCAATGTCTTCTCAAGGCACAGAGAGCAGGATGGACCCTGAGTGGGGCCCCTAACCTGACAGAACCCTTCAAGGCATCTCTGTGGAGCTTATTCTCTTTGTTTTCTACACTCCAAGGTTGTCAGTAGAAGAGACAAAAAGAAAAGCAAATACTGGGGCCTGAAAACTCCAGGGTTTACAATACAAGGGTGAGTCACTTGGACCTGTGACCTTTGACTTTAGTCCACTTCTGCAAAATAGAGCAGCACCTTCCTAGACACTGAGGTGGTGCTGGTGGGCAGGAGATGTATAAAGAGAACATATTTCCTCCCACACAGAGAACTCACAGTCTGAAGGAGATGTGACCCCATCCTTGGGGTGTCCCAGTCTGCTGAGAGAAAACTCCTGTCCTGAAAATATCCTAGAAGAAAGAAGCCCAGACCTGCTCCCCTAGACTTTAAAAAGGTGTTTTTTCAGTGTGTCACAGAGAGATGTTCATTAATGTTAGATAAAAACTATAAGACAAGGACAAAAAGGTATAAAAGACACCCAGAACATTCCTTCTAAAGTTTCATGGGAGTATATTAAAGAGTCATTTGTAAGTAGTACATTTTACTTAGTGGAAAATGATGCTGTAGTTTTCAGTTGAACATAGCAAATAGAATATATCCATTTAGTTCTGCTCTTTCTCAAAAGTCTAAAATGTAAGTAAAAGAGGAAATAAATAAGTAGAGATAATTATTAATTCTAAGAAAATTAAAAAATAGTCCAAGAAAGGAAACATTATCACATAAGGCTCTTTTCTAAACAGTATTTACAGACTCATTAATGCTGATGGAAACACCAAATACTTATTTTTAACAACAACCAAAAACATTGTGAGAAAACTATACTGGGAGACTTGTAAGGAGTGTAATGACGTTGTTGGGGGTGTGATAGGAAGAATAATGTAAGAATGCTAAATGCTCAGACTCCATAGTAGCAAGTCAACAGATAATGTCTCAAAGTAAAAACCCAAGAGCCAATAACAGGGAAATGAATACCAGAAGAAATAGCTAAAGAAGAGGAAGGGCTGCCCCAGGAGAGGATCCTGGCTGGGAGAGTTGCAGCTGGGCACTCTCCTTCTGTGTTATAAACCTATTGACTTAAATATGTCAAAACATTGCTCAAAATAAAGATCCATATTTGGTCATGGAGGATGCTGTTAAATGCTTGCTATCTGGAAGACAGCAGTGCCATGTTGTTAATCCAAGCAGTGGACCAAGTATCAAAACAGCATCCAAGGAAGGAGACTAGCTGGGAACCATGGCCCCAGGCCCTCTCCTCAGAGGCGAGGAAGATGCTGTAGCCCGCCTGCCTGAGCATGTACTGTGTGATGGCACAGAGGCACAGCCAGAGAAGCTGACTCCAGACGAAACATATCAGCCATGGACATTCCCAAAGTGAAAAAGCCAGTGGATCCAGTGAGAACTTCTGTCTTTCAGAGCATCAAGAATCAAATTATTTTTCTTTCGTCCATCCTTCTAAAGTTTATAAAGCACTTTTACATGTTATGGGAAATATTGTCTTCCAGCCCTGTCTTAGTCTAAGCCCTGTCTTGGGCTGCTGTAACAAAATGCCACAGACCAGGTAATTTATAAACAACAGAAATCTATTGCTCACAGTTCTGGAGGCCAGGATGATCAAGATCAAGGTGCTTGTGCATTTGGTGTCTGATAAGGGCTGGCTCTCTTCTCAATAGAGGGTGCCTTCTGTGTGTCCTCACATGGCAGAGGGGATGATGAGCTCCTTTGGGCCTTTTTGTTTTTATAAGGACACTAATCCCATATATGAGGCTGGAGGCTTCATGGGCTAATCACCTCATAAAAGTCCTACTTTCTAGTGCCATGACATTGGAAGTCTGGGGGAACCCAAACATTCAGACCATAGCAGGCCTTCTCAGTCCCTTAATGTTCTTCTCCTTTAAAGAATCAAGCATTTAAGGGGCACAGGCAATTATGCCCATGGTTTTCAACCAAGGCAGCACTCTGGAATAACCTAAAACAAGTCTAACAGAAAACACGTGCTTGGACCCCATACAACTGAATTTGAATTTTTGAATTTTGGGGGTGACCTAAAGTCTCCCCCAGGTGATTGTCATGCTGTATACCAGGCTCTCTCTGGTTCTGTTTAACTGATCAAGCTCCCTGTTTCCCCTACTCAACATACACTCTTCTGTGGACGTCAGAAAAGGCAGAGAAATTTGCAAGAGCAAGCAGCTCCAAAATCTCAGTGGTTTAAAGACTCAATGGTTTAAAGATGCATTTAACATTCATGCAAAGTCCACCGTGGGTCCGGCATCTCTCCAGGGCAGCTGTCCTCCATGTGGCAGGCCAGTGTCCCTGGCTCCTTCATCTCAACCCTGGTTGCCATGGCAGAGGAGAAACACATTGGAGACTCCTGCCCTGCCAAAATTATAGGCCTTCCACACATCACTTCCCACTGCAACCTGTTGAGTGGCCAAATGGGAGTCAGGTGTCCCCACGTAATAAACAAGCAGGTGGCAGGTGTAATATTTTCATGTGTCCCCAGAGGAAACCTAGCTATGAATCAGCACAAGTGACATCCACTACCCACTTCATGCCACCCTGCTGTGCTGGCAGCTCCCTGCATGGCAATCCCTGGCCTCTCCATTTGCCCTAAGCTTACTCCTCTGTAAGACCTGCCTGAACCCCATCATTCCTTGAAGCTCCCCTTATTTCTCTCTGCACTGAGCCCCTTGGCCTAGCCACCAACTGTTCTCATTAACTGTGGGATGTACTTGGCACTTACAGTTCATTAAGACTTTTCATAGTGTTTACATTTTCTCCCTGGTGAATAATTTAATCTCCTGGACTTTGTGCAAAGTAGCATGAGGAACTCCTGTTGCAGCCAACAGAGGAGAATTTAGCAGAAAACTGGGAGGGGCGGGACCCCTGAGGGTGAGGTTCATGACTTCCGAGCCACAGACAGGGAGTTAAAGGCATGAGCAAGCCCTGGGACTTTGAAAACATTGTTTTCAAAAATTCCTCATCCTGAGAAAATTGGAGTAAAAAAAATGAACTCCAGTTAAGAGAGTTGGGCATCTCGACAGGAGAAGAATGACCTTGGAACTGCTAATCATCTTAATGAGGGAATAAGAAGAATTGAAAAGGACCACAGTGTACTTGGGAAGGCCACCAATGAGCCCAGGATTTGAAAGGACTTGTACAAGAGACAGGAGATGAAGGGCATTGCCTCCTCTGAGTTCCCGCTGTACCCTGAGCAGGCAGGGTTCCTGCAATTTCCACCGCGTGGTGTAACTTTCTGTTGTTATGGCCACTTATTTTCATTTTAAAAATACATAACATTTATTGTGTACCAGGCAATATGTGCTGAATTAGTCCATTTAGTGTTACTATAACATAATAACCGAGACTGGGTACTTTATAAACAAAGAAAATTTATTTAGCTCCCAGTTTTGGAGGCTGAAGATCCAAGAGTGGGTGGCTCCATTTATTAGGCCTCTGATGAGGGGACCCTGCCCCAGCACTGTCACAACAAGACAAAGATATATACTATATCTGTGTATAGAAGGGCCCACACACATGCTAGGGCCTTGCTTTATCATACCCCATGCTTGCTTGAGAGAACTACCTCACCTCTCAGGCCAGAGCTGGTCCTTTCCAAAGGTGGTGTCCCAAGACCTTACCACCTTCTACCAGGCCCCGCCTCTTAAAGTCTCCACCTCAATACTGCCACACAGGGACCAAGCTTCCAGCTCATGAACTTTTGGGGGACACACTCAAACCATATTCAAGCCATAGCCTTCATTATGGCCCTCTACAGATAGGAGACCAAGGTGGAGGAATGTGTTCATAGTTGTCCGTAGTGAGATGCAGAGCGGTACCTCCTTCATGATAGGATCATGTTTGCATATGCCCAGTCACTACCCATAGCAAGCTCACCGAAGGTGTCCAAGTGCCTCTGAATGGATGGAGTCTGTCTTATTTCCCTCTGAAGCCACACTTCCTGGTTCAGATCCCAGTTGTACCACTTACTTTGTGGTAAAGCAGGTTATTTACCTCTCTGCACCTGTTTTTTCACCTGCCAAGTGACGTTGCTAAGAGGACTCACAGGGTAGTTGTCATGACCAATTAATCAATACGTGTAAAGAGTTTAGCATAACACCTAGCACAAAAAATGCCAGTCTTCAGCTCACATGCTATATTTTAGCTCACAGAGTACACTCCACACTTTTCACTCCTGACACGGCCTAGAATGTGCTAGGCATATAACCCGAAATATTACCCTAGAATAGGGATTGTTATTTATCACTACATGACAAAATTCAGCCTCTTAAAACAACACACTATACTTTCCCATAGTTCCCGTGGGTCAGAAATCCGGGAAGAGTCCCCTGGGTCCTCTGCTCAAGGTCTTGATCAGCTATCAAGAGGGCAGCCAGGCTGGGGTCTTGTCTGAAGCTCTGTTGAAGGAGATCTGCTCCCTGCTCCCTGCTGTGCTCTTTGGCAGGATTCAGTCCTTCCAAGGCTGTTGGACCGAGAGTCTCTGTTCCTGGCTGGACACTGGCTGGGGGTGACTCTTGGATCTTGCCATGTGGATCTCTCCAGGTGACTTCATGAGAACACCCTCATAAGAAGAGGAAGCAGACAGAAGTCAAGGTCTGCAACCCAATCAGAGAAGCATTATCCCATCGCTTTGACATTTTCTACTGGTTAGAAACAAGTCATTCACCGGGCCCTGCTCACACTGGAGGGGAGGAGATCACACAGGGCATTGAGAGCAGGAGGCAGGAGGCAGGGTCCATGGCAGAAGCTGCCAACCACCACACTCAGACATATTTGTTGATCTAACTCAGGAGGCAGCTCCGCTTCAGAAGAAAGTGCGTCAACAAGAGAGACTGCTGTTCAGAGTTCTGCCTCCAGCTCTGCCTCTGGGACAAGCCTCTTGAAACCCTCCTGGGGCCTTGGTTTCTGCTCCTATCAAATGAGCAGCCTAGACTAGGAAAGGCCTAAGGTGCCCCCCACCAACGCTCCAGAGCTCTCGCTCCTTTGAATTTCACAGATCTTAATACAATTAAGCCGATGAAGCTAGATTTCCCTGCATTTTTGGAAAGCAGCCAGACACAATCATGTCAGTCCCATCCAGGTTCCAAGACTGTTGGAGGTGACAGGT
This sequence comes from Xerus rutilus, assembly GCA_028644305.1. Lineage (NCBI taxonomy): Eukaryota > Metazoa > Chordata > Mammalia > Rodentia > Sciuridae > Xerus > Xerus rutilus. Next base: position 98,629,591 of record CM053406.1, on the reverse strand, counting down.
AGACTCTGCCTCTCTCCCCAGCAGCCGTGGTGGAAGGGAGGGAGCAGGATAGGCAGAGTCCTCCAGAGAGATAAAGGCCCAGGTTGTTTCCATTTGCCATTCTCCCACCTTCTCACCCTGAATCACTCTAGAGGCTAAATCAGAGCCCCGTACAGGCAGCCAGGTAGGCTGGCATCAAACCCTCTGCGAGATGAAAGGCCCTTCCACAGTGCATAATTCAGAGCAGCCAGCCCTGCATACAGCTTGTGATTAGAATAAATGTGTGTCCCCGAGGCGGACACGGCTCCGCAGCAGAGCAAGCCCCCGCAGCTCCCCTCGGAATCCCTCTTATCTCCGCTCCCACCACTCATTTCCTTGCTATTGACAGCTCAGCAGAAGCCCACCCAGCGGGCCCTGACTTTCAAACAGCACCCTCTTCTCTGGATAAGAGAATGACACATGAATTAGAGCAACCAGAGAAGGGAGGTAGAAGGCCCGGGGGGTTAGAGAAAGGAATGTGAGTCCTGGTCAGCCATGCCCCTAATCTGTGGCAGAGGCCTGAATGAGGCCCTCCCTTGGCTAAGCCTCAGCATCCTCATTCATTCGCTGATGAAGTTGGCTTAGGTGACTCCCAGAGAGACCTCTTTCTCCTAAATCTCAAGATGCTGACATTTTCCTAGACCAGGTAGTAGAATTCAGGTCACTAGATGAGGTAGGATGGTTTGGCGCTACAGAAGGGCTATGGACTGAATGATAGCATGTACTCAGAAATTCACGTTGTAACTTGACTCCCAGGGATATAGTATTAAGAGGTGGGGCCTCCAGGAGATGATTAATTCTGGAGAGCCATTGGGATCAGGTATCCTTGTAAAATGGTTGAATACAACAGGCACGGTGGCGCAAGCTTGTAATCCCAGCAGTTTGGGAGGCTGAGGCAGGAGGATTGTGAGTTCAAAGCCAGCCTCAGCAACAGCGAGGCACTAAGCAACTCAGTGAGACCCTGTCTCTAAATAAAATATAAAATAAGGGAGCTGAGATTGTAGCTCAGTGGTAGAGCGCTTGCCTCGCATGTGTGAGGCCCTGGGTTCGATCCTCAGCACCGCATACAAAGCAATAAAATAAAGACATTATGTCCATCTACAACTAAAAAAATATTATACATATATATGTATATATATAAGGCTAAGGATGTGGCTCAGTGGCCGAGTGCCTCTGAGTTGAATCCACGGTACCAAAAAAAAAAAAATTTCTCCGTCTCAAATATTTTATCCTAGCAGCACAAATGGTCTAAGACAGGAAGGGAACCCCCAATAAAATGTGTCTTCTGTGCATTTATTCCACTTAATAAAAATTATAAACATAAGGAGCTTTAGGGTCGAGGCAGTGATTCAGCAATGCCATTTCTTACGTCCTTTTGTTGACAACTCCTGTAAGAGACACATCTCCAGGGTGCTAAGATAGTTGCCACAGCTCAAGGCATCACATCCTCACACCACAGGGTCGAGCACAGGAAGGAGGCATGAGAAGCACTGCTTAATGCTGCTACCTTCTCAAGGGGAAGGTCTTTCCCAAACACTCTCCTTCTTACATCTTATTTGGGTTGAACTGTGTGCCCCAAAATGAAATGTGAAGGACTTCAGTTGTGCTACTTTGTAGTGGCAGCCATAGGAAACTAATCCATTCCCCATCAGCTAGAACTGTCACATGTCCACAACTACTGGCATTTCCAATGTTTCATCTTGTGGGGCTGAGCTCATTACTTCCAGAACAAAATGTGTTCTACAGACTACAAGGTCATTGAGCCCAACACACACACTTAAAGTATAAGAAAATCGGGGCTGGGAGAGAAGGCTCTTGCTCCAGTTCCTTCCCTCTCCCCACCCTGTGATGGAGCTCCCCCTCAATGCCTGTGTGTGGCTGCCCCATGGGAGAGTTCTTTCCCATCACTGGTCCAGGCTGTGTGCTGTGGTTGGGATGGGTCCCCCCCAAAACTCGTGAGTTGGAAACTTAACCCCCAGGTTCATATGTTACTGATATTTGAAATTGGGGCCTTTGGAGGTGATGAGGATTAGATGAAATCATAATGGTAGGGTCCCTATGGTGGCATTAGTGGCTTTATGAGAAGAGAAAGAAAAATGAAGCTAATACTGGTGTTTTCTTGTCATTTGATGCCCTCTGCCATGCTGTGAAGCAGTGCCAGACCCTCAACAGAAGCTGGCATCAGGATCCAGAACCATGAACCCAACAGACTCCTATTCTTTATAAATTACCCTACCTCAGGCATTTTGTTATAACAATAGAAACTAATCTGGGCACAGTGGTGCACGTGTGCAAACCCAGTGACTCAGGAGGCTGGGGCAGAAGGATTGTAAATCTGAGGTCATCCTCAGCAACTTAGCAAGGCCCTAAGCAACCACAGGAGATGAAAAGTTGAACCCTAGGCCCAGGTGCAGCTCAGACTGGATGGGAAACTGGGTTTGGAAGAACAGCCTAACTAGGGCTTCCTTAGAGGCCAGGGTCTTTGTAAAAACGAAGGTTGGGCAGGGGGTTGAAAATAGGGAGGAACAAAAACAAAAGATCAGGATACCTTAGGAGGAAGCCACACCAGGTCCCGAAAGCATGCTCCTGGAGTCCTGGGCTGGAGAGGAGGCCTCCTCTCCAAGACCCAGACAAACACGGGTATCCCGCCATAGCCACGTCTGCTGGGAGGCCTGGCAAGCATCGCTCACCCAAGGGAACTCTTGTTTCCCCAACCGCTCTGCCCTTTCAGCACCAGGTATTCTCAGCACCAGGCATTTCCACCGGTTGTCCAAGCCACGGTCCTCAGAGCTGACCTTAACCCCTCCTTCTGCTCCTTCTTAATCAGTAACCAAGTTTTCCTCCTAAACACTCTTCAAATCCATCCACCTCCCTCACCTCTGGCCTCTACTCCACCTCCCACTTCTCTTCCTCCTCGCTAGCCCCCCTGTCCCTATACCCAAAATGATCTTCCTGAAGCTTGGACCCTGCCTCACTGCTTAAAGCAGTGACTCCCAGGGTTTGCATATTCCTGTCTCCGGCCTCCTGGCTTGCTCGCCCAGCCCTTCGTGACCCACTCTGCTTCCCTTAGTGCCTTCTCTGTCACCCCATTCCCCCGGGCTTTACTTCTGCCCACACTTCCCCATGCTCCTCTAGCAAACATGGTCTCTTAATGGCTTTACCCACAAGCCTGGCTTGAGCCCTGAGCCTCCGCACCCTCAGATTCATCTTCCAGCCTCTCTGATCTGCTCTGTGTGGCGGGGATTGGGCATTGTGAGGCTGACCCTGGTAGGGGACAATTCCCAGCTCACCTGGCATCTGGCATCTGGCAGAGTCCAGCTGCTGAAGGGTCTCGCCCCTTCCCTCTCTGCCTCCGGGAATATCAGCAGCAGCCTCTGCCTCAGGGTCAGGCTCCACCTTCCGCCGGGTGACTCTGGAATCCCGCTGCACCATCTCCTACCTGGCCCCTCTACCCTCTTCCTGCTGCTGCTCTTTCCCAGGCACCTGACCCCTTCCATCACACCTGTTCAGGTATTTCTGCATGAAGTCGCTTGAGTTATAAATGTGTTCAGTGGTTTTGTCTTCCGGGTTCCACCTGACACAGACCGTCTCCACATACAGTGTGACTCCCTGTACTTCCTTTAACCCATCCCCATTCATCTTGAACCTTAAAGACAGATTTCCTGGTGTCGATTCCTTTCCAGTCTGAGTGTTTCATAAGAGCAGGGGCCATGTCTGCCAGCCTGTCATTATGCCCCCCAAACAGTGCCTGGTCACCTTAAGTATCCAATCAACACACCAATGAGTGAATGCACGCATGAATCAACCTCATGGCCAAGTTTCTTACCTATCCTTCCAATGTCCCATTAAGTCCACTTTCTCTTTTTCAGTCTTTCAAACTCTACTGTTTCAAGAAAACAATCCTGGCTGCTCTGCCTACCACTGCATGTCCCCTCCTCCATTTCTTTACATTATTAAGTAGGTACAGATAATATGGGGTGAACCACGCAAAGGTTTCTGCCCACCCCTGCTTCCCATTTCCATGGCATATCTCCTGGGTAGGTCATCATGTCCCCTGATGACCAGAGGAGACAGAGAGTTAGAAAACAGAAGGATTCACAAAGAGCCAGGCAATGGGCAATGGAATTCTAGCTGGGATATGACTGTGGTTCCCACCGAGAACTTCCTCCGGGTGTCCTGGGGTGTGCGTGAGGAGGGAGGAAAGAGGAGGGAGGCCTTGAATCATCTCCTCCCCCCCCCCCAGTGGCCTGGACCCTGGATTCTGCCCTGCAGCCCAGCTCTGCTGGAGTGGAAGTGTCCAGAGAAGACTCCTGGCTCCGCTCCCAGGTGCGGGCTGGGTGGAGGGTCACGCCTGGGCTGGCAGCCTAGCAGGGGAGCAGGGAGGCACAGGCACTGGCCCAGGACAACTGCTGTGGTCTGAGCTGCAGTGGTCTTCCCTGCACCTGCCTAAGCCCACGCATCACATTTCAATCAGCTGGGAGGATCTGCACAGCAGCAGGCGGCAGGCTGCAGGGTGTGGAGCATCCAGCCACACTTCCCAGGCCCTGAGAGCTGGTTGGAAAATGAACACAAGGGCAATTCCCGTGATGGCTTTCTTGCCATATACAGCAGAATATGTTTCTAGAGCTTGGCTAAGAGAGAGTAGGTGAGGCAGGGGGGAGGGGGGCAGCGAGACACTCAGACAAAGATTCAGGGTCCATGGGCTCTAGAGATGCTTTTTTTTTGAAGTTCAACTTCAAAGAGTCCAGACACTTTTGCCCCGATGTGGTAATGAGACATCTCAAAGGGTGAAGTGCAAGCCAGCGTGTCTTAGGCAGAGGAGAGGATGGGCAGAAGAAGAGTCTAAACTGGAGCGGGGGTGCAGAAACCTCTCCCTGTGCCAGCCGGAAGCTGACACTGGAATCCTGGGTCTCCATGCAGAGTGGTAGGAAAGCCTCAGAGGGAGGGAATTCTGAACAGAGGGGTGGGGGGTGGGGGAGAGCGAGGGGAACAGAACACGAGGTCAGTGCCTGGGACATGGCAAAGAACTCCCACCCCTTACCGAGTGTGGCTTGCACCAGGTGCGGTATCAGGCACTCGTACTCACTGAGTCATTTAATCCTTAAAATAACCCTTAGAAGTCGCTACGGTTGCCCTCATTTTACAAAAGAGAAGAACCAAGGCTCAGAGAGGTAAAAGGACTTTGTAGGACCACACAGCTAAGTGAGAGGCCCAGTTAGGACTGGAAACTAGGTCTGCTGGCCTCCCAAACCGGCACCTTGGCAAGACTTCCATGCCCTGTTCCCTTGACACAGAGCCACCACCAAGGGGGTTGTGCCAGATGAGGCTTAGGCCACAGTTCCCCGGTGGCCTGCAGAGGAGCAGCTCTAGAGTGGTTGAGGCTGGGTGGGGGGCTCCTAAAGGTCTGGGTCCACCAGTCCAGAGCCTTTGCTTAGGGAACCTGGGGTCCGAACTGACCTAACTCATACTTTCCTGGTTATTGAAACAGGGGATGGGTTCTAGTGTCCCCTCTGTCCCTGCAGCAGCCCAGTAACCAAGTATTTGGGCACAGCAACTGTTTTAGCTCCAACCCTTGCCATCTTCAGCTGGCCCCTCCGGGCATCCCCCTGCCTCTTATTTACCTTCCATGCAGCTGCCACCACAATACTTCTTAAAGGCAAATCTGTTCCTGTCACCTCTCTTACAACTAAGTTTTCCAAACTGCTTTTGCCTGGGGGATAAAATCCATATTCCTTAATTTGGATTCCAGCCTTGCCCTAGCTGGTCTCACCCCACGCTCCCAGGACCTGCTTCTCC
>CM053406.1:98584326-98623277 GCA_028644305.1 Xerus rutilus | reverse complement strand
AAAAAAAAAAAACTCCACACAGCTAACTATCAGGGAAAAGAGGTCATGCAAAAGGAAAGGCATTGCTTAAATATATATAATTATATCATATATTTACATTGTATCATTGTATTATTTATTATTTAGTATAAGAAAGGAGGGTGCAGTAGGTCAGATGCACACTAGAAGTCAGATGTCAGGAAAAGCAGCTAAGAAGTCCCTTGGGAGCAACTGCAAAGCCAGGAATAAGAGCTCCCTTAAATAACTTCAAAGTCAGAAAACTAAGTGAAGAAGAGGTGGAGCCCCTGGAGACCACAGTGCAAAAGGTGCCTGCAGAATGGAAAGGGGCTGGCGGACAGGCTCCACAGAATCCGAGCTGAGAAAGATGACCCAGAGATTTCCGCTCCAAGGTGTCTTCTGATGGTGAGCCTCAAATACACAAGATCAAATATTAAGGGCAGCAGCAACTCTTTGCATGTGCAGGTTGACCCCTATGTGCCATTTCTCTTCCCTTGCATAATCTCATTTGATTTCATTATCATATAATCTCAAGAATGGGAAAGAAAGGAAGTTATAGCAGCCCTACTAAGAGATGAGGAAACCAACACCAAAACTGGTTAGGAGGCAAGGACCTTCGGATAAGCCATGAGCACAGGGCTCCTGGCCTAAGACCCAAAGTCTTTATGCACTACCATGCCATCTCTCTTAAAGGCCCCATAGGGGCAGACCCTTGGACAAGGACATGGACTCCAGTTGTTTATTTGGGAGGGGAAGGAGGCCCTGGCAGGGGAGGAGAAAAATGGGACAGGGGCATAGAGGAACCAGCAGTGTGAGTGATCAGGCTGTTGAACGCCCCTACAGAGACCCCTGGCAATAGTGCAGCAGGAAGACTCAGTTTCCTCCCTGAGGGGTGCTTAGATTCTACATTTCATCCCCAAATGGATATAAATAGGCCATCTGGACCTGTTGGATGCTACTCAGACCTTCTATGTCAACTCAAGGGTGAATTGTGTGTGACATTGATGTCCAAGACAAGTCACCTGTCCCAAAGACCACTCTGTGGGCTGGCAAACTGCCAACCACACTTGTTCCTCATGAGTGGATTCTTGACATAAGAGTTGCCTGAGATATCAATACTATTATTATTGCCCTATAAGATACATATCATTAAGCCACCATTGCAGATGGAGAAATTGAGTTTCCAAGAGTGTAAATAACTCGCCCAAAGTCACAAAGCTATTAAATAGAGGGAAATGGATTTGAACTCTGGACTATCTAATTCTAAAATCTATACCAGCTATATGAAAGTTTTCCAGAGAACAAGAATGAATAGGAGATACAGATATAGATAGATATAGATATAGACATAGATAGAGATTTATTATGGGAATTGGTTTACACAATTATGGAGGCCAAGAAATCCTAGACTCTGCCTTCTACAAATTGGAGAACCAGGAAAGCTGGTGGTGTGATTCAGCTGGAGTCTGAAGGCCTTGGAACCAAGGGAGACAATGATACAAGTCTTGGCCAAGTCCTGAGGCCAGAAGAACCTGGAGCACTGATGTCTGATGGCAGGAGACGGACAAGTGTTCCAGCTCCAAGAGGAAGCAAATCCCCCTCCCTGCTCTCTTTGGTTCCCCAGTGGCTTCCATGATGTCCATCCACACTGATGAGGGTGGAACTTCTTTACTCAGTCTACTGATTCAAATGAAGGACAGCCTCACAGACACACCCAGAAAGAATGTTTGATGAGCTATCTGGGCATCCCTTAGCCCAAACAAGTTGACAATAATATCAAACACTACACCAGCTTTCCTTACACCTCACAGAGGTGGTATTTGTAAATGTGGTGAAATTTTACTCTTGGAATGTCTTTTCACCTACACCTGGTTAAATTTTTATTTGTTGGAAAAGAAAAAGAGGAACAAAATAGAAATGCAGAGTAGGGTTGTTCCTGGGAGACAGATTTCCATGGAGGTAAGGAAGGGATCTGAAGCCCTTCTTGAACCTGTAAGGGTGACCTTGCTGGCACCTGTCTATGACAGAGCTGTGACCTGGGGAACAGAGGGGCTGCATAGATGGGGCATCTGATGGTCTCTGTATGTGGGGGTTGGGGTCCTAGTTATATGAGCATCATCCACTGCAGTGGAGGTTGGAGCTGGCTCAGAGAGAGACCCAACTGCAGAGGAAATTTGGAACGAGGCCAGGGATCGGGCTGAGAAGAGATAAGACAATCCGTGGAATATCTTGGGGCTGGGAAAATGTTCAGGGTCCTTTCACACCTGCCACTGTATGAGGTACATTCAGCCCCCAGGCTCCACTAGGCCCCTCTGCCTGTCGTGCCCCGAATTCCTCTTTTTTTTCACAGCAGAAGTTCAGCGCTGAGAGTCAGTAATTGGGAATCTTTTGTTCCACACAGTCCCTGCCAGGCTCCTGGGGTTGTAAAGTTACTTTCTACTGCCAGGCACATGGGGTTTGGCCTTTTTCATTCATTTGAACATTTGCCATCCCAAAGGGGTTAGGGGAGGAGGGAGAGAGAGAGGGGGAGAGGCAGACAGGCTGACAGAAGGAGAGAATGAAGGGGAGACTGGGAAAGGAGCTGAAAGCAAGATCAGAGCATTTGGAGAGAAAGAGGCAGGCAGACTCTGGAAGGCAGGATAGGAAGTGAAAAAACACTTAACAACCAAGGCCTGAGAGGCAGCTGGAACCCAGAGGAGCAGGCAGGAGACACAGAGCCGGGAGATGGGAGAGCGGAGAGAGGAGATAACAAGGAGGAGAGCAGACAGATGTCAGAAGGGAAGCAGGCGTGATCCCAGGCAAACCAGGGAGAGAACGGAGAGGAGGGAACCAGAGAGGTGATCTCCCAGCTCTGAGTCCTGCAGTACCTGAGCACCGACCAGCCCAGAATGTTAATTACATGCTGTCTTTAACAATCCCGGAAGCTCAAAGTAGAGAGAGGGGGAGCTGGGAAGCAAATCTGCCAGCAGCACCAGGCACCTCCCTCGCCTCTGGAGGAGGGCGCCACGGGGACCAGGGAAACACTGGGCTCTGAGGAGCTCCTAGCATCCCTCAAAGGCCTTAGGAGCCACAGGAGAGGCTGAACAGCTCAGCCAGGGACAGCCAGATGAAGGAAAGGGCCCCAGGGAAGACAAAGCCCAGCAGGAGGGGGCGGTCTACCAGAGACTAAAGGCCCCCAGGCCCAGCCACAGCTTTGAAAGACAGTAATCCCCTTCGGCTCCTTCTGTCCTGAGGTGGATGCCCTTCCCCAAGTCCACCCAGTGCATCCTTTCAAGTTCACGAGCACCATCTGTAACCAGTGCCCATTCTTGTTCCCAGAGGGGAGCCCTGAAGCTAGCCCTGACTTCCCAGCCAGCTAGAGATGGGCAACCCTGACTTGGCTTTGCAAGTAGCCTTTGAAAAGTGAGAATGTGATCTCCTTCTGGAACTGAGACCTGTTCCTTTACATCTGGACCGTTACTTCACTTCACCTCTGTGCTCAGCACTCCAAGATCCTACAGCCAAGATCTGTCTGCACATCAGGTCTCCAAGTCAGCAGGGAGAGGCCAGGCCTTGAGGTCATGAGCCAGGGGCTTCTGTCAATGCCATGACTCTCCCCTGCTGAGGTTGCCTATGGAACCCTCATATCATACCTTATTCCCCCCTTGCCAGCCAGTGAGCCTGCCAGCCATTGCTGTGGGAACATGTGAATGGAGTGGTTACTGGTAAGGGCACCAGGGAGCTTGGAGGGAAATCCTTTGCCTGGATTGAAGGCAGAGAAAAGCACTGGTCTCTTGAAGTCCCCAGAGACCCTGGGAAGTCAGGCCTGGGCTTTTTCAAGCTTCCATCTGTGGGGTCCCAGCCTCCAATGCAAGAGGGGCTCCATGCAGGGCTGTGTGTGAGCACAGTTCTACCTGCCCTGCCCCTACATCTCCGGTCCTGCTCACATAGACACACGGCACCCAGATCACCCAGCTGGGCTCATGCATGTGAACTATGGACACATGCCGTAACACATGCATGCATGCATGCCCATAGACAGAAATGCCTGCAAGGGAACACTCACGCACACAGGCCCCACATAGGCAGACAGCCTAGCACTCCATAAATATAAATTCAACTAAATTCACATGCGCACAGCTATGGCAAGTCACCAGGTCCCTGCTCTGCCCCAGGCAAGGAGGTTGGGGCTCAGCAGACTCTGCACAGCTAAGGAGCTTTTGATTTGACAAATAAATTACATTTCTTTCACATTAAAGAAAAGGCTTTGAAGATTCCAAGCCTCAGGCCAGGAAGCAGTGACCACCCTGGGGGCCAAGGGCAGAGGGTCAAGCTCTCTTCTCGCTGCTCCTGTCACTGTGAGTCCGTCTGTCCTCTTCCCTGGAGCCTTGAAGGGCATTGAAAGTCATGATTACCTGAGGCTGAGACAGAGTCAATGGGCTTCACGCTTCCTGTTGCCTGGCCTTCCCCCTGCACCAGGGCGGGGCTCCCCAGAACAGCAGCGCCATACCAAGCCTGTCTCCTTTGTGGGCACCTCCTCATTGCTCCCTTTAGATGGCCTTCCAAGAGTCCAATAGGTTAACATCTTCATGTGCTCATGATATGACCTTTCCCATTCTCTTGGGACATTGCCGTTGCCAAGAAATGGTATGCATTCCTGGGACAAGAAAAACACAGTCCCGGTCTGCCAATGCTTAGGCTGTCCTGCCTAGGAGAGACTGGAGACCCCCGGGGAGCTGCTGCCCTAACTGGCCAGTTAGCCTCCTCCTCTGATTGTGAAAGATGCCCCTGGCAGGACAGGACTTTCTGGGGCAGTCAGGGCTCAGGCTGGACCCTCTGCTAGCCCCCAGCGCTCCCCAGCAGGGCTGGCCACAGGACTACCTGTGCATCTCCAGGAAACTTCCATCCATCCCTCCACTCCAGGATCCCTGCCTGCCTCCATTGAAAGCCTCCCACATTGATTTTAAATGCAGTCAAATCGTTTGAAATGGACAGTTTTCTGCAAATGTCACTACGATGCTCAGAGTGGTCTGTGCTGCCAGGGGAGCCTGGCAAGGCACTGAGGCAGGCCCAGAAGGGCAGGAGGACAGGAAGAGGAGGCCTTCTAGATCGCAGAGCCAAGCCTTCTCTAACCCCTGCTCCACACCACCTGAGTGGCCTCCTCCCCTCCATCTGATGAACATACACAAGAACTCATGGGTTGTCAGACTTGAGAAAAAGCCCAGAGACTACCCAAGCTTCTGTTCCACACATGAGGAAATGGAAGCCCAGAGAGGTGGCAGAACGTGTCTGAGGAGACCCAGCCAGTCAGCGGCAGAGCCGGGTCCAGAAGTCCCTCATTCCTATCCCAACGTTTTTTAAATATTAACTTCCAAAATAGCCAAAATTTAACAGGTTATTATTTTTAAATACTTAGTCCCTGTATCCAGACTGTTACCTCTGCTTGGAATATCCTCTCCTCCACACCCTCCCCAACATTTCTCCCTGGAAAACTTCTATTCATACTGCAAAACCCAGTTTTGCAAGGCCATCTGCTCCCACCTCAACCTCTTACTCATTTCCTGGGTCTCTTCAGCTTTCATCTGACTCTCCTGAGCACATAACTACTTACAGATCAACTTATTTCCCTGGGCCATGGGCTTCTCCCCAGGGGAGGATCACAGCCACGTCTAGCCCAGTGTCTGGCTCAAGTGACATTACTAATCAAGTCTCAGTCCCCATGTCAGCAAACATGTAGAAGGAAGGGTGGCTTGAAAGTGTGCTCCAATCAGCTTGGTAGAAATCTGGCCCAGTCAAGAGGTAGGGACCCCATGTGTGGGGCTTTCTCTCCAGATACATTTGTATTTATAAAGACCCCAAGGGTCACCCACTCCAGCCAAGGGAGGACCCATCCAGAGAAAGGGGTAGGTATGCTCCAGGGGCGGTGCTAGGTAACCTAAGCAGGCTCAGTCTTCATCACTCTCTGTCTGGACAGGGCTAAAGCGGAAGCAGCTCCAGGCTGCCTGATGCAAGCCGGGCCTCACCAGCTCAGGGAGGTGAAGTGAGCCGGTCTCACTGCCTTCCCTCCCTGATGTGGGTCAGTGGCCACTCACACACCCCAAATGTGCCCTTAAACAACAGGTGTGGCCTGGCTCCAGAACCAGGAAGGCTGGGACAGACTCAGGCTTGGGCTGAGGCTGGGGCTGGAGTATGGGGAGGGTGTGAGAGAGGAGGGTGAGATTACAAAGGCTCGAGGGGGTTCTCAGCCTGGCCGGAAGAAGCATCCTGGCCCTCTGAATGACAAGGAGACAGAAGACCAGGAAAAGGAGCACACACGAATATGACATTAGACCCACTGAGGTGTAGGACTGAGATGTGTCTGAAGGGGGATGGACTGGGGAAGAAGGGGCAGAGGAGAGGAGAGGGGAGGAGGTGGCTGGGTGCTCTGGCCTCCCGCTCGAGCTGGTGTGAGCCCAGCCACGTGCCTTCTCTCTCCAGATGCTTCTTGGTGGCCCTCGGTTACATGGCTGTGTGTGTGCCTCCGTGTGTTTGTTTGGCAGACAGGAGAGGGGAGGTGGAATGGAAATGGGACAGGACATTCAGAGATGAGCGACTAATTTTCTGTTAATGGCTGGTTGCTTGGCAACCCAGCTTCCTCTCTGCCTGTTGCCCTCAAAATTGGACTGCGGGATTTCGAGTGTCAAAGCACCTCCCTTGGAAACTCAATGCTGTGGAAGCCACCCTGTGCCTGCCCCACCCCGCCCCACCCTGCCCTGCAGAGTCAAAGAACAGAGCCCAGGACACAAAGAATCCAAGTCACAGAGCCTCGGCCTTTATCTTTCCTGTCACCCCTTCCTAAGCAATCTCACATGCACATGCATGGACATATGCATACATATGTTCATAGCAATCATGTGTGATTCGGTGGCTTATGTGTATATAGCAATAATGAGTGGCTACTCTGAGGACCCACAAGTGCTGAGCATTTTACTAGGGATTTTATGATCATTTCCTCTGTTATTCTTCCCTGTGGCCTTATGAACCATATTAACATCCATGTTTTATAAAGAGGAACCAAGAAAACGTGTCCAGGGACCAGAGCACTCAGATGGAGATGTTATGGAAATCTAAAGGCAACTTAAATTGACTTCAAATGGCCTGGAGAATGACCTCTGTCTAAATCCTTCATTCCCACCTTCTACATGCCTTCTGAGAGTAAATCCATCTAGAAAATAGCAGACATTAGTCCTGGGTTCCTTTCTTTCATGCAAACAGCTAGATCCTCAAGGGACACCCTCATCTCTGTCCCCCTCCACCTGAGTCACTAGACCTGGGACAAACCTTAGATGACCTGTGCTTTTGCCTAAGGAGCAGAGATTTAATACAGAATATCTATTCCCTTCTATCAGTCATACTTTCTAGTGGAAATCTGCCACCTAAACAAATACACGGACACTTAGCCTTCCTTGCAGGGTTGCGGGGAGGGACAATGAAATATAAGGGGGAGTGGAGGGGCGGAGCTTAGGGGAAAGATGTTAAAGCCGCCGGAGGTGTTTCTCAGCAAATAGGCACCCTTTTGCTCTCCCCCAAATCTTTCTACTTTCTTCCTGGAATGCCAACACAATGGCTGGAATTCTAGTAGCTACCTTACTTCCTGAGGTCACCTTGGGGGACAGAAAAATGAATGGGGGTTGAGACATGGATGGTACCCTGGAGCCCTCTTAACAGTCTTGAATTGCGGATCCTCTTTCCTGTGAGAGCAAAGCGAGTCTTAATTGACACAGGCCAGTAGCCCACTCAGCATCTGGGTTTTCTATCACATAGCCAAACGTAAGACTAAGAAGTGCAGCTGGTCCTCAAAATAGAAGATGCTGGGCTCCTCAGTGCTCAGAGCCCCGTGGAAGAGGCGCGAGCTGAAGGGTAGCGTTCTAGCAGGGGCCCGAGGAGCCCTCAGGAGGCCTCTCCTGGCCACCCTGAGGTAGGTGGCATCCGATCACTCTCTATCCACATACATTTGCACACACACACTTCACACAGGACACACTACACACTACATACACATACACCCACACACATACACACAGACAGCTTTTGGGGTGAGCCAAGTTCCAACTCTCTATTCTAGAACCTCTTAGATTTACACAAGATGGAAAGGCCATTCCAGAGTCTCATTCATAGCAGATGTCAGTCTGCATAACCAAGCACCTGGGGTAGAGCCATGAAATTTAATGTTCAAATCACATAATAAAATATTTTTATTTATGTGCCTTTTATATTCCCTATATAATAAAAGTAACAGTATTTTCATGGATGCTTTCCTTATTCAGTGTGTAGCTCTTTCCACTAGCAGCACCTCTGGGGAAAAACCCAGAGAGAGAAGTGAACCATTTACTCTTGACCACTCTATTGCCAAGTAGCCAGTGGCACCCCGGCTGGGCTGTTCGCGGGCGCCCCCTGGTGTTCAGGGATGGGAGGGCGCCTGGGCAAGAGGGCCAAAAGAGTTCATCAAAATGTGTTCAAAGCTCGTAAGTCTACTCCAATTCCCCCTTCCTTTCTTATTTATGCCACATAATAGATTAAGTAGTTCACATTTGCTAACAGTAAAAAGAACCCAGTCGAAAAGGTAAAGCTTCTTTCGGGTTCAACTTTTCTGTTCAGCGGGTAAATATTGGTATTGTGTTTCAGAATGCAGTAATTTATCTATTTTGGATGCTCATTAACAGCTGTTAAACTTCATTATTTATTAAAAGACTAATAATTCATTCGACTTTTAAAAATTAAATATAGAACCACTAATGGACTACATTTAAATAATTAAAAGTAGCGTGAGTGGAAAGGGACTAAGACAGGCAGAGAGCTCTGCCCTGGGTAGTGTTTCATGTGAGAGAAAAGCATGCGTGCAAACAGACTCCTGGGTGTATGCACGTGTGCTCATGCACAAGCATCAGGGCGGCACTAGACACAGCAATAGAGCTGAGGTGGAGCCCCTCAGAAAGTGACCGCAGACCCCTGAATTAACTCTTACAACTTCCCTAGGTCAGCCACATTCACTCTCCTGAGGACCTCAGTGAGGGGAATGCAGGGGAGCCCCCTCACAGATGAAACACATCTCCTTTCTCATGGGTTCACATCCACTCTGGCTCATGGGCCGACTTTCCCACCCTGGACACTAACTGCTGAGATTTAGTATACAAACTTCTCAGGGCTGACCTTTTTGAACTTGATCCCTGTCTGCAGGACCTATGGAGCCAGTTGACTCCAGTTTCAGAACAGCCTCAGCCACTCTGTTTACAGTTTCTGATACCAAAAGTCTTAGTCTCTTTGGGCTGCTATAACAAAATGTCTTAGGCTTGCTGGCTTATAAACAACAGGAATTGATTTCTCACAGCTCTGGAGGATAGCAAGTCCAAGGTTTTGAGCTCATCTGGCTATTTGTGTGTGGGAAAAGGAGGACTATCCCCATCTCTCCACCAATGCTGAGCTCCAGACTCTTGACTGGGGTCTGAGTATGGAGCTGGAAACCAGCTGGACTCCTGCCCCAGCTGTGCACACCTCAGGGAGGAAACCATGGATCACTCTCTAGGCGCTGCCTGCACAGGAAGAAGGTGAGAGGGGCCTAGCAGCTTCTTCTGGCAGTAGTCACCTTGATGCAGGGATTCAGTCAAGGCCTTCCCAGGAAGAAGCCTATAAGCAGTGATCCAAGAGGACGAGCTGGTGTTGGCCAGGGGACAAGGGGTGGAAGGAAGGAGGAAAATTTCAACAATGAGAACAGCATGAGAACTCTGCTCCCAGAGTTCCTGAGGATTAAATGAGATGCTGCAGGGAGGGGAGGTGAAGCCCGGTTGGCCAATGAGTCTGGCAACCAACATGCTCTAATACTGTATCATTAGCTGCTCCTCCACCACCCTCCAGCTCAGGGCGACCTTGGCCTGGGAGACGTCAAGACCCACCTTCACCCTGCACCTGTTGTTTCCAAGCATCTGCAGCAAGGATAAAAAGTCTCCAAGTGGTGGAAGTTGCCAGCCCTTGAAAAGTGCTGATGGGAGATGTCAGGGACCCTGTTAGATGAGCCCCGTGGGGAGCAGTCTCAGGGAAAACCTTTGGAATAGGAAAGTCACCGTTCCTGGTCCTAGCCCCCACTAATGGGAGGTAGTCAGGGCTTGGGAAGAGAAAGATTGGTTCTGGGTAGAAGATCACATCCGTCTCTGTTGTGGTATTCTTTTGCCTCCTTGAAATGTAAAAGCAAGATTCAATGAACTCATGGCCTCCTGAACTCAGACATACAATTTACATACAGATGGTGACCAGGAGCTTCAGAAGCAAAGGATGTTGGGAAGATTGTCACTGGAGGATAAAGCCTCAGGGAAAATCTAAAGGAGAAACATCCCCAAGGGATGATGACTGAAAAAAAGATCCTGCGGATGGTCTGTGTGTCCACTCAGGGGGCCCCTTGGTCCACAAGGCTACAAGCTAAGTAGTCTCCCTGAGTCTGTCTCGGAGGCAGTTCCTTCAGCTGAGGCCTGTATGATAATGGCAATGGTAACTGTAATTGTATCAGGGACATATGGCCTGTGAGAGACCAGGCAGCATACTAAGTGCTTGGCACCATTCACCCCTCATTTCTCTAGCAATCTGGTGTGCTTGCCACCAGCTCCATCTCCATCTCACAGATGAGGAAACCGAGACCCAAAGTCATGTGCCCAAGAGACAAAGGCGGTTGAGAGTCTGAAGCACTGCACATTGCTGGCTCCTGGGACTGAACCTACTGAGCTGGGACGTGCACTGCCAGCCCGTCTCTGTCACTCCCACGCGCCACTTCCTATTCAGCCACAGTTTGCACAAATCCCTCCTGGGAAGCTTTGAGTTTACAGAATGTGTAGATTTGCAATGTGACTTTCATCTCACTGATTTAGAAAAACACAAAAACAAACAAACAAAAATTTCCCAAACGCTTATAGTCAACAGAGATATTTTTTCTAATTAGACAAAAACAAAGGGGCAGGCGAGACGGCCCACAAATCCATCAGTTGGGTAAATCAAGAGAATCGTCAATTAACTGTTTAAGAAGTCGAGTGAAAGAAAAGTCAGCACCCGGGTAGCTGGGTAGTTGAGGATGCTGTTGGTTTATTTTTGTTTCTGTTTTTAAATATATTAGTATCTTCCCTATCAAAGTGCTTCCTTTTTTTTAATGTAGGTCTGATTGAAACTCTGAGATGATATTGCATCTGATGCCTCCCTTGGGCTTCTGCCCCCCCACCATCCCTACACCTCTCAAAACAGAACATATAAAGGTGCTTCATAAATCCTCCATCTCATGGTTAATTCTGCTTGAAAATGTGTCTCCTAGCTATGCCCAGCACTTGTCAGGGACCAGCAAGACCTAGGAACACAGAACATTTAAGCATGAAGAGACCTTAGAATCCCTTTGCTCCCCCTTCTGATTTTTCAAGAAGGTTTGTGTCTGAGAGACGTGAGAAGGACCTGCGTGGGTCAGAGACTGAGTCAAGCCGGGACTCAGCAGGCCTTCTCCTGCCCGGGCCAGGGTGCTTCTCCTTTAGCTCTTCAGTGATGGAGAGAAATCAAGGGTCCCATTTAAAACACATTCCATTAGCGAACTCAGAAGCCCCATCAGCTGGGGAAAGCAGGGGCCGCTGAGCACAGCCCAGGAGAGAAGGAGCCCGAGCACTTCATTAGCCCCGTCATAACATCTCAGTTTTAAACGAAATCATTTTTCTCCATTAGAGGCTTTCAAGGACAGAGGAGGACTTGCTGAAATCACCTCAGGGTTAGGACAGCCTCTTGTCCACAAGGAAGGGAAAGAAGGAAAACTCACATTGGCTAACGACCTGCCACATGCTTTCACCCCTTTTAACTTTCACAGTAAATCTCTGAGGTAAGAAGGGTGTGTGTATGTGTGTATGTGTATGTGTGTGTGTGTGCACGCGCGCACGTGTGTGTGTGTGTGTGTGTGTGTGTGTGTGTTTACAGAAGAGCAAATCAAAACTAACAAAAGTTAGATAACTTGGACCCAATCACTAAGTAATTCAGTGGCTGAGCTGGATTTTAAAAATGGTGTCTCTGGTGCCCAGTATGAGGCTCTTCCTCCTGTTAGCTCAGGGGTCCCAAGGCAACACCAACTCCAGACTTTTTTCTGAAGGAAAAGGTGAGTGTAGTTGGAAGGGCCATGAATTTGGGGAGACCTAAGCCTGCGACTTTCCCAGGCAGAGCCCAGGCAGCTGGCTCAGCTCACTGCCTGGCACAGACCAGTTACTTGATTAACCCTCCTCAAAGAAAATGACGACTGTCTACCTCTGACCAAGGGTCCGTATGCAGGAAGTCTGCTGCATGTGAGTCCTATATGTACAGAACCCCTAAAATTCAATAATTAGAAAATAGACAATTCACTTTTAAAAAAAAATAGCAGAATTATTTTTAGGGGAGATACTGGGGCTTGAAATCAGGGGCACTTGACCACTGAGCCACATCTCCAGCCCTATTTTAGATTTTATTTAGAGACAATGTCTCGCTGAGTTGCTTAGTGCCTTGCTTTTGCTGAGGCTGGCTTTGAACTCACGATCCTCCTGTCTCAGCCTCCTGAGCCGCTGGGACAGAAGATTTTAACAAATAGTTCACGAAAAGGCAATGCAAGTGGCCCATAACCTCATGGAGAAAGTGTCACCAATGCTCACCATCATCAACTATGAACTATGATCATAGCTCATAGTTCCATAGTTCATACTAAGGAAACATGAGCTATGATCATAAGGAACTGTTGTTTCACCCCCAACACTTCAAATATTAATAGCTACCACCACCACGTGCAGATGAGGAGGTAAGGCAACTGGAAACCTCCGATTGCTATGGGACTGTGACAGGGTGCAGCCACTTTGGATAAAGGTCTGCAAGAGAACTGAACATATATCAACCTGTGACCTGACCATTGTACCCCTAGGTGTTCACTCAGAAAAAATGAAAACACGCGTTCTCAAAAAGATTTGTACAAAAACACGCATTGCAGTGTTCTTCTTAATCACCTAGAATTGGAAACAATCCAAATACTTATTAACAGCAGAATGGATAACCAGATTGTAATATATACATACAACAGATGCTGTTCAGCAGCAAATGGAATCAAGTATCGATGCAGGCAACATGGGCAAATTGCAGAAACCTTATGCTGAGTTAAAGAAGCATCGTTCAAAAAGGGGTATACGGAAGGTTTCGTCTATATGGAGTGCCAGGACAGACACCACTGTACGTGTGGTGCAAAACACCAGAATTGTGGTCATCTGTAAATTCAAGCTGGAATTCACCAAGAAGGGAGCACAAAGGAACTTAATAGAGTAAACAAATGCTCTTTTTTTTTTTTTTTTTTTTGGTACTGGGGATTGAACTCAGGGGCACTCGACCACTGAGCCACATCCCCAGCCCTATTTTGTGTTTTATGTAGAGACAGGGTCTCACTGAGTTGCTTAGTCCCTTGCTGTTGCTGAGGCTGGCTTTGAACTTCTCCTGTCTCAGCCTCCCTAAGTGCTGGGATTATAAGCATGCACACGGCGTCCAGCTTGAATGCTGTTTCTTAATAAAGATTCAGGTTACTCAGCTGGATTTTTTTTCTCCAATGATGTGATATGCATGCTTAAGTGTTTAGGACTCACTTGAACTGATGTAGCAACTTACTGTAAAGGACATAAAATTATGATTAATAGATGGATACAATGTGGACTGAGGGAAAGATGTGTAATAAAACCAACAAAGCAAAATGCTAATTAGAAATCTAGATGGAGGTTGTCCACTATGCAACTGTTATGTATTTTTAAAGATTTTTTTGGTGATACAATTTTGGACCAAAAAAATAAATGAGACTTGACATGCATAGACCCCTGTGGTTAGCACCTGCAGTCTCTCTTCTCCCAGTCCACACGTCGCTCTCCATGCTGGCTACAAGGACCTTCTTCCCCTTGCTCAAACCCACCAGGTACCACCTCTGGCCACAGGAACTTTGATCCTCCTCTACAAGTGTTATCAAAGCTCAGTCCTTGTCCCTGATGCCAATCCAATAACAAGGACACAGTTTTAAGAAAAAAGAAAAAGCAGTTTTTTTGCTATGCTAGCAAAGGAGAATCACAAGGGACTCCTGTCCCACAGGTTGTTATTTCTGCCCATCTGGGGGAACAGGGAACTTTTAAAGAGGTGAATCAAGGCTATATTCCACGTGTTCTCTGTTGGAGTTTATAATTCCCTTGTTCATTTGGGAGGCAGTCATTTCTGAGATCTTCTGGTGTCATCCCCAAGTCTGAAGTACTTTGTTCCTGAGGTGGGTGTGTGCTCCAGGACAGGTAACTCTGCCCAGAAAGGGGAAGAAAGGTAATCCTGTTTCCCTCGAGATCAAGGAGGGGGAAGACTTTAGAGAAGAGAAGGGAGAGAGGAAGAGAAAGATGAGCAGCAAGGTCAAAGCACAGAGTGGACCCCTGTTAAGGAGGAGCTTACCCCCCACCACCCAGGTAATGCTTAGATAGGTCAAGCAGTCTCTCTGGGCACCTTCTGTCTCTGTGCCCTCCCACCACTAACTAGGGTCTACTGTGTTAGCATATTGTTCAGCCCTTAGTATGACTTAGTATGACCATGATGGCCGGACCTTGTCCATTGGGCTCTCCAAGGTCCAACCACACCCAGCACAGTGCCTGGCCAGAGCCTGTGCCCATGGAGTATCTGCAGAATGGAGGAACTTTCCTAACTAACTCGTGGCCCCAGGGAAGCACAGTCCTCCCTGGGCCATTTTCTCAGCTATCAAACAAGATTGGTGAGAAACAACCTTTCTCTATTTTTTTTTTTTTTTTTTTTGCACAAGGCCAATTCAGAACAAATATTCAGAAGCAGCATGTTCAATTCAAAATGAAAACAACTTTAATGAATCCTACAGAAAACATCATGTCTATTCCTTCCACTAAGATTATCCACTTTCTTGAATAAAAGAATTTCAATGAGAAAATTGATGCTACTTTTTTAGCCACTAAAATGTTCCTAGTTGGGCATTTTGTAAAGCAGTAACAAGAATAAGAGGAACCTTTCTAATCTTTCACCCCTTAAAATTCTAAGGGCATTAAAATCACAAAGCTTCCCTCACAGCTGTTATATCACCCCAGGTTCTAAGTAAGTAATGCTAGCATCCCCTCGTTGTAGATGGTGAAACTGTGGTCAGAGAGGCAAAGGGATTTGCCCAAAGTCACACAAAAAGTTGTTAATTTATCCAGTCAATGGAACACTTTCAGGTTCTGAGAACATAATGACAATATGCAGCCTCCTGTCCTTCCCAACTTGAAGTCTCCCTCTCTTACTTAGAGGGTCTTCGCTCTTTTTGGAGAAAGCAAAGAGAGCCATCAACACAGATTGGTTGGTCTGAGTTCTCAGAAGCAGATTCTGATACCATGATGTCAGAATAAGCTGTTTATTTGGGAGGTCACTCAAAAGGCACCCACTGGGTCGAGTGCAGTGGTGCACACCTGTGATCCCAGTGGCTCCGGAGACTGAGGCAGGAGGATTTTGAGTTCAAAGCCAGCCTCAGCAACTTAGTGAGGCCCTGAGCAACTTAGCAAGACCCTGTCTCTAAATAAAATGTACAAAAGGGCTGGGCACGTGGCTCAGTGCTTAAGCACCCCTGAGTTCAATCCCTGGTACCAAAAAAAAATAAAAAGTACCCACTGAGGCTGCTGTTGTGGGCAACTGAGGCCTGATCCCATTGGACCCTCTGAGAGACTATGGAGAATACAGCTCAGTGTTGGCTACTTAGGCACAAGTGGCCACTCATTATTGGTTGGTTCTACTTCTCAGGGTACCTCCATCAACCTTATGCCCTGCAGAAAAGCCAAGCATGCTCCAGTGACCAGAGAAGTCCTTAAAGCAATGTCCACCTGGGCTTAGAGAGCAGCTGATTATGTATGGAAATGGACAGCAGAGGGTTCATGGTGGGGCACCCACAGCAGGCCAGGGCAGAGTCCAGCTGCCATTGAGGGTCAGCTGTGTTGCTACTATTGCTTGGCATTCAACTGTCCCCACAGTCTAGGCTCTGGAACCAGCCCTGCTGGGGTGAACACCTCAGCCCTGGCTTCCGGAGGACACTGCCGCCAACCCCTTTCCTATGGTGAGCTGTGGGAGGCCAGGAAGCGGGGGTGATGTGGGCCTGGGGAGCCCCTCCATAGCACCCCCCAATAGTAAACAGATTATTCTGCAGCAAGAGCCACAGTGGAAAGCTGATCAGATACGAACAGAAATCTTTTACAGGGATCAGATAGATGCCGGGGGTTAGAGCCCTCTCCTCAGAAGATCTGGGTCACTGCCCTTAGGCCTGGAGTTGGGGCCAGGCCCAGAGGACCTCCAGGTAAGGTCTGCTCTAAAGCTCTGGAACACACCAAATGGAAACTGCTGAGAACTCCATGTGACCCAGAGCTGCAGGTTTCTATCCCCAAATTGTCTGTAGTCCTAGAATCTAGATGGTTCCCTCCCCAAATTTATGGAATAAACTCTTACAAACCACTCTTTACAGAGGATCAGCTAGTCTACATTCAATGCTTATTGTCCTCCTGATGCTCTCTTTTTTGAGGACTCCACACTAGCAGGGAGATAAAAGGAGCAGGAGCCTAGAGCAGGGACACGCCAGCTCACCCACCCAGGGCCACTCTAGGCACAGCTCTGTTGTGACACTTACCACACCTTTGCCCAAGAACCTTTCCCCATCGACTCCTCCCCGAGGCTGGCGGTCCTTGGTCAAGTGGACTGTGTCCTTTCCTTCAGATGAGTTCCACTGTGTCATCTCTACTTAGCACAGATGTGCAACCTGCCTTCCGTAAAGATTATTAAATTAATGAATCAATTAATTGATCAATCATTTCAGCTTCCATTGAACAATGGAACCAGCAAATACATTGGACCATCAGAAAGTCATTGACGTTGAGAACATCAACTCTAAGATCAGAAGAGACTCCCTCATCAAACAGGAAATCTCATAAGCACAGGGCCATGTCTCCTCAGACTGGGGCTCCCCGAGGGCGGAGATGTCTCCCACATCCTGGCATTAGCTGCTCCTGCACAGCAGCCACATCCTAAGGGCTCTTCCTCCCATCCGTTGGCTCTTTCTGTTGAACTCAGAAAGGCTCCACCACGTCATGTTCATGAGCATCTTTAATGTTTCGATCCTGAATATATTGAGTATTCATAAACACGAGGAAGAAAACAAGTGGAAGAAAAAAAGAGAAAAGGCAAAGAAAGGCCAAATTGTTGCTAAGTTCGCTTCAGCAGGGGCCCTCAGCCCGAAGGGAACATTCTAATGCATGCACAAAACTCATGAATAATTATTTCTGAGCAGCTCAGTATTTTAAATGCTAGGGATTTTTTTTCTTTCCCGCCTCCTCAGAAGCATACCACAACTATTTATCACACTGCAGAAGCCAGATAGGTGAGCAAATTTGATTTCTGGGTGGAGGGAGGAGCAGAGAGGAAAATGAGGTGGCGGGGTGAGCAGAGGCAGGTGGGCCTCCTGGCTAGGGGACAGGATCCCAAGGCCAGCGTCAGGAGAGGCAGAGAAGAACCACAGAGGTCTGACACACACTGCCTATCTTCTCTCCCCAAGGAGCATCGAGCATGGCACTTCTGCCCTTAACAGCTGTGACATTGAGGGGCAGGTGGCTATGGTGGGAGAGGTAAAAGCCAATGCTTTGCCCCACTGTGCAAGTCAAGTTTGGGGGAAACTGAAGCCCAAAGACCCAGAAGATCTCTAGACCTGGGTGGGGAGAAGAGAGAAGACTGTCCCCTCCACAGAGGAAGGAGCACACACTGACTTCTCCTGTAGAATGTCGTTCTTTGTGTTCTTCCCCACCCCCATAGCTTCAAGGACTGCAGGTTCACACAGTGGCTAATTCACATGAAGATTGGAATGACCCATATGGTACCTTCTCCAAGTTCGTTCTGTCCTGCCAACAACCCTGGAAACTGAGAGGATGGCAATATCACTTCCATTTTACATTAAGGAAACTGAAGCTCCCAGAAGCAAGCCACTTGTCCCCAGTCTTCTGTTCTTTGAAAGCTGAAGCTGAGACAAAGGCCCCAGGTGTCTGGACTCTTTACACTGCCACTGGCTTGACTGCGAGGTGCCTCCCTGGTGACACACAGTGGGTGCATGAAACTGGAGAGGACACCGGCTCCTGCGACCGTGCCTAGGCACCATGGCCTCCTCACGCCTTGCTGGGCCCTGCCTCCTTCTGTCCTGCTCTTCTTCTGTGGCAGTTCTCCATCTGGCCCTCCCTGGGCTCCTAGTTACATTAGTGTCACTCAGGCCCATATGCAAGCCTGGGTGTGGCCACCCTACGGGTGAACATGGGCTTCCCCAGTGAGCTCCCTAAGCCAGACGTCCGGGTTATGCTTCGGGTCTGTCTTTCTCAGGGCCTGTACTGGGCAAGGGGAGGAATGGAGTCGAATGGCATCTAGATGCACAGTCTTAATAATGGTGGTGACATTGATGGAGCACTTACTCTGGGGCGGGGGGCTGCCATGAGAGTGTGCATGTGTGAACTCAGTCCTCACAGCCTGTGAGATGGGTATCATTATCCTCTCTGCTGAGATGCAGAGAGGTCACTTTTCCATAGCAAGTGGGAGATCAGGGTGGGATGTGAGCACAGGCCATCGGCTTTGGTGCCCTCTCTATGATCAGCCTGTTCTCCCCAGGGGTTCTGCCTGGGCGGGTTTAACCAACTATGGGCTGAGAACATTTGAAAAAAAAAATTGCACCTATACTGAACACGTATAGACCTTTTCCTTTCCCCTAAACAATACAGCATAACACATATTTACATAGCATTTACTCTGCATTAGATAGTATAAGTAAACTAGAGATGATTTAAGGTGTACAGGAGAATGTGTGTAGGTTAAACACAAATAATATGCCATTTTACATAAGGGACTTGATCATGCTATCTACAGGGATCCTAGAACATGTGGATACTAAGGGATGACTGTAGGACCCATGACTGTGTGCTTATATCTGCATATGATGCATTATTCATGCAGTCCTTAAATTCATGCCATTTATTGAGCACCTACTACACCCAGAGCATTGTGCTAATATTCTACACACACTTCTAATCACACCTCAGGACTGTACAGTTGGTGTTATTGTGGTCTCCATTCTGTGGTTGGAGGAAGTGAAGCTGCTTCTCCATGATCACTCTGCTAGTAAGTAGGAGGGCTGAGGTTTCCACCCAGGTCTGGGTCTGGGTGTTCAGAAAGCCTGAGCTATTTCCCAGGTACTGCTTCATCAACCTTCATTCAGCAAACTCAGCTCAGCTCAAAATCCAGCAGAGGAAGCACTAGTAGTGGAGGTGAAGGCCCTGGAGCCTCTGGAGTGGAAATGATGGTGATACAGATGATTCCGAGCACACCACCACGGCCTCTGCCACGCACACCATATGCTCACTCTGAGCTGACCTCTGGCTTCGTCCAACCTCAGTACATATGGAAATCACACAGGATGATTTACAGGCTGCCAGGAGTGCTCACCGCACACTCGGAGGTGCAGAGAAGCCACTTTCTTTTATTTTCTGTCAGCCAGTTGGAGTCCTCTTACAGTGTTTCATCTGCAGGTGATGGGGAACACAGCTGAGCTGTAGCTCAACACAGCAACCTAGGTCTGACTCAATGACTTAAGCTGTCTTTTAAAGAGACCACTCAGGGCTGGGCACAGTGGCGCACACCTGTAATCCCAGTGGCTTGGGAGGTGGAAGCAGGAGGATGATGAGTTCAAAGCCAGCCTCAGCAACTTCGTGAGGCCCTAAGCAGCTCAGTGAGACCTTGTCTCTAAAGAGAATACAAAAAGGGGCTGGAGGTGTGGCTCAGTGGTGAAGCGCCCCTGGGTTCAATCCCTGGTACAAAAGAAAGAGAGAGAGAAAGAGAGGGAGAAAGAGAAGGAAGGAAAGAAGGAAGGAAGGAAGGAAGGAAGGAAGGAAGGAAGGAAGGAAGGAAGGAAGGAAGGAAGGAAGGAAGGAAGGAAGGAAGGAAGGAAAGAAGGAAGGAAGGAAAAAGAGGGAGAGAGAGGGAGGAAGGGACGGAAGGAGAGAGGGAGGGAGGGAGGGGAAAAGAAAAGAAAACAGAAAAGAAAAGAAACCACCCAGTTTCCTGGGGACAAAGAGCGGATATTTCTGCCCCTACCCACATTTCCTCCTCCTCTCTGTGTGTCAGATGTGGAGGGGGAGGCACTGGGAAGGAGGGGCATATTTGGCTTCTAGCCAGTCCTTGGGTGAGTGTGGGTTGGTACCCAGCAAAATGACAGTGAGGTCTATTCTTAAGTGTTCAGCAGGACTTCCACTGCTGATGACCTTCTGGCATGTTCTTTACTAGCTCTGTCAGGACAAGAGCATCTAGGACTCTCCTATGGAATTGGTTCCATTTTTTCTGTTGATGCTGAGAACTCCCTGAGGCCCTGGCCAGCCTGCTTTCTCTGAACTCTCTGGAAAGCTCCTCAATCAGATTCCCCTCACTTTGAGGCAAGCAGAACCTCTGGGCTCCATCTTAGGCACACAGAAACAAAGGGGAGCTCGAGGACCCAAACTCGTGTCCTCTCTAAACACACTGCAGTGCTGTCCACCTCCGTGCAGCGCCCTCACCAGGACAGGAGCAACCTGGAGGCAGCGGCTTCCTTGCACTCTAAATGAGAAGAGTGGCAGAACCCCAGTGCCCTGGTGTCTACTCCAGTGTCTTTTCCTTGGGAAGTTCAGCCAGGAGAAAGATCAGGACACTGGTCTCATGTCCTCCCTCCCCATCCTCAGCTCCCTCCTTTCCCCAAAAGCCCCAGGATGGGAATGTGCCTTCCATCACCCATTCTGTCCCTCAGATGCTCCCTGCAGAAAGCTCCATGAGCAAGTCCTCCAGGCCTGACAGCCACACCAAGCACCTACTCTGTGTACACCTCACGATGACTTTTCAGGAGCTGCTAGGATGCCCTCTGGCTGCAGAGAACAAGGCTATGCCATAGAGAACTTATTTTCCTGAGTCACACACTGAGTGGGCCAGGATTCAAGTCCCTCTAGAATCTCAAAGACTGCTCGGCCTGCTCCATGGGGTTTGCTCACAGTTGGGCCACTTTCTCCTCCACTGGGAGGCCGAATCTTGGAGAGTAGTCTTGGAGGAAGAAGGTTGTGTGAGAATACAATTTATGGGGGAAGGATTCGAATGCACTGATTATATATTTGCAAAATATTATCCTCATCACAACATCACACATGAGTGAGGGTAGAATTAGGAGACTTAAAGTTCTACTTCCAGCTCAGCAACTTTGGGCACGTCAAGCTCGCTCTCTGGCCTGTTTCCTCCTCCATACTGTGGTAGGAATTAGTCTCTAATGCCCATGAGCCCTGAATTCTAGATGTCTCTACAGGTCACAGAGGTGCTAAAGGCCCCTTGCTAGCATACATGGACTGTCGCACTTCATGGTTTCTATCAGGCCTGGTTCAGGAATGTGGATACTGAGGGGCCAGGAGGTTGGATCCCACGTGATGACTTTGGTTGGTCTGGTACGAAGTCCTGGACACCCCTCACAAAACAACAAACTCTGAGCATTTTCCTCCCCAGCCCCCCAGCCACTGACTCCTTGGGACATAGGCAACAGCCTCCCTGAGGAGGCAGCTCCAGGTGAGCTGAGGCTGGCACCCATTGTCTGCCCACAGAGTCTCCCAGGCCCTTTGATTTGATATATTTGCAAAGAGCAAGGTGATTGTACAGTGAGATGAGGAGGTGACGAGGGGCATTTTCTTCCTTCTTTCCTTCCTTTCTTTTTTTCTTTTTCTTTCTTTCTTATTTTCTTTTTTTTTTTTTTTTTTTTTTGTACCAAGGATTGAACTCAGGAGCACTCAACCACTGAGCCACATCCCCAACCCTTTTCGTATTTTATTTAGAGACAGGGTCTCACTGAGCTGCTTAGAGCTTTGCTAAATGCTAAGGCTGGCTTTGAACTCACAATCGTCCTGCCTCAGCCTCCCCAGCCGCTGGGATTACAGGCTTGTGTCACGGCACACCCAGCATAAGGGGCATTTTCAATGACAGCACTCTTCACGGGCTCTTGGGCTGTTTGCAGGAGGAAGGCCTTCACGGCGACCTTACCTGCTCCTCTGGCCCTCGCTTCCTTCTCTCCCTACCTCTACTTTGTTGCTTCAGAAACCTGCATGTGATTTCTTTTATCTCTGCCTTAAGTATTCTGAGTTCTAATTAAGTTCATTTCAGGCCTCTGATTTGAAAAGCCTTATCAGGAATTCTTAACCTGTGCAAATAATATGTGCAGCCGGCCAGCTGGGCCTGCATGTTAATTGAACTTCACACAGGGGCTCAGGCAGAGCCCAGGGGCAGATCAGTGAGAACCTCTTGGGAGGAGAGAGCAAAGCACCCATCCAGGGACACGAGAAAAACTGGCTGGGGCCCTCTGTGACCCAAAGCCTCTGTCAGTTGACAAATGCACTGCTCAGTAATTGGGATCTAATGGACTGGGGGTTGAGCTGGGAGGTGCCTCTGAGGCTCCTTCCAGCCTCACACGCCTAGCATTACCCACAGTATGGCCTCCAGGCTGTGCTCTGGACCCTCACAGACCTGGCTTCTTGGGGAGATGGCTCAACTGAGACTACCCAAAACAAACAAACCTCCTTAAGAAGCCAGGAAGAAGCAAAGGACAGCTTAATAATCAGCTTAATAATGCCAA
Organism: Xerus rutilus; assembly: GCA_028644305.1. Taxonomy (NCBI): domain Eukaryota; kingdom Metazoa; phylum Chordata; class Mammalia; order Rodentia; family Sciuridae; genus Xerus; species Xerus rutilus. Next base: position 98,600,590 of record CM053406.1, on the reverse strand, counting down.
GAGCCAGGCGCGGTGGCACAGGCCTGTAATCCCAGCATTTTGGGAGGCAGAGACAGGAGAATTGCGAGGTCAAAGCCAGCCTCAGCAACGGGGAGGCGCTAAGCAACTCAGTGAGACCCTGTCTCTACATAAAACACAAAATAGGGCTGAGGATATGGCTCAGTGGTCGAGTACCCCTGAGTTCCATCCCTGGTACAAAAAAAAGAATGCCAAGACCCAGCATCTAGTCCCTCCTTGGCCAGTAACCAGCTAAGGCAGATTGCCTCGCTCTATGGCCTCAGGGTTCACACCACCTCTGGACCAGCTCAAGGTCATGGCCTGCACCATATGAAGCTTTTGGTTCTAAGGCCTCAGGACTATCAGAGAGGCCCAGTGGAGCTCCAATCCCTACCCTCTTCAGAAAGCTCCATTTACCTGTTATCTGCTAGAATCCATGAAAGATTTCATGGAATTAAGAGATTCTATGGCTAAAATGAGTACAAACCATGCTATTAGGTGACCTCTCTGCTTCTTCCCAATTCTGACAATCTCAGCTGAAAATAGGACTCAGGTTCAATGGTTTCTCTTGGTTCCCAGACATAGGGAACCCTGAATATACTGTATTTCCCTTCTCAGCAATGTTTTTCTGGAGTCAGGCTGGATGAGTCTACAAAGCAAACTGCCTTCTCCCCAATGACCTGGGTTCCCCAAGGATGTTTCCCAAGCTGGTGCAGAAGCTGGATGGAGAGCGGGGGCAGTCCAAAGAGACCTTCCATGGGCTGATCACAGAACAGTAGGCCTACAGTCCACACTCTCAGAACAGGATGAGCCTGTGACGGATGACGGCCTATGAGGGAGGGAAGGGGCAGCTGTGGTGGGTAATCTGGGGAGACTTCCTAGAAGGAAGGGGCAAGGAGAGGCAGGTCTACAGAGGAGTGAAGAGTAAACGTGGGCTGCACGTGCAGATGGCGCCCCACTCCGATGGATTCTTGGGTGCTAGACAAGAAGAGGGGCAAGGCTAGGCAGGCCTGGGACCCCTGAAACAGGAGGCTTCTCTCCATCCTCAGAGGAGTGCTGTTCCAACCCCTCTGAGGCCCAACTTAGGATCCAAGACTCCGAGTGCTACTTCCATCCCTGTGAATGGGAACATGGAGAGGAGACACATCTCCACCAAGAAGCCCTGAGAAATAAGTAAGTTTGAAGAAGAAAAGGAGATGAAGATATGGCTGGCTAAGTTTCATGTGCAGGATACAGGAGACCATTCTCAGCTAGCAAGGACTGACATGCAAACTTGACCCCACCCCCGCCCATCCATCGCTTTTCTCCAGAGCCACAGCCCAACCAGAGCAAAGGAACCAAGAGGATCATCGCAGAGCGCTGTGCCCGGCATCTCCCCTGGGCCCTCCTCAGCTGCTCTCTCTCTACACTCACAGACTCCCCCAGGATCCCCTGCCCTGACTTCCTCTAAATTGGGTTCAAGAGCGGCACCAGGAGATGGAGAAGGAGAAGAATGAATTTGGGGTGCACCTCTTCAGCTTGCAGGCTATGTGTCCTCAGCTGGAGATGGCATTCTGTTAGGGTCCCCTTCATAGCACTGCTCTGCCCTTGGGTTCCCCAGACAGCAACCGCCCTGGCTCTTCAGATCCAGGAGTAGGACTGACCCACTGTTACTGGCCCTGGGTCCTCATCAACCCTTGTGGTTTCTCTGTACCCTGCCCTGCCCTTGAAATGGACCCTTTAGTAAAACTCTACAGATGTCTTACTTTGCATGTGGCATCTATCTCCTGCTAGGACCCTGTGGTTTAAGCATTCTCTGCTTCATCCATGATGAGGCTGCTTTACAGAGCTACAACATCATCCTGGTCCCATCCTAAGAACATGCCGCTTTCCATCTCTCCTGAGCATAATTTCCAAAAATCCAGACTATTCTCTGAGTTCTGTGCTGGGCAGCCACTTCTTTGTGAGCCTGTCCCTCTCATTGCAGACACAACCACAATTTGATCACATTAAAGAAAAAAACACAATGCCAGTGCTTAGCTCCTGAAAACACAGCTTTGAGCCAGCATTTCTTAGGTGCAGGCTCTTTTGAGCTGAACCAGGTTGATCAAGGAATTAAACAAGGATTAAGCAAGTCTGAAGGCGCCTGCTAATCCGGCAATCAGACAAACCCTTGTGAAATCATCTGGCTTCCTTTCTTAAATTATGAATATAAAAAATCAAGCAATTGGCTCTTTTGTTAATTAGAAGATCAGCAAAAAAACATAACCACTTCTGCAGGGAGGAAGGGAAAAGAAAGGATTTAGACGGTCCCTGGTGATAAAGCCATTTTAATGAAGGACCCATGTTCCTCAGAGCCTGCTAAGGTGACTTCTTTCAACTCCAAACCCCAACACTTCCTCAATAATCTGCATTTCAAGCTGTTTTCAATGCGATTCTGTTTGGTTGGCCTCCCTGTGGTTGGAAAATCAGAATCAAAGCCCAATATGCACTCCCCAGGATACCCCATAGGATATAAGAAAACACAGGAGTGAAATCTTGGGATCTACTCTGAACTCTGCCACTGAAAATCTGTGTAAGCTTAGGCAAGCAACTCTCTCTCTCTCTCTCTCTCTCTCTCTCTCTCTCTCTCTCTCTCTCCTCTGTTTTCTCATCTGTAAAATGAGCCATATCATGGGGCTCATGGGTGAAGATACCGAATACGTCCCGACTAAATGCCTGGCAGGTAGTGACAATCCATGTTGGTCCTTTTGCTTTACTGCATTCTCCAAAGAGAAAAACAGTCTTGGGACTGTTTTCCCCCACTAAGGTGACCACATAAGCTTCTGCATGAAACATCTATTTTTCCTCCAGCTATGCCACTTCTTTGACTTTTTCCTGAGTCCTTCTGAGTAAGATAGAAGAAATAAGGAGAGGGAGAAAGGAAACCAACAGGAAAGGGAAAAAGGGATTGTAACTTTAAATTTAAGAAGCTCCATGAACACCCTCACCTTCACCTGAGCTTGCTTTCCTCTAGACTTAAATCCTTAAAGATAACCCTGACCCTTGGAGAATCATGTGTCCAGTTCATTAATGTCCACACACGTGGATTGGTTGCTTACTCAACGTATCTTCTTTAGACAAAATAAAGCCAAGAGAAATATACTGTTAAAGACCTATGATATGGATGCATTCCAAATGCTGTCTATTGACCTGACACACATCGACCTAGAGATGCTGAAGAGAGCCAGACAGCCATGACCTGCCCTGTGCTCCATGATTAAAAGAATTGAGCTCACCAAGCCAATGTCATCCTCGCTCACACACACACTTCTCATGCTTGTTATTTGCAAAGTTTCCTTTAAAAGAAGAGCCCAAGCCAGGTGCGGTGGTGCATGCATGCAATCTCATCTTTCTCCACATTTCAAGCACAGTGGATTCTAAAATCATAAATGCAGTTGTGTCTTCGCTTAAAATGCTCCCAGGGTTTCCTATAGCTCTCAGGGCACAGTAGCTGCCCTTGAGACCAACAATCTTAATGGTCTTGATGCTGTCTGCAGGCCCTGAGGGCTAGCCATCTGCCTTCCGGGATGCATCCCCGCCAAGACCCCCTCACATGCTCCTGCAGCTTCCTCCGGGCCTTTGTCCTCACCAACTGGAATGTCCTGCCCCAGGTCTTCACCTAGAACTCCTCTATTCAGACTTGATATCTCAGGGAAGCCTCACTTCCCCAGGGAATCCCTCCAGGATCCAACTCCAACCTCTGTCCATTTTGGTCAATCCCCTGTCACAGGTTCTTCTGACCTTTTGTAATCTCATATTATTTTGTATCTGTGTCCCTTACCAAACTGTGAGTTCCCAAAGACAGGAACCACATCTGTTTCATTCATGTAAATCCCCTTTTCTTGGAACAGTGCTCATAGAAATTTGTTGAATGGATGGATGGATGCATGGATGGTTGGATGGGTGGGTGGGTGGATGGATGGATGGATCAAGGACCCAGAAGCAGTCTATTATCTAGTCTTGGTTCCTCTTCATTCATGAAATCTCTCTTTCTGGATGCTTTTTCAGGTCCCCTGAGACTATAGTGCTATAGTGCCTTCTTGATTAGTCTTCCCCTGTCTCTGCCCAGCCAATCTTAGAAACACCTGCTCAGTAACCTCCAGTGGCTTCCTATTGCCAAGCATACACAAAAACACCCACACACCGGAGTTTCTCAAAATTTGCCCTGCTAAACAGCAGCCACCGAAATCCCCTTGAAATTTATAGTGACCCCTGCCATCCTGTGGTCCCCTCTCACACACACCCCCACAGGCCTTTATCACGAGGTTGTTCACACAGTTTCTCCTGCTTAGAAGGTCTTCCTTCTCCCCCTGACCACCTATCCTATGCCTGCTACGAATTCCTATCCAGAACCTCTGCCTCTGTCCGTGCCCTTAATTAAACCTACCCACAGTAAGTCCCCTGAGTTCCTGCAGCAACCCACTAGTTCCACTTCAGCTTAGAACTACTTTCCAGACATTTCATAATTGGTGTCGTTTCTTACAGGTCACTGAGCCCTTTCATATATGTTATCTAATTTATCCTAAAAACTTTGTAGAGAAGTTGGGGCAAGTATTTTAGGAAATAATCCAACCGCAAAGATCAGAAATCCTTGGAGTTGGTGTCAGTAGGGGATAATGGTAAAGAGCATGGATCCTAATTTCAGGAGGTGCAGGCTGGTCCCGAGGGCTCTGGGAAGGCATCCAGCAGGCTTCTTGCTGTTTTTCTCATCTCCTGGGCTTTCTTCTCTCTGTCCCTCCTCTCCATTCTCCTTTTCACAACCCAGACTCCCCTGAGAAGTCATCATAAATTCAGCATCCACATAACTTTGAGTTTAAATGGTGCCAACTGTTGTGGTTTAGATATGAGGTGCCCCCCCAAAAGGTTATGTGTGAGACAATGCAAGAATTTTCAGAGGTGCAATGATTCAGTTATGAGAGTGGATTAATCCATTGATAGGAGTTAACTATTTAGTGATTTTAGGAAGGTAGTGTGTAGCTGGAGTGAATAGGTCACTGGGGGTATGCTTTTGGGTTTTATATTTTGCCCCTGATAAATGGAGATCTCTCCCTCCCCCCCACTTCCCTCCTTCTTGGTGGCCACGTCCTGATCTGCTTTCCTCTACCATGCCCTTCTGCCATGATTTTCTGCCTTATCTCAGGCACACAGCTATGGAGTCGTCTGACCATGGACTGAACCTCTGACACTATGAACCCAAATAAACTTTCCTCCTCTACCTTGTTCTTGTCAGTTCTTTTGGTCTCAGTAACAAAAAGCTGACAGAGTACCAACTGTGGCCCCAGCACTGACCTTATCATTCCAGGTCCAAACATGATCCAGACTCTTAATAGTTCTCAGTGTCTCTCAGTTCAAGTTCTCAAGAGAAACTTTCTGGCTGGTTGACAGTCAGGCCAGTGGCTGATTTGCGCCACTTACCCACCCTTGGTACAGTCACCTGTAGGAACAGATCACATTGCCCAATGCCTACTCAGGAACACCTGGGAAAAGGCAGAACCCTGAGCTGAACAAGAAGAGGGATGATGGAATTGACTGGATCTGAAAGCAAGTGCTCAATACATGATGCCTGCCTACACATCCCTGCCGTAGCAACCTGGGGAAATCACCCATCTTTTATAGCCTCAGGTGCCTTACTTTACAGTGAGCTTAACAGCAGCACGATTGGTGTGGAATTGCTCTGGAGAGGAAATGAGGCAGTCCTTGTAAAGCTCTTGGCACAGGGCTGGTACATGGCAAGTGCTCAATGATATTAGCTACTAATGTCTGCTGCAGTGAGGATTAGGAGCCTCATTTTGTTGCTGCTGAAGGTACATAGATTCCCTACCCCTGGTGGAGCTTGCACAGAACTTGCTGGATGGAAAGCCCTAAGGACAGGCCCAGGAATCCATATTTTGGAGGAGCTCCCCCAGGGGATTTCATGTGTACCACTGGTTCATCCAGCCAAACCCCCTTATTTGCAGATGGGAAGCTGAAGCCCAGGCTGATGGAGAGACTCATCCCAGGTCACACCATGAAATGGCGCTTGGACCCAGGACCCTGACTCCCTGTGGCACACACTCAAGACTGAGACAGCCTGCACTCCTGTCCACACTCAGTGCCCCCACACCACCCTCCATTGCCACCATGCTTCTGTGCAAGGACTTTGGGGTTTGTACCCCGGGCCAGGGGAAGGTCTTTCACCAGCATGTGGCTTCCAGGGAGTGAAGTTGGGTGCCTCAGTTTTCTCATGTGATAGCACCTGTCTCATTAGATCGTTGAAAGAATGAAAGAAGTCAGGAAGATGTTAGAATAGTGCTTGGCACAAAGTTATAACTATCAGCTTTTAATGTTATTGGTAAATGTGTACCTCCTGGACTCCTTTTGGCCATTAGATGCGAAGGAGAGATATTAAAAACAAAAAAAAAAAAAAAAAAAGAAACCACTTGGACAAAGCCTTTATAAAATCACTTCATAAAAGAAATAGTAAACATATTCAAGTAAAACTTAGGGCTCCAGCCTCTACACACAGGTTCCTATGAGAACACAAACAACCACACAGGCTAGACTGGTAGCTTCACCCAAAACACACTTAAGCCTCACACCTGGGAATACGGAGATGCTCACCAACGCTCACATTTCACAAGGAACTCCCTGAAGGCAGGGCTGCGGGGATCCCTGAACACAGTCTGTGCCTCCTTCCTAGACTTGCAACGCCCTGCATGTACAGACCATCTCCCACATCCAACTTAGAAGCATAGGGGCCTTCGGACACCCACTTTCCTTTTCATTCTTCTTAATGCCTAGGGCAAGGCCCAGCCTGGTAAACTGGCCTCTTTGCAATCTCAAACAATCAGAGCTGACAAAGTTCCTTCATGCCATTTCCTCCCACTCTAATTGAGCCATGCTATATTTTATGTATTTTAATTAGTGCTTTAAATTTACAAGGCACTCTGGCAAAAAAAAAAAAAAAAAAAAATCTCTGTTTAGGAACTGGAATAAATAAATAAATTCTTCCCACGCAGATGGCAGCCAGAAACCTTGAGATAATTCATGTGAACCTGTCTTTCTTCTTCCACCATTCTATCATCTAGGACAGGGTGTGTGTCTGGGGCTTGTGTCCCAGCAGCCCTTTCTGCCCTCCACGTGCTCCTTCGGAGTGGCACCGCTCCTCTCAAGGGTGCGGTCTTGATGGCAACCACACTCCCCACTTTGTCTGTAAGACACATGTCCCTGGCGAGCTCTGTCCTATGCTCTTGCAGTGGCTGCAGAGCTGTGGTTCTGAACTTTTTGTCCATTTCCATCCTTGGACAGTTTTTGAATCATATGGATTTGAACCCAGAGACATGGCTTCCACTGGTGTGGACTGGGATACTAGCATGGGTATTTCCTTTAACTCCCTGGGTGATCCTGTTTGGCAGGATCCTGTTTGGCAGGGTGGAGAGCCATCACTCTTGTAGGATCTCAAAGCTGAACAAATAACTAGAGTATTTAGTTATACTGCTTTTCCTGGAGGGCACAGTGTTATGGCTTGGATATGAGGTGTCCCCCAAACCTCGCGTGTTAATGCAGGTGTAAGAGCTGTAAGCTATTCAGTCTATCCTGATTTGAATGGGCTAAATGGGTGGAAACCACAGGCAGGTGGGGCATGGCTGGAGGAGTTGGGTCCCTGAGGGCGTGCTCTGGAAGGATTCATTTTCCCTGTGGACCCTTCCCCTGTGTTTCTCGGCTTCCTGTCTGCCATGGGGCGAATAGCATTCATCCATTGCTATCCGTCCATCGTGATGCTCTTCTTTACCCTAGGCCCAAAGCGCTGGAGTCAGCTGACCATGGACTAAACCTTTAAAACTGTGAGCCCCAATAAACCTTTCCTCCTCTAGAATGAGTATTTTGGGCACAGGGATGAAAGCTGAAATACACAGGCACCTGCCCCAGCTGACTGCAGGCTCCCTGGGGCTAGAATCCCACATGTCTTGCTCACTGCTGTATCTCCAGGGGGCAGGGCACACAGAAGATGTCCTGCAAATATTCGCTGACTGAAAACTAAGCCACTCCCTTTTCATAGGTGTCCTAGACACCTCAGGATTCCAGCATAGACCCCATCACTAAGCAGCCAGTTGGTCTTAAGCAAGTCAACCCATCTGCCCAGTGTCTGCATCTTTAACATGGGATGGTGTTTGTACCTGGCCAGTTGTGTAGACTGAAACATAATTCACTTTTCACAGTACCTGACACCTGATAAGTACGCGTTCACTTGGTGTTCCCCTCCATCTGTCACAGGGGAATCCCTCTGCTCCCCTCTCCTGTCTAAGGGCTGAAGGCCCACCCAGAAGGAGATTTACTCATCATGAACCTGGAGGAGCAGAAGCCTGCCCTGGATCCTAGACATGAAGATTTGATTTTTTGCTTCAACTGAATTACTCTGTGACTTTGACATGTCTCTGACCTCTCTGAATCTCTAACCCGTACCAGGCTTCCCTGCCCCAACCCTCCTGCATATTCAGTGGCTCTGTGGATTGGGAGGTCACTTTGCTGACCACAGTAGCTGCCCCTTGAGACTTCCATGCAGTCATCAACCCTGTGTGCTTTGGGGATGAAAATGAAACACAAACGCAACTGTGGAGATGAAAGTCCCTTGATTCCACAGCCCCTGGAGAATTCCTATTCTAAGACACACAAAAGCTCTGCCCCCAGATATGGTCTCTGCCGTGTGTCAGACTCAGGTGGTCTCTCTGTACCATCAGCTCTGGGAGTAGGAAACAGAATGTGAAGTCCATTTCTGCTCAGTCATGGCGGGACAGAGCAAGCCATCTATTACAGTTGATCCGCTTGAATGGGAAAAGGCCACATGGGTTGGAGCCTCCTTCCCCAGGTTCCAGGAACTGGTGGGTCAGTTTCTTCCATCATAGAAAAAAATGCAGATTCCTGGGATGGGATCCTGGTGGAAGAGAAAGGAGAAACCTGTGCTGATTCCAGAGGTGAAAAAATAAAGAAGCAAGCTCTCAGGTTTTTCAATAATGCATCTCAAAGCAGGAAGTGCTCCCCTGACCCTGGAAGCCCACAGCCATCTTCCTATTTAGAACTTCTATCATATGCCGTCTGCAGAACAAGATTCCACACACCAGTATAGGACTCGAGGCTGTGCCCCTTATTAAGGCTATGCCTTTTCTTAACTGGCAGCTAATGGAATGTGCAGCACTATAACTCGGACTTGCAGAAAACGAGGATTGAAGCCCAGTTCTGCTGATTTCTAGCTGGGCAACCATGGGCAATTTCGTTTTACCTCTTTGAGACTCTATTTCCTCATCTGTAAAATGAGGACAAGAAGACCTGCCACGCAGGATTGCTGACATGAAATTAAATCACCTATAACATCCCTAATACAGTGCCTTGCCCGTTGGACATGCTGCTGCTGCTGCTGCTGATGATGATGATGAGAATAACAAATCCCAATTATGCTCCTCTTGGGAGTAGGAGCATGCCTTATAGCTCTTTGAGGGTCAAACACAACCAAAGGAGAGGCTGCAAAACAAGAAGGTTTGAGGAGCTAAGTGGAAGGGTCTGGATCACTGGCAGTCAAGAGTACAGACGGGGCTGCACATCTGTTCACTGCTGCCCTAGTAGACATTTCTTCTCCAAAATGCGTTAATACTTCGCCTCTTCCGCCCCACCCACAGGGGCCCCTAGAGCAGGAAAGGCACAAGCAGCCTTCTGCAGGGCAGTGAGCTGCAGGGGGCGCGGGCTGCAGGGCGGGGGTGCCTGGGGCTGCTGGCTGTAGGCTGCGTGCTGTTATCTTGGCAGAAAAGGGCATAATTAATCCGCATCGCTCTCCTTTCATTAAGCCTGCACGCTTATACCTGAATTAACTTTTAACATCCAGTTAAGGAGCGTGGGAGGCTCTGTCCACCGCAGGCACGGCATGCACAGCTGTGATTGTTGTTTGAAAGTGGGCAGTGAACCCGCAGGACAAGAGCTACAGAGACCTAAGCTCCAGGCTGCGTGTGTGTGGGAGGGGGGTGTTTCTGAGCCGCGGGGTGCATGGGAAGGAATGGAGTTCCCGAGTTAGCCTCTAGGCTGATGGCAAGGAGCAGAAGGTGCTGTGGGAAGCCCAGAACAGGAAGGGCACGGGCCAGTGGGAAGTGCAACACCCTGCTGGTCCTCCTGCTGTTGCAACCTGGGTGGGCGCGGAGGGACACCTGTTCCAAGAGAAAAGAAAGGTGTCCTCAGCTGTTGCAGCACCTTCCTCTCCCTGCGTTTGGACCCAGCACCAGAAAGGCGCCCCTGCACACTCTGGTGCTCACAGGCGGTGCGGTGAACATCCCCTCCCCAGGTTCTGGTTTTCTTCAAAAAAGGACCTACCCATGCTTTAGCTCCCAGGACCCAAAGCTCGTTAAACTGCCAGCGTTTCCTTGACACTGGTTGAGGGATAAGCAGAGGGCTGCTGGCGCACTCCCTCTGGGAGCTGTGCAGTATCAGGGCACCTGTTTCCAGATGCCTGGAGAGGTGCCTGCCCTACTGATCACCCTAGTCCCTGTGAGTCACCTGAGGGAACTGTTTTTTAGGAACTGCTCAGCTCCTCAGCATTATGACAGGGAGATGTTAACATTCCCTTCCCCCACCCATGGTCCCCACAGGGTGTCCTTCCTCCTCCCCATCTCGGCTTCCTCCCTGCAGTTCAAGACTTTAAGTATCCTCTGGGAGTAGCCCTCCTCCCAGACACTACCCCACCCAGCCTTCTGCAGGGCACTTAAAGGTGTGTGGTCAAAGGAAAAAAGGGCAGGTGCTCAACAAAGGGCCGGCAATGTCTCTGGAAATTATCTGCTCCGTTATCTGATCGATGCGGGCTGGTGGTGTAAAGTCTAGTTGCGGGAGACAAGACAACGTGCTACGGCTAGCATGTGAGGGGATGACGAACACTCTAAGGTGGTGAGTGATAAATACTGGAATGAGTGTTTGGGACCAGACTCACACTGGTGGGAGGAAGGAAACTATTATGGGCTGACTCTGAGTCACCTGAGACTTCTCAGGGGAGGTGAGATTTAGACTAAGCCTTCCTAACAGCCTCCATTCAGAGCCTACGTGGAGATGCCAGGGGGTGAGCTAAGGGCTTGACTTCCATCATCCCATTCAGTCCTTATAAGGGAGGCACCATAATCACCACCCCAGTTAGAGATGAGCAAATAAGCTCAGAGGGGTCCAGGAGCTGAGAAGGTCACAGGGATGTTAAATGGATTTTAAGCTGGGTCCTATCTGACTCCTAAGCTCTGGCTCTGAACCTTGATGCTTTATGGCCTTTTCCAATCTTGAAAATATGCAGAATTCCCCAGGAAAGAGGACTAAAAAGAGAGCATTGCCAAAGACACAGCCCCAGGAAGATGGGGATCCCTCAGGGAGCTCTGACTCTGGCTGGAGTGAGGATTCCTGGCTATGAACTTCACTGTTTTCCAGGATGTTTGTGCAACTGTGTCTCTGGCCCTTAGACTTCCTTATAGGAGGGAGGAGCTTTGGGGTGCCTTGATTTCCCAAGACCTCCTCTAGGAAGCGCAGACCCATCTTTGAGTAAGGGCAGAATGATCTCCTTGTAGATCTTTCCCTAAGAACTTCAGGGTATAACAGATTCTGTGACCTGGTTGATCCAGTACCTTCTGTTCAATTGGGATCGATAAACATGTGTTAGACACTAAGTGCTAGAAATGATTAAGGGACAATCCTTTCCGTCAGGAAGATTTTAGTCTACCAGGGGTGACAGACAAAGGAAAAAGTCAATATGAATGACAAAGGCAAAAACAGAATGTGTGGTCCCTCCGCACACCTAGAATAGCAACCTAGGAGGAGAGCACGAACACCCCTGAGTCTTGGAGGCGGAAGAGGTGATAGGTGAGGAAGTGGGAGGTGACAGCACTCGGGCTAGAGGACATTGCGTGTTGCAAGGTCATGGAGGTGGAAAGCACAGTCTGTGTTGGAAATTCCAAGCAGGCAGTTTCCCCACATAAGCAGGAGGTGGGGAGTGGCAGACCTGGGTGAAGAGGTGGGATGTACCTGCAGAGGGCCTTGGGCTCAGGCCTTCAAAGGACTGAAGTGCTTTCAACAGAAGCTTCCTGGTTAGTTTGCATTGTAGAAGTGTCACTCTGTCTCCAAGGTGCCTGATGGTTTTCACTGGACAAGACTGAGCCCTAGAAGACTGATCAGGAGGAAGTACTATATTTTACCCAAGACATGATGAGCGCCCAGATCCAGGCATTGCTAGTAAGATCAGAGAAGAGAGGACAGCATCAAGAAACTCTTAAAGAAGGAACAAGATGAGCAAATGTCAGGGAGCCAAAGGAAAAGCCCGGTGGCCTCCAGACTGCTATTCTGAGTGATTGGATGGGTGGTGTTACCTTTAACAAAGATGGAACAGAGAGAGAAGCAGAGGATGATGGGTCAGGCTGGGTTTTATTAGGTTCATGATGTCCAAGTGACACCCAGGTGATGTTTCCAGTAGGTACCTGGACTTGAGCTCCAAGAATTGAGAGACATCAGGAAGAAGTTGGGGTTGAAAGTAAGAGAATGAATGAGCTCAAATACAGAGATCAATGCAAAGAGCAAAACTCCATAAATAGAACCTCAGGGAACAGCCATGCTCAGAAGATGGAGAGAAGAGGAGAGGGGTGTGTTAGTCAGCTTTCTATCACTGTGACAAACTACCTGAGAAAAACAAGTTAAAAGAAGATTTATTTTTAGATCCTGGTTTCAGAAGCTTTGGTCCATAGTCACTTGGCCTCATCAGTTAAAGCCTCTGGCAAGGCAAAACATCATGAAGGGGACCATCTGATCAGGAGGGAGGAAAGGAAAGAGAGAGAGAGAAAAGGAAGGTCAGGGACAAAATCTACTATTCAAAGATACACCCCCCCAGGACCCTGCGACCTCCAACTAGGCCTTACCTTCTAAAGTTTCTGCCCCCTCCTAATAGTGCCACCTGCTGGGACCCAACGGGAGCCTTTGGGGGACATTAAGATCCAAACCACAACAATGGCCATGAAAGAGACAAAGCATAGTCAGAAAGTTGGAAGCAGAGGGAACAGAAGTCCTCAAGGAATGAGTTGCCTCAAGGTCAAATGCAGCAAGAGGTCAAGGAAGATCAAGGCTGAAGAATGTCCACTGGCTTTGGCAAAGTACAGGCTGCTTGGCTGTCTCATCAGAGTTCTGGAAAAGAGATGGCACTCTTCAGTTGGGTCATTTCCAGACTTCAATAAAGACAGTCTTAATATCAGCAGGGCACAGAGTAAGAAAACCCCCAAGAGAACAGAGTACCCTTGGAGAGTTACAGACAGATGGCCTGAGCAGTTACTGCCAGGGCCAGAAGGACCAAGAAGAAGGAGGGGCAACCAAGCTGGTGACCAGGAGGGTTGAGTGGAAAGGGCTCACTCACAGGGTTTGAGCAGGTTGATGGAGAGACACAGCCAGCCTAGTGGGACTCCAGGGACAGAGAGATGAAGAGAAAAATCCCCTGCCCTCACTCTCCTTCTTCCAGTCTCCAGCCAGGGCTCCCTACTGGTCAACTGGAAACCGGAGGGCAGGTGAGACAACAGGTAGATACAGATCCTCCTGGTTGGTCTCCAGGAGCAGAGAACAGAGTGGAACAGGGTGGAGGATGGACATGGAGGTTCAGAGAGGAGACACCCAGCATAGTGGCCTTGAGCACTTCAGTGGAGCAGTGGATGAGGTGAGTGGTAAGTTCTTGTCACCCTGCCACCATCCCCTGATGGCCCTCCCAGTGCATGTGAGTCCCTCTACTCTGAGGAAGGAACCTCTCCTTCCCTACCTCCCTTGCAGCTGAGGCAGTCATGTGATCTGGCTCCACCAATCAGTGGCACCAGTGAGAGTCTGGATTTGGAAGAGAGCTAGATGAGAACACAAGAGCTGGGGGTGGGGGATCCCCTTTCCAGTTAGAGTGGCAGGGATGCTCAGCTTTGGGGTCAGCAGTGGAAGTTAGTAGGGCCTCCATGTAGGATACCGTGGCTGGCTTTGGGTGCTGCTCCCCGTGTGTGGACTCCAAGGCTTCTTTCTCCTTCCTAGAGTTTCTGGAAGATTCCTGGCATCTTTTCACTCGTTACTTTTCTGCTTAAGCCAGCTAGAGCAGGTTCTGTTGCTGTCTCTAGAAGGCTGACTGATGTGTGGACCGAATGGGGAGTGAGGACACGGGCAGAGAAAGGCAGGCTGAGTTCCTAAGAAAAGAGAAGGAGGAAAAGAGGTGGAACCTCGGGTGAGAAAGGACATTTTTCCAGTGGGGAGCACTGAACAGGTTTATGGGCTGAGGGAGAGACCTGAGAAACAGGGAGCTACGGCTGTCCCCATCCAAGAGCTAACGGGCAACTGAGGTTCAGAGAGGTTGACATCACCCCCAGGTCACACAGCAGAAAACTCCAGCCCAAGCCTGCTGCCTGAAAAGTCTCATCCTATAGGCCTTCCCTGTAACAGCTGAGGAGAGTTTCCCTCCATAATCACACCTAAAGCCCAACTTGAAAGGACATGATGGCCCCCGGGGACAGAGTAAAGAACAAGCAGATCAGCCTCAGTGTGCCAAGGACACCCATGGCAAGTGGATTCAGCTGACTTTAAACATGACGCTTGGTGTATGGTGCTTTGCTCATCCCCCCAAAACTGTCACCCTGTGTCAACCAGTTTTCCCAGTGTCTGCTGAGCTCTATGAAGAGCCCTGTAGATAGGCTGGCAGAGGGGAGAAGAGCTAAGGAACACCACTGCTCCCCCCAGATCACCTCCATCAGTCCCTGGGGGAGTGGACATTCTGAAACTTCGAGGGACCTCCTGAGGGTACACCTGGCTGCTTCATCAAAGCAGATCTTGTCCTATGGCATGTCAGAGTTTGTTCAAGGAGAGAACAGCAAGACAGTTTTGATGAATAAATGCATGGAGAGATTTTGAATTTTCACTCAGAACATCAGTGGAGTTGACAGTTGGAATGGTGTGTGGGTTTGGGTTGCCTTTTTGCCCTGTGTTGTAAAAGGCTTCTTGAGATTTGCAGAGTGGCCCATCTGGGTGGTGTGGGCCCCAATGCAGGGCCCGTGCAGGTGCATAAGAGAGCTGGTCCACAAGCACAGCACCTGTGTCTCACAAAGGCCATGTCCGTCCACCCCAGACCTCAGAGAGACCAGCCCTATGCAGAAAGTCTGTCGCTATATCTCAATTAAGAGATTAATTTTCCAGGTGCTTTTTCAATTGACCATATCGACAAAGTCTTGAAATTTGGTTATTTTAGTGACACATAAAGCTTTTTCCTTGGTTAACACATTTGAGTTTAATTTCAGTAATATTTCCATTAACAACCTGTAATTAAAGCATCTAATAAAGATCAGTAATTCACTTAGCTAGATTTAAGTCAAAAAAAAAAAAGAGAGAGAGAAAAGAAAAGAGAAAAATGCATTTGTGGAACTCAGATTCTACTCTACTGTTAAATGAACATTATGATTTTTCTGGGTATCTTAATTGAACCTCATTTTTTAGCAGGAATATTAAACAAAAATTAAATTAAGCAAGTAATTTCCCTTTTAGGATAAAAAGAGAGAGAGAGAGAGACTTGGAGTAGAAAAGCTTGTCTGAAACTTCCATTAGTGGGAGCGGACAGGTGGGTCGGCACCACGGGCAACCGTGTCACTCTGCTTGGGCAGCAGGAGGCTGGTGAGTGGCCATCCCAGGTGGGATCCATATGCCCCAAGAGCCTCTGCCCCAGCATGTAGGCCACACAGTCTGGGGCCTGCAGGGCTTGAATTTCACAGGATCTGGGTTAAGGCTGGTGAAAGAAGCCAGGACTGGGAAGGTCACTGGCATGGACCCCAATTAGGAGCTGGTGGCATCAGTTCCGTGAGGGCTAAGCCCACCCAGGAGCAAAAGCCTTAGTGAGCCAGACTTTTTAGATACATCCCTTTAATCACCCCTCAGAATGTGAGGCAGGGATTATTCATTCTGATTTACTGATGGAAACCTACAGCTTTGAGAAGTCGCAATATGAAACCGGGTCTACCTGGCTCCGCAGGCAGGAGCCACAGCCTGGGTTCTCCTCAAAGCAGAGGCCCAGATAGGACTGGACATGCAGGAGATTTGTGAGGGTCCACATCTGTGAGGGAAAACTCACAGGGAAGCTCAGGGAGGCTGGGAAGGATGTCGGACCCGGATGTAGGTCCCCCTCTTCAGTGATGGGGAGAAGAAAGTATGCAGATCCTTCTCTGTGGGGAGAGAATTAATGGAGGCCATCAGAGTCCTCCAGCCACAGTGG
>CM053406.1:98544279-98583826 GCA_028644305.1 Xerus rutilus | reverse complement strand
TTTTTTTTTTTATTTTGAGACACGGTCTTGCTAAGTTACTGAGGCTGGCCTCCAACTTGCAATCCTCCTGACTCAGCCTCCCAAGTCACTGGGATTACACACATGAGCCACCATAGTCAGCAAGCTTTACTGTTTTTATAACAACCCACTTTCAGAGGAACTAACTGGGTCCCACAAAAACTACATTAATCTCTTCCAAAGGCCAAGACCTAATTACCTTACACTAGGCCTCACAGCTCAAAGATCCAAATACCTCCCAACATCACCGCCCCAGAGACCAAGCTTCCAGCACATGGACCTTTGAAGAACACACTCAAATCATATCGCCTACAGAGATGCCTTCTGCCATCAGCCGGCTCCAGAGGCTCAGGGACAAGGCAGGCTGTACTGCGTGGAGAGGAGCTGGCTGTGCATGAAGCGAGGCCCAAGAGCCGGGAGCTCTGGCTGCCTCTGGATGGGCTTCCCTCTGTCTGGTAATTAATCAGTGAGGGAGGCTGGCATCGGCCCTGCCTGTGTCTCAGGAGCCTCGGGGGGCTGGGAAATTTCCTGCCATCTGTCAGCACAGCTGCTCTACAGACCCCAGGGTGCTCAGGTAAGGGAGAAGGGGGACCACCCAGGCAGAGAGGGAACAACAGGCAAAGGGGACAGGGACGTTTCCAGGGTGCTTTTCTCCCCACACCATCATAAAGGGCTGTCCTTTAAGGAGTCTGAGACCAGTAAAGGAGAGGGAGGGAGGGAGGCAGTGTTTCTGCCAGGCTCTGTTGCAGTTTCAGAGACAAATAAGACTCTCTCCCTCCACCTCTTGAAAACAGTGGTGCTCAGTCGCGGCTGCCCCTTTGGAACCTCTGGAGGTTTTTTAAAAGCACTGATGACCAAGTCCCAGACTAGAGGACCTTATTTATTTGGTTTGGAGTGGAGCCTGATATTTTGGTCAAAGTTACCTTTGACCAAAATGCTGATGTGCAACCAGGGTTGACAGCCTGGGCCTTGGAGCCTAGCAGCCTCCACCTCTGTCCCTCCAAGTCTCTACCCACCTCCAGAGGCACAGGGGCACCCTGGCCAGGGACCACCGGCCAGGCCTTTTACAGTGCCAGGCATTCAAATGCAATCTCAGCGATCCCAGACTTCCCTCCACACCCTCTTTCTCTGCAAGCAAATTCTTCATCCTGCGAGATCCCAGCCACATCTATCTCCTCTCCGGAGAGTTCCCCAACTCTTGAGTCTGAGCTCTTCTTTGTGCCTCTGAGCTCCAACCATCCCCAAAACTACACAGCGGCCTCTGGGAGGGCACCTGCCACTTTAAACACCAGTTACTCTATTCATGTGACTCCTAAATAGATGCTAAGCTTCTTGAAGATACATATGGTCCATGGATTCAAGTGTGTGTGTGTGTGCGTGTGTGTGTGTGTGGGGTGATTTGTTTAGCGTTTCCTGTGTGTCAGGTGTTCTGAGGTCACAGGTGCAGGGCTGTACTAGCTAAGCAGCTCTTTATTCCCTACAGCTCACCTTCCACAAGTAAGCTCAGTAAATATTAGCTGAAGAAGTGAAAGGCATCCCAACACAAGGACAGACGTGACAGTGCACCAATTAGGAAGACCACACAGCATTGTCTGTCCCCACCGGGAGACTTCATTTCTCAGGCCTCCATTAAGTTAGATGGGGCCAGGTTCATGGGATGTGGGCTGAAGCAACATAAGCCATTTCCAGGACTAGCCTTCAGGACGGCCTTGGAAACCTCACAGTTCTCCCTTCCTCTGTCTCAGTGACCATGGAGGCCGCTTTGATGTAATCACAAGATGAAGGAGTGCTGCCCAACATGGCCTGGTTTTTAAGGGAGTGAGAAATCAACCTTTGGTGCAGAACCATTAAGATTCATGAATCAGCGTGTGAAGGCCAAGTCTCATTTATCCTTATTGAGATAGGATGCTTTGGGCTTTAATTAAGATCACATGATTAAATCAGGGTCAACTAGGCGTCTCCTCTGTCACCAAAAGCTTACAGAGGTGGATCCAGCAGCAGCACCGTGGTAGGAGTGCATGAAGGAGCCTTCGGCCACTGATCCTGCCCCCCAGATGTCACTGTTCCACTCAGGGCAGCGTCCACAGCAGCAGAGAAGGAGAGGCAGAAGCACCATCCTCCCCTTTTTAGGAGAGAGCAAAGCCTATCCCAGAAGCCACAGCAGACTGACCCTTTTATGTCCCAGGCCAGAACTGGGTCCCATGGCCAGCTCCGGATGCAGGTTGGCCAAGAATGGATACCATTCCCCCTGTACCTTGGGGAGTGGGTTGCTCCATGTGGGAAGGACTCGGGGTCTCTGCCTCCTCACCCAGCCTGGACAGCGAGACACCTCCCGAAGTGGTCACACTGGAGCTGAGAGGTATCCTGCTGACCGTTGGCAGGGGAATCCCAGGCAAGCGCCTAATTACTAATTGTAATTTATCCCTGAGTTTGTGATTTAGGGAGAGTACCAGGGGATTCATTGCCGCCTCAGAGGGGAAAGATACAAAGGCAGGATCATTTGTTTTATTTCTTCCTTCAAAAGATTCTTATGAGGCATGTCTTTTATGACTGCATGCTCATTATATTTCAAATGCATTCAAGTATCCTTGATGTATTGCTAAGAGTCTGAGTTTTTTTTCCTCCGAAGCACTTGCAAGAAAAATATTTATAGGTGAACCTGGGTGATCCTATGGAGTGGGCTTTGCTCTCGTACAGGAAGACGGTGTTGTTTGGGGGGGGCACTGATCAGAGGTGGGGACTCACCTGCCTCTGCCATCCTGGATGGAGCAGGTAGGCCAGGCCGTCCATAAGGGCCAAGGAAATGGCCACCTGGACAAAATGAGTTGAGAGGCCCCCGGTGTCATGTTGTACCTTGGTAAATTTCTTCCCTACCCACAGGTCCCTACCACAGAGAGTTATCCCTTAGGTCAAAACGTGTGTCCAAGTTTTTTTCAACATTTAGTTAATGAAAGACAAAAGCCAGTGAATCCAGGGCAGACAGATATCCAGCTGAATGTTAAAATCCTGAATCCTTCCCTACCCGCGGGTAAGGGGCTGCTGTCCTAGCCCCTCCCACCCGGTGCCCCCTGCTGCTGTCCCATCCTCCCTTAGGGGTCTCCCCCACAATCCAGGGACTCGAGGGTTAATCCCTGGTGTTGCCAGGGGTCCTCCAAGACCCTGCTCCAGTTCTGATTGGTTGCTGTTCCTACCAGGTTAAATATTTTAGCTGTCACTTCCAGTTGTAGCCCAAAATGGTCCATTTGAAGGTTCCTGTTTTAGCTGAAAAATGAGAGCAAATGTTGTATTAGATGCCATAATTTACCCGTATTTGTATTCATACGAAGCAGTGTTTTAAAACACTATCTATCAAATAAAAATATTGCTCCAAGAAGACGCACAACGATCCCCCTGTGGGCTCTGGTCCTTCCAGCACATTGCTGGGTGCCTCCTGGGTCATTAGAGAGCCCAGCTCTAGAACCAAGGATCCCAAGTGCTGCCTCAGAATCTCACTGCCTTGTGGTACATATGGCACCTAGAAGTCAAAGCCAACTCCAGCAGTCAGCGCCTGTGCCAGTTTTGGTAAAACCCAGCTCCTGCTCCCTGCCAGCTGCCCCGGCTGCTCCTCCTGGTTGCCCCAGCTGATCGGGGCTCATTTTCATTTTCTGTCCCTCAAATCCTCTCAAACCTTTCCACCTCGAGGCCTTTCCTCACGCTGTTTCTGCCAGCGGGCCTACTCTTTCCCTCTGCATGGGCATCAAAGTCAAGCTCAAAGCTACATTATCCCCTCCAGAGCAGACCCCCAGGCTGTGATCTCTTCCTCTCCCTTCTTTTCTTACCCATCCTGGGGCTCCCATCCCTTTCTATCCAGCATTATAGTTATTTACATTCATCTTTTGAACTTGACTCTGAGCTCCTTGAGGGAGGGCCATATGGTATTGATCTTTCTCCTCGGCATAGTATCTAGACATGGAGCAGCAAGCTGGAAATGTTTGTTCAATAACTGAAGTACAACACTCACTTTTTATAACTTGACATTAGTGAATTAGGTTTTCAATTTAAAAGACAGGACAGAGAGATCGTGGGCCAGGGCGCAGCGATGGGAAGGATAGAGGACGGTTAGGCACAGGTGGGGCCCTAAACTGCCTTGAGCCAGCACCAGGGTGCTGTCACAGGTTCCAAGTGGCAGCGTGCTCATAACTTCAGGCTCTAGAGCCACACTGCCTGTGCTCGAAACCTGCCCTGGTACTGAGAAGTCCTGGAGAAGGTTCTTAACTGCTCATACTCCTCATCTATAAAGTGGGGACAATGTTAGTGCCTACCGTGTGTGCCAGAAGATTGACGGGCGAGTGTATGTAACAGCAACTGGCTGGTGGAGATCACGCCCTGTGTGTGAGGCAACTTGGGGGCTTGTCCTAACCCAGAACCCCTTCCACGAGCTGGGTCTCCCCTGCTTCCTTCACAATTCAGACACCATCACAGTGACATTCTCTTCCACCTCTGCAAGCCTGGATGCCAACTTTAGGATGCTTTTCACATTCTCAGACTAAGTGTGCTGGACCCGTAGCTTCTAGAAGCCAGGTTCGTGTACCAGCTTTGTGGGATGTTTTCGAGGTAACAAAAAGTAGGCACATAAAGGAGAAAGCTGAATACCCATCTCAGTGCCGACCAGCTCCAAGCTTTTATTTCACCCTGAAAAAAACTGATCTCTTTACTTTTCTTATGGTACCCAACATTTTTAACAATTAGAGATTAATTCCATTTAGTAAACTTTCAAAAGCACTTAAAGGGGATGGAGGGCAGTAGGGACGGAAGAAAGGAAAAGAGAAGAGTGTGATTTTAGCAAAACCCCCAGCAGTCATTCATAATTCAGTGTGAATCTGTTAAGTCGGGTTGCCTTTCTGACACTTATCTGATATCAATCCAATTGGAAAACAGCCGTGTGGGTGGACTGGGATTCGAAACGGGAAAAGGCAATTTCAGAGCATGTTTAGGAAGAACGGGCCTGGGTGGAGGAACAGGGTGGAAATGAGCGTAGGGCAGACCCAGCATCCGAAAAGCAGCAGTGATTAACCGAGTCCTGGAGGAGGTTAGGTCGGGGGGGACAAAAGAAAAGTCAGAGGGGAAGACTGAATAAATATCTTGCATCTTGAAGTGCAGCCTAGTTTGCTTTGGACGTGAAGGTCAGCAGGCTCCGTGGCCTATGGGCCATCCAGCCTTTCTAGTGCCCTAGAGTTGGTGACACTCTTGCTTCTCCAGGGTACGTGAGCAGGAGAGGGGAGAGGGCTGCAGGAGCTGGCTCAGGCTTGCTCTCCTCACTCCCTACCCCGACTCTGTGACGGAGGAGCAGCCTTCTCTCCGTGTCCTCAGAGTCTCTGCACCAGGAAAGCTTAGTGAGAAGTCACCTTGGACTCCATCATGTCTCCACGCCCCTCTCCCTGCTCTCTAGGACAATAGGGCACTTCCAAATTCTTCTGCACCATTTCTATGGCAAACGCAGTTTTCTTGGTGACACAAAGGTAGTCACTGTAACCAATTGTCCAACTTCAGCCACCATCGCCGCGGTGGCCCACTTTGTTGTTCTCAATAGGGCTGCTTAAGGATTTAGACAGATGATGACTCATCAGGGAATCAAAGAGGCGGGGTGCCCTAAGAGAATGTCTGACCCCCTGGCTCCTTTGATGATTAAGCTAAGACACAGAGAAGGGCATAGCTTCCCCAAGGTCACACAGCAAGTTGGGGGTGGAACCACCCCTAGAACCCCAGTGGCTGACTCCCAGCCCCACTACATACAAGCATGGATTTTGTGGTAGAGTGGAGAACCCCAGCGAGGGCTCCATTGGAGCTTCCAGCTGGGATCTTGGGTGGTGGGGATCCTCTTCCTAGCTGCAGCTGCCTGGGGACAAGGCAGCTAGACCTTGAGGAAACACCTTGGAGGGCCTGGACAGCAGGCAGGCGTTCCACAGTCTCCGCCACCTTGGATCATCTACTGAGAAGTGTTGTCACTTGGAACATGGACTCTGGAGCTTAATGGTCAAGTTCAAATTCTTTCTCTGCTACTTGCTATCTCTGTGACCTCTGACAAGTTGCTTCACTGCTCTGTGTCTCAAGTTCCTTGGGGACTGTAACAGACTCTTGCTCCTGGTGCTTTATGGCAATATCGGTTAGTATATGTGAAATATGCCAATATACATAATATGCAAGAGACTGGCTCACAGTCAGCCATGTAGGGGTTACAATGTTATGTAATTCTCTTTCCATTTTAAAGAATAAACACAAACACACTCTCACAACCCATGTGCCTAACATTGCCGCCCCAAAACTCTCATCACTATTCCAGAAATGACCTGCGTTTTTCAAACCTTGGGGCTTCACATATGCCAGCCCTTCCACTTGTGAAGATAAACTCCTCACCATCTTTCCTGTTGACATTTAAAAGCCCGCTCAACACCACCTCCTCCATAAACTTTCCCTGATCCCTCCTGGTTGGCATCGATGGCTTCCCCAGCCCACCTTCAGTCCCCCCAAGCCCTCGCTTCTTTCACTTTGCTTCATGGTTCTTAGCGGGGACATCTGTCTCCCCTCTTAGACTGGGAATGCCCTAAAGGGCAGGAACCTACCCTTGACCTTGTCTTTGACCTCTCCTTAGGAAACAGCCTGTGTCCTATGTATTGTATATTCTCAGCAGATGTTTATTGAGTCCTACCAAATCCAATCAAAATATGAAGTCTTTGCCCTCAAGGAGTTTACAGTCTAGTTGGGAACAGGACAGACACATGTGGGACGCTTGGCCACATGAGCACCCTCACTAGGGACCTGGTGCCCCAGCACACCATGCCCCCTCCTTCATCCCTTAAACCTTGGCCTTTGCACACACTGTTCCTCCTGGACGATCCTTCCTCGCCACCAGGATCCTTCTGCATCTGGAAAGTCCCTCTGGTGTCTACTCCAGCATGCCTCCTCTGCAAAGCCCCTCGTGGGGACATTGCCACCCACTCTGATACTTCTCAACTTATTACAGACTGAACACCTGCTCTAGGTCTGTCACCCTCTCCCTCCTGGGCCCTCCTTGACCACTGGGACCCTGTCTTTCCATAGCATCCCCCAGCCCAGTGCAGCCCTTGGCAAGCAGCCATCGCTCCCTGCCGCGTGAATGAGCGGTGAGCGTGTGGGCAGCCTGGGAGCACTACGAGGGATTTATGCTAGCTCTCCTTTGTCCCTTTCTTGGAACAGCACCCCTGAGACCTTGGTAACAACTTGAAAACAGGCTGAGTCCTCAAGAGGACAGCCATTCTGGGAAGCCGAGAGTAAGAGCCGCACTGGTGGAAGATGCCAGGCATCCTGGCCGAAGAGATAAGCATATAATTAATGCTGTCCTGCCTGCTGCCTGCCTTGGGAGGGAAGCTGCGGTGGAGGGGTGCATGGAGTGGGGATTACAGGAGCCCCTAGGTCAGGTGGGCAGCTGGGATGCTAGGAAGGGAGCTTCCTTCTAAGAAGGGTCCATGAACAGACACAACTGGGCAAGGACTGCACTTGCTCCGGGAGGCGGGTATGTGTGCCCGTTAACCATGTCTGCAAGGGAGCCTTGCCATGTCCAGTTTGGCTTCCATGGAATAGCATACTCCGTGGTTTCCCAAGTCCATTTCCACACATCACTCAGCCAAGTCTGCTATCAACTCGGCAGGGATCATCCTGCCCATATTTCACATGAGGAAGCTGACTTCTGAGAGGTCAAAAAGCCTGGCCCAGAAGCACGCAGCTAGTGAGTCCAGGGGCTCAGAGCCAAGCCCAGGGCTTGCATGATCTGGTTTGGCTGGAGAGAAATTTGACAACTGAAGGTTTCTCTATTTCTGTTTTCAAGCAATACAGTGGTGTGCCTCCAGCTTCCATGGCTGTGAGATCCATTCTTCACCTGCCTCTGGATATTGGGGGTGGAGGGAGTGGAGAATGAGGATGTGGGGAAAATTGTGCTGTGCAGATGTGTCTGTTTCTCTTTGTCTCTAGGTCTGTGTTGAGAGTGTGTGTGTGACTGTGTGTGGGTGTGTGTATGTGTGTCTGCATATGGATATGCACATGTGTGCTAGACCCTGGCAAGAACTGGAACATCCCTCATACCTTAGGCATGCTCCGAGGGACAGTGATGGGACCTTCTGATTGTCTTTAGTGTCATAGTTCCTTCCAAGTGATGATCAGGGGCACTGGTATCTTATAAAGCCCTGTTCTTAGGTCAGTTCTACATGTTGCCTGGTTCCTTCCAGAATGCAAACAGGACGTGCCAATGCAACAACTGTGTGCCCTGTCCCCCAGAACGTCTTCCCTGCAGGAGGATGGGGAGCTTCTCCTCGGTCACTTGGGGACCTCAATTTCAGCCAGCGACCCCACTACCCACTCCTGTCACCCTCCTGTCCTCTTCTTATTCAGAGGAACACAGCTTTCCGGAATGCAAAGGACCCTCCTCAGTGTCCCCCACTCAGCTTTTGAGCTGACTCAGATGACAGTCATGTGGTTTCAGGGCAGCACACCTGCGTCCAGGGCTCCTACCACCTGGGGCAAGCTGTTAGCATGGAGGACTATTGTTTCTTCACCTATAAAATCAGGGCCACAGAGTCCCCTGGGAGGATAAAGTGTGGACTTCAACAGGCCCCGCACCTGGGTTGTTATTAAAGAAGCAGCCCTGAACAGCCATTAACACCTCCTGGAGGCCAGAGGCCTCACTGCCAGCCCTCTGCCTCTACCCTGCCTTCCTTCTAGATGTGGGATACCCTCAGACCCAGCAGAGTCTTCTCCGTTCTACCTCCACCTGCCCACCTACCTTCACCACCTGTGTCCCCACAGCTCCTCCCAACTGTTACCTGCCCAGCACCTGGAGCCAAAGGCTGTCCTCTGTTTGGAAGCACTGTAGTTTAGCAAGCACCTCCTTCTTAACAGCCTGGTCTTCTGTGTGGGGATATTTGGAGGTATTAGGGGTGTCGTGTGTGTGTGTGTGTGTGTGTGTGTGTGTGTGTATGTACTGAGAGCAGGTGTTGTGGCATTTATGTGAGGGGGTTGTTATTCAGGTGTGCAGTGGCCTCTCTGCCCTAAAAGAAGACAAGGGCTCCTGGCTATCACCTGGTACAGGCTGAACAGTCCTGCTTTCCAAGGTTCCATAGCTAGGGAGGAACCTTCCACAATTCCTTGAGGCAGCAATGTGAATTGAGATCTGAAAGTCTTCCTGGAATGGAGTTATAGGCCTTCATTACATAAAATCTTGCCCCAAGTTCAGAAGTATGGGCATCATTTGGGGGTTTCTTAGAAACGCAGGGCCCCAAGCTCCAGTGATTAGAATATATTATATGACAGAGGTGACCACTCACTCCCCCAGATACTATGACCTGTTTTGTAGTCACCTGAAGAGAGACTCTTCCACAGGCTTTGAACTAGCAGGCTGCCTACACAAAGAGACCTGGGGCCGTCTTGGGAACTGGGTGTGATCTCCAACTGGAGACCAGCAAAAAAATGGGATCTTGGTCCTAAAATTCCAGGGAATGGAGTTCTGCCAGCAACCTGAAGGAGCTTGGCAGAGGACCCTAAACCTCAGATGGGATTACAGCCCTGGCCAACATCTTAATTCAGCCTAATGTAACCCTATCAGAGAACCTAGCTATGCTGTGCCTGGACTTCTCACATCCAGAAACTGTGAAATAATAAATCTGTGTTGTTTTAAGCTGATAAATGCATGATAATGTTTTGCTCAGCAATAGAAAACTAATGCATCTTACTGAGGAGAAAATCATGGGTGCATTAGGCAAGCCCAGGGGCATAGGTTTCCAATGTTCAAACTTATAACAAGTGCCTACATGAACAAAATATTAAATTAGTTCCCATTTTACTGCTTTACCCCTGAGTTTGGCTTTTCTGGGCCACCAGAATTCCCCAGCATCCAATCTTGCAGACTGGGGCTTGGACAAGGTAGATTTCCCTGTCCCATTTCAGGAGGCTGGTTGGTGTTCTTAAGAGAGGAGTAGGCAGCCATCCCTCCAGGAAAAGGGAGAGAGTAATGTTGGTTTCCCTTTAAATATTTGGATTTATAAAAAGGATTAATAACAGCCCGTTGGCAAGGGTCTCGGAAATCAGCACTCCCATACATTGCTAAGATGAGTATAAATTGGATCAGCTTTTCAGAGTACGATTTGGCAAGATCTATTACATTGCAAAACACACACATCCTTTAATCCAGCAATCTCCTTTTAAGAATTAACTCTACAGAATATTAGCAGAGGACCAAATTATATATGTCGAGGACACTCATTACAGCATTGTTTGCAGTAGAAAAAAAACAGCAATGCCCATTAATAAGTGAGTGGTTAAATACATCATGGTCCATTCATACTTGAAAACTGTTCAGTTGTTGGAAAAATGAAACTCATTTATATGTGGTGGCATTTCTATGTCGTGTCTGTGATATACAGTTTAGGGGGCAAAGCAAGTCGCCCAGTGCTACGTACAGTCTATCATTTTTGTTAAGAGTAATTACATATTTATATGTTAAAATATGCATAGAAAGAATGGAAAAATATAAACCAAATTTTTAGGTACAGTTATTTCTTGAATTATGGGGAGCTTTCTGTTCTATATATACTTCTGGATTATGTTATGTGACGGGAACTTTCTCTATTCTCCATTTCTGTGTGGTTAGAAAAAATTTACTATGCACATTTGTTAATTTTATAATAAAACAAAACAATAAATACATTTTTAAAATATCAGATGAAACACCCAAAGATCCTTCATCTACCGTGGAAGGAAATGGTGTGTGTCCGCCACACTCTGAGTTCAGTCTAAGGAAGGTCCCCACAGGTCTGCGGGCTGTCAGTTGGGATGGGGTTCTGCACAAAGGCCCATATGTCATGCAGAGTTTATTGTACCCAAAGAGAAGTCTGGCCTTCATCCTCAGCTTCTGGGAAGTGACCACCAGGAGCTTGGAGTGGCAGGCCTGTTGGGAGTGCCTTCACTTGTCTGGAGACTCTGGCCACCAGAGAGAGATTCATGATGGGAGAGCTGGGCCACGTGTCATCAGGGCCACCTCCAGAAGGGTTGGAGACTAAACAGCAGTCACCCAGGCAGCATGTAGTGGATCACAGCGCCCATAACAACTGGACCCCAGCCTCAGGGGTTCTCTGACTGACAATGCCCCATGTGTATTGTCACATATCAATGACAGAAATGGAACATTATCCTGACTTGTGGGGAATCTTTTCCTCTCTGAGTTGTCCCCACTCAAATATGTTCCTCTGTTCATGCCACCTTTCTTGGTTCTTGTCCCTGTCTTCACCCCCAATGCTGTCTTTTCTGATGTCATTTCCGGAATTCCTAGGGTGAGGCCATCAAAGTGTAGGGGGCGTAAGATCTAAGAGGGAGCTCATTTCCAGGGCCAGTGCTGCTACGTGACCCTGACAGTGACAGCTGCTTATTGTTTGTGTTCTTAGGGCCTCATTGCCTCACCCTAGTCCCGGCCCTGACTCCAGTGGGCTCAGTCTCCTAGTCCTTTCCTCTTCTCCCCGTAGATCTATAGGGCTTTCTGCTACAATCATCTCTTAACTTTTGAAAAAGGTTCCATCACCCTGGGGCCTGAAAGTCTTCCTCTAATGAACATACTTCATCCAGCTTTGAGGGCTTCAAATGTGTTATTTCCCTGCCTGGAACATCTGCCAATTCTCATTGATCCTCAAGCCTCATGACTAACCACACCCAGCACTCTTAGAGTCTCAGCTCAAGTAGCCCTGCTGCAGAGAAATGTGTCCCCATTCCAGAGAGTCACATGCTCTGTCAACACACTCTATGGAACACTGCACCCAAACTTTGCAGCACGTATCACAATTGCAGCTAATTATTCGAGCAATAATTTGGTTCATGGGCACCAGGCTATATGTCATACAAAGCTAAGTGTACCAGTCAGAGTCCTGGCAGAAAACAGATGGAGTATTCTAGTGGGGTAATTGATTTTGAGAAGTTGAGGCACCCAGAGGGAGCCAGAGTGTGGAGCCATTGTCTCCTCTGAGACCTGGTGGGGCAAGAGAGGGGTTATAGAATCCAGAGAGAGTTGTAGCTAACCCAGGAGAAACCGAGGCTGTGACCTTGGGCAGAAGAAGGCTGACCCTGCCAGCCTATAGACCAGGAGGGAGGAAATGAAGGAATAAAGCTCTCAGCATCTCCTCTCACCCCCAACCCCCTGCCTCCTGGTGGCCAAGCCCAGCTGCATGTGAGAGAGCAGGAAGCCCAGGGGATGGAGTCCATGCAGGTCCATCTGCAGGACAAGGAAGCGCAGGGCAGAGAGCAGGGCAGGAGGACTGGAGAGGTCAACTGAGGTGTCCAGCATAGGAGAGACTGTGTCTACCTTGCCCACCCCCAGACTTCCAGTGGGAGCCCAGTTCCTAGCATGGAGTATGAACTTAGGAAATATTGATGTCAAAAGAAGAAATGAATCCCCCTTGCTGCCAGGGACTGAACACCTCCCCCCCAAAACTCATGTTGGGATATAATTGCCATCATACTGGTATAAGAGATGGAAATTTAAGAGGTGATTAGGCCACAAGGGTTCTGCCCTCAAAAATGGATTATGTTGTAATTGCTCCAGTGAGTTTCTCATAAAAAGGATGAGTTTGGCCGATTTCCTTTCTCTACTTTGTGCTGCTCATGTCTGTCCTTGTACCATGTTATGACGCAGCAAGAAATTCCTCTCTAGATGTGGCTCCTTGAACTTGGACTTTCCAGCCTTTAGAACCGTGAGCTGCATAAATCTCCACTGCTTATCATCTGCCCAATCCAGGGTATTCTATTACACAGCAGGAAGCAGACTCAGGCACTCACCTATATCCCAGGGAGACTGAGATCACATGAGATCGGTACTATGACAGTATTCTGTGAACTGCGAAGCAATAAACAGAGAGGGAAATTAACATTTTTATTTGGATTCTTCTTCCTATTGCCAGCTTAGTCTCTAAAAGATACTGGAAGGTTCCAACTGGCTGCTTGCCTGGCCAGAGCACCGCTTCCCGGGAAGGGCTCTGTTGGCCTGAGTGCCTGACACAATGGTCTTTTTGGAATGTGAACCCCCCCCCCCCCGTCCAGGGTGTGTTCTTGGGGAGAAAACATCCAAGACACAGAGCACTTTATTTTTTCCTTATTGTTTTAAAAATAAAATTATATATTTTCAAAATAAAATTTCATATATATATATATTATCAGCAAAAAGGCTCACTGTCAAACATGGGAATTAAAGGTTTATTATAACTTTTATTAAAAACATGAGATAAATTGAAGAGTCGTGATCTCCAGCCAGCTCACAAGCCACTGCCTCCCCGTAGATGTTTCGGTTTTGTATTAAGAAAGTTGTCACAAGTGATTTGGACTGGAGCATGTAGTTATAGACGCCAAATGTTGATTAATTAAGCCAATGTTTGGATTAGTTCTGCCTGATAGTTTCATTAGGGAAAATGACTGAAAATGTAGAATAAAGTAGCAAGGGAGAAGTAGAAAGCATCATTCATGAGCAAGACCTAAGATAAAGAAGCATTCCTTTATAAGTATGCAGGTGTGCGCACGTGTTCAAGTATCCCAGTAATGGAAAGGACCGCAGCTGTCAGGACCAACAGCGGTGAATGTGAATTTCACTCCCTGCCATCAGCTCCTTTTCTGACCCCACCTTTGGCATGACATCTCTGTATATGACTTCCCAAGTAAAATTTCCAAAAGATCACTGGGCCTTGGATCAAGGAGCTAGAGGACTCCCAGCCACCGTGGCAGGCTATTCATGGGAAACTGAAGAATAACCAGAGAAAGCCTAAGAGGGAAAGCTAGGGGTTTGGATTCTGGAAAAATGCTGAGCGAGAGTCCTAGGGAGGCAGGAAGATACTTTCCCCACCTCAAGGGAGTCGACACTAATGGAAACTTAGGTCTACCTCAAATGTCATGTGCTTCAAAAATTGTATGTTTGCTAATACTTAACCCAAATAGGAAAAGGTTTAGGCATTTTTAGGAGTTTGTCTGGATGTATGTAGATTTTCATCTTCATAAATCCATTTGTTCAAACATTAATATTCGTCCTTGAGCTGTTCAACTCACAAGAGGGACAAGAAGCATGGTTCTCGCTCTTAAAAGCTTCAAAATCTATCCAGGAAGGTGAGCTCCCTGTGTTACGCCTCCGTAGTCCCATCTGCCACATAGCCAATATGCACCTTATTTCCAACCATGTTGTACTTTTTTTCCAATTCTTTAAATGCATCATGTTCTCTCTCATTGCCAGGACCTTTCCCATTCTATTTCCACTGCCTGGAACATTTTTCTTCCAATTCCACCATCTAATCATCCAGTCCCCCTGGATAAGTCTCTTTGTCCTCTGGGTTTTGACTTAACCTAAATGTCATTTCTTCCAGGAAGTCTTCATGAATTGTAGACACTCAGACCTCATAAGAAGTCCCCATGGCATGTTCCTGAGCATCTTGTGCTCCCCCAATTTCAGGATTTAGCATGTCATAGTGTTCCTACTTATGTCATTGTCTTCCCCTCCATACCATAAGCATGAGGAGGAGAAGGTATTTGTCTGGTTTGCAATATCCTCAGCACTCAGTTCGACTTGAAACAGGCATAATTGGTAGAGAGAACAGAATAGAATAGAAAGAACAGAAACTAAGAATCTAGATGACGTCTGCCAGTGCAAGCAGGAGGACCTGCCAGGCGCCTCCCATTCTGAACACCCACTCCGTAAAGAGAGAATAATAGATCGGACAGCCAGCTGGCACCCTTGATGTCCGGGAGTGATGTCCAGGCTGATCTAGTTGGCCAAGTGGGTGACCTCTCCCTGCTCCAGGTGACACGGCATGCCAGACCAAACAGAATGAGATCCAGGGGAGAGGTCTCTTGAAAGCAGAGGTAGGCAAAGGGGAATGACTCAAATTCATCCCTCTCTGCATCTTAGAGCTTTTAGGGGCCTAAATGCAGAGAGCCTTGGTCAACT
The DNA here is from genome assembly GCA_028644305.1 of Xerus rutilus. Classification (NCBI taxonomy): domain Eukaryota; kingdom Metazoa; phylum Chordata; class Mammalia; order Rodentia; family Sciuridae; genus Xerus; species Xerus rutilus. Next base: position 98,568,837 of record CM053406.1, on the reverse strand, counting down.
GCCAACACCAGAAGAGAGGTGTCATTAAGTCAGACACCAGTGAATATATATGTTGGTGCCTGATAACCACCAGTGGCCAGATGAACAAACTTCTGCTGTGGCCTGAAGGAGACCTACAATGGCATTTGAGACGATAGGAAGATAGAGGATAGACAGATGGATGGATGGATGGATAGAGAGATGATAGATAGATAGATAGATAGATAGATAGATAGATAGATAGATGTTATAGGCTAAACAGATCTGCAATCCTTGCTAATGAGGTATAGGAAACTAGTTAGTGGGTTTGGCTTTATTGGATATAAAACTTGAACTTCAGTCTCAAAGAAAGACCAGTCTCCCACCATCTCTCCCTGTTCCTCCAGTTATTTTCATTTTTCCCATCCAAGAGGCCCTCAGAGACCCCTCCATGGACATTTCACATGAGGGAGATGGGACCCTTTTCCTTGAGACTGGTTCTGTCCATCTCACCTATCCTCACTTCCCCCTGAAGCTCTCCTTCCTCAGATTCGAAAAAGTGTTGCTCTTTCCTCAGTCCCCCAGTGAAGTCCACTTAGCTAGCTTATCCCTGTCCCAAAGTATGATTTTCTGCAGGGTGTTTTGGAGACGACTGGAGGGACCAGGGTGATTAAGGACTGCAGTTCCTACACAGCCTCGCCAGCTTTGAAAGTATTCAGAGAACCACATCCACCACCTGCTCATCCTCTCTACAGTCCCTCAGGATTCCCACCTGCCTCTACAGTTCCAATCAGAAAAAAATAAAAAATAAAAAATAAAAACTTCAAAAACAGTTGATAGAACAGCAAATTCTGATTTAAAAAAAAAAAAGTAGCAAACATTATAAACTGCCCGCAAGTCTGACACTGAGCACAAAGCTCACAAAAAGAACTCAAGCAGAAACCCAACGCCCTGCCCTACTCTTCTTTGAATTTGTCTCTTCTGTAAGAGGACAAAGCAAATCCTGCTCACTTCTTTTCTCTGAATTATTTTCCTTCTACATTATACAAACCTAAGGTAGCTGTTTAGCATGCCTTGAGGCAAGTAGGTATACCCTTTTGGTCTGGGTACCACTGACACAGACTGAGTCTGCCTGTAGGTGAGCAGAGAGACTTGGTTGGGTTGGTTTGGTTGATGAGTATGCTGTAAACCAACACCTGGAGCCTGCACTTCAAAAGGCAAATGCAAGCCCCACGTTTCTTTGCCACTTCATGGAGAGGCTTCTGACTCCTGAAAGAGAGAGGAGATTGGGGCGATGCATGTCCATCAATAAGAGGGCAAGTGTGCTTATGTTCATACGGCAATGCAGGATAAAGGCTGGGGGTGGCTTGAGAGTCCTGGGTTCAAATTCAGACTCCCTTACTTGCAATGTGGCTGTCTGTCTTAGGTTGCATTCCCTGGAAATAGAAGTTGATTCAAGGATTTTAGGGCTGTGTGGGGATGACCCAAGTGGAGCCCACGGTAGAAATGAGCATGAAGTGAGGAAGGGAAGAAGCCAACGGAAATTAGGACAAGGAGCAGATTACCACTCTGAACCCCAGCTCAACCTCTGAGAAATACTGGGGGGACTCGTGCCTTAGAGTCATCTTCCAGAGAGGTGAGGAAGCTGTGACACTTATCCTTTGTTGGTTGTGGTGGCTCCCAGGTATGACCCCTGAGTCTGGGTCAAGCAGGCTTGTTGATGGAGCTTGGAGAGAAAACCCATCAGTGCGTCAGGAGAGGCAGAATCACAACTGATCTACTTTTGTGTAACTTCAGAACTCTGACAGCATCTCGTAAATTGGGAAAAGGAGACCATTAGCACATATATTCTGATTGGAAACTCGGAAGCTTGATGTAGTAAGTTTCCTTAAGAGGGCATAGGTGTGAAGATCCAATTTCCAAAACTCATATCCCTGGATGAATGACCTGCAACCTGAGCACTTTGGGGTCTCCTCAAGCCCTGCCTCCAGCAAGGACTTTGAATTGATTGGAGAATTTAATCTCAGCAGCTCCAACATGCCAAGTTTGTGCCCAGGTACCAGCCTTAGCATCGCCCTTCCCCAAGAGTCACATGCTTTCAGGGAGAAAGAAAGAGTAAGCAGACCTAGATCTGTCTAGCAGATGACCCACCAGCTGTGTGGCCTCAGGATGCTACTTGCTCTCTGGGCTTCTGTGTCCTCATTTCTAATCCTGTAATAATTCATCCAGACTTCCCACAAGTATGATGAGAAGTAATTCAAGGAAGTGATCTAAGTGGATATGCAGAGCCTGGGACCAGAAGAAGGAAGATCAGCCTGTCTTCCCTCCCCACCCCTTGGGTTCAGAGCACTGCTAGGCTGATGGCTGACCTTCAGCTGCTATATCAATTTGTGACACCCTTAAGGACAAAGACCTGGGTCAAGAGGCTCACCAAGGCGGAGAATTCTCCTTCTCTCTATGACGCCAACACATGGTCAAGCAGGAGCCAGCGAACCTGATGAGCAGGGGCAGGTGGGTGCCCTGAAGAAATCCTCATGCACGCTGGGTAGGTTTTCTTGCCTCATTCAGATATCCAAGCCCCATCCTGCCAGGACCGAGGCATAAGTCTCCACATGGAGGTTGAAATCAGCTCTGCTGCATTTGTGATTCATTAGCAGGAAACTACAGCTTAATCAAGGGGAAAGACTCCAGAAGGGAATGGCCTCCCTCTCTCTCTTCTACACACACACACACACACACACACACACACACACCTCACAGGGAGAATGAAAGGAAAGGGAATGGCAAATGCAACAGGCACAGAAAGAAACAAATAGAGATGAAAGAAAACACGAAGGCGGGGTGGGGGGGCGATGGTGCTCTATGTAAGATGGCTCACCAAGACAGGAAGTCAGGGAAGGGATGTGAGGAGATGTGAGACCGTCCTTCCTGGGAAGAAGGTGGGAGAGGCCACCAGCTGTGTGAGAGACAGAGGCACCCACTGGGGGAGGGGCATTATGTTCATGCTACAATTTTCCCATCTTAAAAGATAATAACAACATGGTCCACGTGTGCACATTGCATGGCCGGGTGAGCGGATGTTCATGAGTGTCACCAGCAGAGAAACAGCACAGTGCAGAGGAGAGAAGCAGGTGGGCCAGGAGCAAGGCAGGGGGCTACTGAGGGAGCTCATTATCCCAAGTACAGCCCCGCACCTGGTACAGCTCTGCGCCTGCTTCTCCAGAGACACTGAATGGATGTCAAATGGTGCAACCCAGGCCCTTCCCAAGAGGGCGGGCCACACGTGGGGCAGTGAAGGCAGACTCAGCCTGTAACCAAAAGCTCAGTCCCTGTCCCCAATGCCAATCAATGCCAATTTAATAATGAGGACATGGTTTTGAGAAAAGAAAAGAGAAAAAGGAAGGTTTATTGCTTTGCTAGCAAAGGAGAAACACAGGGGACTCCTGTTCCGATGACTGTGACTCCCCATCAGGAAGGACGGGGGGTTTTAAAGGGATTTCAAGGGTTACATTTCAGGTGTGCTCTGGTAGAGGGTCCCAGGGCACCCTAATGGCATGTTAGGATTTACTTGTTAATTTGGGAGATATTCACCTCCCAGATCCTCAGCGGGCATCCCCTTCCTGCAGTGGGTGTGCTCAAAGGGAAGAAAAGATAACACCATCTCCCTAATCTCGTTAGGGAAGGGAAGAGAGGAGGAGAAAGAAAAAAAATTCTTTAAAAAATAAACCTTAGAGCAGTGAGGGCTATATTCAGAAGGTGAAGGGGCCATTGTTACAAGCCTACCAACTACTTCTCACTTTGCAACCATCCTGGCCAAGCCAATCGACAGTGAGAAAGGACCATGTCTCTAGCCTGGAGCCAGGCCTGGATCTCTAGTTGAGTTCAGATCCTTCCTCCCCTGAGAGGCTGAAGGTACCCAGGGTGGGCCCCATCCATCATTCACCCACAGTGCCCAGCACAGGTGCTCCCTATACGTTTGTTAAACACACGGACTGCACGGTCACATCTGCCATGTGTCCAGCACAGAGTGGGCTGCAGAGCAGCATCCGACAGGTGCCACCTGCAACCCCCCATGCACTGAGCTCACCTCCCTTCCTCCTCCTCCTTCCTCCCCTCCCTCACTAGGCTCTCTCAAGCCCCACTCTAGACCAAGAACTGTGTTCAGTGACACCCGTGAGTAAAAGGGACATGTGGCCTTGGTTCCTTTGATGTTCTGCATCCACCTCAGAAGTCGAGCATTTGGAGAACCAGGACAAGTGTGAGGGACTCGTGTGTGTCCAGGGACGGCTTGAGCAAGGTGCATCTGCTAATGTGTACAGGCAAGTACAGAGGAGTACGCTTCAAACGCCTGAGGAATCTTGGGGTATAATTCACTAACCAGCTTGTTTTCAAACTTTTTTCTAAAGAAAGGAAAGAAGAAAAGATAGAAGGAAGGGAAAGAAGCAAAAAGGAGACCAAAACCCAAGGTGCTAGTTAGCCAGCGCTTACCAAAGTCCAGGTGCCTCATGCTCCACCCCATCCAGCCTTCCCAGCAGCTCCCTGGAGAGGCGGAGCTACAAGCCAGCCATTCTGCCAGGGTAGAAACGGGTTCCGGTGGTGCCAGGTGTGCCTGAGGCACCTGAGGCACCTGGGATGCTGACTTGGATTGCCTGCCATGAGAGATGGGTGGTGTCACTGGGAACACCCAGTAGCAATAGCAATTCCGTCCTGTTTCAGTCCTGACAGTTGCTCCAGCCTGTGTCACCTCCTTTCATCCCAGGTGGCCTCCAGGACACTACAGATCCCAGAATTTCCCTATTGCAGCATGAGACTGCAAACCACTCCTTGCCCATCTCCTTCCAGCCCAGCCAGTTCCCAGATGGCACAGCCAAGTCATCTAAGCTGTCCCTGCTGGCCAGCCTGGGGCTGAGGCTCTGATAATCTGATGTGGCATGAGTCCCATCCTACAGGCTTTCCTTCCTGGAAAGGTGCAGCCTGTGGGCCAGGCAGACCAGAGCAGAGTCATGTGGGGATCTGGCACATGCACCCTCTTCCCAGCCCTGTCCCCAGCAGCCTGGTACTTATATACCAGCCATCAGGTGAATCATCTCCCCCATACCAAACTGCCTGCAGGCCCTTCCTTACTCTCTGTGTCCAGAATGGGTTGTCCTAAGATGTCCTATGGACCCCTCTCATTCAAGGTCTCCTGACGCCTGGGCCGAGCCCAAAGAACAGCCTTATCTTGTCCAATTCCCAGCTGTCCTCTCCACCTCAACCTGTTCTGATTTCTGAAAGCACGGACTCTGGTGCTGAGAAGACTCACCTTGCCATTGTCCTCAAGGGATCTCAAGCACGTCACTCATCCACTCAGTTTCTCATCTTTTAAAAATGATTCACAGTCATCGTAACCATCTCATGGGGTGGTTGCAAGAACCAAATGAGATTCGGTCCATACATGGCTTGCTCAGGGCTGAGGTTTGACACCGGGTCAAAGCCCATGTTGTGCTGAGCAGTGACTGCCACACAGATGTCCACATCCTAACCCTGCTACTTTTGAATCTGTCATCCCACTTGGACTTTGCAGGCATGATTAGATTAAGGGTCTTGCAATGAAGCCATCCCTGGACTATGCGAGAGTGTCCCATGTAATCACAAGTGTCTTTACCAGAGGTTGGCAGGAGAATCACAGACAGGGAAGGAGCCCTGGTGACAGAGGCAGAGGTTGGAGTGATGTGAGGAGGAAGCTACGAGCCAAGGAATGCACTCTTCCTCCAGAAACTCCAAAAGCCCAGCCTATGGATTCTGCAGAGGAACCCAGCCACAATACCTTGATTTCAGACGTCTCCTCTCCAGAGCTGTGCAAGAACAAATTCCTGTTATTTTAAGTCACCAAATTTCTGATAATTTGTTACAGTGCCAATAGGAAACTAATACAGTGTCCATGGCTTGGTTTCCCCTCCTCACCTCACTCCCACTACCCTGCAGGATCCATGCAGCACAGCTCCCGTAACCATTGCCTGGTGTTGCTCAGTTTTCCGTTGCTATGACAAAACACTTGAGAGAAATGATTTTTAAAAAGGAAATGGTTTTTGACTCACAACTTTCAAGGTTTCAGTCCATGGTCATTGGACTCCACTGTTTCTGGGTCTGTGGGAGCCTGGGCTGGAGCAAAGCCACTCACCTCATGGTGGCCAGAAAGAGAGAGAGATAGACAAGAGGGGCCCCAAGACAAGCCATACCCTTCAAGGGCATGCCCCCAGTGACCTACTTCCTCCTACTAGGCCCCACATCCTAAGTTTCCACCACCTCCTAATAGCCCATTAAATCATGAACCCATTCATGAGTTAATCCTTTGATGATATTAGAGCCCTCATGATCTGATCACTTTCCAAAAGCCCACCTCTGAATGTTGTTGCCTTGGGCAACAGCCTTCAACAAATGAGTTTTGGGAGGATATTTTAGGTCCAAACCATAACAGAACCCAATCAGCCACAATGTCCACATAGTACATTCCTCCAGAGTGAAGTAGGAGACCTGGGCTTGGACTTGCTGGCAGATGATCCTTTGGTGTGATCTTGGGTGAATTAAACTAATTATTTGAGCCCCAATTTCTTCAACTATAGATTAGGATAACAATACCTATTATGCAGTTATGAAAATTATCCCAGCTCATATACGGGTTCTTATTGTTCATTTCCTTTTAATTTCAGAAAGTGCATGTGCTCAGACATGTCTTTGTGTGTGTCTTCACTTTTCATACTAACTCAATGAGCCTGACATTGCACAAACGGGAAAACCATGCTTCCTTTCCAAACTGGCTGATGGGGAGAGTGCACCTTCATTTGACACCCTGGATGTTGTCTGCTTCTTTGCAAAGCAAGGAGGGAGCTCCAACTTTCTAGAAGCTCCATCATCCATCCATCCATGGTTGCTTGTTTACATTCTCTGAGGGCTTGCAAAGCACAGGAGCAGAGAATGAACCCCAAACCACCTTTGTCCCCAAGGTGCTTGCTGTCTAGTCAAGGGAGAGAGGCAGGAATCTCCACAGTGCTGTGGGATCTGAGATGGGACCAAGCACACCAGCTTCACTATGCCTATGGGCAGGCAACATTCTTCAAAAGAAAAATAAACATCTCAGAGTCAGGTGTGGTGGCGCATACCTGTGAGCCCAGCTACTTGAGAGGCTAAGGTAGGAGGATTGCAAATTCGAGGCCAGCCTGGGCAACTTGGCAAGACCCTGTCTCAAAATAAAAATAAATAGGGATAGGAGTGTCGCTCAGTGATAGAGCACTTCAGAGTTTAGTCCCCAGTACTGCAAAAGTAAAATAAAAAATAAAAACCTCAGGCTTCTCAGGGATGGCAGGTGATGGGAATGGACCTCCTACCCTCGCAAACCCCTTGCACCCTAATAAGATAAGGGTTCTTCTTCATCTGCAGACCTTCTGGAAAAGAGTCCACAGTGGCTCCATGAAACATTTTCTAAGGACAAAGCCCTGGAATATTCCCTGGATATGACCAACATCTCTTGACCCGGAAGCCCATTGTCAGGGTGAATTTGTTGATTCTGTTCAGAAAGCTAACTTTCCCAATTGGGAAGATCAGGTTAAAAAGTAAATGGAAAAAGGGGTTTATGGGAAGCCATAGACATGAAATGAAGTGGGGTTTCAAGAGGAATGTAATCTGGAGCTTTTTAAGGCATTCCAAGACACTTCTTAGTACATTCAGCCACCCAACCGAGGCAGTGCCATCAGAACAGCTCCTCTGATGTCCTCCCAGAAAGGACTGTCTTTTGAGCAAGTGGCCTCCATCCTCTCTGCCTTCCTGCCCTGGAGCCCTGCTGTCCACAAAGAACAGGGCAAGGGAACCCAGGGGCAAGGTGTCCCAGCAAGACCCAGCCCAGAGGCAGAGACATCAGCAAGCTTGCCTTTAATTGTCCTCCAATTTGCAGGTACTGTCAGTCCCAGCTGAGAATGAGAAGGTGCATAGAGAGAAAAATACGGTGTTTGCTAAATACAGAGGTGATACACCTGTTTTCTGTTTCTGACAAATGGCACCACAAGATCAAGCAAGACTCATGATTCAGGAGAAAGGAGGACTAAACCATTCCACATAGCCTGCAGTGCACCCACTATGCTCAGACACCCTCCTGGGCATGCAACGCTTGGCATAATGCAATCATACATTTCCCCAGCGTCCCTGCCAAGGAGGACATAATCCTGGCCTTTGAAGAGCTTATAGCCTCATTCACTCATTCACTAAGCATTGAGTACCTACCACTTGAGGTGCTAGGCTAGGCCCTGAGAATTGCAGGTGAATTAAGACAGTCACTATCTTCAAGGAAGCCATCTTCTCCGAACACTGTCCTAACTGCCCTTGCTGGGTTCTTGGGTAGAATTTTAGCATCTTGGAACCAAGAAGTTATCTGGCCCACCCTTTCCTCAATGTGGGACCAGAGGTGGCCATGAACATCTGACCATTGAGATGAAATGAGAAGTCATTGAGCAGCTCTCATGGGAAAATTTATACAGAAAAGAGACTCCAGAGGCATGCCATCTGTCTTGCCTTAGACTTTCTTTCTTCCTGCTTAACGTACAAGTGTGGCATTGGGAGAAGTAGCAGCCATCTTGTAACCATGAGGATAAAAGCCTCAAGTCAAAGAGGAGGGACAGAAAGAGAGAAGAGATGTGGGTCCCAGTGACCCAGTTTTTGCAATATCTCTTTGAGGGAAATACTATTGTTAGCCCCATTTTACAGATGAAAAAACACAGGAACAGACAGTTTCTGTGATAGAGAGCCAGGAAGTGGCAGATCCATAGGCTCATCCAGCCAGTCTGGCTCCAGAGCTCACACCCTGAATTAACCACCTTGGCTCTCCTGTCTACAGATCTCAACAGTCCTGACCTGATGAACCTTTCTCTGATCCTGCCAGGTCCTACCCCACCAACAGAATCCATTGCCCTCTCCTCTCCCCAGTGGCCTGTGCCCCGCCTTAAGTGCCCTCTGTCTCCGATGACAACCAGCTAACACGGCTCTCTGTCCCTCCAGACTAAGGGCTGCTTCCTCAGTCTGGAGAATAAAAGTAAATGTGTAAGGTCCAGGGTCTCTGCATACATGTGGTCATGAGCGATGACCATGTATTAGCTTCCATTTGGCTCATGGGTGTGTCGTCCATGGCTGCTGGGAATACACTGTGCGTGGACATGCGAATGAGTGAACTACAAATAGGTGGTGTTATGGTTTGGATGTGAGGTGTCCCCCAAAACCTCATGTGTGATAGAACGCAAGATGTTTTAGAGGAGAAATGATTGGGTTGTGAAAGCCTTAACCCAATCATTGAACTAATCCCCCGAGGGGATTAACTAAGTGGAGGCTGAAGGCCGGTAGGGTGTGGCTGGAGGAGGTGGGCATTGGAAGAGTGGCTTTGGGGTACATATTTTGCATCTGGAGTCGCTCTCTCTGCTTTCTGATCATCATGTGAGCCACTTCCCTCCGCCACACTCTTCTACCATGATGTTCTGCCTCACCTCAAACCCTGAGGAATGGAGCTGGCTGTCTATGGATTGAGACCTCTGAAACCTGTGAGCCCTCAAACTTTTCCTCCTCTAAAGTTGTTTTTGTGAGGTCTTTTAGTCTCAGCAGCAAAAAAGCTGACTCCAACAGGTGGCATGTTCTCTTGAGTGCTTCCCAGGGTCCTTCCCTGGGTAGCTTGAGGACAGATGTCTTATTGCCATCATTGCTAGTCAGTAGAATGGTGCTTTCCAATTTTTTCCAGGGTCACCTGGGTGAAGCTTGTTGGAAATCATGAATCAACACTATCTAGAAAAAGTGAACGTCTTAAAGGAGTCTGTGCTGCTGTAAGCTCCAGGCCAGGGGAGGCTGCTGAGGCCCCAGCCTCTTGTGACAGACTCAGAAATGCACAGAGTAGTATTCATTCCCTCTGGCCGTCCACCATAGGGGTCAGCTCTCCCCTAAGGACAGGATGCTGAGGGATACAGGACACTGCCCTACACATCGGTATCTGCCTCATGGGCCAGGCAGGGGGATATGGAGAGATGTGATCTACAGGTAGTTCCAGGACACTCCATGCATCACGGCCCAGAGGATCACAGAGGGAGGGGGCTCAGGGCCACCTGCCCCCCACCACCACAGTGTATACTGTGACGACCAGAGGTGCCACTGCTGTGGCTCCAGGGCAGGCTGCAGGGGGGATGATCTTTGGTTCCCTCAAGCCCTCTGAGTGCAGAAATGTTTAAAAGTCTTAAATAAATTCCCATCTAATTTCAACTACCTCCATCTCCAGCTCGAGCTGCAGCCGGAGCATGAAATGAGCAGGCGGAGTTCTGCCACGGCAACTTCCCCAGGGCCCCAGGGGACCCCCTGGACGACCTCACAGGTCTTTCTGTTGCCAATATCTGCAGCTGCCTCCCTCCTCTCCTCGCCTGGACTCTGACCTGTACCCCAGCACTACCCAGGTGCTCCCACTCTCCCCACCCACCCGCATGTGCTGCCCAAGAGAACGGCGTTTCCAACATCGTGGCCTTGCCAAAGCAGCCAGCCCACCAAACAGAACCGAGGACTGGCTTTTCATTCTTCTGGGTCTGATGCATCTCACGGGGGCTTTCGAGCTTCCTCTCGCTGTCCCGCTCCCTCAGACCCCCAGAGCACATCTGCCACCCACTGAGGTCTCTGCTTAAGTTTCACCCCCTTAGCGTGCCCCCAGATGCTCGTCATCTCCTCCAGCTGCCCTACCTTATTACACTAGCATATCCTGACGTGCCATATGGAATACATACTATGCAGAACACATATATGTGTATGGTATGTTTATTTTGTTATTGCCCATCTGCCTTAGTAAAATATAACCCCTTGGAGAGCAGGACACGTCTACAGCCTTACCACCCAGAACCATGCCAGGCACACAGGGGATCATTGTGTGTCTTCTGAATGAATGAAAATGTGAGTGGACAGGGAAATCAAGCCAGCTGCTAAGGATGGCCACTTAGGACATTCAGCCTAAAACTCTTTGAACTTGATGGGCTTTAGAAATAAGAGTGGTAAGGTCTGGGTTCAGAGATGAAACTCAGGAGCCTTTGAGTCCCAGATCTACTGATTATTGGCTCTGTGACTTTGAGCAATCGGCTGAACCTCTCTGTGCCTCAGTTTCCTCACCTGCACAGTCAGGGTGGGAGTACTACCTTATGGATTATTATGAGGATTTGGTGAAGGGATGTTCGTTTGCAAAGCACCTGGCATGTGGTACAAGCTCTGCCATGCTAAGTACATAAACACACCTGTCTATAAGGGGAAACTAAGGCCTGAGGGACAGTGGTTTATCCCAATGTGGGTCTCAAGTGGGCAAGTGCTGCAGCAGGCTATGAGCCGGGTGGGGGGCTCCTGTCTCATAGCTGCTGCTGCAGATGGTGATGGCAAGGATGGGGCTGGCCTTCTAGAGCCCTGGAGAAGAGGAGCGTTCCAGCCTGGGCTGAGAGGAGAGCTGGGGGCTGAAGGAACAAAGCCTGTGTCCCCAGAACTTGGAGGTCAGGGAGAAAGAGGATGGGAACAGGATCCAAGGGTGAGCGAAGGAAGAACAGTAACTGAAAGGAGGCTGGACACAGGGAGGTCTGGGGGCTGTCTGAGCCTGCTGGCTGCCCACAGCTGCATAATGAGGAGTGGCCTCCAGAACTGGGACTCCGGGTGCAGTGGGTAGAGACTTGGCACTGGGCTGTCTAGGGGTAGCGGGTGGAGTGGGAAGGCTGGTGCTAGCCATAGTGGTAGTGGGGACACAGTGCCCACCTAGGAAACCCAGGGAAGGGCAGGAAGAGGGCTGCCCTGCCCTCCCTATTCCACCAGCCTCCACCTCCAGCTGCCTCCACTTCTCCTGCCTATCCCCTCCTACCCCAGACTCACCTATCCTGGGCTTCACTGCTCACCATTCTTGTTCAACATGAATGTTCAGCATGGCAAGCCTCTGCTCTGGGAAGGAAGCCACAGGAATATTCCAAGGGTGTTGAGGTAAAGGATTTGCATGTGAAGAGGTAATGGTTGCTCCAGCAACCCAGAGCAGCCCGCTGATTCTGTCAACATGTGTGATCCGGGGTGCACATGGGCTTGTGCTCTTAGGACTGCAGATCAGTGGAGGGACAGGATATTTAGGAGTCATTTAGGCTGTGGTGGAATGAACAGGGACTCCCTGTGGATTGGAATCAGAGCAGACAGCGGGCACAGCTCTCCCACTGAGAGGAAGGGGGTCTCCGGAGGCAGGGAGAAGAGGTCTGTGGGGCTCTGGTTTCCTGGAAGACAGAGTGCCTGGAGCTTTGAGGTAGGAAGCAGCTCCTGCAGCTCTGGTGGATCGTGAATAGCCCAGCAGGGCTCAGGAAGGAGAGAGCAGCCCCTGAAGCAGCAGGCCTCCCAGAGGGATCCATTTGCTCAAGAGATCAATATGTAATTCTAACCAGATCGCCCTCTCCCTCCCTCCTGCCCTCTTCCCTTCAGAGAATCTGCAGAGAGGAAAGCAAAACAGTCTGCCATGCGAATGAAAGGAAAGGACGGGATTGTGCTGATCTGTCTGAGGAGCCTCCCCTTCCAGTCCCCACAAGGCAAGAGCAAGGGGACAGACAGGGCAAGGTTAAAGAGGTGCCTCCAGGAAAGTGATCACAGGGGAGAGCAACACCTTCATCAGCTCCTGTGGTGCTAGGGACTGGCAGATGTTTCTCAGAGTCAATTGCTGATAGGCAGCAAGTTGGCTTCGAGGGCATGGATGAAGATAAACTGAACCAGATGTATTGAGGTTAAAGTAGAGGGAGAAAATTCTGGAACTGATGACTTCTTGGCAAAGGAAGGGTTGCTGAAAAGTGAGAGAGACAAGGCTAGCAGACCATAGAAGCATCTAGATTCCCCTGTGGACATGCTACACATTGGGCTTAACTACCACAGTACACAGGGAAACAAGACCCGGGTCCCACTTGTGGGACCAACTGACCCCAGAGGGATTCTTTCAGTCCCACGAAGAGGGTGGATACAGAGAAAAACACCACGAGAGGACCAAGGGCCAAGCCACTAGCACGAGGGAGTCAGGGGAGGTTTCAACCAAGAGGTGACGGCCACTCTGGATCTTTCAGGAGGGATGAATCAGAGTATATATGGTTTATTTGGGAAGTGATCCCACAAAATGTTGGTAGGGATATAAGTGTAATAAAGATAGGCAGCCAATATAGAGCACATGGTCAATAAAAAGTGCTAGTATAGATAAACGAAGTTCAGCCTTTCTAGGGAACGTAGGAGTTAGCAGCCTTTGAATTATACCCGAAAGGGCACATCTTGTCCACCAGCTCCTATCAGTCACCAAAGCAAGTGATTCACCCCCAACCATGGCAGTGTGAGCACCAACAAAGAGGGGCAGGTGCTCATGATGAGCACAGAGCACAGAAGGATTGAGAGCCCAAGGGGGAGGCTGACCACCAGCAGTATCTAACATAGACTCCACTGGAGTAAGGACCTTTCAGGGTTGAGGGATCATCGTGTATAACAGAGGAGATCTGGAAGGGGAAAGGGCACAAGACGGAGATCGGCACCTCCTGGAGAATGAGGCAGGGATTTTGATGGAGAAGAACTAAGGTAAAAGGGATGGTGATGGAGACGCAGAATCATAGGACATCTCCAAGTCCCACTTATTTCCTGGATTCTAGAAGCAGACTGTGGACCAACACACAGATTCATACATTTCAAGGGCCTGATGTTTCTTGAGAAATACAGACCCAGAGATTTGCCCAAAGCCACACAGCTGGTTAATGGCCAAGGCAAGATTAGAATCCAGGACTTTGATTCCCTAAAATATGAGTGGCCCATCCTGCAACTGTCCTTGGAGAAATCCATCTCAGGATGTCACCTTTCCATTGAGGCTGTGATCCCTGCAGGCTTCTCACACACCCCAGCAAAGGGGCTGGCATGCCTTATGTCCCAGGAACTTCTGTGTCTACAGAAAGCGCTCCATTCCTTGGGGTGACATCAGGGGTCCTAGCCAAAGGGAAGTGCAGACTTCCTGTGGGGCCTCCAGAGATTCCTCAGTGGGATTGTTCCATAAGCAGGTGTCATACACTTGCACCTGGGTTGGGAACATAACAACTTTAGCTTCTATAGCAGAAGTGCAAAGCAGAGCTAAGGAGATACTTCCAGGGATTAAATGCCAGAGGTCCCTCAGCTCCTCCAAGGCTTCCTGAGATGCAGAGGGACAGTGCAGGGCCACTAGGATGGGCGGGCAGGAAGAGGAGCCTTGGTCTGACTGTGGGTACAGCTGAGGCCCCCTGAATTGGCCACCCACACAGGTCACTGTCATGCCCTACTGATCCTGGAGGGGACCAGCTGCACAGGTCACTGTCATGCCCTACTGATCCTGGAGGGACCAGCTCCCTCTCTGAGCGCTGGCAGGTGTTTGGAGCTCTCCTGCCCCCATCCAATTCTGAGTTCGCAAGTTGACCAAGAAAGAGCATTCACTCACTCATCCATCAAAGGAAACCTCTGAGAGAAGAGTGAACAACACAGACTCAAATCCCACCCTGGGGAACCGATGGGGTCCTGAGGAAACAGGCAGCAGGAAAAAAAAAAAAAAACAGTTCTAACATTCATACACTTGAGTTCTGTAAGGAAAATCGGGAAGGTAAAGAAGGAGAAAGGGACAGGGTGACCACAAAGGGCCTTTCTGATAAAGGGGACTTTAGAATTTGACCTAAGGCAGCGAGGGACAGGCAGGCCTTGAGGGTGTCTGGGAGAAGAGTGATCTAGAAAGAGGGAATAGCAAGTCAGCCTCAGGAGAGATGTGCAGGGTGTGTGAGGAACAGCAAAGAGGAGGCAGGTGTGGCTTCAGTGAGGGACAGAGTAGCAGAGGACAGCCTGGCCTGGGAGCCAATGGGGCCACAGGACAGCAGAGGGCTGGGGAGGCACAATCGCCAAGGACCTGAGGGTCCTTCAGGAAGAGCACAGTGCAGAGAGTCATCACCAAGGCCTGCTGCCAATGTCCCCTGCCAGGACAGGGCCTCTGGGTGCACTGGCCCCAGAGTGGGGACAGCATCCTGCTGGTGTGGAATCCCTCCCGGTGCCTGTCCTTCCTCTCACCCCATCCTCTGGCTGGGCTGGGGACCCTTCTGTACCTGGAAAACAAAAGGAGACAAATGTTTGGAGATGAAATTCGCCTCCCCAGTTTCCAAGGTGTACATGAGGACTGGAGAAGGGAAAACGGCCATGCTGGCCACTGAGAAGCTGGCCCCGTCCCCCAGGGCTTGTGTCTGTCCAGTCTTTTTTCTGGCCTATTGAATCAATCGGGGAACAGATGGCTCATTCAAACTGGGTGATCGGAGGAGTAAGCTGAGGGGAATTTAAAGCAGAGCTTTTTCCAGAGGTGTGGGCCGAGCTTCAGGAAACGGACAAGGTAGGTGTGAGGCCCCGGATGTGGGCTGTGAACACCCCCTGTCAGGAAGCCGGGAAGCCAGGAGTGGGAGACAAGGACGTTGCCAGAACCTGGAAGGCAAAGGTCTTAAGAGAGGGCCGCCCTGGGAGAAGAGTGACCTCCGCAGGGAGATGAGGCAGCCTGTCAGGGAGTCCTTATATGGTGGCCTCATTCTCTTCCTTCTGTCCCATCTGCTGCTGGGGCTGCTTATCCACTGGGCAATCTGGAAGCCGGAGGGCAGGGGGTGAGTTGATGTGGTCCAGGCAGGCCAGCCTCCAGGGGCAGAGAGCAGGTGGAGAAGGGTGGGTGTGGCCCTGGAAGGGTAAAGGAAGGGATCCAGCACCCATGTGACAAAGAGAATAGATGGAGGGATAAATGGCTCTCTAAATACACACACACACACACACACACACACACACACATGCACACACGTGGAACGCTGCACATGTTACTCCATGGCCTGATTTCTTTCACCAGTAAATGCTGGACTGATGAAAGGGAATTCCTAACTCTGAGGATGGCTCGGCGATTAGCCAGCCCACCCTGACTCACAAGGGACGCTCCTTCGGGGAGCTGCTCTGGCTCATTACGCTAACAAGTTGCAGCCTCCTCATTTAGCCAGGCATCCCAATGCCGCTCCTGCTTCTGACCTAATGAGTAAATAGTCTGGCTGGCCCTGCAAATGAAAGGCAGAGACGGGAGCCCTGGTGATGGGCCACTGGGGAGAGGAATCTTCCCTGGGCCCTGGTGGCATCCTCTAGCTCCAGCTCTCATGTCCAGTGCACACAACGTGCCGGGGTCCTCTTTAACTTGCAGTCTAGGGGAGCAGGTCTGAGGACCTGAGACCCTGTGTTTCTCCAAGGTTCTGGGATGATGCTGGTGCTGCAGCCTCTGAGCACACTTTGAGTAACTAGTTTCTGGATAAGTTTTGGGCCTATGTGCTCAAGCTGGAGAAGAGGGCAAGTAGGGGCACTGCAGGCAGCTGATTCTGGGAGGATAACTGGATCTTTCTCTCCAAGTTTAACCTGTCACTGGGCCTGACAGTCTGCCAGTAGACTTGCCTGTTGAGAGTTATGTGGTGCTGTGGTTTGGATACAGTTGTCCCTCCCAGAACTCATGTTGAAGTTTAATCCCCACTGCAAGGGTGGAACCTTCATCCAATTGTGGAATTGGGGAGTGGCTTGGGTGACATACTAGGATTAGATAAAATCATCAGGTGGGAAACTCCATGATTAGATACTGATGGCTTTGTGAGAAGAGGTTAAAGGGGAGAGACGAGAAGAGACGTGCACAGTGTGAGACCCTGTGCAGCCTTGGGACTCTACCAGCAAGAAGAATTACCAATTGCAGTCACTTGCCCTTGAGCCAGAACCATGAGCCAAAATAAACCTTTTTTCTTTATAATGCATCCAATCTGTGGCACTATGTCATTAGCAACAGAAATACAAAGATGTGGTAATTGAACTCAACTTCTTATTTTGGAAAGGTAAATCATACCCAGCCCTAGTACCTTGGCTCCACCCTATTCATCTGTCCAGGTTAACACTTCATCAGAAGGTGAGCACTGAAGAGAAGGAGTTCAGGGCTGCTGTGTTCTGATGAGGTGGAGAAATGGGCTTCCAGGCTAGGCAGACCAGGTTGGGTTTTCCAATGACCATGTGTATAATAGCCACCTCAGGTGCTTGGGACCAAAATGCAGGTCCACCCATTGTTTCACCTAGAGACTGATGAGCAGACATTCCCTGGAAGCCTTAATCTCACAAGCCCTCTCTTCCTAATATCATTTTTTAATGACCTAGAATTAAAATTTCTAGAAAATTCTAGAATATTCTAGAGCTTGGCCCTTTCTACCTTCAAGAATAAAGAGCAAAGATCCATGATTTCATACCTTGGCCCATTTGAGTGTCTGAACCCAGTGTACACATCTGACTGGGCCTCCACTGCCCTTCCAGCACCTAGAGAAAAGCCTCACACAACTTAGGCAGCCAGAAATGTTTGTTGAATGAACAAATGCTTGCCTGCTCTTATGGTTTGGATATGAGGTGTCCCCAAAAAGCTCATGTGTGCAATGAGGCAAGAAAGTTCAAAGGAGAAATGATTAGATTATGGGAGCCTTAACCCAATCAGTGTATTAAGCCCCTGATGGGATTAACTGAGTGGAAACTGAAGGTGGGTAGGGTATGGCTGAGGAGATGGGTATTGGGTGCATGCCTTTGGGGTATTTATTTTGTATCTGGTGAGTAGTCTCTTGCTCAGTGTGTGAGCTGCTTCCCCCTGCAACACTCTTCTGCCATGATGTCCTGCCTCACCTGGAGTCCCAAGGAATGGAGCAGGCTATCCTGAGCAGGTTATGAACTGAGACCTCTGAAACTGTGAACCCTCAAATAAATTTTTTCTCCTCTAAAATTTTTCTAGTTGGGTCACAGCAGCAAAAATGCTGACTAAAACACCTGCCGAGGTCCTTCTTCATCAGCTTCCTGCTGGCTTTGAGGGAAAAGTAAACCATAATGGATAATTAGCCCAAGTGATAGAATCCCAGGACTTGAGAATTGCAAGGGAAGCAGCTTCTGTCTCTAAATCTCTAAGACACTTGATTATGGAACTAAAACACCTCATTTTAAGGATCAAAAAACTGAAGACCATAGAAGGGTTTCCCCAGAATAGCACAGCATATTTACGGTAGATATGGAGATCCCTAGGAATTTGACCCCCAGTTCAGGGCTTTGCCTACTTCACCATTCATATATGTATTCATTCATTTAACATCTGTTTATTAAGTAACTACTATCTTCTGGGAATCATTCTATTGCTAGGGATCCAGAATAAACAAGAAAACAAACTCCCTGCCCTTATGGAGCTTATCTTCCAGTGGAGAAGACAGAAATAAACACATAAACCCACATAAAAAATTTCAGAAAGAAATAGAAGTGATGAAGGAATTCAAATAGGCTGATGATACTAGAACCTCATAGAGTTGGGGACCACCCAAAGAAAAGGAAGTTTCACCTAAGCTTAAAACTGAAACTAATGCCTAAGAAGATGCACAGATATACCCCCTGCCTCAAGTGTTCAATTCCTTGCTCCCCATATTCTGCTCTGCATCATCTCTCCTGTCCCCTCCTCACCCTGCTCTGATATCGTTGGTCAGGCCACTGCTGTCCCAGACATCCTCCACCTGGTTATGACTCTCTCCCAGCGTCCAGCTTCACAGCCTGAGGAAAAGCCCAGCTGACCAGACACCTCAGTAGTCACACCTCCTTCAATGCCAGAACTGGAAAAGACTAACATTCTGCTCCAAGTCTAAACCCTCTGTTTTTCCAGGGAGGAGCCTGAGGCCCAGAGAGGGTAAGTAACTTGCCCCGATCACACAGTAAGTGATTGGCAGAACTTCCACCTTCTCGTTTCTCCCTGCATTTTCTGCTTTGCTCTAACCAACCCTCTGGGGTCTTGGGGGTCTTGAGGAATGTTAATAAGGCTCTCATCATGGTCTCCCCCCTCCCCTAGGAAACTGGAGGACCAGTATGCAGTGCCCCTGCCACCTGGTGGCTACTCCTAAGAAAGCTGCCTGCCCTGCCCTTTGGGAAAAGGGGACTCCAAATTCCCATTCTCCTCTGAACTGCTCCTTGTACCGGGAACTTATAGGAGAGGAGCTTCCCCCACACAAATACTGGCCTCTAAGAAAGAAGCCAGGGCTGAGGGCCAGGCCCACCCCTCGCCAGCTCTAGATGGACAGTGGCAAAGTCCCTGCTCCTCTATGAAAGTCCCTTTCCTCCTCTATGAAAGGAGGGGGAGGGTTCCTTCACACCCACGTCACAAGCAGTTGTAAGGTGGGAAGCGATAATAGAAGAGAAAGCGTCCTGAGAGGTGACAGGTGTCCTGCCAGTGGTTCCATCTGCTCTTCTGTCTCACAGGCCTCCTGACCACTTGCAGGGCCCCAGCCCCCAATCAGCCTTTCCTGCCACCTGAGGGCTCCCTGCTTGCAGTGGGATGATGGGGTGAACCCTCTTTGTGGCCACATGTCTGGCCTCTGTCCAGATGTCTGTCTGTGATGGGGGAACATGACTATCCAAGTCATGTTCAGGTTCATGAGTAACAGGTGTGTCCAGGTGCTGACAGTCCTCCACCCACCGTCGCTGGACCTGGTCAGTGTGTCCTTCCCCAGAGGGCTTTTCTGCCTCCCTGAGCCCACTGGCCACCTGTGGCATATCAGAGTTCCTGGAGATAAATGCCACCTGGGGGCAGCCCCCAGCCCAAGACTGGAGGGATTAGATACATACCCCAACTCCTCCTCCAGCCAGTGGCTGAACAGCAGTTCCCAGGACCCTCGCTCATCCATGGGGGAGCTGTGATGAATCCAGCCTAATTCTGTTTTAAGATTGGGAACCATCTCAACCCGAGGTCATAAAAAGTTTATTTCTGTTTTACTTGCTTGGACCATGTCTGGCTTTGACTAGAAACTGCTCTCCCTGAAATCTCAGCTTTGACCAGATAATCATGTCTGGCTTTGACTAGAGCCATGTGGATCATTAATTTGCTATCTGCTCCTGTATGACGCTTGCCAGAACCCTGTCAACTGAAAATTCCTAAGATACCTACCTTTGTAACTCTTTGTGTGTTATACAAACCTCCCTGCTCTTGGACAAAATACTTTCCTGCCCTGTTGGGCGGGACAGCCGCTGATCAGCTAATATGTACACAATATCAGCTTGCTTAATTTGATTTAAAATTGGAGTCAGTGGTCTTTTCTTTGCATCCTAGGTTCAACAGCTGACCTGGCAATATTCCTTCCTGAGTTTCCAGGCTTCATCTCACTCCCTCGCCCTCCTCCTAGAAATCATTCATCTCCAGATAAATTAGCTGCACTCAAATCCCCATCTCAGAGGGGACTTTGGAGGGACCCTAAACCAAGACCCCGGAGTAATCCCAAACATGAAGACCTGGTTCCCACTGCTCTGGTTCCTGACCAGCTCCTCCCTGTCCCACCCAGGGAGGAGGAGCAGGGGGCAAAAGAATTCCCTCTTCAAAGACTTCAGAGGACTGGAATTCCTGCCTTTCCCCCTCTTTCCTTTCTTTGTATGTAAGCTGCCATCTCCACTCACATTGTTCTTATGAATGGATTGTCAAGTTTTTATGGAGTGTTTCCTGTTTCAACCCCTCTGCTAGATGCTGAGAACGCTGTAGTGAGATTTACTATCGTCCTTGTGGAATTTGCAGTCTGGTGGCAAAGGCAGGTGCTAAATAAGCGTGCCCACAAATGGAAGTCCATGTTGTAAGTTGCAATAGGGTGTGAAGGAAAACAGGCTACGTGGGGGGAAGAGGGGTGCGGGCCTGTGTTTGTGGGACCGAGGCTCAGGCAGCCTTCCGTGAGCTACCTCCTGAGATCTGAAGGAAGAGAAGCCAGCCAGGGGCACACTGGATGGCAATGTTCCAGGCAGAAGGAGCAGCTGGCACAAACAGCCCGAGGCAGCAAACAGAGAAGGCAGAGCCACTCTGGAAGTGGCCAGTGAGGTAGATAGGGGCCAGGCCACATGGGACGTCCAGAGGGCACCTGCTTCTTATCTTAAGTTTAGTGAGAAGCCAGAACAATGTCCTCAGATGGTCTTTTGCAAAAGGTCTGTCTGGCTGCCAGAGGAATCCTGGAATGAAGGGACCCAGTAGATGCCAGGAGACCTGTTCAGGGACCACCGCCACTGTGTGGAGGAGAGGAAACCGACCCTGAGGGAAGCCAGGGTGACGGGAATGCATGGGGATGAAGAGACCTCAAAGAGGAATTTCACCAGTAAATCAGCACACCACAGACAACAGCAAAATAAGCAGCGGGAGGTCGGGATTAAAGTGTTTTTACAAGTGAAACCTGAGGGGAGCCCAGTACCTACAGAGAGCAGTTAGAATAAAAATATAAACCTTCCCAGGTACCAAAAGATATGAAGACAGACCTAGCCCCTCACCCCACCCCCGAGAGGAGAGGAAAGCGAAACAGGGACACACAGGCTGCTCTCCTGTGACACATGCGCACACACACCCTCACAATCACGCGTGTGCACGTGCACACACACACACACACACAAACCCCTCCACACAAGGAGGTGATCAGCAAAATTTAGACTGCATGAAGCTCTTCAGGGCAAATGACCCAAATCACTCCTTACGAAGTTGAAAAGAGATTAAAGAGATGTAGGGGCACATGGAAAATTTTAAAAAGACTAAAAACATGTCAAACAATCACCCTATATGGATCTTATTTGAATCCTCATTCCCACTATTAAGATTATTTTTTTTCAGTCGTGGAAATACAAAGGTTGACCAAATATTTCATTATCTTAAGGGATTATTTAAAATAGTAGGAGTGGCAATGCTAAGATAGTTGTGGTTTTGTTTTGTTTTAACAAGGAGCTTTGTCTTTGACAGAAATACACTGAAATATTGTATGCTGTCTCAGGTGTGTTTCAAAAAAATCTAGAGTGGGGGTGGCTAAGGTAGTAGCAAGTGTAAAGCCAGATGACCAAAAGGAGGTGAATTAAAACCGCTGGGCAAGGCTTTATTGGAAATACACGCTCTGGGGCTGAACTCTCTCGTCCATCAGAGTGTGTACGGGAGAATGGCACACGTGTTCCGGGGTACAGAAACTTTTAAAAGGCCCGGTCAGGAAGGGGAGGGCTTAAGGCAGGAAGAGAAGGCCAGAGTCCTTCCTGGATAAGTCAGGAAAAGCCCACTGATTGACAAGAGGCGCCTCTACTGCTGACATTAGCGTCTGGCTGGCCGCCCCTAACTGGACACACTGACCCAGCCTAACAGCAAGGAGATTCAATACATATTAACGATTGTTTAAACTGGTGATGGGCACACTGGTTTTCAGATAGATAGATGATTGATAGATGATAGATAGATACACAGATATATTGATTCATAGATACGTAGACGATGGGTCTTTTCCCTCTGTACTTACAGATGTTTGAAAAATCTGTAATAAGCATGATGAGTGGGACCAAGAGGAGTGAGAAGATTCTCAAATGTCTTAATGTGGAATTCATCCAATGTGGTCCTGGATGATGGGCACCACAGTGGAATTAGAAGTATCAAAGCAACACTCAGTCCCTGACTTGCCCAACTCCTCAGATGGTGGTTGTATGAGTTAGCTCTGAGCTGTCACAACAAAATACTATGGACTGGGTGACTTAAACAACAGTGATTGATTTTCCTATGGTTCTGGAGCCTGGGATGTCCCAGGTCAGGGTCTGGCAGGAGACTTCTCTTAGTGGCTAGTGGACTGCAAGCTTCTGGCTGTCATTATATAGTAGAGAGAGGAAGAGTGGGTCTGTCCTCCTCTTCTTGTAAAAACACCGATTCTACCAGATTGGGAGCTCACTATTTAACTTTACCTCCTAAAGACCTTATCTCTAACGTTAATCTCACACTGGGGGTTAAGGGCTTCAACACATAAACTTGAAAGGAAGAAGTTCAGTTGCTAGCAGAGGAGCCAGTTGTGAAGATGGGAAAGAGCACGGAGGAAAGAGAAATCAGTCTGTCCTTGTCACAAGGTGAGGACATCTAGATATTCAGAACAACATAGGGGTGCCTAGTACCACGAGGAGTGTCTAGAAGCAAGAACAATGGCACCACTATATACCCTCACACCTACCTTACCCAGGAATTATTCTGGGTGCTTTTTAAACATTATCTCATTTAGTTCTTGTCTAATCCTCATTTTACAGATGACAAAATTGAAGCACAAATCGTTAAATCACTTTTCCGTGGCCAGGCTGCTGGCAGATGGTGGAATTGGGACCTGAGTGATATGAGCACCCACACTTTTTCCCCTCTCTACCATGATGGAAAAGCTTTGACTTTGGGGTCATAGAACTCTGTGTTGGAACCTTGGTTTTGCCATTTACTTGCTAAGAGGCCTTGGGTAAGTGACAACTTCTCTGAACCTCAGTATCTTCATCTGTAAAATAAGGATTCTATTAGCAGCTTCTCAAGGCTTTCTTGAGGTTCTGTAAGGTAGAGTCTGGGCAGTGCTTGCCACAAAGTGAGCGCTAGAGAAAGCAGCTGCCATTGTAGCTACTATTTTCTTTGTCTTATATATTTTCATTCACCCTCTGTACTACCATTCCCTGGAAGTTCCCAGGACTGTTATTCCTCTCACATCCTTCCCATTTCTTACCTGCTTTGTTCACATTTGTCCTTTTTCCAAGAGACTCACAGGCTGGGGTGCCCATTGGATAGGGCCGGGTCCTAGATGAGAAGGGCAGAATACTGTAACCCATTGCTCTTGGCCCTCACCCCTGACCCTTAGAGCTGCCAACCAGGATAGATGACCGTGCCCCCACAATACCCTGGCACAGGTCTGTTTTCACATGTTGATTCCATTCTCAGAACTCATGTCCCTATTTGGGGGTCTCATAAAATGTCCTGCATATTTACCAATAACCTGAGTTGCCACTCCTGCTATTGCAAAGCAGCTCAGCAGATATCCTGCCATGTGCCAATCTCCCAGCCCTCGCTGACCATTATTCTAGAGAAAGATTGAGGTTTCTCAGTGACCATGTAGCATGAGAGCCCTGGACAGACAAAATCCCAGGTCAGCTTGAACCAGATTTACAGTTTGAGCTGAACATGTTCTCTCTGGACCTGCACCTCCTCAAAAGAGGCTGGGCTGGATGGAGCTCTTGGGCCACCTTGGCTTTGATAGGCTCCCATACTGATATTTGAGCTAGATGAAGGTGGCCTGTGGGTCTACTGCCCAGTGGAGGCCAGGCTCACCCCCAAAGCCCATCCTGAAAATAAGTCAGCTTCTCTGTCAGAGAGAAAGCCTAATAAGGTGGAAAGGAGATTTCTAATTCCCTGTAATTCTCTTTGAGGGCTTTGCAGCATAGATTTTCTGTGAAATTACCTACAGCTAACAAGAGATTAGAAATGTAGGGAATTTTCTGGGTGTCAGGTTAAAAGGCCTTACATGTGACCAATGAGCTTTGGGAGCCTGCACCCCACACAGAATGAATGAGTTTAGTGCTCATTTACGCAGGACCTGATAGGTGCCCAGGACAATGCCCCAAATTGCTGAAAGTATGCCAGTATCATCCATGCTCTTGAGAAATTGTAATTCCTCTGAAAACAAAAACCAAGGCCCTATGTTTTCAAATATATGGCCGTTTATTAACTCACAGGCACAGGGGCCTCTG
>CM053406.1:98518765-98543779 GCA_028644305.1 Xerus rutilus | reverse complement strand
AGTACAGTTTGCCTTGAGACTTCCTCTTTGACTATGTAGGGGTATGTTGTTTAAACTCCAGGTGTTTGGCGATGTTCATTTTATCTTCTGGTTTTGATTTCTAGTTTAACTCTGTTGCTCTTAGAGACTGCACTGTCTACAATTTCAATCCTTGAACTCTGTCAAGGTTACTTCTGTGACATAGGATGTGGTCTATCCTAGTATATATTTCATGGCCACTTTAGAACATACGTTGCCCTTCTTGAATGGAGTGTTGGATCCTGTTGGTCTGTGGTGCTGTTGAATTCTTCCGCATACTTGTGGACATAGCTCTCATACTTCACAGAGGCTTCTGCCTTATGGATGTGAGAGGGATGCTGAAATCCCCAACCAAGACTCTGATTTTGTCTATTTCTTCTTTGGGTTCCATCCGTGTTAACTTCCGCTATTTTCCCGCTAGCTTTGGTTCATACACGTTTAGAGTTGTAATATTTTCTTGGCTGGTTGGCCCTTTTATCATCATTTGATTTCCTTGCTAATTTTCTCTGCTCTGAAATCTACTTTTTCTGGAATTAATATAGCTTCTTGCTTTCATTTGATTAGTATGTTCATCATCTCTCCTTTTCAATCCTTTTACTTTAAACCTACCAACATTTTTATATTTGAAGTAAGTTTCCTAAGTGACAGCCTACAGTCCCCTCGTATATTTTTGTACACTTGACCAACTAGTCTTCTAATGGATGCATTTGCTATATTCATTTTAGTGCAATAATGGATATCTCAGGCTTCAAGTCTGCCATTTTATTTATTTATTCATTTTTTTGTTTTCTGTTTTTCTGTTTTGTTTTTCCTGACCTCTTGTGAGTTAGGTGAACAGGTTTTTTCAGAATGCCATTGAGTGTTTTTGGAATGCATCTTCCTGTAGAATTGTTTTAGAAGTTGCTGTAGGTGTTATAAACATAACTTATAAACATAACTTACAGCAGTCCATTGGTCTCATCATTCATGAGTTCCAGTGTGAACACCGCACTTCCTCTAGGTTCCTGTACCCTCTCCTGCATGTAATGGTCTTGCGGTTTTCCTGTACCTGCACTGAGAACCACATCAAACACAGCTGCATCCAATCTATTACAGAAAACTCAAGAAGGTGAGAATATAGTGTTTAGTATGTTCTTACCGCTTCCTTCATCCTTTTTCCTTCCTGGGGTCCTAAGATTTCTTTTCTTATCATTCCCTTTCTATTTCAGGAACTTCCTTCAGCCACTCTTTTAGGGTAGGTGGGCTGACAATATATTCTTTTTGTTCTTCTTCTTTCCTGGATATTTCTACTGGGTGTAGAATTCCGTATTGACGGTTCTTTTCTGTCCCTTGAAAAATGTTATACCAGTTCCTTATGGCCTCGGGTGAGAATGCTGTTGTCACTCAAACCGCTTTCCTTCCATAGATCAGGTTGTCATTTCTCTTGTGGCTTTCACAATTTTTTCTTTGCAAATTTCAAATCTGATGATATTCTGTTGGTGGTTTGCTCAGCTTCTTGAATCTGTTGGTTTGTCTTTTCTAAAATTTGAGAGACTTTCAGTCATTCTTTTAAATACCAGCACCCCCGTCTTTCTTATCTCCCTCTGGAACTCCACTGATATAAATGTTAGATCTTTTATTATAACCCCACAGGTGTCTGGGGAAGTTCTGTTATGTTCTATTCTTTCTTTTTTCCTTTCTTTCTTTTCAGTCTTTTCTCCCTGTTGTTCAAATTGGTTAATTTTTGTCATTCTATCCTCAAAGTTCAATGATTCTTTTCTGTTTCCTCCATTCTGTTGTTGAATCTACTCATTGGTTGGTTGGTGGTTTGTTTGTTAGTTTGTTTGTTTTGAGCAGCAAGGGCTATGTTCAAAGCACAAGTTGGACCACTATTACATTTCCCCACTGTCAAGTTCTGCATTCCATTTCTATGGAAAAAATGGGCAATGATATCTCCAAGCTGCTTCCTGCTGGAAGATGGTGAAGTTGGGGGAAATAACCCAAAGTCCTTGTTCTCTATCAGGTGGGGTGTGCACAGTTAAGGACATTCAGCATCAGAGCAGTTCAGAGGCTCACAGTGTCAGATGGCAGGTGACTGAACACAGCATACACAGGGCAAGGATCATGCTAAGACAACAATAAACAAGACAGCAAAGCACTACTTTTTTTTTGTAAACAATCAGCACAAAAGCACTTAGCCAGTCTCTGAAAACCATGAAGACAGTAACTCATAATCATATAAGTGAAAAACAGATCCAGTTCATCAGTAGAGGAGGTTAGGAAGATTTGTACATCTATAAGATCAGGTTCAAATTAACATACTCATTGGGTTTTTAATCTCAGTTATTTCTTTTAATTCTTAAGTTCCCATCTGGTTCTTCTTTGTGTTTTCTCTATCTTGGCTGAGACTTTCCATTGCGTATTTGTTTCTGGTTGAATTATTTCCATGATGTCTGATGGACAGCTCATCGGATCTTGTTAATGCCTGTGTTATCTCAGTGTTGGCATCTGTGGGCTCTCTTTTCTCTTGCAAGTTGAGATTTTCTTGGTTCTTGACCGAAGTCATTATTTTTAATTGAATGTTTGAATTTCGACTGTGATGTAAAACTCTGAATTGTATTGATGTCTCCTGTGTGAGCAGACCTCATTGACACTATGCTGGTGAGAATGAAGCATGTGATCTTGTTACTGCCACTCAAGAGGGGGCTCCACCTACTGCTGGGAGCAACAAGTCCACTGCCAGGTGTCCCCAGGCCTGCATCAACCTCATTCCGAGTGAGAGCAGCAGCAGGTGGTGCTGTCACTGCTCCTATGTACCTTTGGCACCAAGGCAGAGATGCTCATTGTCACCAGGTAGGGAAGGAAATCAGAACTGCCACTTGGCTCCTCTGACATCACTCTGGTGAGGATGCTGAGGCACACTCTTACCTCTGGGTGAGGACAGAGATCTAAGTCCTTGCTCAGTCTTGGCCAAAGGGTGGGACTACAAGTTTTTAGAGCTGTTTTGCTTGGAGTTAGGTGGTTTTTATCTAAAAGTTTTCCATCTTGCTAGGCTTTCCCTTTCCTGGTCCTTTGGCTAAAAACAGCAGGGTTTTTTTGTTTTTTATTTTAAACCTGTGCTGACGAACATCTCTACTGCCTGCTTGTCATAATCCAAGTCTGGGATATATGAGGCAAGAAGAAAACCCTGGGAATCCACTTCCATCCCATTCCTCAGTCCTGAGTTTCCTAGCCCATCTACCTTATTCCTTCCTCCTTTAAGAAGCTTCAGAAGTTTTACTTCATCTACTATATCCAGGATGTTGCATCTAGGAAAGAGAAAAGTATATCTACTCCATGTTTTCCAGAAGCAGAAATAACTGAGTATATTTTAGCTGCTCTTGCAATAATAGTATACAGCTTGAAATTTCCTCCCTCTTTCTTCTATAAAAGTTAAATTTACCCCTGAATAACCTGAACCTTGTATAGTAGATTCAGCCTTTGAGTGGGGGAAGGGACAGAGATGGAGCCACCAGAAAGCTGTTGGGTAGCCCAGCAAAGAACAGCAAGTAGATGGACAGAGATGTGATTAGAGTGTGTCCATGCCTCCCAGCGTCCTCTCCACTGATCCAGGCAAGGCCTTTTAATCAGTGCTTGGTCATCCTTATTCCTGTACCCCGTTGCCTTATAAAAGAAGAAACCGCATTAGATTTGAAGTCAGGTGAACTAAGTTAGAGTTGACATTGTGACTTTGGGCAAGTGACTTTACCTTCCTCAGTTCTGTTTCATTCATCCTTAAAATGTGCTTGTGGGAAGATAATGGCCTAAGATTGCTTTCAGAGCTTACGGTTTGTAATTCCTCTTCACGGCTCCTCCCCTACCCCCACCACACACGCACACACACACACTTCTGCAGGCAACCGCTCAGCAACCACTTTGTCCTACAGAAGTCTTTAAGGAGGATTTGCCGGCATGCTTCTCTGAGACATTTAAAACCTCACTCATCAGTTTTTGGAAATCTTGCTCATTTAAATTGTCACAGCTCAAGAGCCCTGGGATTTAAACCTTGGAAAGGGTAAGGCCTGTCAGCAGAATTTCTGTGTTAATTTGTAAAGAGATGAGGGACATTAAAACTTTGCACTCTGCAGAAGGGCAGTGGAGGGTCTGCAGACAAGGAAGCCCAGAGGGGTAGTAGAGGAAGTCACAGACAAATACATAAATGCTTCAGGCTTTGGTTTTCCCCTGTCCTGCCAGGGTCTCTAGCCCTACTGGAGTCAGAAAAAGCTGGAAGTGAGACAGAGGGAAAATCATAGGTAAAGGCAAGCTTGGAAGGACCAGACACCATAACGAGATCTGAATGTAAACTGGTTGGGGACAGCCATGATTTATGATAGACAAATAGATATCTACCCTCAAGGTACAAATGCATTCAGAAAAGCTTCCCATATTTTTCATTTTTGTCCTTTATCACTTAGGCTACCAGAGGTGGTACCACTGGTTAAAGTATTTCCAGGAAATGCTTGTTCACACATAAATTCTTTGACATATAGTGATTGGACAAATGGTTCAAATCTTTTAGAAGAAGGCAGCTTTTTCAAAGTTATTTATGCTTCCCACTCATTTTTTTTAATGCCTGAGGGTTTTTTTTTTTTTTAATACATAAGGTTTTTTCTTCTTCCAGGCGAAATTTCTTTGAAAGTCCCTGCGTGTGGTGAGAGTTGTCTCTGACGGGCTTTTTGCATATGCAAATTC
The DNA here is from genome assembly GCA_028644305.1 of Xerus rutilus. Taxonomy (NCBI): domain Eukaryota; kingdom Metazoa; phylum Chordata; class Mammalia; order Rodentia; family Sciuridae; genus Xerus; species Xerus rutilus. The sequence goes on along the minus strand of CM053406.1, from coordinate 98,539,051 downwards.
CAAGGAGGCAGATGAGCCATGTGAAATAAAGAATCCCTGAGATGTGATTGGGGAATTAAGAGAATGGAAACTTCTCCAGAGAACCGTTCTGACCAGAAAAAGTCTTAAGGGGCCTCATTCAGAGGATATGGGAAGTACTGGCTGGCCTCAAACTTCTGGTTTCTACTACTCCCTCTAAAATTTTTTTTTAATTGGTGACTTATGATTTTACATAATAGTGGGAGTCATTGTGACATATTCATAAAAGCACTGTTTTAATCAGCTTTTTCACTGCTGTGACCAAAGGACCTGATGAAAACAATTAGAGGAGGAATGGTTTATTTGGGGGCTCGTGGTTTCAGAGGTCTCAGTCCATAGACACCAGCTGCATTCCTCAGGGCTCGAGGTGAGGCAGGACATCATGGCATCACGGCGGAAGAATGTACAGAGGAAAGCAGCTCACATGATGATCAGCAAGCAGAGAGACTCCACACCCCACATACAAATGCATAACCCAAAGCCACGCCCCCAGGGATGCATCTTCTCCAGCCACACCCCACCCGCCTTCAGTCACCACTCAGTTAATCCCATCAGGGGTTAATGCACTGATTGGGTTAAGGCTCTGTGAATGTTCTTGCATTCTCTCACACATGAGCTTTGGGGGGACTCCTCCTATCTAAGCCACAGCATGCACATAACAGTTTGGTCAGTCTCATGCCCCTGTACCTCCACTGTCCCTCCTTCCTCCCTCCTCCTGGTCGCTGTCTTCTACTTTACTGATCTTCTACATCCATGAGGTTCCTCTTACCATTTTTTTCTCTCATCCTCTAGCTTTCTAAAAATGCTTTTCCAAGAAACAGTTTGAAGTTTTCCTAGGCTATGAGGCAGGCATTGTTACTCAAAGGATTTAAGCACCTGTGGAGCTGACAGTATGTTGAGTATTACCACTCGGGGAGGCAGAGCTGAGCATGTTCTGTGCCCCTCATCTTGAGAGAGATTTGAGGTCTGACCATCACGTGTGTCTTTCTTGGGTTCCTCTGCATCTCCTTCCAGTTTTCCTTCATTTCACAACTCAATTCCACACTACCAGGCTCAGTGAGGAATCCAACATGCCTACAAGCCTTTTGGAAACTGGCAAGCCCAGAGGAGATAAAACCAGCACCATTTATAGCTGCACAGAGCACTGTCACAACAGATGCTTAGGAGCCTTTGAGCGCCTAAGGCCTAAGACCTGGAAAGAAGACACCACAAAGAAATCCTAAAGTGCCTGATAGCTGATCGAAGTTTGCAAACCAGACTGATCAACAGAAGAGAGGAAGCAGAGTGGACACCAGGGTCTACGATGAGACTTTATTGAATTTTACTGTTAGGAGAATGCTGGTGACCAGAATGCTGGGTTTTGGTGGAGTAATTGGGGCCTGGAAGCTTGATGATACTGAGACGCGATGGAAAGAAGACTTGAGTGGAAGCTAAGGGAAGAGCAGCTTTGAGAGTAAACACGTTGGTCACGGGGGAGGCTTGAGGTGGGTTGTGAGAACAACAAGCAATGTTCCTGGGTTGAGGATGGGAATGTTGCAAGGCACTGTTGAAGCCATAGAGGAAGGTGGGTTAGTAGAGCAGGATTCCTCAGGAGCAAGCAAGAGGGTACAGGAGGAGGGTTGGCCTCAGGGACTGGAAGAAGGGCCATGAAAGGGCCACAGGAGTCACAGTGGAGCCTGGAAAGGGTGACCACCACCACTCCCTGTGTGCCCCTGTGACAGCAGAGTTCACCCTGGCTTGCAGGACTCTGTTGGATTGGGGGCAGAGTTTCTACTGGAGGATTAAAGATATGAGACTTTGACGGTGGAGTTAGAGGTTATGTCAGCAGGTCAGGGAAAGAAGGATCGATCCCAAGATGAACCGTGGATATGTACCTGGGAGGAAAGGGTGGGTAACGAAAGGGTGGATTGATTGTTACATTTTTGTGTGGAAATTGATAGTTATAAAAACAAAATCAGAAGCCACCTGCAATATTCAGCTTTGGAATGGATCTCTGTGGCGGCAGGACTTCTAAGGCAGTAGCTACTGTGGGCTTCCTGAGGTGCTGCTGTGGGTCTCTGTCGTGCTGAGTTCAAAGCAAGTACCTTGGGTGTGCCAAGCAGTGGAGGGGACTTTGATCTTCCTCAGTGGAGAGACATCCTGAGGTGTGTGAAGGGGAAGGCCCTTGTGGTCCCGGCAAGAACTGTGGCAGAGAGTAGACACCACCGGGCACTAAAGTAGGTCAAAGGAAGGTGAGGTGAAGGGCAGGAGGTTTTGAGGGGAGGAGTCAAGGTTATACTACCGCATGTTAGAAGGATAAGGTGAGTTCCAGTGGAAGGTTCTGAATAAGGATGTGGTAGGAGGGAGTGGAAGGGACAGAGGCTGTCCTTGCTCCAGAGTAGTTGGAGGAGCAAGGTCATCGAGGGCCAGAAACTCATTTAAGCCTTCCATGTCTTCTGTGCCCCCACGTCATCAGCCATCCCCATGCCCTGCTCAGGTCCAAGCTTGTCTGTGCTGGTTTCTCTATAAATGTCCCAGCCGGGTCTTTGAGGTCTCTTAAACTGCCCTTTTCCAAATGGCCCTGGCTCCCCAGCAGCCTCCTTCTGGCAGTAATCATGTCAGTGTGACCCGACGAGTGGTTAGGCTTACCACCCCCAAACCTGGCTCATGCCTCTCGGCGTTATGGCCTCTGATGCTCCTCTTGTGCCCTCCAGTCTTCCTGGACGGATGCCTCTCTGTGCTCACTGGGTCGTGGCATGCTGGGTGAGGGCTTATACTATGAGAGCTACAAAGCGTAGGTTCTGGGCTGACTGGGCTGCTCGGCAGCTGTATGACTGAGGGGAAGTTACTCAGTTTCCCGTCTCTGGATAAGTGGAGGCACATACATGGCACAGCCTCTGACCCTTGTGGTACGTGCTTAGCCATCATTAACCACTAGTGTGTCCTTTGTCACAGTCCACCTCAAGGCAGTTAGGAAGGACCAAAGGTTAACCAGAGTCCAGTTATTGTCTTAAGATAGCAAGTTCACCACTGTGTTTAACAGATGAATCCCTTTGCCAGAGTCCTCAAACTCAGAGGTTCTCTCCAGATTGGTGGGCAACACAAAGGACCAGTACTTGCTGTGTGCACCTTGGAAGATGAGAAAGGAAAAAAAAAAACCATTCTAAATAGTCATTCCTCTGGGATCCCTGAATCTGGTTAGATTGCAGAAAGCTGTGTTCTAGAATTGAATTATTTTAGCTTTGCATGAAGATGCCTTCTCAGAATTAGTTGGCCATTATGTCAGTCATTATGTCCTAATCACTATAAAACTGAGATTAAGCTAAATGCAGTGGTGTGTGCCTATAATCCCGGCAGCTCGGGTGACTGAAGAAGGAGGATCATGAGTTCAAAGCCAGTCTCAGCAACTTAGTGAGGTCCTAAGCAACTTAGTGAGACCCTGTCTCTATATGAAATATAAAAGAGGGCTGGGAATGAGGCTCAGTGGTTAAGCACCCCTGGGTTTAATCCCTGGTACCAAAAAAAAAAAAAAAAAGATTAGATGGAGTCAGTTTAAAATGTATTGACATTTGTTATCTTTGCCCCATGTAAAGAGAATCACAAGTGGTTTTCATAGTCCTCTCCTGGTTCATCTGTGTGATTCTAGCTATTAGGTAGCAAGAGGAAAAATATACTTAATAAAGTGAACTCTGAAAGTGACCTTACAGTGTTTCTCACTCCAAATAACAGCTTCCATGCCCTCTCCTTCCCCTTATCTTCTTCCTCCCTTCTTTCCTTCATCCCTACTGCCTCCTGTATACATCTCAGAGAGACCAGCATCATCATTTAAGACTTATCTCTTGAGTAAGGGAGGATTTGGTTGGGAAAAGTTTGGGAAGAAAAAGGGTTGATAAAATTTGGATGAGTCAAGTGCCAAGGTCCTGTGGTCACTCCAGTTCTATTCTTCTGACAGAGACAAGTGGAATTTGGGGATAGAACTGAAAGTGTTCTTCCACTGCTTATATTTCTCCTTTCCATCTGCATCTCATAGGGCCCTTCAGAGCACCATAGTTTCAATTCCCATGGCAACCACTTTCCCTGACTCCCTACCCTGCAGGACTCAACCTCACAAGGTCTTTTAGTTAATCATCAAAAAGTTTATGCGAAGCAGTGATTGATGCTTACCTTCACACAACATGGACTGCTGGACCCCTCCCCAGAGTTACTCATTCCACATCTATGGGTGGTGCCCAGAATCTGCATTTCTTTTGTTTTCTGCCCACCCTCCATATTTTTATTGGTACATTATAATTATACATAAAGGTGGGATTGGTTGTTACATATTTGTCCACATGCACAATACAACCATATAATTTAGCCAATATAATTCCCCAGTATTTCCCCCTTTCTCCCCTCCTCCTTCCTCCTGGTCCCTTTCCTACTGATCATCTTTTGATTTTCATGAGATCTCCCAAACTTTCTTTTCCTTTTTCCTCTCTAGCTTCCACATATGAGAGAAAATATACGACTCTTGATTTTCTGAATTTGGCTTATTTTGTTTAACAAGATGTTCTCGAGTTCCATCCATTTTCCTGAAAATGCTGTGATTTCCTTCTTCTACATGGCTGAATAAAATTTCATTGTGCTATATGCCACATTTTTTTTATCCAACCATCTACTGACGGACATCTAGGCTGATTCCATAGTTTAGCTATTGTGAATTGTGCCACTATAAACATGGGTATGCATATGGCATCCTAATATACAGACTTTAATTCTTTAGGATAAATCCCAATGAGAGGTGGATCATTAAGAGGTGGGTCATATGGTGGTTCCATGACTAGTTTTTTGAGGAACCTGCATACCGATTTCCATAGTGGTGGTGCTCATTTATAGTCCTATCAACAATATAAAAGTGTTCCTTTTCCTTCTCATCGTCACCTGCATTTTTTTATTGTTTGTATTCTTTATGCCATTTTAACTGGAGTGAGATGAAATTCTGGTATCGTTTTGATTTACGATTTTCTAATTGCTAAGGATATTGAATTTTTTTCATATATTTGTCAGCCATTTGTATTTCTTCATTTCGGAAGTGTCTGTTCAGTTCATTTTCCCATTTATTAATTGAGTTATTTAGATTTTTGGTGTTAAGGATTTTGAGTTCTTTATATATTCTGGATATTAATCTTCTGTCAGAAGAGTAGCTAGCAAAGATTTTCTCTCATTCTGTAGGTTCTCCCTTCACATCCTAAATTGTCTCCTTGGCTGTGCAGAAGCTTTTCATTTTTATGTCATCCCATTTATTAACTCTTGATATTATTTCCTGAGTTTTAGAGGTCCTGTTGAGAAAATTGTTGGCTGTGCCTATATGTTGGAGTGTTGACCCCATGTTTTCTTCTAGGAATTGTGTAGTTTCTGATCTAATCTCCAGGTCTTTGAAGGATCAGCATTTCTAACAAATTCTCAGGCAATGCTGATATTGCTGGCCTAGGGAGCATGCTGTGAACCACTGAAGAAAGCTATCTCCTTTTCTAGCCTCAACCAACTGTATCTACAGCCCAAGACTACACAGCTGCTTGTTACATCCAGGCTCCTCACACTGGTTCACCTTTGCTTCTAAGCCTGGAGCTGAGCTGCTCAGTCTCCACTGGCCCTCAGCCTGCTGGTATGCCCCATAACCATCGCATAGCTCCTACCCCTCCCTTGACTACAAAATTCACATCTCTTTTGGTCTACTTGGGCTGCTGTAACAAAATGCCATAGGCCACATGGCATGAGCAGCAGAAATCTAAGGCCTCCTGCTTCTGGAGGCTGGGAAGTCTGAGGTCAAGGTGTTGGCAGGTTGGTTTTTTCTGAGGCCTCACTCATGGACTTGTAATGGCCATCACCTGCTGGGTGCTCACATGGTCATTCTTCAGGGTGGGTCTTGTTACTCTCCACTTCTTGTAAGTTCACCAGTTGTATTGCATTACAGCCCATCCTGAGAACCTTATTGTACCTTGATTACCACTTTGAAAACCCTGTCTCCATTTATGATTACATTCTGAGCTCCTGAGAGTTAGGTCAACATATGAATTCTGGAGAGGGACAAAATTCAGCCCCAAACACGGTCTCACTCATTTTCTCATGAGTGATGAGCCATCTTCCATGCTTCTCAGCCTCCACTTTTCCTGTGCTCCTTGCTCTTTCATCCTCTCCTCTGCCCAGTTTGCTCAGGGGAACCCACGGCCTCCCAGGGCCCATGTGGAGGCTGATGGTGCAGCAAGGGCCACATGGTGTGGGTTTGGTGGGCTGCACACCAACACCTCCCTCTGTGAAGACTCTGCAGCCAACACCAGGGATAAGAAGGACTCAGCTACAAAGGAACAGGGTAACAAAGCACTGGTAGAGGAACAACTGGCTCAACACAGGGCCATCATTCTTGTAATCTCCAAATTGCAGGCTGCAGGCTGCACTGGCTTTCTTAGCAACTGCCACCCTCACTTTGTGTCTCCACCTGGAAATGGCCCTGTAAGAAACTTGAGGAGAAAAAGGTGAAGGGTCTGTGTGCCGCCAACCCATACTTTCTTACTGTAATGCAAACCTCTCTAAAAATGTGTTAGGAATATCTGCGGAAGAGAAAAATCACTGTCTTTACCATTGACAGTAATAATTCCTGATGCTCTTTACATAGCATCACCCACATTTTCTTGTTTGATCAGGAAGATCATCCCATGGGTCAGTTAGACCAGTGTAATTATCCTCACTTCAGAGATTATGAAATGAGTTTAAATAAATGAAACAGTACCTAGGTTGTGATCCATCCCACTCTGAGGCCTGCCCTGTCAATCATACTCTACTTAGCTCATTTCTTCTCCCTTCTCAGCATCTCCCAGGCTGTGGTCATGCACACCAGCTCTTTGCATTTTTATTTATATGCACCCAAGCACCACTTATAATTCTGGGGTCCAGGGAAACCAAGGTCCTGATCCTAAGCAATATATTGGACTCCTGGGGTTTGGTATGCTAAATTTTTTTCTAATACTCATTAAACTAAATTATTTTTTTAGGATACACTCCCTGTCTCACACTCTCTTCCCACTGCTGTGATTTCTCTGTGAAGCTACAGAGGCATGTTGACAGCACTGTTTTTCAAACGCTTTGGCTGCTAGCCACAGTAAGAAATAAATCACATTGCAGCACACTGCTCTCTCACACACATGCATAAGACAAAAGCCAGTTTCACAAGATAATGCTTAACCTAGGTGTGACATATGCTATTTTCTATCCTATATTTTAATGTTTGTTGTGATCCACTAAATTGATTTTATGACCCAACAATAAGTTGCTACTGCAATTGGGTGGGGGGGGATAAAAATGCTTTACAGAATGTCCTGGCTAAACTTCCATTTTGCTTGTACCTCCTATAAGAAGACTGCAGGAGTCAGGCTGGCGGGGAGCTCCTGGGCTCTCTCACGGGCTTGGCTCAGTCAGCTGCAGCCCCCAAAGGAGGAGAGACTTCCTGCACACTGCGGATGCTGTAGCCCCTGGCTTGCTGGACTCAAGGTGGAAGTCAGGGTCTCTACCACACCATCCCTGAGAGAGAATTGGGAGACCTACACATTGGGGAATTTCACAGATAATTTCCTGCCCCATGCCATGAGATGATTGGAGATCCCATCCTAACTGCTTCATCTCATCACGCTTCTGACCCCATCTGAACTGGAATTAAGCTTTAGTGCCTACGTCTTGGATGTGTGCCTGTGCAGCATTTTTACAAGGGTATTTTAAAGCCTGACTCTAAAGTGTTTTTCCACAAATGCCTGAGAGGTCACCATTAGAATTTTATGTCACTGGTTTAAGCATTGGTATCCCAAGATTCTTCTAAATGCAAGTGTGCCCAAACTGAGTGTCTAGGGTTTTCCCCCTCTAGTCTGGCTTTACCTATTAGTTTATAAAAGATGCTTCTCCTTTAAAAGGAAACCTAGAACAGCAGTTGTCATGCTTTCTTGTGACATGGACCTCTGTGGCACTGTGATGAAACTGTGGGACCTCTGTTCCAAATACTCTTTTAAAAATGTACAAAGGGGGGCTGGGGTTATGGCGCAGGGGTAGCGTGCTCGCCTAGCATGCATGAGGCACTGGGTTCGATCCTCAGCACCACATAAAAATAAAATAAAGATATTCTGTCCACCTACAACTAAAAAGGAAAAAAAATTTAAAAAAAAAATGTACAAAGGAAGATGTATTGGATTGCAAAGCTAAACACACACACACATACACAATTCTAAAAAGCATGATACTACACAGATAGTGTCAAAATATTTTCAATTTGTAATACAGTGATAATATCGTTAACCTATTACATAAAATCTAGAGCTAGGTCTAGTAAATAATTTAGAATAGTGATAATAACAATTATCAGTAAATATTACAAAGTATCTGCAAAAATTGTAACATGATGAAGTAGCTCATATCCCTTGGGAGCTCTGGGGTAGCTCTGCTGTGATTTGTTTGCCTTTATAATATGGAAATGCTAGATACAGTTAGAAGTTAGTGAAATTAAAAGTGTAATTGTTTTCCCACCCACGTCCCTGGACCCCTCCTATTCTATCCACCAGACCCTACGAAAGAGCCCCATCAGCTCTTAGCAGCTCACCCTTCCAGGTCCTAACACCTCATTGGCTGAGCCCTGTTCTGCACTTCCCAAACCTTGCTGGTCTCCTCCTCCTGCCTCTCACCTGACCTCATGATCAGCCCAATTGGAACAGCCTGGAAGAGACCCACACTCAACAGTATTTAGGGGTGGCTTTAGTGATGATTCTCCCCAAATTCCTGGGGACATCAAGCAGAGGGCAGCTTGACTTTGATTCTGAGCTGTTCCTGAATCAGTTATTTCTCCTCCTGTAATTATCTCAGTGTATAATAACATGAACGAGAATCTGTCTCTGTTTAAAGCAAATCCCTCTTTATTCTCTGACCCTATGCATGAACATCTTGTGCCTTGGGTCCAATGTATGGATCTGTCTTCAGCAAGTGGGGTTCTATGGGGCTCAGAACAAATGAGTTAACAGCAGGGCTGAGACATATGGCCACCTACCAAAGGGAGACCAGTTCTTATCCAGAGGTGCAAACAGAATGAATGCTTTTGTAGGTCAGTCAGGCCACTCAGTGACCTATCAGAGATATGGCCTGGTGAGACTGGCAAACAAGAGTGTGCAGGCCCTGTCCAAAAACAATCTATTTCAAAAATGTTGTTTTTAAAGTATGTATTTGGGGCTACTTGGCTGCAAACTTGACCATCCAACACCAGCTCTGAAACCTACACATGTGATCCTCTCAAAAGGCAACCAGTACCATCTTCACAGCTCTCTGAGACTCAAAGGGGCTGCTGAAGCAAGTCCACTTCAGAAGTAGATTCCGACAGTCCTGACTAGGAGGATAGGTGTTAGGTGTCTCAGTTTAAAATCTTAGTGAGAAATTCACCATGCACAAAACTCAACTCAAAGTGGATCAAGGACCTAGGAATTAGACCAGAGACCCTATGCCTAACAGAAGAAAAAGTAGGCCCAAATCTTCATCATGTCAGATTAGGCCCCAACTTCCTTAACAAATCTCTTGAAGCACAAGAAATAAAAGCAAGAATCAACAAATGGGATGGATTCAAACTAAAAAGCTTCTTCTCAGCAAGAAACAATCAGTGAAGTGAAGAGAGAGCCTACATTTTGGGAGCAAATATTTGCCACATGCACGTCAGATAGAGCACTGATCTCCAGGGTATATAAAGAACTTAAAAAACAACACCAAAAAACAACCCAATCAATAAATGAGCTAAGGAACTGAATAGACAGTTCTCAAAAGGAGAAATACAATCAATCAACAAATATATGAAAAAATGTTCAACATCTCTGGTAATTAGAGAAATGCAAATCAAAACTAAGATTTCATCTCACTCCAGTCAGAATACAAGCAACAATGTGTGTTGGCGAGGATGTGGGGGAAAGTCCCATTCATACATTGCTGGTGGGACTGCAAATTGGTGCAACCAATCTAGAAAGCAGTATGGAGATCCCTTAGAAAACTTGAAATGGAACCACCATTGACCCAGCCATCCTGCTCCTCAGGATAGGACTACACCCTAAAGATTTAAAAACAACATATTATAGTAACTTCAATGTTTATAGCAGCACAATTCACAATTGCTAAACTATGGAAGCAACCATATGCTCCTCAGTAGATGACTGGATAAAGTAACTGTGGTATATATACACAATGGAATATCACTCAGCATTAAAAGAGAATAAAATTATGACATTTGCAGGTAAATGGATGGAGTTGGAGAATACGCTAAACAAAGCAAGCCGATCCCAAAAAACCACATGTTCTCTCTGATAAGCGGATGCTGATCCATAATGGGAGTGGAGTGGGAGATGGAGAAACTTTGATTGGGTAAAGGGGAGGGGATGAAGGGAGGAGTCAAGGGGCAGGGAAAATGGTGGGATGAGATGGACATCATTACCCTAGGTACAAGTATGACTGCACATATGGTGCAGTGCTACGTCATGTACAACCAGAGAAATGAAAAGTTGTGCTGCATTTGTGTACAATGAATCAAAATGCATTCTGCTGTTATATATACCTAATTAAAATAAATTAATTAATTCACATAAAAAAGATCTTGGTGGAAACACACACACTCTAAGTTTTTGGCAAGGTAATTATGACAAAATACCTTAGAGCAGGAAAAAAAAGTGAAATGAACATAACATTCCCAGAAAATTCTGGAAATGATTTAAGGAAAGTTAATCTTTGGAATTATCTTCAACATTTGCGGATGAATAAGGACAGATGGTTCCATACCCCATTTTTATTCCTTCCATCAAGAGACAAAACCTTGAGTTTAGAGGTTTGCTCAGAGAACCAGTTCTGTTCACAAACCAGTCCTTAGATTTATACGTCAGCCCTTTGGCACAGCCCCCAGGTCTACTTCCCCCCAGGTCTAATCCAGGGCAGCACTGAAGGCTTCCAGGAGGATCATCTGGGCCAAGGTTGGCATGGCTTGCATGGTAAGGGGCTGAGGAACATTCAGGAGGAGGAGGCATATCTGAGGAAATTAGATGGGCAATGTCCCTGGGTGTCACTGGGGCAGGAAGTGCTACCTGGGAATAAGAATCTCACTGAGCCACTGGCCCTTTTCCACCCTGTTCAGGTGGCCTGGGGACATGAAATTGTCTGATCTGATTGAAACACCTTCCCATTCTCTCTCCCAAATCAAGCTGTCCCCAGGCCATTGCACAAGATGACAGGATGCCACCTGCACTCAGAAATGTGCAGTAGGGATACTGGGGCAAGTTGGCATAGCAACAGCAAGACTTCTTGAAATCCCTGGTGGGGATGTGAACATGGAGGAGAAAGCCCTTCCCACCTGAGGGACAGACACCTGTTATACCAAACTGGCCAGCAGGGAGCAGAGGGCAAAGACAGCCCGCGGCCTCACCTGTATGGACAGGAAGTGAGCAATGGCACCCACTTGTTATTTCCTGTGAACAGATGTACCTTTCTCTTGGAGGGACTGTTCAGTGTCTCATCCCAGTTTAACGACATAGTGATTCCTCTGCCCACCCGAGTGGCCGGACACATCACACTGAATGGACAGAAAAGAGAGAACCCAGAATTGAAAGGACCACCATGGGTCGATTCTGTTCCTGGCACACAATGTGCTGACATCACTGAAAGTCTAATGGCCTGAGGACAGCCTTGTGTGGCCCTCCTTGGTCACCTCTGGTGTGAGGTTCTGGGGTAGGGTGGTCATCAGATTTCCCCTCTACTTCCTTCCTACTCTGGAATCAATTCATAATCATTCAAAATGGTTTATGTCCTTACTCTGTAAAACACAGGAGCATGTCCTGCTCCCTCAGCAAGGCAGGACGGTGCATGGCAAAGGTGGTGACTGAAGTGCAGAGGAAGTGACTTCCTGGTCCACCTGGGTTTGCACCCCAGAATGTCTGCCAGGGGACCACCACGCACTTGAGGGCCTGGTTCTCAGTTTCACAGGTGCAGGAACTCAGAGCAATCATGTGCTGACGGACGCACAGCAGTCACAGGCAGGGGCTAACCTGGGCACCATGCAGCTCTATGTGAAAATCATTTCCCTAGTGGCAAAGTGGATGGATGGGAAAACCAGAAAGGCTTGGATTTAAATTGGGCTTTAACATTCACCAGCTATGTGACCTTGGACAAGGTTATTTAACCTTCTTTATGACTCATCTGTGAAATGGGTAATACAGGGCCAGCCTTGATGGTGGGATGAGGATTGAATACAGTGACATATGCAAGGACTTAGAATAGTACATGTCACTCTTGGTATTGTTAGTAAACCTGTACGGTAGTCTAGGTTGAGCACTATAACACTCCAGAAGATACAATTCACAGAAACTCCAATGTGAATAGTGCCCCTACAGTTGCACTGTGGGGCAATCTACATGGCTGTACACAAAACCCCTGACATCTGAATCCTGTCTTTGCAATATTATTTAAAAATTATAGTTAAATGCATGTGAAGCACCTTTGATATAATAGGCACTGTAATACATAGTTGATAGTCTTATTTATTGGGCAGCTTAACAGCAATACTTGCAGAGTTCTTCTTCCTGTCGGGCAAGTTCGCACAGAGACTAAATTTCATTGAAAAGCTATTGAGGAATTTTAAGTAAGTGAAAGGAGGTTGCATATCATCTCGAGGTTATTCTCAGCATCCACAGGGAGCGGCCTCCATTCCAAGGGCATTATGGGCAATGTCCTTCACACTGTGAGAACTCACCATTTGGAAAAGAGAACCTTCCACTCTGAACTTGGACCACAGGAACAGCGATGCTTTAGTCTTCATCTCTCCTCATTATGGTTTCTATCCGCTGCCAGAAGCCTCTCCTGCTCCATTACCACATGAGCCTGCTCCAATTAATTAGATAACTGCATCTCTTACATTAGTTAATCTTTAAATTAGTCTCCTCCTAATGAAATTTTAGGGAAGCCCCACAGGCTCCTTGATGAAATTTGGAAGGCCTCTTAGTCTCATCAGCCACCATTTTTAGAAATCATTAACTTAAGCAATATTCCAACTAAAAGAATCCACCGGGTATGAAACTCAAGCCACCCATCTCTCCAAATTCATCCTCAGGAGCCGTCAGACACACTTTCCCCACCGTAGAACCGGTGTGGGGCCCCTCTTCTTTGTTCTGCCTTTTTCATAGTGTTGTTACATAAACAAACCTTCAGTATTAATCACATTTTAATGGCAAGTTATTCCAAAAAGAAATCATTCATCTCAGCATGCTGCGATGTGCCGTCCCGTGGGGTGTTTGAAGCAGCTCAACAACCTGGCCAACAGACATGATGTCTACAAGACACGGAGGAGGCGCGGGCACTGGGAAGGACATGAACCAAACAAAGGAAAAAAATGATACAACATTAGAGTCGGTAGTATCTTAGGGGACTGTCTGGGCCAATCCTTTAATTTAACAAATGTAAAAACTGAGGCCCAGCTGGGAGATGTGTCTTACCCAAGGCTACGGAATTAATTGGCCCCCTCCATTGATTGGGCAGAGACCAGCTCTGGCAAAAGAGGTGTTTCCTCTTGACTTCTGCATGAGAGGAAGGGCTCTCATGCTGGTGGTCACGGCTCACTTCTGTGCAGACACTCCCTGTGGCCTCAGAGGATTGGAGCAACACAGTCGACCCCCAGGTCCTGTACTTAAAGCATCACCACCCAGGGGAAGAGAAGATGGCTCATGTCTTATCAGAGCCAAACCTGTGACATTCATCCACTCCCACCCAGCACTTGGAGGTGTGAAAAGACATTCCAAAAGAGAGAGCCCAAAAGGGACAGGCAGCTAGAACGCCCACACGGCTTGCTTTGCTGAAAAACCAGAGCCAAGCATGGGGGCGACCAGCCCAGGCAGGGGGAGCCTGGAAAAGTCAGACCCAGCAGCTGCAGCACTAAGAACCACAGTCCACTCCCCAACCCACGGAGTCCAGGAGGCTGCTGTGAGGGAACCAGGGGGTGGGGTCGGCCTTCTGAAGCCAGCTGGTCTCACTGACTCTTCTGATGGCAATGGAGACAGAGATCAAGGGTCAGAAAGGGTCTCACTCAGAATTTTACACAGAAGGCGAGGCTTTGCTGCTACAGAATGAGGAGCTGTCCTGGCTCCAATCCAAGACTCCATTCTGGGCTCCTCTTCTGCCAAGTCTAGTGACAGCAACCCATGGAGCCATAGGAGATAAGAGACGACAGCGATTTATGAACTAGGCCCTTTGCTGATGCCAGCAAACTATATGCACCTTCTCCTAGATGTCAGCATTTGTCACGGGTCGCTCTATCTGGCTGTAGGGTCCCGGATACATTGAGTAGCCTTGTGTGCCACCATGTCGTCACCTGTAACATGGGAATCCTAAGAAGCCAATGTGCCGGCTAACTAAAACACCCAGCACCGTGCCCAGGACTGCCAGAAGTGCTCGCATCTCATTTCCCACAAGAGGGCTGCTGCTTCTGCTCACGTGGACTTCCTGAGGGGCAGGTGTCCATTGCTCAGTGGGTCTGTGGGATCTGCACTCCCCCAACATGTCCGTGCTTCCCCACCCCCGCGGGGCAGGAGGCTCACCACAAGCTCCAGGCCAGTGTTTCCAACCTGCAGTATCTTCTGGGAGATGCCTTTTCCCATTGTGTTCGTTATAGATTGCACAAAATCTACCTCCTCCCTCGAGAGAAGAGAGATGTCCCTAAAGCCCACGGCTCCGCTCTCTGTTCAGTAGAAATTCCCTTTCTCTTTGATTGCCTTCTGGTGCTAATCATTCGGGAAGAGAGTAGCACCGGGGACTAAATTAGAACTGGAGGGACAGTGATGAGAAAAAGAACCAGCATGAATGACAGGCTTTGGGAGAGGGCGATGGCAGCCCTGTCTCTGTCCTTGGGAGCTGGCTGTGTTCTGAAGGATGCTGGGGAAACCAAGGGCCCCAGGAAGGCAAGAAGGTAGGAGAGTGAGAACAGGACCCCCTGTACGAAAGAATGTGTTTCCCTTTTGCCTTTAAGAAGAACAGGTGAGAAAATGGCATATCTAACCCCCTGTTGGGTTTGCACAATCCTCCCCAGGGGCTTGAAGGCCAGCCTGCAATCACAGGCTCCACGGGCTGGCTGCCGACATGGGTCCCCAGGTCCCTCTTGGAGATCCAGCTCAGTCAACACCCGTAAAGTGGCTGACCACCCAAGTGGCTCCTGGAGGCCCCCAAACATCTCTTCTGTGCTCTGCAAATTGTCATCCTCTTTTCTAAGATTGGATCAATTTCCAGCACTTCATCTTTTGCACTTTTGATGTCACACAATGTCTCTGAGAGTTCTTTTAACAGTGCAATTTCTTCTGGCGTTCCTTCCTCTGGGACGTCTTCATCCTTTTTTTGCCACAACTGCTTTCCCCGTTAACGTCGCCAAATTGTCCTTCACAAAATTCCTCACGCTGCTGCGTATCCGCAGCCTCTGTAGTGGTGGCGGTGTCCCTGTTCCCACGGCCAGCTCTTTCTTCCATAACTCCACTTACATTCAATTCCATTTCCAGCGCGACCACTTTTCTGTCTCTTTGCTGAGCTTTGCATCTTGGCTGGCTAATTTCCTCTGATTGCCCAGTTTTTGTAAAATGTCACATGGGTTTGTCACCGGGAGACAGGCAAACCACACAGCTGTATGTGTTGCTGTCAGAGCATGAACAGAGCAGTAGACCCAGGACAACCAGTCACTAACCTACCGTGAAAAGAGTCTGGGACGGCCGTGCTCACTGATCTCTATGAAGAGATTTGTGGGATGAAGAACAAACAACAAAGTTTGCACTTGGCCATCACCCACAGTCACCATACCACGATAGCTCAAGTTTTGATTGCGTTGCTGGGGGACTGGTTGGACTCACCATGATAACACGTGGGAATTGGGCAAAGCAAGGACTGTTTGCACTTCATACTACATCTGTGTGTCTCCAGAACAAGATTCAGAGCTGTTTTTTGATGCTCTTCATTTTTATATAAATGCTAATTATACTGCACAAATATTTGATCTCCCAATGTCATTTTCCTCTCTCCTGTGTCTGCCTGTGTAGATCTTCCATGGATGGGCCAGGAGCTACCTGAAGTGTAAGCCTGGCTCTCCCATAAGTCTTGGAGTTCCCTGAGGACAGGGTCTAATTGCCCGTTTACCTGAGTTCACCTGAGGACCCTCAAGAGGCACCGCTCATGGTTCTGCTGGGGGAGGATGGGAGTAACCAACTGCACATGGTTTGAATTAGAGTCACACCCCAGTTGCTGGAGAAACCATGCAGGGACCTCCTAAAAGATACTCGTGAGAAGAAGTCCTGTCCCCAAGGGCTCTTGCAGGACTCCAGCAAGCCCTGGGCCGCAGCTGCAGGCTTCCTGTCCACACCTCTCTCCACCGTCCATTGCCCTTTAGAGTTAAATTGATTTTAATAGCGTCCAATTTTCTCAAGTGCTGGAGAGACAGACAGGTTACAAAAGGAGTGCTTTACCACCTCTTTTTCCTCCTAGATTCCCAGATGGACATTAAAAAGTCATTTTATCTGACACTTGATTCCTGGCCCCAGGAGAGATGGCCAAGGAAATAGCATTGGATTCAGGGCTGGCTGTTAAGACTATGGGCTTCCCATTTTGCCTTTCTTCTGAGTGATGGAATAAAAAACCCATAGCCCATTTCTGGGTGTCTGCAGATGCATGAATATGAGTGTGTGTGTCTGTGTGTGTGTGTGTGTGTGTGTGTGTGTGTGTGCGTTTACAGTGCAAGTGAGCCTGTGTGGGAGTTTGGCCCTCTGCAGGTGTGATTGGGGGTGTGCCCTGTGCAGATGCGTGTGTCTTTTTTATTCATCTGTATCCTCAGTATTTGGCATGGGGAAGTGTACAGTAAATATTTGCTGAACAAATGTTACCAATCGATAATTAATGAGGTTTCATTTTGTGTACACCCACCTCTCACCTCATTGGCATGTCCCTTCCCTGTTCTGGCTTTCCTATCAGGAGAAGCCAACCTGAGCCATACTGTACCAGTGCATGAGCAGGGTGTGTTTGGAAACTGTATCTACAGTGTCTGGAGAGAGAGAGAGCACGCATGCCCACAAGACCATAAATACTGCCAATGCTTACAATGTAATTCAACAAGGAGCCCTTTCTGGTGACGATTCTGTGACCAATCGCCCAATCTGCCTACATTTGGATCTATCTATTGATAAAGAAAAAAAAAAAGATACTGAACAGCACCAAATTGGGCCCAGAACTCAGTTGGGCAATGCCAGTCTAGTGTGAACTGTGTAACACCGACTGAAGGCAACGGCAGCCAGATGAGGGACTTTTACAGGCTGGGGGCAGCCAGGGAAGGCTGCACGAGCAAGGTGGTACTCTCTCAGGAAAGCATTTGCACAAAAGGAAATGAGGAAACGCTTTTCAAATAGGGAGCCAACCGGGGCACCAGGAGAAGTAGAGTGATACAACCAGCAGACGAAGCAGCTGGAACTTTCCTGAGCATTTTCATTCAGCAAGCAACATGAATTCACAGGAGCCTGTGTGATCCTCAGAGGAAGGCCCAGTTCTTGCCTCCACTCAATGGATCACTGACTGTGTGTCAAGCACCGTGCTAGGCTCAGTTCAGACACAGAGAGAACACTTTCACTGATAGAGTAGCTCAGTCTCCAAGAGACTGACTTGTGCAAGGTCAGGGTCAGAACCCCAGGAGGCTCAGCTCCAAATGCTACATCTGCTGTCGGAAACTCATGGTAAGGATGAGAAACAGTGAGCCAGAGGGGTGGGATGCTGGGACTATTGGGGTGTGGTTGAATGAGGCTGATCATTTGGGGATATGTGGGTTGAGGGGTCAAAGGTAATAACCACCTGGGTTAGGACCTGTAGTTGTCATGAAAGGTGTCATTGATTCTAGGATCTGCTCAGAGCAAGGGTGGACATCAGATTAGGGGGTGGGCAGGAAGTGAGGGTACAGATGGAGGAGGTGTGGCACTTAGCTGGTGATCCAGTGTGACTGTGCCTCCCTAATGCTGGCGCTGTCCCCGAGAAAGGTGTAACTGGTCTGTGAAAGCTGCCCTGGGTTTGAATCCATGAATATTTGTACAGATCATCTCTGTTCTCCATGTACCCATAAAATGGTCCCATAAAACTTGTCTCATTATGGCCAGTAGGCTTCCCAACTCTAAAATCCATTTTACTTGAAAAACATTCTCCAAGTCATTGCTTGAGTAGGAAAGTCCTCCTGCTGACATTACTAAGAGGAGAGAAAGAGGGACTTCTGGGGGTTTCCCCCAGCGGTGCCAGGGTTCTAGCCACATTCTGGGACAGTGTGTGACTTTTCCTGTCCCTTTTCCTCTCTGTCCTTCAGTAGGGAAATGTATTTGCACATTCCTATTTCTCAAGGTTGCTGAGAGGATGAATTTACCTCAGTCCATCTCTCATCTCCATTCCTCTAGACATTTGAGATTGCCTCTGTAGTTATTAGGACAAATCTCATGGAACCCACTGGCTGCTGAGCTCTCTCTGGGCTTTAAGCACATGTGTGGCCTTTGTTTTTGCTTGTGGCCCTTGGCTCTCAAGCTTATTTCTCCATCCTGCACTTCTCAGCACCAATGGGATGGTCTCCTGGGTGCCTTAAGCTTAGCCGTACTGTGAACACCCCTCTGAGCCAGTAGCTCCTCCACTGATCTCCCACCACATGAATGGCATCCAACAGACAACCCACCTCATGCGGGCCCTGTGAGGCGCTGGATGGGCATGGAGGGGCATGTGGCTCCTGCCTTCATGGAATCTGGTATCTCCCATTGCTGTCCTTCTAGCAAGAAGCAAAGGAAGATCTTAGGCGTCCCTCTCCCTTGCCTCATCCCCAGCCAGTCCCCTCAATAACAGGTCCATTGTTTTTTAATTGACCCTTTCCTCTTTACCATCCTAACCTGGGTCAGACCATCTTCATCACTGGAATGGATTAATTAGCCCTTGATGGCCTCCCTGGACCAGTCTAGCTTTCTTTAGTGTGTTGTTCTTATTCTCATAGCAGTCACTGTCTTCAGAATAAAAAACAACTTCCCTGCCCTGACATCAGAGCCACAACTTTCCAGATCGAACTCATCCTCAGTCCACCTATCACACACTACACACAATGTATTAGTCAGTTTTCTGTCACTGTGACAAAATACCTGACATAAATCAACTTAAAAACAGGAAAGGTTTGTTTTGACACAAGGTTTCAGAGGTTTCAGTCCATTATGGCTTGGCTCTGTTGTTTCTGGGCCCATAGTGGAGACAGAGCATCATGGCAAGGAGCACAAGGTAGAATAAAGCTGCTCACTTCATGGTGTCCAGGAAATGTAGGGGGCAGGGCAAGGACAAAATATGCCCTTCAAAGTCTATCCCCAGTGACTTACTTCCTCCAATGAGGCCCCACTTGCTAGAGGTCACACAACTTCCTAACAGTGCCATAGATTTGAAACCAATCCTTTAGCACATGGCCTTTGGGAGGCGATTCAGATCCAAAGTATGATGCAGTGTGCTTCCTGCACACCCATCAGGTCTCTTTTGCTGCAGCTAGTGTGAGTTCCCCCAGGAGAAAGCCCTTTGTGCCTCCCGACCTCCCCACTCCACCTGCACACCCGCACCACCACCCCTCCTCCACTGGGTGAGATCCACCGCTCTTCCAGCCTCCATTCAAATGCTCCCATTCCACAAAGCCTTCCCCAGTGCCTGAAGGGAAATAGCCCAGCTCTCTGTCATCTCAACATGCCCTATTTGCACCTTTGTGCCAGCATGACCTGTAACATACTGAGACTCACTCACATTATTTCCCTGGTAATTATAACAGTCATAACAATGATTAATATGCGTGATCGCTGATATTAACCACTTGACATGTATCAGCTCATTTAATTCTCAAAAGCACTTCTTAGTTCAGGTCTTAAGTGTCACCCAAAAGTCCCTGTGCTAATGGATTGGTCCCCAGAGTGGTCCTATTGGGAGGTGGTGAGATCTTTGAGAGGTATGGCCTAGTGGGAGCTCTTCATGTCATTGGGGACATGTCCTTGAAGGGGACAGTGAGGCCCCAGACCCTTCCTCTTCCTCTCTTGCTTGCCAGCCACAGGTGGGCATTTTTGTTGTGCACCAGGCTCTCCCACCATGATGTGCCACCACAGACCCAAAGCAACAGGGCCAACTGATCATGGACTGAAACCTCTGAAACTCTGGGCCAAAATAAACCTTTTCTCTTTATAAGTTGGTTATCTCAGGTATCTGTTATAC
>CM053406.1:98460304-98518265 GCA_028644305.1 Xerus rutilus | reverse complement strand
GAGTTCAAGATACTCATCCTTCTCAGATCACCATGGCAGCCTCTTCACCATGGCAGCCTCTTCATCAGCCCACGCAGGACCCCTTGCCTGACCACACACCCCACTCCCACTGCCCACCAGCCCCATGAGCAACTACTCTCTCCTTTGAGGTGTACTGGGAGGATGTATTGAATGAATTGCTGAAACTTCATTTGTAGTAATCTGAAACTGGAAACAACCCAAGTCAACTTCCACAGTAGAATGAGTGAACCTGCCAAACAGTAGAATACTACACAGTAATGAAAAAGAACAAAGAAAAACATCATGATGAATTTCACATGCATCATACTAAGTAAAAGAAATAAGACAAAAAAGTAGGGTATCAAGTACTGTTCCTTTTCAGTGATGCTTAAAATTAGGCAAACCTAGCCTATGGTAATAGAAGTCAGAATAGCAATTACCCTGAAACTGGACAAAGGAGTCTTCTAGGGTGCTAGTAAGGTCTATGTCTTGATGCAGGTGATAGTTCCACAGGGACAACTTGATTTTTGTCAACATTCAATGACCATTCAAGTAGACATTTCTCCAAAGAAGATGCACATATGGCTAATAAAATAAACATATCAAGCTATATTCAACATCATTAGTCATTAGGGAAATGCAAGTCAGAACCACAGTGAGTGGCCACTTCACTCCTACTGAATGGCTATAATAAAAAGAGAGACAATAACAAGTATTGGTGAGGATGTGGTTTAATTGGAGCCTTCATATATTGCTGGTGGGAATGTGCCATGGTGCAGCCACTTTGGGAAAAGTCTGGCACTTCCTAAAAAATTAAAGATAGAATTAATATATGACCCAGAAATTCTTTCCTAGGTTTCTACCCAAGAGAATTGAAAGTACATGTCTGCCCAAAACCTGTATACACGTGTTCACAGCAACAGTATTCAGAACAGCTAAAATGTGGAAAAACAACCCACATACCCATGAACTGATATATGGATAAGCCAGATTTGGGGGGGGAGTTATCCATACAATCGTTTATTATTTATCAATATAAAGAAGTGAAGTACCGACGTGTATTGCAACATGGACAAACCTTGAACATATTGTACTAAGTGAAAAAGGCCAGACACAAAAGGTCATACACTGTATGATTCCATTTATATAAAATTCCCAAAGTCCATGTGTACAGTGAGAGATCCATAGAGACAGAAAGAAGATTCGTGGTTTCTAGGGCTAAGAGGCAGGAAGAATAGGGAGTGACTGTCAGTGGGCTCGGGCCTTCTTTGGAGGTGATGACGGTGCTCTGAATTGGTAGTGGTAATGGTTGCACACCTCTGACTACACTAAAAATTACTGAGCCATCAAAACAGTGCATTTTGTGGTATGTGAATTTTATCTTAATGAATCTGTTATTATAAGTGTATTGAGCTGGCTGCAGTGGCACATGCTGATTCAAAGATACATAATGGATAGTCTCTCAAAGAATCTAAATTGTTGCCTCTGATCCGAGTTCTTCCATAAGTCCCAGATGGTGTCTCTTGGCTCCAGTTTACTCAGAGCCCACCTGGGTTCCCCTGGGCCAAATCCAGTTCCCCAAGGCTCCCACCCACCGTGCATGGACAGGACTCCTGGCGCTGATGTCAGACCCACCTGCCTTCTGAACTGAATGTCCTCTTGGGATGCTTTTTGCTCAGTCTGGATATTCTGATACCCATGATTGTCCTGATTATCTGTGAGATCTACACTCCCTTTAGGGATTTCCCAGTCTTGTCCAAGGCAGCCTTCATTGTTAGGTCATTTTCCCAAGCACACACCCAGCCCCAGGAGTGTCTGCACCCCGCTAGCTGGCTAAGTGATGCCCATGATCCATTGTGACTGACACTCCATTCTACCTGGTACCCAGGAAGTAGAGGCTTCCACACCAATGGGCAGTGGGGAAGCAAGAGATCTTGCTACACAGTACAGCAGACTCTGTCCTTGGAGCCTCAGAAACAACCAACAGAGGTACTTGTCTCATGAAGTGAAACAATTGGTAATAAGCAATCCCCTGGATGGTCCAGGTATCCATTCATCTTGAGCATCCCTCAAGAGGTGTTGTTTACACTAGGTGGACGTGCTGACGTCTATACTCCACTGCTTGCACAATTACCATATGTATTGGTTGAGCTCAGTTGCAGACAACAGAATCCTCTCTAGATCATTTAAGCAGAGAGTGGCTTAGTAAGGATATGGGGAGTTCAGAAAATCACTGGAACTGCTGGAGAAGTAGCCTCTATGCTCAGCTGCTGGCAACCAACCCCAGGACAAAGCTTGGACCTGGCCCTCTAAGGGAATCTGTGCCTGTATCACGTTGGGCAAGCCGCCCGTCACAGGCACTCCTCCACAAGACCACACTCACGAAGAACACGAACCACCCTTGGCTGGTGTCTCTGTTTATTCACACCCCAACAATGCCTCAGTTGCCCTGATTAGAAGTCATGTTGGAAGCTAGGAGTAGAATGTTCAATCATCCTAGTTTTCCTCTCAAACTGGGGCTTTCCCAAGATGCAGGGCTTTCAGCACTAAACCAGAAAAGTTCTACTCAAACCAGGATAGGTTGGTCACCCCAGCTAGGAAATGTTTGGAGGGGTCTTCATTGGGAACATAGGAGTCACACTGTGGGGAACAACCCACCTGTGAAGAGGTTAGTTGATTCAGAAAAGCCATGATGACGGATTACCTCTAAACTGCATGCTAAAAATGATTTTTAATCATCATTTATTGAGCATTTACTATATGCCATGTGCTTGCTACAGGTTTGTGATTGTAATTGTCTCATTTAGTCTTCACCACAGACCTATGTAGACATGACACTTGCCAGCTGCTGTTGCAGGTCCTCCTCTCAGGAAGCTTACATTGTTGTGTGGAAGACAGACAATTAAGGAGGAAAAAGAAAATAAATGGGGGCAAAGTTGAAGAGTCATGAAGAAGACAAGAGTCATGAAGGGCAAACCCACCAAGAGTGACAGGGGCTACCCAGCAAGAGTGGCCAGGGAAGGCATGTCTAAGGAGGAGACGCCTGAGCTGAGAGATGAGCAAGGGGAGGAGGCAGACACACAGCCTCCCAGGAAAGGATGCTCTAGCCAGAAGGTACAGCGGGCACAAAACCATGTGTAGGAACAGACAGGAGCTCTGCGTGCTCAAGGAACAGGGAGGAGCTCGGTGTGGCTACAGGAGAGCGCTGGAGAGTGGAGAATAAAACAGCATGAGGCTTAGTGCTACAAGACTGGCAAGGAGGGTGGATTTTGTTTTAAGATCAGTGAGAAGCAGAGGAGGTTTTTAAGCAAGGGAATGGTAGGATTTGATTTTTATTTTATATCCAAGGTCACAAAGCTGGTGAATGAGAAATGAAATTTGAAGTCAGATATATACATATACCACCGCAGAGCCTGGTTCTCAACTACGAGGGAAGCTGACTCCATCCAGGAGAAGCAAGCCAGAGACCCTGTCTAGCTTTGTCCACAAACACTCATCCTACGTGTCTACACATGCGTTGATCCTTCTACAGCAGTGGTTCTCAACCTGGGGCAATTTTGTCACTCAAAATATACTTGGTGATGCCTAGAGATGCTTTCGGTTGATGTAACTTGGGAGCAGGGGATGTTACTGGAACCTACAATTCAGGGATGCTCCTAAACATCCTGCAACGGACAGGAGAGTTCCCTCAACAATGCATTACCTGTCCCCAGAGGTCATTACCCCTCCACAGGGGATAACATAGTCAGCTGCTCACATGGACAATAATGGGTCAACTCCAACAAACTCTGAGGCTCCTTCCAGCAGCCTCCAAGTGTGTTGTCTGCTTCATAGACAGGAGTTCTTCAGAGCAAGCCTTGCATCCATCTCACCACTAAGCCAGGCAGGTCCTGGTGGCACAGAATAAAAAGCAAATTAGCTGTTGGGTGTGGAAGGTAGAATTCAACTTGTTGAGTTGGTCTTTCACCTTTTAGGGGCTGTTTCTGTGTTTCCCAGGGCCCAAGCAGCCAGGCGGTGGACCAAACAAGTCAAGCAATTTCTGACAGCAGATCAATTGCTGCAGGTAGCCTGGCTCTGGCCAAGTCTGGGCACCGAGGCCAGAACTGTCAGGGGATGTGCAGCCACAGTGACATTTGCACATGTGCACGTACATCCCATAGTCTGTACTCTCACTATGGTATCTGAAAACATTATTCTACATACTTCCAGAGGGCAATTTTCAAAGCCTGCATAGTTTCACTCCCTCGTGACGGTCACGTGACCAGACCACACGCTGCTTGGGGCCGTTGAGTGCGGACTCTCCGCTTGCGTTACCTTGAGCAGGATGGAGACCTGGTGCACTGACACACACCTCCCACTCCCAAACACCGTAGGCTGACTGCACATCATTTATGCTGCACAAATGGTCCATCATACTCACGAAAATGAATTGGGTGCTTACCGTGTGCCACACGCTGTAAGTACTTTCATACATCATCTCTTGGAACCCTCCTCTCTTCATGTGGGTTCCTTCAAAAGCAAACCTTGAAGCAAAAATCTGGGAGCAGGGAGTTAGGCTGGGAAGTGATTGAAGAGTTATGAGAGGGAATGGAGAGCAAGGTAGCCAAGAAAGAAAAGCCCATAAAGGTATGTTAGTGTGACTGCTCCAGGCCCTGGGGGCCTGAGCCCCTGGAGAGCTACAGGGTGACCCTGGGTAATGTGGCTCTCAGCCATGTTTATGCCCTTTCCAGAGGAGAGGAAGCTTTTGCCCCTCCTTAGTGGCTGCTCCAAGGACATTAACTCTTTGACATTTCCTGCCTCTCTGCAACCCAGACACTTGCAAGCCAAGAGAACACTGCCAGGCTGAGCCACAGGAAGCAGGACCAGGTAGGGAAGCTGTGTGTAGGTGAACTCCACATTGGCTGAAGGAATGAACTCAGGACACCAAAGGCATTCGGTATGTCTCCCAATACCAGTGAGAAGGTATTAAGATGGCTCCACTTTGGATGGGGCCTCAGGGGCTGGAAGAGGTCACATGAACTTGTCCAAGGCATGTGGTTCATGAAGTACGGAATCAGAGTAGAAGGTCAGGTCTGCCTACTGTGGAGGCCCATTCAGAACCAGTGTCTTTGCTTCCTAGAGCTGCCAGAGCAGAGTCCCACACACTGGGTGGCTTGAACAACAGAAAGGTATTGTCTCACAGTTCTGGAGGCTGAAGCATAGAGACCAAGGTGTCAGTGGGGTTGGTTCCGCCTGAGGGTTGTGAGGGAGGCTCTGTCTCATCCTCTCTCCTGGCTCCTGGTGGTTGCTGGGAATCTTAGGTGTCCCTGGCCTTGTGGCTCCATCACCCATCTCTGCCTTGTCTTCACTTAGCATTCTGTCCCATGTGTGCCTCTGTGCCCACTCATTCTTCTTTTTCTTTTTCTTTTTCTTTTTCTTTTTGTACCAGGGAGGTATTGAACCCAGGGGCGCTTAGCCACTGAGCCACATCCCCAGCCCTATTTTGTATTTTACTTAGAGACAGGGTCCCACTGAGTTGCTTAGGCCCTGCTAAGTCACTGAGGCTGGCTTTGAACTCGCAATCCTCCCCCCAGACCCCTGGGATTACAGGTGTGTGCCACCATGCCTGGCTCATGTATTCCCTTTTTATAAGGACACTGTATAGGCGGGGACTAGGGCACATCCTAATGACCTCATCTTAACTAATTACATCCACAATGACCCTCTTTCCAAATCAGGTCCGACCACAGTTACTGGGGGTTAGGACTTAGCCCTGTGAACACTGAGGAAACCGCTCAACCCACAACACCCACCACCATGGGTGTCGTCCTCCATACCATGCAGACCCTTGCTCTGCATGCCTTTTTTAATCCTTTGAGCTTGTCCACTGCGTCCTGGAAAAGTGCCCTTTAGCTTGTGTCCCCAGCTGCTTCAGGTGACCATACCCTGCAGGCCCAAGTGTGACTGGATCATAGATCCAGAGGCAGAGGACGGCTCAGATAGATGACATCTGAGAGAAGGTCTCAGAGAGGGGGCTTGGGCCTGAGGTCCACCTCCCTGTCACCTTAATCACCAAGATTCAATCACCAGTGCAATAAAGAAAAGTATTATAGAAATAAAACACTGCCAAAAATCTTCCTAGAATTACAACTACACGCAACAAGCAGTCTAGGTTTATAAAGAACAAATTATGCCAGATACACTTGATTGTGCCTTTGAGGGAACTAAGAAATTAAGGGATGGGAAGGAGGGTAGAGTTGCAATACATCTTGATTTTCAATACAGCAATTGATACATTGTTTTGTAGAATTGTCCCTACAAAATTAATTCAAATCGGCTTGGTGAGAACTGTCCCTGGGGTTGAAAGCCAGTGGAAAGATAAACAAACAAATAACGATTAAAGGAGAACACCAAAGCCCACAGCCCTCAGGTAGGGAGAAGAGGGAGGGTGAAGGGAGGGAGGGGAAGGCTTGGCTTTTCTGGAAGACTCAAACATCTGAAGAGGTGTGGAAACGTGTCTGGGTGTGTCTGCGGAGCAGGGGAAGGGATGAGAAGGGGTCGGCCAGGAGTCCACCAGACAGTGGGCATCACCAAGGGTTCCAGGCCAGGGGGTTGCACTGCCCACCCTATTGAAGATAGTGCTTTTGAGACTCTCATGACCCAGATGGAGTGAAGCCTACCTGCCCTGTCCCAGTACCTCCTAGACACCAGTTCCTGCTTCCTGGTGTTGGGACCACCTGGCTGCCCCTTTCATGTTGAATCTCTCCACTGTTATCTTCTCACTTGCTGGATTTCTCTAACTCTTTACCCTGAACCAATAACCTTCTGAGAACATAACCCAGTAGAAGCTCCAGTGGTGTCAAAAGCATTTAATATGCTTGTCAAAAATCAACCCTACAGGAAATGAAGAATATCATGCTAAGCAAAACAAGCCAATCTCAAAAAACCAAGGGCCGAATGTTTTCTCGGATGCACAGATGCTACTTCACAATAGGGAGGGGGCTAGGGAAGAAGAGAGGTACTTTGGATTAGGCAGAGGGGAGGAAAGGGAGAGAAGGGGGCCTGGGGTAGGAATGAGAGTAGCCTGCATCAGACATTACTACCCTATGTGCATATATGATCACATGTCCTGTGTGATTCTACATCATGTACAACCAGAAGAATGAGAAATTATTCTCCATTTCTGTATGACGCGTCAAAATGCATTCTGCTGTCACATATAACTGATTAGATCCAATTTTTTAAAAAATTAACCCTACACAGCTGCATTTATGATACTGATTCCTTCCACTCTGAGCCACTAAAGCGATAGAGAAATAAATCAAAGAAGACTTTGTACAGATAGAAAATAGTAGTCATTTCAACCGGAGATGGAGGGGCTCCCCAGGGATGGGGCTGTGTGGCAGGGCTTGGCAGTGCCATCAAAGCCACACCTTCCATTCTCTTTGCAGAAACAAGATAAGGAAATCCATGTGTGCTCCCAAAAGCTGACTCCCTCCTCCATCAGATCTCAGGAAGCTATGAAGACAGCTACTTCCGAAAGCATTATTCAACAGCCATTTACCGGGAGCCCACCATGAGGCAGCCGCTAAGTGCTGAAATTGAATTTATCTCCTGTATTAAATCTCAGGAAAGATTGGAAAGCCCTGTCAGGGAAGCCTCCAGGTAGAATTTTTATGCCTTTACAGAATAAAATGTGTATTCTTTAGTGTGCTGCTATTTATTGTTCCCATTGCTTTTTTGGAGGGGTGAATAAGATCCTGGCCTAAGACAGCAAACAAGGGGACTACAGTATTTTGGCATTTAGCTGGAAGAACATGAGTTGCTTCTTTGTTCGGAAGCCATCTTTATTCACAGCAGTAGGTTTTTAGAGAAGAGAGGATTTTTGCTGTTGTTAAAGATCAACTTGAAGGGATGTGTGGATCATTGGAAAAAGCTTCATCACGGAAACTTTTTCTTAGAGTAGAATCTCCACATTAGTCCCTGGGTCTATTCTCTCTTCCTTCTACTGATGGCATCCCATGCTGCAGCTCTGGCCTCCCACCTAGCACAATTTCCCCAGCCTCCCTTGCTGCTGGCTGCCTGTAGCTCTAAGGCCCAGCCTTTGCAGACCCTGACTCTAAATAAAATATTTTAAAAGAACTGGGGATGTGGCTTAGTGATTAAGTGCCCCTGGGTTCAATTCTTGGTACCAGGTGGAAAAAATAGAAGAAAAATGAAGTCCACAGCCTCTGGAGCTTGTCTTTCTGGCGCTCTGTATCACGTGGACATAGTACCCTTGAGCCAGCAAGGACTGTGAGGATGAGGGCCACATTCTAGAGAAGGAGGCAGGGACCTCGGATGACCTTACAGAGTAGGGCCACCTGCCCATCACGGATCATCTGCCTATCTCTGGATGATCCCAGAAAAGTGCGCCCACTGCATTTTGCGTATCTCTTCATTACAGCAGCCTAGATCTTACCCTAATTAATACATTTTTTTTTACTACAGTAAAATTTTAATACAGTTGAAATCTTAAATCCTTTGAGTGTCTTTGGTACAAATTATCAGACTGTCCCCTCCACCCCTACTTCACAGTTTGTGCCCCTTTACATTCTAACTGCTACAGAAGCATTATTTCCTTGCAAAACCTCAAAATGTATGCAGTAAATGGCAAATGGCTTACTTCTGAAAACAGTCTACCCTTGAGAAGTTTCAGTTTTTCCATGTGTGATCTCTCTGTGTTGGAGTTGTGTTTAGGTTATAGAATGTCACATTAGAGCAGCCAGTGGCCTCTGTTTGTATTGGTGTGTTTTCTAGAGTGGCAGATCAAACTCAGACAGAGGATGTGAGACCCACTCCCCTCCCAGGGGTGCCTGGGCCTTCAGCCACTCTGCATAAGCCCTAGGGGGTGTGAGACCACTGTGACTTGAGGAGAGGCAGCCACCAAGGTGGGGCAAAGCAAAGGCGTATTTCCTTTCTATTAAAAGAAGGAGGCATACGAGAGCAAAGGAAATCACAATAATATAATTCTTTAAAATCTTTGCCAGGCAGCACTCTAGACAGAAGAAAGGTGTTGAGAAATCAGGCAAATAATGACAGCATGCCACGGAGCCCAAAAGGCTGGGTGTCACTTGCGCGAGCAGCTTGAAAAAGAGAAAGGGCACATTCAGGATGACAATTAAATTTTTTTAAAAACGGATCATGGTGGCTGAGAAGAAATAAAATCCCACCTTTGATCCAGGCTCTGTCGTGCTGAGAAGCTTACCAAATGCACAAACCACTGTTTTGAAACGGTCCAGAGAGCTCCCGCCACTTTTGCCTGCTCTGCCCAGCAGGGTGAGGACCTGCAGTTTGCAGCGGGGACCGCGCAGGCCTTATCCCAGGGCAAATGGAGGACGCCTGCACGGTGCCAGCTCCCACGGGGCAGCCATGGGCTTGGGAATCAGTTTTGCAGACATGGTACTTTATGGCACCCGGCGTGCGTCTCAAATGCACCCATAGATTCTGTGCAGCAGCTTCCCCAGGGCGATGGAAAAACAATGGATTTGGGTGCCACACAGACACAGGTTCAAATCCCAGCTAATTCCTGGTTGATGACAAATTACTTAACATCTCTCTCTCTCTCTCTCTCTCTCTCCCTCCCTCCCTCCCTCTCATCTTCTATTAATTGGCAAAGTCATTGTAAGTATCAAAGACATGATGGATAGTGGACACCTGCCCTATGAAATTTACTTTCCTCTTCCCTGGTCTTTGAAGCCACAAGGCCTTGCCTTGCCCTGGCCTGCTGCCTAGTCCTCCACCCCTGTCCCAACAACACACTTGTCCCCCCGATTCCAGATGGGGCATCCCTTTGAGCCCAGGTCTCTGCAGGCACACCATTCCTCTATGAAGGCTGCCTTCTGCCTCCCCACGCAGCCCATGTACACCCCCATTCTGGCCAGCCCTCCAGCCAGTGGTCCAGGCCACCAGCCCCAGCCTGCCCTCTCCACCAGCCCGACTGCCACAGAGGTCCAACTGCCTTTGCCCACTGAGGCCAAGATGGAGGCATGCACAGCAGGGTCACAGACCCAACCCAGCTTCACGTCCTGCATTTGCTCCTTGACAGCTGTGTGGCCTTGAATCCTGCCTTAACTCTGGACTTCCCTTGGGTGAGAAGACTGCATGTGTTCTCATTGGTTAAGCCAGTTGGGCTCAGGGGTTCTGGAAGCACGACCTGAGATCCACCATTCCTAGGAGGGCTGCTTTTGGGGTTCCCCACGCCTCAGCGAGACAAAAACTTTCACATGGCACATTCTACTGCACTGTGACTCTTGGTTTTCTTCCCCAGGTCCCCTCTGGCCCCTCCCTCTTGGTTCCAAGTGGTACTGACTTCCTTCTGAGCCGCAGCTGTAGCATCTGCATGGAGGCAAGACCATAAGGCTCATCAGAGAGATGGAAATGGTCTTATGCTAGTATTAGGGGATGATGAATCTTCTTCAGCTCCCGATACGGCCTGAGGACTCATTCCCATTTGAGTTAGCTATCACTCAGACAAAGCACCGTCCATCCCTTAGCTGGGGAAGGGGTGCCATGGAGCAGGGGTACCCAAGGACTTCTTGCTACCTGCTGCTGTCAGGCATCTGCAGGAGGTACAGGAGCTGATCCAACCCTTGGGGTTGATACAAGGGCCCAGGCTTCTAATGTCCTTGTCATGCCTCCTTCATGGCTTCTTCATGTTAAAGCCTCCCATGGCTCTTAGGGCAGTCAGCAAGGAGTGGGTCCCTCTAGGTGCAAGCACTGAGTCAGGCTTGTCCTGGAGGGACACACCAGCTCACCTGCACCAACCTGCTGTCACAGTACACTGGGAGTTGCTGTTGTGGACACCACTCAGTGGAAGAAACTAAAAAGTCTTATGACACCTGCTTTTAAGAGAACAGACACGGAGCACCACCAGAGGAGAATGTGAGAGTGTCTTCTCTAGAGTTTCTGAAATGTTATTCAAGAAGTCTTTCTTCAAGTGCAATCTTAACTGTTACACAGTATGGACTATGAAAAAGAAGATGGGGCTTCTTTGGGTGAAGTGGGTGGAGGACACTGAGCCCTTTGCTCCACTCAGGAGCCCCTCGGCCATCCACCGACCCCAGTGAGCACCTCTCCACCAGAGGGTTCACAGTCGTTCCTCTCTGATTCTATGTAAAATCCAAGTAATGTCATTCACATTCCCCAGGGTGATCCAAACCTAATATAAATGCTACTGACCTTGTCCACCTCTTTGAGGGTTTATGGAGGAGAAAATTGAGACCTGGGAGGCAACATCCCAGCCAGGGCTCCTCACTTAGCCATTCTCTAGGCCACATGCGGCCACCAGCTGAAAGGTGTTCCTTATCTCTCTCGTTTTATCCCAGGTAAGACATCCACCTGGCTCCCTTCAGACCACTCAGGATCCTGAGAAGCAAGTCACTTTGCATGAAATAAAGACCCTGAGCAAGACGTCCAGGGAGAGCCAGGCCAGGGATGGAGACTTGGCCTTGGACTCTGAGAACCGACATCAAGGGACAATTGTGGCTCAGACATCAGTGTAATTATGGGCCTGTCATCATGCACTAGCTCATGGTGGGATGGCAGGGGAAGAAATGAAACAAGCATGAAGCCAAGCTGGGACACTGAGAAGGGGCTTGTCTAACAGGCCTTCAGGGAGAGCAGGGGTGCAGCCACACTGCCCCAGCTGCCCCAACCACTCAGTCCTCACCTCGCTCCCTATGACCCCAGCTGCCCCCTTGGGGCCCAGAGACCATCCAGGCAAATGCTGGGGGCCCTGTCCTCCATCCTGCAGCCACCTTGTGCTCCTCGAAGGTGCAGTGATCTTCACTCCCCTCCAACTACCACGTTTCATTCATTCATTCAACAAATATTTGTTAAATACAACTACCAGCCACGTTCTGGGGATATAATGATGACAGGGGATCTGATTTTGAAAGATGGAGTGGTCAGAGAAAGGAGGAGATGACATTTGAGCAGGTCCCTGAATAAATCGAAGAAAAGGGCAACTAGACTGAGAACTGCAGGTGCAAAGGGCCTGGGGCAGGCTGCAACCAGCTTGATATACAAAAGGAGACTGAGCTGGGAAGCAGAATGAGCAAGGAGATAAAGGAAAGGAGTGAGGTCAGATCCATGTACAGCAGGCAGATGGTGTGTGAGGGTGGAGTAGGAAGACAGGCCAGTGGCAGTCCTACAGACCTGGAGTGTGACAGTGGTGGCTCAGACCGGGGTGGTACAGTGGGTGGTGAGAAGTGATCTTTCTTTTTAAGAGCTTATATTGTGCTTATTCTGACCTCAGCTCTCCCATCACCCTTCGTGATGGCTCGCCATCTCCAAAGCCACACTGGACTCACATTTCACAGTTCCTGAAGGCAACGTGAGCCTCGCACACAAGACCAGACACCATCATTGAAACTGCCAGAACAGGCATCCTGGCCTTTTAGCAAGGCCATCAGCCCCTCTCTGCCCTCCTCTTCCCATATTTAACCAAAATGATGTTTCCAGAAAGAACCGGGGCCTGCCATTATGGAAGGAGATATCACAGACCCACACAACAGCGAGGAGCAGGAGAGCTTTGCAGGGTGTTGAACGAGATGCCATATTAAGCACATCTCACTCCTTCCTTCATAAGGTATCTCGATGTTCACAGGAGGGAGCACAAGAGGGATCCTGGCGGGATTCCTGCTGTAGACTCAACTGGGGGTGAGGAGCTACGAAGCCCGGCCTGAGGAATAGGCCCTTCACGTGATGCCTGGGTCCCAACCTGGATTCGCCAGGCACTTGGCTGCTAAGGGAACAGAGGAAGAGATGGCCCGAGGGCACGGTGCACCAGCCCCAGCGCGGCACCTGGACACAGAAGGGGGCAAATGGAGGGCCATCATGTGGAGTGCATCCCAGCCTCAACTCCTCCAGGGTCTGTTCTCTGCTTCCCGAGGTAAGTGCCAGCCAACGGGCAAGAGTGGGGAAGGAAGCCCGGGTGTCGAGCTGGGGACCAAAAAGTATCGTAATGACCCTTTCAAGGCAATATACTTCAATAGATCCTTGCTGAAGACAAGCTTTGCTGGGGGCAGGGGTGACCATTTGGGCACTTCCTGGCCAGGAGAGGGCTGCCCAGTCAATCAGAGCCACAGCCTTAGACAAGGGGACTGAGCAGGGCTTGTGGGGTGTCTCTGTTCCAGAAACAATGACGACAGTAGCTACTAACATCCAGCCAGACCCTCCAGGGCATACAATGCCACAATCACATTCTCTTATTCGGCCTCACCGCCCTGAACACAGCCTGCCTTGACATTATGCTCAGAGATTCGGAGAGCATCAGATGACTGCCCAAGGTCCTGCAGGAAGTTAAGAACTAAGATGAACTCTGGCTTTTTAATCTCAAATTCTCAGTTCCCTTCATTTCACCACCAAACTCCCTGCAACAGGGTGAAGTCCACAGTCAAGGGAGGCCTTGATGATCATTGATTCCAAGCCCATTATTTCACAGTGAGGACCCAGGAAGGACAAAATGAATGTAAGAGTCTCCTGCAGCCAGGCCCAGCCCTTGGCCCACACCAGACCTCTTACCCTTCTTCCCCAGAGGAGTCTGGTCCTCCGGAAGCCTCCCCACCCCACCCCACTGTGTTTCCTCTCCGCTGCAGAAACAGCTGTGGCAGTCTGCAGCTGTTTACTGGCAGTCAGATAGAAGAGGAACTTAAGTAGAATATAAACTATCAAATTAAATTCCCCTCTTCAAATGCCACTGGATTCACTCTACCTGAGAATTTCAATCAATGCTGGTAAGTAACTTCTCCCTGCTCTTTTAGTGGAAGGCAACAGATGCAATTTTTTTCCTGTGGCAATGCTGCTAGAAGAGACAGGGATGGGATGTCCGCAGAGATGGGTATGACAATGTGTCACCTGAAAGCACAACTCCCTGGAGCTGGGAGCAGTGCCACCAAGCAGGCTGCAAAGAGCTTCATTCATTTCCCTGAACCAGAGGATTTGTTCAAGGAAATGATGTGAAGGATAGGTCGGGTAAGGAGGACAGTTCTCTCCTGGTACCCAAAACAGAGGAGAGTGAAGCTCATATCCATACAAACTGCAGCAAAAACCCATTGATAAGAAGTCAAAGGGGTGGAACGTGGACCCCCAATATGTCATTACACAGAATGGCCCCAGGCTAGGAGTTCCCAGGTTCTAGTGCTGGGTCCACCATTGATCGTCCAGGTGAGCTTCAGCAGGTCACCTTTCTGGGGTTCCATTTCTTCTCTCTGAAAAAAAGCTTCCCACGTGCAGTATGGGGATGTGAACACTTTTTAAAAACTGCCACGTGCCATACAATTGTGAGTCCCTTGTGAGATTTTTCCTCTAGAGCCTACAGTTCTAGGTTTGGCTCCTGGGCCACATAGCACAAGAAAGGCCAAGGCCATGTGTGCTTTGGAAGAACTGGACTGAGCTGGCCATCCTAGAAGTGACCTCCAGGAGGCAGCAGAGGAGGTGCTATGGACAGGGCAGGTCCCAGCCCCAGGATCTTTAGGGGACGTGGAGGGGAAAAACCAAGGTTGTCATTATAGGGATATAAGGGGCAGGAATCTCACAGGGCTCACTGAATCCACAGCAGCTGGTCACCACCTCCTGCTGCCTTTCCCTCCCCTAGGCTCAGCTTCTTTCTTTCAGACTTGAGACTGGATATAAGGTCCCCAAAGTTCTCCCCTCAGCAACTCTTTCTCTCCACAATAGGCTTTCTTGAGTGGTCACAAAATGCCATCACCTCTCTTCCTGAGGGTGGTAAAACTGCCCTACTCAAGGCAAAAGGAAAATCAAGACAGAAATAACGATTGACACCTACCAAGCACCAGGCATGGTGCCAGTCATCCTATGCACACTAATTACTGCATGTAGTGATCAGATGAATAAGCCAGCCCACTTTACAGATGAGGAAACTGAGACGCAGAGAGAGTAAATCCCTTTTACAAGATCACACAGGTTGTAAAAGCATAGAGCAGGATCTTGGACCTAGAGACCTCTGGCTCTAGTATGTATCCATGTTCCTTCCATCTTGCTAACCACCTAAAAACATGGGGGCATGTGAGGAGCAGACTCCACAAGACTGAAAATTACAAAGACAGAAAAGCCATAGAACCCAGACTTAGGGTGTTGTACTGGTTTCCTCCTCCATTCTGGATCTCTACCAGGTTTCTTGAGGCCAGTCTTGTCTTTGCTGAGAACTCTCGCTTTCTGCTTCTGCCCTTGAGAGTCTGTGGGAAGCCATCCCCAAGATGGCGCTCTCTGCCTGTCTCTTACGTCCTGGTCCAAGCTTGCTCCCTTACCTCTCAGCAAGCCTGTGCTCCTGCAGGGTTTTTTCCACTGGCAAAATTATTTTCCCATTTTCATTCAAAATGTGATGTTAGCGCTCCAATCATGTGTTGGGTACAGGACAAGGGGTGAGAAACCACACTTAGGGTACACTTGTGGTTGGATAGGTGCCATGTGTGCTGTTAGCAATATCTCATTTAACCCTCTCCAAATCTTTACAGTAGATATTGAGTGTCTTTCTTTCTCTTATAGATGAGTAAGTGAGGCTCAGTCATTGTGTAAACTGCCCAATGTCAAGAGGTAGAGTCAAACAGCCAGTTCTCACCTTCAGAACCTCTGGCATGAACCCCAGATATAAACACCACCCACAGGAGATAGCCAGGAAGATAACCTACTTCCCTGTCCACTCCACTTCTGATGACTGATTCTTACTATAATTTAATATAAAGTCTTAATGTAATTTATTATACTAAACACCTATCACTGGGACTCTGCTAGGATAAAGAAGAAAAATATGTGATATGTCTTCAAGAATCTTCAGTCCATCTGAAGGGTCAAGTCACATGAATTGGGCTTCATGGCCTCCCTGGGCCTGAGCCATCCTCTGGAGCATCTGCCCTTCCCCCACCACCCCCTTTGCTCTCCTCCAGCGGCTCCTACCCTCCTGTGCCCCAGGAAGGTTGCTGTTCTCAGGTCCTTGTCTTTAGCCTGCCTCTCTGCTCACACTCCTTTGGGGCTGCAGATTTGAATACCCACAGGAGATGTGCAGAAATTCCCACACCGGGCTGAGTGTTCAACAATAGCACAGCAACCCAGAAAACCCGATCCTGCCCACAGGCCTTGAACCACACCAAGTCCTACATGTGCCAAGCCAAGCACAGCTTGTTGGCAGTCTGCATGGTGCTCAGAGCCGGGGGTTGGCCCTCTTCTTCCTGCTTCTGTTTTCCCAGGACAGTCGCATCTATCTCAAGTGTTTATCTACTTCCTCTGTGTTGACAGCTCTGAAAGACCCTGTCCTCAGCATGGGTCTCTCTCCTGAGCTTCAGGCTTCATGCTCGGGATGGTCTGCTGACAGCCCCAGCTGCACCCAACTCGGCCAATGGAATGCCCCAGCCCTGTATTCTTTGCATTCTTCTTCTCCTCCTCCTTCTGCTCTCTCTCTCTTCTCCCCATCCCAGAATCCTGGGGTCTTGCTGGGCTGCCCCCTTTCCCTCCACATTCTGCTGAAGGAACTTCCCTCCTGTGCAGCCCTCCTACAGACACCTGCATCCCCACAGCTTCCCCACCCACCCATCCTGAGTAGCAAAACAAACACATCTAGAGCTACGTGAAGCTTAAATTGCACATCTAATAGGAAAGATGCTATTGCCCTTCCCCTGGCAGTGCTCCTGAGCTTGGTGCTGGGGACCCTCCCTAACCTGGCCACACATACATCTGGGGCCACCCTGGCTCCCACTCCATTCTTTGGGTGCATTGAACTGTTAGCACTTGTCTTCCTTCCCCATCCACCAGCCACTGGGCACCAACCAGTTATGCTGAGACATCACTTGCTTCCTTGTCTGTGAACTGGGGGGTGAGCTCCCTGGGTGGCCTCCCACCACCTGTCAGCTCTCATCCTGACTGCAGTGAGCCCGGGAAAGTGGTTATATTAATAGCTCACACTGTTAGCACCTCACATGCACGTATAGGTTTAATCCTTACATCAACTTGTAAGGAGTCATTATCACCAGATGGAAACACTTGAAGAACAGAGAGGTTAGGCTCCTGCCCAAGGTCATATGACTAAGAAGTAATGGAGTCATGATTTGAACTCAGGCATTCTCACTCCAGAGTTGGTGCTCCTAGCAGAGATACTACTGCCATTCCCCGAGTAGTGCATCCTGAGTGGCCGTGACTAGCCTGAGGCCCTTGCCATTTGCAAACAGACCTAGGGTCACATGACCCAGGTTTGGCCAGTGGGATATGAAAAGAAGTCGGCTGGGCATGCCTAGAAAAGATGATATTCTTCCCTGTTACAGAGGAGCGAAGGTTCCTGAGCTGCCTTACCGATGTCTTTCAACTTGAGATGCTGTCAGGCTGGGGTACCCTCTCTCCTCTCTCCGTCTGAGAGAAAGACACAGAGAATAGCAGAGGAGGAGGATTCCAGCACTGGGCTTCCTGATGGCAGCGCAAGTCCTTGATCTGCAGCCCGGCGCTTCCTCCTTACGAATAGAGTGATGAATGTCTGTACTGTTTAAACCATGAGTGAGTGAGATTCTGTTTCTTGCAGCCAAACCCCTCTGGCCCGAGGTCTAGGACAGTGCCCGATACAGAGGAGGCCCCTCAGGAAGGGCTGTTCAGACAACAAAATGTGAACATGGGGTGGGCAAACGTGGGAACACAGGGTCCCGCGAAGCCCCTCACCAGTACGAGGAGGCCGATCTCCCTGCGCCTGTGTCCTCCAGTGGTTGGCCTCGGTGGGTTCCACTGGGATCCCGTGATCACCACGTCCCATGGAGGAAGACCCCTAAACAGAAGGGAGAATGGCAAAAGCTCTCCCAGGACCTAGTCTCTAAGCAAAGACACTGCAAAGACCTTTTCTCTCAGCCTTGGATTTGAGTCAGTAAAATGAGAAAGCATCTGACGGACTTTGTTTCCTCACTGTGGAGTCCTGAGCACCCAGGGCCTTCCTGCTCAGGTAGCTCATGATAACTGACCAGCCCTCAGGAGCCTGGCTCTCCCTGTCAGATCTACCATTCTCATGAGACCATAGGGGCACTCGTGGTTCCCCGGGGAGTCGGCATGGGAATCTAACACACCTAATGTGGCAGGCCAGCCCCCTCCCATCCCTAGCCACCCTTTGCAGCATCCTACATGAAATTATGCACCAATTCAAAGCTCACTCTAATTTTCCCCATTGAAAATCTGTACTCTGCACTCAGAAATGGGTCTGGTGAGTCAATTGCTGGTTAGTGTGCATTGACATCAACCTCAGGACTATTTGCTAACCAGATCTCATCTCCTCTAAGAGGCCCTTCGATGTGTTCATCTTGAAAGCTTTGTGTCAGTTCTCGACCATTATTTTGCACTGTTTATATCCCATCTTGTTGAACTTTTCACTTGTTTTCTAATTCTGCAACTAGATGACAAGTCCCTCAGAGACCCAGTCCACATCTTCTACCCATACTTGGGACTCAATTATTTATTCATTCATTCAGCAAACATCTATGGAGTATATATCCTAGATACTGGGCTGTGTGCTAGGTCTGAGCTTTCAAAAGGAATAAGGTCCCTACTATCAAGAACTTACAATCTATTTGAGGAGACAACTATAGAAGCAAACCATTAGGTCTCCTGGTGTCCTGGGGTCCATCTTCTTACTTTGACTCTGTCCTTGCCGCGCCCGTCTCCCACCAGACTTTACTTGAGCTAGTATAATCAGCCTGTTGCTTGCAATCTAGATAAATCAATCGCAGTATCCCCTGGGGCAGGAAATGCTTGAACAGACTCTTCAAGGATCAGTATGAGGGGACCCAGGGCCACGGGGAGCATATTCCTGGCAGGCGGAACAGCACGAGCCACAGTATGAAGGCCAAGAACAGCTTGTTATGGGCAATGCCAAACACATGTGCATTCATTTCTATTTTTGATCCTTCATTGTGGAATGAAAGGCTTTGTCCACGGTAAAGCAATCCCAGACATCAAAAGGCTGATAGAGGAGGTATTTTGGGACATGCATAGAGAGGAAAGGCCCTTCCCCAAGCCTGCAGAACCACACTGGGTAAGCAGCTGTCTCCAAAGACCAAGGCTTAAAACCAATCCAAAGCTTAAAACCAATCCTGCTGATTCACAGCAGCTCCTTTGGTGCCAAGGATGTACTAGTGAGAGAGCAGCTTCACCGTAGAAGCCACAGTCCTGGGAGGGAGAACAGGTCTCCAAAGAGGGAATGGCCAAGTTGGAAGGGACCCTAAGTGATCATTTCATTCAACAGAGTCCTGAGGGCCTTATACCAAGGCGGGAGGGAACTGGGACCAGAACCCAGCCTCCAGGCTTTGAGAGTGAATATTTCCCCTGCAGTTTCATACTTAGACATGAGAAGACATACTCTGAGAGCTTGGAAGTGCAGGGTCTTGGGGAGTATTGAGATGATGGAAAGATAGGTTTGATCCACTTTGTAGCTTCCCAGAAAGACTAGCTGTAGCACTCAGAGCCAAATAACACATGCTCTAAAAACATCCAGAGCATGTAAACAGGGCAATGTGATCCCTTTCCCCCGCCAGGGCTAAACTAGGCTGCCAACTAACCCTTCCTCTCCCAAGCCCAGTTTCTAGGGAGCCCAAATATTGATGAAAGACTGGCAAGAATCCACTTGATTCCACAGGAGTTAATTGGCCTACTGTGTGCAAGACCCCGTTATTGGAAAAATATGAAGAACTCAGATCTTTCTACTTGGGACCAATCCCAATCATCTAAACCCCAGGGATCAGATGCGATTAGCAAGGACAACCTGGCCCTATAAGGACATTTCACTCCAAGTTCTGGCCTCCGTCCGGCCCAGGGGATTGTCTTTCCATGACCTAAAGTGGTATTCTGCTTGCCTCTCATCTATCAGGAGCCACAGACTACATCTGCTTTTTCAAAAATGCTGTTCCTATGCGTACCTTCAGCTTTAAAGATGACTATTCTGGGCAGAACATATGCACTCCAATCCAAGATCAAAGAGTGTCCTCCTTTCCTTCACTGGGGGACCCTCAGCACCTAGGACAAGGCCTGGCACATCCCTGTTGTTCTATAAATGTTTGTGGAATGAGTGAAAGAATGTGTTGACCCCTTCATCGTTTACCATCATGCCCTCTTAGCTTAGAGCAGCAAGGCTGGC
Source organism: Xerus rutilus (assembly GCA_028644305.1). Classification (NCBI taxonomy): domain Eukaryota; kingdom Metazoa; phylum Chordata; class Mammalia; order Rodentia; family Sciuridae; genus Xerus; species Xerus rutilus. The sequence continues at coordinate 98,498,131 of CM053406.1, read as the reverse complement.
CCACGGTGGGCACCCATTACGTCTTTGTTAAATGAATGAATAGCATGGTGATTACCCATTTTTTGACAAATAATTGTTTCTACGGTGTCATCAGCATTCATTCAACTAAATATTGAGTCTCTTCCATATGCAAGGTCCCAGGGCAGGCTTGACAATCCAATGATGCCCAAGAAGGAGCCCCTGCCTCTAGGGAGACATGGTTTAGTAGAAGCCCTTCCAACATGGCAGGTCTTGGACTTGCATTTCATGAGGAAATGAAAAATGTCAGTGTGGAGCACCATAGCAAATAACTCCAGGGTGGAAATTTCCTATCTGCCCCATCTGCTGTCCTCCATCCACTGTCGGCTGCCTCCCGGGGCTTCTCACCTGCATAGATTGTGTTGGTGGGCTCCCATGCCTTCCGCCTTCCTGGTGGGATTGGCCCTTAGGAGACACTGGCAGGAGATGACAGGGAGAGAGGAGAGAGAGGTCAGGGCAGGACTTTCCCTGGGTCCTCCTGTAGTGCTGGGCATCCTGCCACCACACTGACCCATAGAAGTTGCTGGCAGGAGCTGTGTTCCCCTAACTTGAGGCCCCATTCCTTGGGATCCCCCTCATTCTTACCCACAATTCTATGAACAACTCTTTTATTAAATTCTCTTCAAAGTATCTAATTGGAGCTTGCCATTTATTTTTTCTTGCTAGGCTCCTACTGACACACATCCCTTAAATATTTTTTTTAACAAAAATCAAATAAATGAACTAATTGTCCTATTACTTAAAAGGCCAAAGCCTTTTCTCTGAGTGCGGGTCTCATAGGTGAAGCTCCACGTCATCTTTTGTGCATTAAAAAAAAGAAACCCATGATGTATAGACAATGGCTCACCTGTCTCTTTCTTTAAATTGCAGTGAAGAATTAAGGGCAATTGCTAAAGCAATCCAAGTATAGAATCCTTCAAGATTTTTACAGGTCGTTTTCTAATCTTTTATACTTGTTCCGCCCACACCTAATTTTCCAGCAGTTTGTTTTCATGACTCACATTTAAGGAGCTTTTTTCCCCTTTGAAAACCTCGACATTTATGTATTCATTCATTTTTGGGGGGCCAACATCTATCCATGCACTCCTACTCTGTCTCGGGCCTTGGGCACTAAGACAGGGCCACTCTGCTCTCTGCCCTTTAGTTCTGTCTGGAGAGGATGCACCCCAGGACCAGATAAAAGCATCTCATCAGTACCTGCCTCTCAAACCCCTTCCTGTGTCAGGTTTTCCTGAGCAACTTAGTTTGTACAGAAACAACTCTTGATCCTTTTTCACTTTGACATTTCATTGGTCAGTGCCACACTTTCTTTCTTTCTTTCTTTCTTTATTTATTGGCACTGGGGATTAAACCCAGGGGTGCTTAACCGCTGAGCCACATCTCCAGCCCTTTCTATATTTTATTTAAAGACAGGGTCTTGCTAAGTTGCTGAAGCTGTCTTTGAACTTGAGATCCTCCTGCCTCTGCCTCCCAAGCCACTAGGATTACAGGCCTGCGCTACCCTACCCAACTCAGAGTCACACTTAACTAAACACAGAGCTACTGTAACAAATAGAATTAGCCTAGGTGGACTCGGGAGAAAGCTAAACAGCTTCTGGTAAGTGTATAATTCCTGGGGGAGGGGGCAAAGAAGATAGCTGCAGTCTGTAAGGGTTCAGTGTGCACCCCAGAGCAGGTGGACAGCTCACCTTAACCCAGCAGTCAGGGTTAAGCAGATGCTCTGGTCTGAATGCTTGTGTCCACCACACTCCATGCGCTGAAATTCTAATCCAGGTGCTGGTATTAGGAGGTGGACCTTTGGGAGGTGACTAAGTCACAAGGTCATGAATGGAACTTGTGCTTTCATAAAAGAAGCTCAAGAGTAACCCCTTGCCCTTTCCACCATGTGAGGACACAGCAAGAAGGTGCCTTTTATGAGCCAGAAAGGGGGATCTTATCAGACACTATGTCTGCCAGAACCTTCATCTTGGACTCCCAGCCCTCCACACTGTGAAAAATAATTGCCTGGTGTTTCATTACAGCAGTTTGAATGCACTAAGAGAGCCAAGGTTAATCAAGAGAAATACCATTATCATTAATGTAGAGAGAAGCCTTCTAGTGCAGATCACGTACAAGGTAATGGTGTCAAGACTTGGAGAGGAAGGCTGCTCAGGGAGGGTGACATGGGAGCTGGTCTTAAAAGACCAGCAGGAGTTTGGCAGACGACAGAAGGGCAGTAGGAGGAGAGCACGCACCTAGGAAAGAGCTGATGTAAAGGGACTGAGTGTCCAAAGGCTTGGCAATGGTGTGCTCAACTGTGACCCACGTGCAGGCATAAGATCCCCAGCAAACCTGCACAAAGTTCTCATAGTGGCCCTTTTTGAAAAGGGAAAAAAGAAAAGAAAAATAAGAAACAGAAAGAGACTTTCTTTTCAAATGAGATACAGTTTTACACTGGAATACTATACAGCAATGATAAATGAGTGACTTACAGCTTCTGCAATAGCATGGATGAATCTTACAACATGAATTGATCCAGAAAATGGCAGAAAACTTCATGCAGAATGATTCTACTTATACTAAGTTGAAAAATGGGCAAAGCTGATACATTTTGTGTGTGTGTGTGGATACAACAAAGAAAGTGAACAGTGTGGCTGGAGCAGAGAGGAAGGCAGTGAAAACAGAGAAAAGAGCATCAGAAAGGCAAGGGGCAGTGCTTTGGGATGGGGGCCTGCTGGCCATCATAGGGCTTGAGGTCACTCTGAGGACCACTACAAGATTTCAAGCAGAGGTGTGACTTGACCCAACTGTTTTTAAAGTCTGAATGTATTTCTAAATTATATCCACACACCATGAAACAAATTTATTGCCTACCTGATAAAACCATATGTGAAAAATTATAACTATCACAAGCTAATATCTCAAGCCATAAAATATTCTTAGGATGCAGTTCTTTGTTCATAGCAGTGGATATACATTCACATTTCAGATAGCCTTCTTGATAATTCTTGAAATGTGGAGGCCACCCCATCGTTGCTGTGCTGATCTCATCACGTGGCTGACCCAGAGCTCGTGCTGGGAGTAGGAAAAAGTCAGCTCAGCCTTTGCCCACTTGAGCTTGCATTACAGGTATTATCTGCGATCTGTGATTTCTTTGCAGGGCTATCTTCAAGCTGTTTGCCCTTTCGGGGGGTCAGTCCAGTTAACACATGATAAAGTGATCTGCAAATGCTCACCACGGCACTCGGGGGGACGACAGTGCACCCAGCTGATGGCAAACATCGCAGGGAGCCTCTTGGGTCCTCGCACACACCGCCCGTGGGTTAGTCTCTGAGAACTCCGTGGATTATGACTTGAAGTCCTCCAGCCTCCATAGCTCCCAGGATCCCTTCAGGCCCATGATGATGCCACCTGGAGGAGGGAGGATGAACACACAACACTCCATCAGGGCAGTGGATGGAGAATCCTGGGCTTTGCTCAGGGAGGAGCTCTAACCGTTGTTCAACATGGGGGCCACCAGCCACGGGGCTGTTGAGTCCACGGGGCAGCTAGTCCAAATTGAGATGAGCTGTAAACACACATACACACTAGAGTTCAAAGATTCAGCAAAAAATAAAATCAAATAAAGTAAAACATACCACTGTCTGTTTTCTGGTGCTGTGTACCAGAATACCTGAGATCGAGTGATCTATCATGGAGAACCATTTAAAGTGGTTCTTGTGGCTGGGAAGTCCAAGAGCGTGCCACCAGCCTCTATTTGGCTTCTGGTGGGTGATTTGTGCTGCTTGAAATCATGACAGAAAGTAGAAGGACGTACAGTCACACGTACGTCAGGGCAGGCTGGGTGGACTGGCTAGATACCAACTCGTGGTGACTAGACCAGTCCCAGCAGAGCGAGCACTCCCTCACGTGAGATGGGCATTCGTCCATCGTGAAGCTCCACCTCATTGTCCAAGATTTCATTAGATCCCACCTCCCCAGTCCAATGCCACGTATCAGAGATGGAGTCTGATCGTTGAGTTTTGGTGGGAACAAACCATGGCCCTCATTAATATGTGTTAATACAGAGTGCATGTTGGAATATGTTTTACAATATTGACCTTTTTAGAAAATTGGATTAAATTCAGTAGAATATTAAAAGTAATTTTAAGTTTCAAAGAGAAGAGGAGGAAAATGGGGAGATATTGGTCAAAGTGTGCAGTTTCAGTGAGAAAGGATGGATCGCTGAGGTCTATTATACAGCAGGTGACTGTAGTTAATGATAATGTATTATGCATTTCGAATTTTCTAACAGAGTAGACTTCAAATGTTCTCACACAAAACATAAGTATATGAGGTGGTAGTTATGCTAATTAGCTTGATTTAATCATTTTACAATGTATACATATATCAAAACATCACACTGAACCTCATAAATATATACATATGTGCCACATACAATTTTTTAAAAAGTAAAAATAAAATGTTTTACAAGCTTTTTTTTCCCTTTTTATTTTAATGTAGGTGGTAGAAAATTTAATAAATAGCATGCATATACAGTTCACATTTGAACCTCACCTTATTTTTGCACTGAAAAATACTAGTCTGAAAGAAAAATTATTTCCCCAAGTTACAGAAAAATCCAAACTTATTAGCATCACCACAGCCTCTTATTTCAATTGATCTTGCACACCAGATTCCCCAAAATGGCATTGTTGGGTAAGGAAGCCTGTGTTAAGCACATTTATGGCACATTGTGAAGGACCCTTGGTTGGTGCACTGTGATCCAGGTAGGTGATGAGTGTCAACCAGAAGTCAGAAGCCCTGAGTTCAAGGTCCATCTGTTCCAACTCTTTGCCAAGTGATCTCAGGAGCATCACCAGCACATGGCTTGCCTCTCTCCCCTGTAAAATGTAAAGGGGATGTTTTAGTCAATTTTTTCTCATTATGACCAAAAGACTTGAAAAAGAACAACTTGAGGAGGAAAGTTTATTTGGCTCTTGGTTTCAGAGGTCTCAGTCCATAGCCAGCCAACTCCATTGCTCTATGCCCAGGATGAGGCAGAACATCATGGTGGAAGGGTATGGTGGAGGAAAACTGCTCAGGAGGTGGCAAACAGGAAGGGAGGGTGGGGGGACACTCCATTCACCAGGGACAAAATATATGCACCAAAGGTACACCCTCATTGACCTATCTCCTCCATCCTCACCCTACCTGCCTAAGTTGCCACTAACTTAATCCATACAAGTGGATTAATGCACTGATTGGATTAAGGCTCTCATAACCCAATCATTTTACCTCCAAACTTTTTTGCATTGTCTAACACATGAGCTCTTGGGGAACGCTTCATATCTAAACCATAATATTTTATCCCTGGCCCCCAAAAGCTCATGCCTATTTCCCAATGCTGATTATATTTAGTCCATTTTCAAGGTCTCCATAATCTTAACAGTTCCAGCATTTCTGAAAAGTCCAAGCCCAAAGTCTCTGAGACTCAGGGCAAACTCTCAGAATGAAGCCCTATTAAAAATCAAAAGCAAGTAATATATATCCAAGATATAACAGCACAGAGTAAACACTTCTATTCCACAAAGGAGAAATAGGAATAGGAAGAAGGTATGGGACCAAAGAAAAACCAAAACCTAGTTGAGAAAACAAGTCCTGCAGCTCCACAGCCAGCATCTAGGGTACGTGGCGTTGTGATGTTCTCTCCAAAGGGCTTGTACATCTCCACCCCTATGGCCTTGCTGATTGCAGCTAGATGGCCCCTCTCTTGGTTTGTTTCTGCTCAATTCCTGCAATTTTCCTGGGCAGATGTTCCACATTACTGGCATCTTTTAATTTGGGGGAATCTCCACTGCAGCTTTGGCTTCCTTCTCACATCTCCATGCATCACACTCTCGGGGGCAACATTACTGCGCTTTGCCTGGCCTCCCAGACCTTCCTTTGAAATCTCAGTGGAAACCACAATGACCCCAACTCTATCATCCTGCATTCCCGCAGATCCCACACCATGTGGTTGACACCAAGGCCTGTTACCATCTTGAGCAGTAGCCAAGCCTCTTGGGACTGTGGCTACAGCAGCCTGTGAGTTCCTGGGTAGCTGAGCATAGTGAAAAACCTTTCTATGCTCCCCTGGTCTCTTTACAAGATTTTTACTTTTACACCTTTGAGTCTGAGATGGATGTGGTCTTGTAAATTTCTGAAATACTCTCAAGTCATCTTTCCTATTGATAAGCCAGGACTGGTTGGTTCTTTGTCTTGTGAACTCAAAGATTGAGATCAGCAGACACAAAAGGTGAAAGCAAAGTAGCCGAATTTATTAAAGTAATAAAAAGCAGACAAAAAGGGTGAGAGCAAAATAACAGGATTTATTAAAGTAATAGAAAACAGAGCTCCCACAGTGGAAGGGGTCCCCAAGAGAAGGTTGATGAATGTCTGCTGTCTAGGGGTTTACATGTTAGAGGGGGGTTAAATGCCCTTAAAGACTATAGGTTAGAGATTTTAAAGAAGCAGGTCTTTGAGTCCAATTATACCAGGGTATCTGGTGTTCATGTGCCCCCTCCAATCAGGGTGTCAATCATGCACTGCTTCACCTCAGGGACCAGGATTCTGTTGCATTTCTTCAGTCTCCAATGGATTCATTGGTCACAGCTGTCTACTCCATTTGCAAACTCTTGAAGTGGTGGGGGTTAACTTGTCTGCCTAACACATTTCTATCTCCTACTCTCATGAGTGTCACTGGTTAAAGTATTTAGAATGTCTTTAGTGGCTGTAATCTCTTTAATAACCACATATTCTTTAGCCACAGTTTTACTGGCACTTTTCTGGCCAAACTGCAAGTTTTTCAAATCTGTCTATTCTGCTTTCTGTTCCTGATTATCACAGTAAACTTGGCTAAAAGCTGCCAGCAAAACCCATGCCACTGCCTGAATGCTATGCTGCCTAGAAATTTCTTCCACCAAATTAATTAATCCATCACCTTTAAATACAGCCTCACAGAAAGTCTCAGGACATGGGCAAAATGGAGAAAACTTCTTTGCCAGAATGAAACATGAATGGGCTCTAGTCCAATTTCCAATAGAGTCCTTCTCTGAAACCTCACGAGCCCAGTCTTGTCCAAAGCCCTATCAGCATTCTGGTCTTTTGAGCTCCCACTAAAATCATCCATTAAGCTCCATTTACAACATTCTAAAAATTTTCCAGCTTGTATCTCTAAACTTTTCAAAAGTCCCCCCACAAATTCCAAAAGGCTCCAAAAGTTTCTGAACTACATGGTCAGGTTAATCACAATAATAATCTCAACTCTCAGCACCAATTTCTGTTCCAGTCAGCTTTTTTGTAGCTGTGACCAAAAGACCTGACAAGAACAAATAGAGGAGGAAAATTTATTTGTCTCACAGTTTCAGAGGTTCAGTCCATGAACAGCTGTCTCACACATGAGTTAGGGGAACATCTCATACCTAAACCATAACAGGGGATTAATTATATAATCTTCCTGGTTCTGGGGTTCTCCTTCCAAAATTCTTTGCACTTTTTAAGGGACACTTCCTCACTAAAATTAAGAAATGCCAAATGGCAAAACTTCAAGCCTTATGAGAAGAGTTTGGGAGCAGAAGATGGCCTCCTGGATCTCTTTGAATTCTAGTTCAGAGTCTGTGTGAACCTTTTCTAAAGTAATTCACAGGATAGACCAGTCCTGAAGGAAAGTGGTGGGTTGGTGCAGATGTTTCAGGTGGGTCTGTATTTGTCTTTATTTTGTACTACCAAACACCTGCTGTTAATCTGAGCTGATTAGACAGACTATTTCATGCGCATGTTCTTCTCTGGCACATTCACGCACATCTCATAAATTCTGACACCCTTATGCACACATGGCGTGATCATCTATGCTGGCATTCACAAACAGGCCCACATTTTCTCAAGCAGCAAAGGCAGGAGAGCATGCTTCAGAAAGCAGCTTCCCACTTCAAGAGGAAAGTGTCACTCACCTAAAGAGACAGAGGAACAGGAGGAGGTTCCAAGGTTATCTCAGGAAGCAAGCAGCATGTCACCAGTTCACACATAGGATCCTGGTCCAAGGCCTGTGAGAAAGAACCACAGAGGCTACAGGGCATCCATGGACAACCCAACAATGACCTGGCAGGTTCCAGGGCAAGTGGTAAGCTCAATGCAAATCCCAGACAATATGACACATTAGATTAAGATGAAGAGTTCCAGGAGGGAAAAACCTACAATTATTACAGAGGCCGGCTCTGAAAAGTGAGGAGAAGAGGAAAGGAAGGACTTACTCCAAACCTAGGTGCTATAAAAGGCACAATGGAGAAGGGAAGGACATCTACATGCATATGCACTCTTCATTTGATGCCATATGTACTGCCAGATCCATTATGATGCTTTGAAGGCAGAGAGACAAACTAAAAGAAAGTTTCCTTTGGATCACCTTTCTAGCAATCCAAGCTCTGTCTGTACCCAAATGCCATCTCCTTCAGGAAGCCTTTCTTCCACAACAACCACAGTGGTTTTGCTGTGATTTCCAAAGTAGCCTATGGCAGATAGCCAGGACGAGAGTTTAGGGGAAGAAATCACTTGAGCATCTTATGTAAAAAGAGACTTGTTATAAAATTGTTTAATTTTTTATTTGGAAAGAAAACATTCAATTCATTTACTTTTAAATTAAGAATAGAAAATATCCAATTTTATGATTTTAGTGCTAGCTAGATTGTTAGATTGGTGCTAGATAAGAGAAAGAGAAAAATAGGAATGGAGGAAAAGGAGCATAAGGAAAATGATTAAGTAGGAAAGGGAGGGTATGGGGAGAGAGGAAAACAGGGATAGAAAAGTAGGAGGAGAGAAATAACTACATGAATGAAGAGTTAGAAAACAAGGCAAGGTTGGAAAGACACCAAGAATGTCACTTTTAAAAAGGAATCTATGTTCTGCTCTTGAGTATTCTAAAAATGTACATTAGATCAAGTTGTTACTTACATCTTCTACACAATTGATGCTTTTTGTTTGTTTGTTTAAATATTTTTTACTTATACATGGACACAGTGTCTTTATTTTCTTTGTTTTTATGTGGTGCTGAAGATTGAACCCAGTGCCTCACATGTGCGAGGCAAGTGCTCTACCACTGAGCCACAACCTCAGCTCCCACAACTGATGCTTTTATATCCAATTGTATCAACCAATAAGAGAGGAATGTTGTAGTCTCCAATGATAAACATGAGATTTCTTTTTCATCCTCCAGTTCTGCCAGTTTTTGCTTTGTGTATCTATTTTCAGGCATCTACATATTTAGAATTTTTATGTCTTCTAGTGAATTGGTTCTTTGATCCTTCTGTAATGTTCCTCTTCTGTCTGGTAATTTTCCTTGTTCTGAAGTCTACTAATATTAAATTAACTACTTCAGTTATCTTTTTTTCCAACTTCAATGAAATCAAATAATATAAAATTTTCCATCCTAACTATTTCAGTGGCATTAAGTATGTTTACATTGCTAGGCAGCCAATCTCTATTTTTTTTTTTTCATCTTGCAAAATTGAAACATTACCCATCCATTTCCTCCTTCTCCCACCTCCAGGCCCAAGTAACCACCAGTCTAATTTCTTCTTCTCTAACTACCATTCTACTTTTCTGCTTTCTTTTTAAAAATACTCCATAATGAATACCTATTTTTAGATTCCTTATATAAGTAGAATCACCCACTATTGTGTTTCTGTGACTGGCTGATTTAATTTAACGTAATGTCTTTAATTTTTATCCATGTTATAGTATATGTCATAATTAACTTCTTTTTTATGGATGAATAATATTCTAATTATTTGTTTATCCATCTTCCACCTCTCAACCACTATGAACATGGGCATGCAAATATCAATTTAGGACTCTTCTTCCAATTCTTTTGGATAGAGTTCTAGAAGTGGATTTATTGGATCATATGATAATTCCATTTTTAATTTTTTGAGGAAACATCAGACTGTTTTCTACATTTTTATGTACCTCTTTCATAATTTACTTTTAACCTAAATATATTTGCACCTTTATATTTAAAGTGTCTCCTATAGACAACATATAGTTGAAACATGTTTGTTTTGTTGTTCAATCCGACAATCTCTTCCCTCCTTTAAATGTTTTTTTTGTGTATTATAGTTATACATAACAGTGAAGTTCATTTTGATATATTCATATATGCATGGAATGTAATTTGCTTCATTCCAATCTCCAGAGCTTCCACTTTCTCTTCCCTGTTCCCTTCCTCCATTCCCCTTCCTCTACTTTACTGATATTCCTTCTATTTATTTGTTGTTTATTTTAAATTAGTACTTTATAGATATATATAAATGTGGAATTCACTGTAGTGTAGTCATAAAGGTGCATAGCATAATTATGTAGATTTCATTCAACAGTTCCTCCCTTTTCCCATCTCTCCTCCATCCTTCTTCCACTCCACTAATCTCCCTTTGCACAATGTCTTTTAATTGGTGAGTTTAGACCATTTACATTTAATGTAATCTTATACAATCTAAATGACATGATTAAATATAGGTCTACCATTAGTTTTTGTTCCCCTTTGTTTTTTGTCTGTTTCCCAGTTCCTTCTTTTGCATTATTTGAATATTTTTACATTTTAATTTACCTTTTAGCTTCTTAGACACATCTTTTTATATTATTTTAATGGTCATTCTACAAAGTGTAACATACACAGTAGTTTTTTAGTCTAACTATAGTTAATTGGTTTACTACTTCAAGAAAATAAATAAAATCCAGAAATGTTGATTTTAAAGTGGCATTCAGGTATAGAAGACAAGGTGAAGGACAGGGCATACTATTTATTTAATATTTATGTGATAAATACAGATGTATATTGTTTGAGCATGTATAAAATATTTCTGGAGGGCTACATAAGAAATCCTTGGTAGTGACTAGGCCTAGAGGGAAGACAGGACGAGTGGAGGGTAAATTTCTTTGTATCTTCATTTTTTTTACCAAGTTTATCTATTACCTTTTCAAAAAATAAGTGATACAACCAAGCACAGAGGCACTCACCTGTAATTCTGACTACTCGGGAGGTTGAAGCAGAAGGATCACAAATTCACAAGTTCAAGGCCAGCCACAGCAACTTGCAAGATCTCGTCTCGGAATAAAAAGTAAAAAGGGACTGAGGATATAGGCAGAGATAGAACGCCCCTGGATTCAATCCCCAGTACTGCCAAGGCAAGAAAGAGTCATACACAACTTTATCATTTGTTATCCAAAATATCCTTTGAAATATCAAAAGTGACATACTTAAATATTTTTCAACTGCTCAAATTCTTAAAAATTTTGAAGCTCTACTTTTAGAAGGATAATCTGCAGCAACGGAAATTATACATCAGTGTCAGAGAAAACTCTCTCAAAAAATAAGATACGATTAAATGAAAGGTCCCAGAATCTCTATACAGGCTTATCGCCTGTCTTTGTTGTTGTCGTGGATGTTGCCACATTCAACCTCCTGTGACTGGTATTGGTTACTTATTTTAGAACTTAGAAAGGATTTAATTTAAAAACAGCTTTCAGGAAAACCCATTGAAAAGAAGTGGCTAGAGAAACTGGTTGCCAATGGACTGGCTGAGATGAATGGTCACAAAGGAGGCAGGTAAGGCCCAGAACATGGGGAGTCTGAACATCAAAGAGGTCAGGGGCAGAGATCTGGAGAAAGGGATGAGAGATTTGCATAATTAGACCATGGTTATAAAAAAAAAAGAAGAAAAAGAAGAAAGCCCAACCAACTAAACTCCACACACAAACTTCATATTTCTGTTAGGTGCGATTCTGGTGTGCAGTGACTTCTGGGAAGAGAAATCAAGTAATATGGGGATCAGAGAAAGAGTCTATTTGTAAAGAGACAGGAATTTTGTCCCTCCCTCCTTCCCCTTCTGGTGTCCTCCTTCCTTGTCCTGTAGTTCAGGTCCTGCCTGGTTCCTCTGCTCTTACCCTTAAACAACAGCTAATGTGTTCTTTTCTCCCACATTTGAACTTGTCTTCACAGTGCCCCTGCCTTTGGGGTGGTTCAATAGCAGTTTCCTGATCAAATGTTATGCTCCAGGTCCTGTGGCTGACTCTGGAATTGAAGACATTGTCAGTGCAGTATGTAAGAAACAATTCTGCTCTTCATGAATTACAAGTCTGAAGTATTCTATAAAGCAGTACAAAATGGACCAAGACAATAAGTAAATACAATATGCTTTATGAAATAATTTAAATCTTCTTTATAAAAACACCCTGCAAGGTGTAACATATGCATGTATTCATTTCATTCACTCATTCATTCATTCATCATAGATGTATCTAACCCCCACTCCATTCTGGTCCCCACCCTAGTTCTGTGAAAGGGCCATGGTACAGTCCCTGAAGCTGTGTGCTTCCATGCATCCTCTAAGCCTCTCCACACCTCTGCATGCATGTAAGAATGCACAGAGAAAATGTCCCCAGGATGGACTCTGGCATTGGACAGTTTTTTGATGTTCCCAGCTGTAGAGTAGTTCTATCCTTCTGACAAAATCCAAATGGGAAACAGTGCAACTGTTGGGCGCAGAGGGAGACCTACGCTTGAAGCTGTGCTTGATTATTGGTTCACTTAGAAACACCTTGACTGAGAGAAAAGAGAGAATAAACAGCTTGTACACTTAAAATGCGACTGTGATGTTTAAGGGACTTTATATGGGGAAACAGCTTCAAGCTTTGAGAGAGCGATGTGTCCTCCCTGCCAGCACTCCCAGCCACAGCTGGGCTGAACAGAAGCAGAATTCTGGAACCGAAGAAGTCTTCCTCTGCACCCTCTCTCACCTTCCCCTTTTTTGGTTCCCCCTCTGCTGTGGGAGCTAAATAGAGAAACAACAAAAAATGCTGCAGCAGACAAGCAGTAAGTGCTTTTTGAAAGGATTGTGGAAGATGTTACCTAAAGGACCATCTAGGCTGGGCCTGGAGAACAAAACGAACAACTGGGTCGTGTTAAGGTTTAGATGTGAGGTGCCTCCAAAAGCTCATGCATGAGACAATGCAAGAGTGTTTAGAGGTGAAATGATTGGATTGACAGCCTTAACCTAATCAGTGTGTGAATCCACCCATAGGGATTAACTGGGTGGTAACTGTAAGCAGGTAGGGTATGGCAGGAGGAGGTGGGTCATTGAGGGTGTGCTTTGGAGGTATATCTTTTGTACTTGGCCAAGTGGAGTCACTCTCTCTGCTTCCTGGTGGCCATGACCTGAGCCACTTTCCTCCACCAACACTCTTCCGCCATGATGTTCTACCTCACCTTGGGCTCAGAGCAATGGAACCAGATGCATCTACGGACTGAGACCTCTCTGAAACTGTGAGCCCCAAACTGCCTAAAACTAAAGAAGATCGAGAATGGGTAGAAGATCTTGGGGCCAGGAAACAACCCCACACAAGTGTTAAAAAGGGAAACAGGAAAGGAATGGAGAGGGTGGAAAATACTGAGGTATTTAGAGGGAAAGAAGGCCAAGTAGATAGAACTCTAGGACAGAGGAGACAATTTCCAGAGGTGGCATATTAGCTTCCTAGGGCTGAAATAGCAAAATACCACACAGAATGGCTTCAAACAAAATAATTTAGTCACTCACAGTTCTGGGGGCCAGAAGTCTGAAATCAAGGTCAGCAGAGCCCTGCTCACTCTCACACTCTCCACCCCACATCTCTTTCTGGAGTCTCTAGGGGAGAATTCTTCCTTGTAGCTCCCTAGCTCCTGGTGGTGGCCAGAAGTCCAGGCACTCCCTGGCTTGCAGAGATGTCACTCCACTCTGTCTTTGTCATCATGCAGGAATCTTCTTGCTCATCAAAATTCCCCTTTTCTTCTAAGGAGGCCAGTCACTGGCTTTAGGGCTCACTCTAATTCAGGGTGACTTCGTCTGCAAAGACCTTATTTCCAAGTAAGATCACTTACAGAGTGAAGAGAGCTTGGGATGTTCCCCTATCTTTTGGGGGACACAATTCAATCCCTAACAGATGGAAAATAAGTTTCCTCTGAGAAAATTGTGGAGATTTAGTTAAGGAAGACTCCTGAGGCTTCCTTCCAACTCTGAGGTAGAGAGTAATTGGCCCTGAAGGCCTTGCCCAGCCCTAGCAGGGAGTCAGGCCAAGTGCCTGCTGTGCCTGCTCCAGACTTGGGTCATAAACAAAGGAAGCAGGAGAATTTTTACCGGAGGGTGGATCCCATCCCTTTGCAAACTCTTCCAGGTTATTCTCATGGTGCTCCTCATTCCACACCACCCCCCATCTGCCCTCCCAGTCACCCTGCCTACCCAAGGTCACCCATTCTATGTATGTCCCCCTCTCCCTTCGCCACCCTCACCTCTCCTATGTGCTGCTCCCTTGGTCTCATCCACCTGACTGATACACTAATCATTTCCAATGGCATGAGTGGTTTGGTGTGCCACTTGACCATTTGCTTCTAATAAATAGGAGCTTGTTAGGGACACAGCTCCTTCACACCGAGGAGAGATTTGGCCCCGTGGGGCTTTATCATATTCCTGAAATCACTAAGCATTTAGGAGAGGTGGGGTCCTAAGACTCAGCAGCTCTTTGAAGATTGGATTCCCAACCTGATGTCCACTAGCTGACCTGGACAGACCTGGTGAGTGATAGGGTGAAGGAAAGCCATATAACCTACTCATGAAAAAGGAAGACCAAAGGCCCAGGAATCACCAAATCCAAGCTCTCACCCTGACTCTGCTCTCAATTGCTATGTGGCCTGTCTGGCACGGGCTCCATGTCTGCAGAACTCATCCTGCCCATGTGACCAACAAAGGGCCTTAGTCTCTCCCTCCCTTCAGTGAGGGAATGAGCTGAGGTCTCTTCTCTCTGTGACACTTAGTGATTTTCACAAGATGGTTTGACTCAAATCATATTTTTTAAAATCCTGTCTGTGCTTGAACACTTCAAATATTTTATTACTAGGTCTACAGTACATAACAAAGTAATTGTGTAATTAAGAGATAATGTCAATGCCGTAGAACAATGTTGACAAGATAATAGCCTTCTGAAACCACATAAATGCCAAAGCAAGTTGAGCGGATTTATAGGTGGAAAAGCAGAAAAGCAAGTGGCAAATGGCCCAGAAGGTTTCTGTAGTCCAAATCGGCCTCTTTCTGTCATGACATTCAACTTCTGACCCACATCATGCTCCCAGGTCACTAGTGCGTACTCTCCAAGCCTCCGGATCAAGGCTGAAGAAAGTGGGGTATTACGTTGGGATCTGGAATGAACCCCAGAGGCTCTCACGTTGAAGGCCCCATCTCCAGTACAGCAGTGTTCAGAGGTGGAGGCCTTGGGGAAGTGACTGGGTCAGGAGGACTTTGACTTCATCTGTGGATTAATCCATTGACAGTTTCAGAGCTGATGGCACTATGGGGAGGTAATGGCGACCATAGAAGTCAGAGTCTCGTTAGAGGAAGTGGGTCACTTGGAGGTATGCCCTAAAGGGGCGTATCTTGTCGCTGACCCCTTCTTCCCACTCTACTCTCTGCTTCCTGACCACCATGAGGTAAGAAGCTCTGCTCCATCATATCCTTCCTTCGTGGTATTCTCCCTCTCTCAGGCCCAATGCAATGGAGCCAGCCGACTCTGGACTGGAACCTCGAAGAGCATGAGCCCCAATAAATCTTTTCTCCCTAAGCTGTTTTCCTCAGGTTTTTTTGTCACAATGATGAAAGGTGAATAACACACCAGGTCACCTGCCATAACTTGTCCCCATCCCTTAACTTCTAGTCTCTTGCAAACTTAGCACCATCAGCAATCAGGCCTTAAGAGGGTTAGAGGTCATTGCGTTCAAACCTATCTACTATCCCAGCATGTCCAGGTAAAGAGAATGGGGCCATAATCAGGAAAGATTTGCTCTGGATAACTTCTGAGCTGGTTGATTGGAAGAAGACAGGATCCCTGGATTTTTTTTTTTCCAGTTGGCCACTTCTCCTAACTCTAGCCATAAGGTCTTACTAAATCTAGTTTCTTAGGGGAGAGGAAGGAAGTAGAGAAGGGATGGGCCACATGACCTTGAGATCCAGAGGCTGTTCCCCCAGCAGACCACAGGGACCAGGCCTTGTCCTAATGGGATGCCTAGAAAGATGGAAGCTGTGGAGAAATGCAACTCTGAAGGTCACGAGCAGGAGGACGGCTTGCTGGCTACATCTTTTAGTACTGGGAAGGGCTGCACATCCTTGAAGTTGAGGAAAATTAGGAGTAAATGGGGAAATGCTGATGCCTAGAAGGGGAAAGAGGTGACACTGGCCTTCCCTGGAAAAGAGGATGGACTTCAGGGCCAGAAAAACTGAATTAAAGCCAGTATTCTAGCCAGGCGCGGTGGCACATGCCTGTAATCCCAGCACTTTGGGAGGCTGAGACAGGAGAATCGCGAGTTCAAAGCCAGCCTCAGCAACGGTGAGGCACTAAGCAACTCAGTGAGACCCTGTCTCTACATAAAACACAAAATAGGGCTGGGGATGTGGCTCAGTGGTCGAGTGCCCCTGAGTTCAATCTCCAGTACCAAAACAAACAACAACAACAACAACAAAAAGCCAGTAATCAGCCCAATGACCTTGACTAAATCACCAGTTTCCCCTTTCTGGGTTATGGTTTCCTCACCCCTGGAATGAGAGTGGTGGACCCAATCAGTGATACCCAAACACCCTGAACTGAGTCTAACGTCTACTTCCAACTGGCTTCCTGGCTGGTTGGGAACTTCGGGGACTGGAGCTCCTACACTCTAACATCCACAGATCCTAGGAAATTGCCAAATGAATTCATAAGGACTTTCGTTGATTCCTAGATGAAGAGCTACCATGGAATCCTAAGTATAGCTGAGGGGTAAAGACACTCCTGACCGTGTCAGGTGGACATGCAATCCGTTGACTTTCCCGTTGGACTCGGAACTCAGAGGCAGAAGAGCAACGGGTCCAAGGAGACAAGAGCCCCATTCTCCCACGTCTCCAGCCCTCTGCACATGCTGACCCTCCCCCTGCCTTCCCTCCCGCTCCAGCAGACCCCTCCCTCCTTGTCTCTCCTGATTCCTACTGGGGAAGCCTCACTGAGTCCTCTGAGCAGAGGTAATTCTTCTCCTTGTCACATTGAATTAGTTGTATTCTAACCTATCAAGGATGTTTGTTTTCAGATTTGTCTCTCTGGTTAGACTTCTGAAGAGCAGAAACTGTCTCGTGGCCGCTCTAAATTGGGTGACGAACATAGTCTCTATGCAGAGTAGGAGCACAAGAAACAGCTGCTGAAAGAAAGAAAGAAAAGAGAAAGAAGAATGGAAAAGAGAAAGGGAAGAGAATGAAGGGAGGAAGAGGGGAATGGAAGGAAGAAAACATGTCAGTTCAGAACCCCTTTATCCCTTTAAGATCTCTAGAGAAACTCCCACTCTCCTTCAGATTGGCAACCAGTATCCACTTCAGCTGCCCAAGGCTCTTGGGGTCTCTGTCCCCTGGGTGCGTGGGAGCTCAGGTTCCCTGCTCCTCACCTCCCCCTCTCGCATCATGCAGGAGAGAATCAAAGACTGCAGGTCCCTTCCCAGTGTCTGCCCTAACTCTTCCCCACACAGAAGCCAAAAGAAATATCAGACCCCAGCACCTTCCCTGTGAGAGCTGTCCCCTCCTACAATCATCAGTAATGGAGGGTGGGAGGCGAATTGTCTGCTCTGCTTGAAAAAAGAAACTTCTCCCTCCACTCCTAGCAGAGATCCACACAGATGTAAATACAGCAGCGAGAGTGACCCTCAGCCAGGAGGTTCTTGTAAAAACAGCATCTGCTTTTATAGGCCACATGGATTGTAGGTTCTGGGGAGTTTTTTGTTGTTGTTGTTTTGTTTTGGGGGTTTTTTTTTTTTATTTATAAAGTCACGACTCCAATGGCAACACTGTTTTTTATGTATTTATTATAGAAACAATAGAACAACAATGAAGAAGTAAAAGGAATGTTACGGATCCCCTGTCTCAGGTATGAGGCTTTCACTGGTGGCAATCATTGCCTAACTCCATTTTTTATTCTTTTTTTTTTCATTTCATGTGAATCCATAAGCATTTTCCATGTTGCTACACAATCTCCATAATTATCACTTTAATGGCTGCTCAATGGGCCATCAGGTTGATGTGTTATAATTTACTTAACCATGTCCCTCTTTAGAATATAACCTTTTAAAACATTAAACAGAAAGTTTAGCAAGGTTCTAAAATAGATGGTTTTCTTGGCCACGCCTGCAGCACATTTCTGAAGCACCCACGTTCAGGAAACAAGGTGTCCAGGGTGGGCGCTGGGGTCTGGGGGCCAGGAGTAATGGTCAGGAGAGGAGGGGGACCTCTGCTTCAACACCATGCCCGCAGCTGCCCCCGTGTGCCTCAGCTGCCCCCGGCGAAGGAGGAGCTGTCACTGACCATTCCTGGAGACTATTACTACTACTAATAATAATGACTAATATTGATTGATCTCTGCACTAAAATCTTTATAGAAGTTATTTCACTTAATCCTCACAGCCAGCCATAAAGAAGCGCTATAGTTTTATTCCCCATTTTACAGCTCAAGCACCCACAGCTGGTGGGAGGAGTGCCCGGCGGGGAGTCTGGCTCCAGAGCCCCTCTGCCCTGTGCACTCAGTGGTCTCACCCTCCAAGGCTCCGTCTGCACAGTCTGCTCAGGCTGGAACTAAGCCTGGGTTGTAGAGTCTGTAAAATGGAGATGATAACCCCTGCCTCCCAGAGGGATTTAGGATTCCAGACGACGACGTGTGGGACACACAGGTAGCGCTCAATAACAGGTAGCTGTTCCCATTATCTCAACAGACCAGATGAGAAGCCAGCTCCAGTGAGACAAATGCCTCAGGGTTAGAAGCAAACTCCCCACTTCTAACAGTACAAAAAAAAAATACAAACATCAAGAGAAAAGGTAGAAGTTTTCTTTCCCATCCATTCCAAAGGCACGGAAAGCAGGACAGTGGTGACAATAATGATGACAACCATAAGGACAATAGTGACGTTGATTGAGTATCCACTGTGCATCAGGCACTGGGCTGAGGGCTTTGTGTGTGTTAACCCATTTCATCCTCAAGAGTCACCGTGCAGTAGAGACTGTCATGATTCCCATGTTAGAGAGGAGGAAACTGAGGCAAGCGTTTCCCACAGTCGTAGCTGGGTAGACAAATGGCACAGCATCTGGTACAAGGGAACAAGGAGTCAGTCCACTGCTCTGTGCTGGGTGAGCCCCTCAGGGGTCACCATCAACTGGAAAGGCCCAGGACTGTCCCATCAGAGAAGAGCATCAAGAAAAGGGATCAAATGTTCTCCTCAAATATTGAGGCTGCAATTTCTCTGCCAGCGTCATGCCTGAGTGGTACTACTCTCCCAAATCCCCACACCTTGCCCATGACAGGTAAGTTTCTTGAGTGAATGAATAGGAAATACAAGGGTCTGGGAGGTCCCAAGGGACAGTAATGGGGAGCTCAGGGAACTGAGGAGACGATAAACCACTTCCTTTGGAGAAGATAATAATAGCAAATTAGCCAGTTTGTAATCCCAGCAGCTTGGGAAGCTGAAACAGGAGGATCACAAGTTCAAGGACAGCCTCAGCCACTTAGCACTCAGACTTAAAGTAAAATTTTAAAAATTTGTTTTAAAGCGCTGGGGATGTAGGTCTGTGGTAGAGGGAAGAAAGGAAGGAAGGGAGAGAGGAAGGGAGGGAAGGGGAGGGGAGGGAGGGAGCTCCATGTGTTTCACAGTGGACACCTAAAGACTGAAAATGCCTAAACTTGACCCAGAGTGATGCTTCTGTCTGGTTGGAGGACACCTCATGTTGGATCCACAAACTGCCTCGAGCATCCCACCTGGACCTACAGACTCCAGCTGTAGTAAACGGGTTAGCTGTGGTTGCCAGACCAAAGTTTGGTTCAGAAGAAAACTCTGTCAAGGGGGGAACCACTGGCCTCTCACAAGCCCCAAGTAGGGGCCCCAGGCTAGCCTTTGTGCAGACAGAAGCTCAGTCCAAACCACTCAAGAAGCAAAACAGAGCACCTGTCAGCGCCCTCTGCCCTATGCTTCAGAAGCTTGCAGCCCTGACCCTGGCATGGGTGAGGCTGAGCCAGCCCATGCAGGCTTCTGATGTGGCTGCAGCCTCTGACCCCCTATGGACACATGGGAGACATCTGAAGGGTGTTACCCAGGATTGAGAGCTCCTCAGGCCAGGCAGGGGGTCAGGAAGAAGTCAGGAGAGGAGCAGGTACCATCTGGGGCACAGAGATTTTCCAGGCCAGAGAAGAGCCAGAGTATTTGGGATGAAGGGGGACCCAGATTCTTGGGCAGGGATAAGGAAGCCAGACTGTGTGAGGGCAGAGACATCACGGTCTCGGCCTCCAAGGAGCTGTGTGCAGGCAGGACTGAGGGGTGGGCAGGGCAGTGGGGACCAAGAGAGGCTGAGACTGAACTGACTCCCCTCAGCGGGGGACATGCTGAAGCTTGCTGCTAGGCCCAAATCATCAAAAGAGAAGTAATGACTCGTGAGACACTAGGGAGAACGAGGCAGCGGAGAGAGGGGCCCAGAGAAAGAAGGGACATCGAAACAGAAAGCTAAAGAGAAAGCCCAGAGAGTAACAGCAACCAATGAGGTAGGGAACAGCTATCATTCCAGTATTCCATGTCCCCAGTACACAGTGATGGGGAGCCAGCAGCTTGCTCCCTTCTGGTCTAGTGACTTGCTCCATTTTTTGGTGAGTTTCTACACAGTGTCCATTTCATGGGCTGTGACATTACAGACATTGGAAGGAGCAGGATTCTAACCCCTGCTCCTGAGTTCTCTTGGGTTGGCTCAGAACCTGGGATAGGAGGGCGGTGATGTGGCCACAAGCTGAGCCCAAGAAACTAACACGGGGACAAGGTAAGAAATGCCATAAAGCATTACCCCAGGTGTACATGCCATCTTCAAACATGAATGGGGGGAAGAAGCTCTTATCCCTCCCTAACTAGGCTCACCTCATAGAGAAGAGATGCAGGCGAAATAGCCTTCCCTGAGTCCACCACAGCCCCAGCTGCCTGGAGCGGGTCGTACCAGCAGCTGCTGGGGCTCCTTCCTGCAGGTCCAGCTGCTTAAGCAGCAGGCTGGGAAAAGTGAATTCTCAAGCTCCATCTCTCTGGGTTCATCACAAAGCATCTTGAAATGCTCTAGGAATCATGCTGGAATTTATCATCCATCGGAGGTAAATAAGTCAACCCAATGAAAAGATTTGCTGCAACCACTGAGAGTTATCATCGTATTAGCCACGGACTTTCAGATGCAATGGCATACCACTCCAAGTGTTATAGAGAAAAGACTAACGCAGGCGTATTTACTCAGACCTCATATGCGAGCTGCATGATCTGGATGCCTTAAGCATCCACCTTCTCCTCGTGGACTTGATCTCAATTTTAACTTCTCCTTAGGAGTTTGTCAACATCAGGATTTACCATGCCACGGCCCACTCCAAGCTGCAAGCTCCATGAGTTCAGGGCCGGCTCTGCCCTTCACCATCCATCTCCACCAGCAAGGAGGCACTTACTAACTACTAGGGGATAAATAAATGAGAGAACAAAGTTTCTCTTTAAAGCAGGATAGAAAACCACAGTAAAATTGAGCAGTCATTGGTCATGTTTTGAATGGTGGAAAACTATCTGTTAACACTTAGAATCTGCATTTCTCTAACTCTTACTCATAGCTGTATCACCAATGCTAGTGAATTCGTAGTATTTTTTAATCCAGGCATTGATTTCTACAGAAAAGCTCTAATAGTTTATAATCATGTGGGTTTTTTTAGTTCTTATGACCCTGTGCTGAACCCAGAGCTTTGTCAATTATAAATAATCATGAAAAGTGCCAAGTTTCTTAGGTACAAATGATCATGGAAAGAACCTCACACGTGTTGTTTCGCTAACAGCTCGATTCAGCTTCTGGACCCCTGCTTGTTTGCAGCTATGCCAACCAGGATGTGATTTTGGCCTTTAAATACCCTGAAACACAGGTTTGGTGCTGTTCCCTGTGGAGTCTTGTAAGGAACAGTTGCTGGCTGGCTAATAAAGACATCACTGGGACTAGCCAGCTAATAAACACTCTCCAATTTGGACATCACCGGGACTTGGTGTGTTTTCCGAGTGGTCTGGGTGATGAATTGCAGCATCCTGAAGGAAATCCTCCCTGACTAATTCCAAGACATGTAAGACATTTTCTCCTTTACCCTTGTTTTTGTTCTTTATGTTTTGTTTTGTTTTTTGCTTGTTTGTAGCTTCTCTTCTGAGGACTTTGAGGAAACTAGAATCTCCATTAGAAGCCGGTGACGGCAGACCCCAGACCCTTTGAAAACCACAATGATACATGTTCATCTCACTTCCTTATCTTTTGTGGGGCCATGTTACTTAATTTTGCTTAGAGAATCTCATTTGTTTGTCTAAAGGGATAATTAGAGTCCTCTAGTAGGCCCCATGAGAAACTGCTAGAGTTTGTAAATTAAATTTGGAACAGGACACCCATGACCAGCACCTCCTTCTCCAACAAATTAAAAACCAATGCAGTCCCATGCAAGCCAGCTTCCCTGATTCTCCTCGCCTAGCCCAGAACATCGACAGCATGGACTTCACACCTGCCTCCTACTTCCTTACCCTGTGCCCATGACAATTTAAGCCCCCCTCAACATAGTCATAGGCCCCTTTGCAGTGTCCCGCGTCACCCACCCCACTTTTAATGTAAGCACTAGTTCAGGGACACTCTGCCTTTTTCCTTGGATCCCCACCAGCAAGGAGGCATTTACTAACTCCTAGTGGGATAAATGAATGAGAGAACAAAGTTCTTCTTTAAAGCAGAATAGAAAACCACATTAAGCATTGGAAGTGCACCCTCCTCCATGAGTCTTCCAGAACGAGCTTCCCAGCACCACCTCCTGCCTGCCGATTGGGCCAGAGCCAATCATTTAACCTCTTCACCCCTCAGGCACCTCCTCTGTGAAGTGGGAGTAAAACCAGTGGCAGCCTTACAAGGTCGCCATGGCGCCCTGAGACACATCCCCAGTGAGCCTCAGTTATTGTTAGTGATGACTCATTCCCCAGTGCTCTGGTCCAAGCTTAATCCTTGCTGTTCCAAAACATGCCCATGTTTTTCCTGCCTCTCTGCCTCTGTCTCATCATTTTTTTCCATTCAAATGCCCTTCTCCTTTTGTCTCCTCACACAACAGAATAAATGCCCACCTTGCCAGAAATCCCTCCCTCGTTTCCCAAGGTTGAAGGGATGCCTCCCACTTTGGAACCCCCTCAGCAGCATTGAGTGCCTTCTCTTGGCATAGAAAACTCAGGGAAACAACCTGCTGCCCTTAGAAAATCTGGCTCCACCAGTCACGTAGCGCTGGGCAAGTTTTCAGACCTATGCAATGAGATTCTCAGTGCATGATGATAGTATATCAGTTGTGTGTGTGTGTGTGTGAGAGAGAGAGAGAGAGAGAGAGAGAGAGAGAGAGAGATCGTATATAATGATATATGATTATATTATATGCATTATATTATTATCAGTAGGGATTACATGAGTCACCCAAAGCACTTATCAAAGTGCCTGGGACTTAAGAGGAACGCTCTCAAGTGTTTGCTTCATGGTTATCGCTGTTCCATTGTTCTGCACCTCCTCTGCAGGTGTCTGGAATGCTGTGCGGTGTTTATCTCCATCCCGCATGAAGCCGTGCAGATGTTACCAAGGTGACCATACATCCCCCTTTGCCTGTTATCTCAGCATAGATATTAATAGTGTTCTTCTTTACCCCAAGAAATGCCACAGTTTGGCTGACAAATGATCCACCTTAAATATTACCCACCTTAAATGTGCCTTGAATGAGTGAAAGAGAGCATGAGCAAAGGTCCAGCGGGACATGGCTGGGGTACTCCCTTCACTCCAGACTCAGCACTGATGCACAAATGCTCCTTCACGTTCCCCCGCCCCACATGATCCCCTACCCTCCAAGACCTCCAGGTCCCCTGTGCCTTCAACAGGATCCAGATTCTTGGGACTGCTCCACTCCAGCAGTGTATCCCAATTCACTCTATTTCCTCTGCCCCTCCCCTCTCATCACCTACAGACCTGAAAACCCATGCAGACCACTCCCACTAAGGTAATACATGATGAGAGCTGAATGTGATGGGGGAAATGAGTCTTTTTTAGTTCAACATAAAACAGTGCTTTAATCCTCAAAGATGAAATTCGGGCCTCAAAGACAGGTCATTGAAGGCTGGCAATTTGCTGGGGAGGTAGCCACCATGTAACCCCCATAAAATATTCCTTTCAATGGATTTGTACTTATTTTCCAAGACAGAATATGATGTCTGCCCCTTCACCACTGTGTGTCTCCCCCAGCCTCACTGGGTGGGATAGTGACATGACGTATGAGCAAGAGTGACTTGTTAGTCGCTCAGGAATGCCTCTCTGAAGGGCATGATGATGACCGGGCGAAAGGACTAGGCACATTCAAGGAACAGCAGCCAGTGAAACACAGACCTGGGGGCATGGGACCAAGGACAGAGATCCCCAGGGAGTGGGGCTTCTGGGTGCCCCTTGGAAATGGAGGTGACACGGGGGAAGGTGAATCCAGACTCCTGCCAGGACGAAGATGAACTTCCAGACTCCAGTGGCAGAATGAAAGTTACAAACCCATATGTTTAACAAACTTCATGCTGCATGACTACTTCCTGCCAAGCACAGGCGACGCTTGGGAGAGGCTAAAGGACAGCCAGGTGACCCAAAATACAGCCCTTTTCATTAAGGAACTTATGAGCTAGTGCTGTAGATGAAACAGAAACAAATGAAACAAGGGTCTGTTATCTATTATGTATTGAATGAGTATGCAATTAATTGTCACCAAGACTCCAAGTCACTGGGCAAGAGGCTGGACAGGACCAGTTTGTAGGTACTGTCCCAGCATAGGAATGTGAAGACTTCCCAAATTCTGGAGTCACAAGAGCAGGTCCCAATGGATGGGGCCCTTGTAAACATTCTAAAAACAGGAATGAGCACAGAGCCTTTTCTATGGTTCACTCTACCACTGATTCCCCAGGAAAATAAAAGCAGGCTAATGAAGATTACACCTACCATCAGTGTTAGAGGAGGCAAGCCCTGTTCCAGAATTAACAGAGCAATTAACCTGCAAAGCCACGGAAACACATATGACCTAACAACTTTCAAAGCATGTAATTTATCCAATTAAACATTCGACGCCACTGTAACCAGATAGGTTAGTGTATTAGTAACCTCAAAGGTCTCTACTTCCTAGATACTAAGTTTTTTTTTTTTCATTTTTCTGTCCAGACTCATCTGTCTGTATAATTATATCATGCAAAGCATAATATTGGTATGATTATGTGGAATGTTGTTTAACTCTTTATTTTCATTCTGTAGTTCCTATTCTGCTTGTAGTTTCCATGAGGTATTTGGAGGCTTGGAGACGGTGTTCCACCTTTCAATAAAGGCTTGTTCTGTCCCTTCCCTCCAATGCTCCTGAAAGCCCCGGTCAAGTCTTCTTGTCCTTGACCAACTCAGCACACAATGACTCCCCCGGGTCCTGTCCTCCATATCACTTACTTGGTCTTTGCCTCATAGTATCTTTTGGATGTCTGTATTATATATTTTTTCAGATATTTTTTAAATTAATGTTTCCTTCACATTTTTATTGGTGCATTATAGTTGTACATATCGATGGGCTTTGTTGTTATATATGTGTAGATGCACATAGCACAACACCTAACAATATCATTTGGCCAATATCACTTGCCAGCCCTTCTCCTTTTCCTCCCCATCTCCCACCTGCTGGTCCCTCTCCTCTACTGATTTTCCTTTGATTTTCATGAGATCCACTTCCACTTTTCTTTTCCTTTTTCCTCTCTAGCTTCCACATATAAGAGAAAACATACAACCATTGACCTGAGTTTGACTTACTTTGCTTAACATAATGATCTCTAGTTTCATCTATTTTCCTACAAATGGCATAATTTTATTTTTTTATTTATGGCTGAATAAAACCATTGTGTGTGTGTATATATCACATTTTATTTACCCATTTATCTATTGATGGACACTTAGGCCAGTTCCATAGTTTGGCTGTTGTGAAGTGTGCTGCTATAAACATGCGTATGCATGTATCACTGTAGTATGATGACTTCAATTCTTCAGGATAAATACCAAGAAGTGCTATAGCTGGGTCATATGGTGGTTCCATGCCTAGTCTTTTGAGACACCTCCATACAATTTTCATAGTGGTTGTACTAATTTACAATCCCACCGATAGTATGAAGGTGTTCCTTTTATCTACACATCCTCTCCAGCATGTATTATTATTTGTATTCTTGATGATTGCCATTCTGACTGGTGTGAGAAGAAATCTCAGTGTAGTTTTGATTTGCATTTCCCTCATTTCTAATGCTGTGGAATATTTTTTCATGTGTTTTTTGGCCATTTATAGTTCTTATTCTGAGAAGTGTCTGTTTAATTCATTTGCTCATTTATTCATTGGGTTATTTGATTTGGGGGTGTAAAGTTTTTTGAATTCTTCATATGTTTTAGATATTCATCCTTTGTCAGAGAGCAGCTAGCAAAGATTTTCTCCCACTCTGCAGGTTCTCTCTTCAAATTTTTAATTGTTTCCTTTGCTGTGCAGAAGCTTTTTAATTTGATACCATCCCATTTATTAACTCTTAGCATTGTTTCCTGAGCTTCAAGGGTTCTGTTGAGAAAGTCATTGCCTGTGTCCATATGCTGGAGTGTTGACCCTACATTTTCTTCTAGGACTTGCATAGTTTCTGGTCTAATTCCTAGGTCTTTGATCCATTTTGAGTTGACTTTTATGCAGGGTGAGCCTCATAGTATCTTGTCTTGCATCTAGGAGAGCATAACCTCGTTAAGGGGGAGGACCAAGTCTTCTGTTTGTCACTTGTAGCATCTGGCGAAATGCTTGGCATTTCATGGGTCCTCAGCCCGTGATAAATAGATGCTGTTCCACCAGGGCTAGGACAGCCCTGCACCTCTGCAAAGCACACATTTTACAGACTAAGCACATTTCTTCTACCAGCCCAATCCAATCCAATCTGTGGACAAACAATTGTGTTTAGGTCTGTATCACTTAGGAGATTTCAGGTGACAGAAAATTCAATTCAAATTGGCTTAAGCAAAAGACAGAATTAATTATTTCTGATAACTGCAAAGACCAGGAATAGTGTGGCTTCTGGTATTTTTGGATTGAGAGCTCCAATTCTATCATTAGAATAAGGTTTTCCCAATCCCTGAGCTCCATCCTCCTGCGTTTTGAGTTGCATCTAGTCTCTTCCTGATAGCACCTTCAACACTAATGGTATCATGGTCAATAGAAAAAAGCACCAGCTCATGCCCTAAAATGTCTTGTGTGATCTCATCAGCTCTTATTCACGTACATGCCAGTCTTGGGGCCAATTACCAGGGCCATAGTAATGGAGTGAACTGAGTGTCTTAGGCCAAAATGCCATACTGTACTGTTGGAGCCCAGGAACCTGTGTTTTTCCTAAGTCCACCAGATTATTCTAGTGTACATTGAAGGGTGAGGACCAGTGGTCTTGTGTGGCTAGGTAAAAGAATACCCACAAGAGTGGAGGAGACCATGGGAGGTGGAAGCACAACATATTTTCTAGATATCCATATCCATATGCATTTGCTTCAGCTGATGCCAGGTCTTGGGGGTGAGCAGGAGAGAACATCAGCCAGGTGTCCTGCCCACCCAAGACTTAACTTCCATTTAATAAGACTCCAAGATGCTTTAAGGCTTTGGTCTCCCAGTTTGATTCATCTGACCTAAAGTCATAAACTAGTGAAATCTCAGCTCTGAAAAATATCTTAAGGATCATCTAATCCAAACTCAATCACCTTTTGATTCCAGAACACTTTGGACACCATCTCTTGCCCCCTGGTCACCTCACCACTACACAAACACTTCCTCTGATGCCTAGATCCTCACTCCTCAAAGCAGCCAAACCATCTTCTAATGCTCTTGACATTTAAGTGTCCTTACTGTGTTACACAGAAATCTCTCTTTATACATTCCTCCCATCAATTCTGATTGTCACAAGAATGATATGGGACAATTCTATTCCTTGTTCCAATAGATGGCCCTGTGTGTACAGTGTTTGAAGAGAGTTTCACACACTATTTCTTCTAGCTTTCAGGAAAAATAAACATAGTGCTATGTTTGGATAAGTGTCCAAAGGCCTACGTGTTAAAGGTTTGGTCTCCAGTCTGTGGTGCTAATGGGAGATGGCAGAACTTTTAATGGGTGGATCCCTGTGGAGGACTTCCAGTCATTGGCATGGTGCTCTCTAGCAGGATAGTGGGCCCCGGGTGCCGCCTTCTTCCTTGCTCCTGTGTCCCTGCCATGAGGTGAAGAGCTTCGCTCCACCACATGTTGCCACAATATGCTGCCTTGCCACAGGCCCCAAAGCAGCAAGACCAACCCATCCTAGACTGAAATATCAAACAAAGAACCAAAACAATCCTTTTCTCTTTAAAAGTTGGTTGCCTTGGATATTTGTTACAGTAACGAAAAGCTGACTGACACACCTAGAAATGTCAGTCAGCCATTCTTCAGGTGAGATAGAGTCCAATCTCCTTCTTCTGAAGGTTCGCTGATTGTTCTGTGACCCTCAGAACATAGCACTCCAAAGGTGATCTAGTAAGAGAACAGAACTGGTGTTTCCTTTTAGATACCCTTCCAGTGTGACACCCAGGCACTGTTTCAGCATGTTATAGCAACCAACCATTTCGTGTGGCACTAAGGACAGGCTATCTCCTGATCTTCCCACCCTCAGCTCTGGTCTCATGTGGCTACCAACCTGCATCTCTCTCATCCTATACTCTGTGGGGTTTGTTTTATGATCCCAAGTTTGTGACCTTAAGGATAATAAGTGATGTCAGATGATAAGGATGTGCTAAACAAGTCTATTAACACTGCCTGTTCATTAACAATTATCATCCTTTAAATAGCATCTTGAGGTTTAAAAAATGAAACTGAACATTGAACACTTACCATGGATCAATAGTGAGAAGATGAAGGTTAGTAGCAGGAGAGAGTGCTTGCTTGGGTGGGGAACATACTCTGGCCCAGGAGATAGAGCAGGACAACCAGCCCCAGTACTGGTGGCAGCTGCCATGATAATGATATGAATGAGCTGTCATCTCTACCCAGGGACAGAGAGGCCTTCCCCAAGAGCTGACATGAGCTGGATTTGGAAGGGCACTTCTGATTTCTGCAGTAAGCCAAGGAAAAGCCAGGCCTTCTAAGAAACAGCAGCAGCGTGCAGAGGCCTGGAAGAGTAAGAATGATGCACATTCCAGGAGCCAGAGCTGGTCCTGGGTGTTTGGACCCTAGGGAGACTGGTGAGGAAATGAGGCTGTAGAGTTAGGCTCCAGCCAAGGCATGGAAGGTTTTATTTCCTCTGAATATTATCCTATGGTCTGTGGAAAGTGTAAAGATTCTCAAAGAAGCGAATTTGACTAGTGGAGACACTGGAATTAAGGAGGCCAGAGGAGAGGTTACTCTGGTCAACTGAGGAGTGGTATATAAAACATGTAAAAAGGAGATCCAAGACAGCAGAATAGAAGAGGATGCGTTCTTGGCTGCTCCCTGGTGTGAAGCCAAGAAGGCAGACAGGCAGCTTCTCCACAAGGTGGGTGAACCAAAAGAGGAAGGGGCTTTACTGGAACCTAAAACTAGACATTCAAAGCAGACCAGGGACACAGGAAGTTGGATATAATAAAATAAGGAAAAAATCCCCAGAAGCACAGTCGAGCTGGAAGCTCCAACCACAGGGGTCCCTCCATGAGCACAGTGGAGGATAAGGGAATTAAAGGAGCCTACATTTTGGGGAGGCCCAAGGCGTGTCTGAGTATAGAGAGTTTAGAGACCAAGGCCATTGCCCAACAAACCAGAAGGACACGCTGCATGATATTTGAGTGTGGGGAAAGAAGCCACCACCTCTCCAGGTGGCGTGGGGGGACAAAGGAAGGATCCAGGTTGCAGCTGCATCGGGGGGCCCGGAGACGGAGGAAACTGATTCCTGGCAAACCCAAGTTTGGCCCAAATTACAGGCCCAGTAAACACACACTGAACGACATAGAGTGTGCTTAAGTGACCAGAAGAATTTCAAACATGGAGAGAGGTTTACACAGGGGACAACTGGTCACGGAAACCCACCCAGCTTTACCCCTCCCCCTCCAATCCAAGGACCTGCTAGGAGAGATGCATCTGGCTGGGAATTTGGAAGGGCAGGGCTGGGAGAAATTGTGTGGAGATTGATCCCGAGACTAGGAAAATGGGGTCTGCAGGTGAGGTAGGGAACTAAGAATTGGCTCCCTAACCATGAGAGTGGGACCCAGGGGAGCCCTGGAGTAAAGTCCTCTAGCACAGGCCAGCAAGTACTGGGTGCTCGAGGTCTACTGATTTAAAATCTCCAGACCAATTAACATTCAGCAAAGAGCCTGGAGCCCACCTAAGCCTAAACCCTGCCTCCAGGAACTCTGCCTATGGGATTACTTCCCTCTCTCCAGCAATCTTCAGCATCACACTCCAGAAGACTCCACCTAAAACTGCTCAGAAGAGAAGCTGAGAATATTCTGAACTCCAATGGAAAGAATTCTTTAACTTTTCATCAAGTTTTTTTTTTAAATTCTTTTTCACTGTTTAATTGTGACCTTAATGGTACATGGACATTTATACAGTTTCCTTTTTTTTTTTTTTTTCTTCTCATCTCTAGCATTTTAAAGCTAGCTATTTTACAAGGATTAGTTTTCTGTGAACTAGGATGTTTGACTAGTATATTTTAGTTTTGTTTTATATTCTTTTCTTTTATTTTTATTTTAATTCATTTAAAATTTTTGCTTTATATACTCTTTTCTCCTATTTCCCTTGATTCTCTCTTTTCTTCTGCTAACAGCCAATCTCTATTGTTCTTTTTCACTCTTCCTTTAATCTTTGTCTTCTGTCTTCTCTCCTCCTCTCTCATAATCATCACACCCTATATCACTTCTGTTCTCTCCCATCCACCATTGGAAAATGTCAACCATTTTGCAAACTTGCTGTTTTTATTATAGGCAACAACTGACCATATCATTCCTGTTTATTGTGATAATTAACATTATAGTCATCATAGTAGGAACTATTTGTTTAATCCTGTAAATTGTTTGCATTGGTTGTTGTTATTATTTGTCTCCCTTTAAACAGTGAGGTACTGGAAAACTTCAGGGGCACTGTAAGTCCACAGGGTAGAAACTCTACTGCCTCAGATCCATACGGTTAAATGGGTAGACACAAAAACAACATGAAAAAGCAAGAGAACAAGTCGCCTCAAGCAAACAAAGATACTCCAATAACAGAATCCATTGACAGCACAGTGGAAGAAATGTCAGAGAAGGAGTTTAAAATGTACATAGTTAAACTGATCTGATCTGCGGAGTAAAGGATGATGTAAGAGAGCAAATACAGGGAGCAAAAGATCACTTCAATAAAGAAATAGAGATTCTGAAAAAATACCAAAACAGAAATCCTTGAAATGAAGGAAACAATAAACCAAATTAAAAATTCAATAGAAAGTATCACCAACAGACTAAACCACTTGGAAGACAGAACCTCAGGCAATGAAGACAAAATATATAATCTTGAAAATAGAATTGACCACAGAGAGAGGATATTAAGAACCATGAACAGAATTTCCAAGAACTATGAGATAACATGAAAAGACCAAATTTAAGATTTATCAGGATAGCTGAAGGTGCAGAGATACAAACCAAAAGAATGCACAATCTTTTCAATGAAATAATATCAGAAAATTTCCCAAATCTAAAGAATGAAATTGAAAATCAAATGCAAGAGGCTTACAGGACCCCAAATGTGCAAAATTACAACAGATCCACATCAAGGCACATTATAATGAAAATGCCTAGCATACAGAAAGGATAGAATTTTAAAGGCTAAGAGAGAAAAATATCAGATTATATATAGGGGGAAACTAATACAGATGTCAGCTGGTTTCTCAACCCAGATCCTCAAAACTAGGAGCTCCTGGAATAATATATACCAAGCTCCGAAAGATAATGTATGCCAACCAAGAATCCTATATCCAACAAAATTAAGCTTCAGATTTGAAGATGAAATAAAAACCTTCCATGATAAGCAACAGTTAAAAGAATTCACAACCAGAAAACCTGCACTTCAGAATATTCTCAACAAAATATTCCAAGAAGATGAAATGAAAAACATAAAGTGAAAACCTGCAAAGGAAGGAACTACACTAAAGGAACAGTCCACCGAAGGAGAAACTAATTTAAATTAAAAACTAGAAATAAGCCAAATGACCAGGAACACAAATCATATCTCAATAATAAACTGAACATTAATGGTCTAAACTCACAAATCAAAAGAAACAGACTGGCAGATTGGATTAAAAAACAAGATCCAACAATATGCTGTCTCCAAGAGACTCACCTCATAGGCAAAGACATTCACAGGCTGAAGGTGAAAGGATGGGGAAAAAAACATATCACTCAGGTGTATCATGTAAACAAGCAGGGATTTCTATCCTCATAGCAGATAAAGTGTTCTTCAAGCCAAAGTTAATCAGAAGAAACAAAGAAAGACATTTCATACTGCTTAAGGGAATTATACATTGACAAGACGTAACAATCATAAATATTTATGCCCCAAACAATGGAGCATCTGTGCACATCAAACAAACCCTTCTCAATTTCAGGAAACAAATAGACCACAACACAATAATACTGGGTAACTTTAACATGCTTCTGTCAACACTGGATAGATCTTCCAAGCAAAAAATAAATAAAGAAGCTATAGAAGTAAAAAGTACAATGGATAATTCAGACTTAACAGACACATATAGAATACTTCATCCATCAATGATTGAATACACTTTCTTCTCAGCAGCACACAGATCCTTCTCTAATACAGACCATGTTATGTAAGCTATCACATATGTTGGTGTACAATTGTAATATTGCCTTAATATATTTTCAGCATTTGTCAGGTTATTTTGATAGCTCCCTCTCCATTGATGTTAATTTTTGTGTTCTTGCTTTTTTCTTTATTGGACTTGTTTGATATTTATCAAATTTTATCTGTATTATTTCTTCTCTATCTCATATATTTCTGCTTCTATTCTTATTTTTTCCTTCCTATTACATAGTTTGAAAATAGTTTGCTATTCTAATTTCTTTCTGATACAAGTACATTAAGTTATAAATGTTCATCTGAGACCATTTCATACCAGAGACCCTGATATTTTAAGCTTTTATTATCACTTAGTTCAAAGCACTTTTTATTTACTTTTCTTATGCTTTCTTGCTTGACCTCTGAGATATTTATAAGTGCACCATTTAATTTTTAAATAGTTGACATGTGAGGGTGGGTTCTATATATCTTAAGGTGATTAATTTCTAATGTAACAAATCATGCAGGAAACTGTATGATTTTGAATTTTTAAAAAATCAATAACAATGCTTTTTATATTGATTGTATGTTCACATACATGTTAAAACTGATCAAAGTGCATACTTTAAATATGTGCATTTTATTGTACTTCAACTTTACCTCAATAAAGCTATGGGAAAAAATTGGAAAAAAACCCAAAACATGTAAAATTTCTTGTAAATTAATAAAGAAAAAGAAGAATAGAAAAATAGAAAAAGATAGGAATGGGCAGTTGGTAGAATGGAAAACCTGAATAGTCACTAAATGTACATGTAGTATCAGACCACATTAAAAATCATGGAAGTTAAAATGAAAATTAAATGTTTTCATTTTACAATAGATGTTAAAGTTTGAAGTCTGACATTACCTATCTTTTATGAAATACACACTGATAATGAGAGTACAAATCGGTCTGGGGGTGTAGCTCAGTGGTAGAGTGCTTGCTCAGCATGCACAAGGCTCTGGGTTCAAACCCCAACACCACACACACACATACACACACATGCATGCACACACACATAAGCATATAAATATATTATATTTATACATAAACAATAAATTATTTATAAATAAATTATAAATTATATGTAAATTATAGGCCTTCTTTGGAAAGCAACTTGTCAATATCTAATAAAGTTGCAATGTGCACACTATTGCATCCAGCATCCAACTTCCCAGTGTATATTCCAGGGAAATTGTCTCCCATGTTCATAGAGATGATGGTCACAGCATTGCTTGTAACAGAAAAAAAAAAAAAAAAACAGAAAGAGAAAAGAGATAGACACCATTAAATAACTATTACTGGCTGAGTTGTCTCCCTCAAATTTTATTGTGTTGAATTACTAACTCATGGGACCTCTGAATGTAACATATTTGGAGATTGGGTCTTTAAAGAAGTCAATACACCCAGTGCCCCTGTATGAAGAAGAGAGTTGGACACAGATGGACACAGAGGGATGACCATGTAAAACCTCTTGGAGAAGATGGCCACGTACAAGCCAGGGAGAAAGGCCTCAGAGGAAACCAGTCCCTGCTGAAACCTTGATCTTGGACTTCCAACTTCCAGGACTGTGGGGAAATAAATTTCTGTTGTTTAAGACACCAGCCTGTGGTCTGTTGTGGCAGCCCAAGCAAACCAATACAATGGCTTGCAATGGGTTCATGAAATGAAAAGCAATTTAATTTAAAAATAAACTATATCTATGTATATCAACATGGTTACAGCTTGATAACTTAATGTTGAAAGAAAAAACAAGCTGCAGAAAAGATACAAAACAAGCTATGTAACATAACTAAGAACAATTACAGCCCCACTTTCAGGACAGTAGATTGTGTGTGTGTGTGTGTGTGTGTGTGTGTGTGTGTGTGTGTGTGTGTGTGTATGTAGGTGTGTATATGAGAGAGAGGGAGAGAGAGAGAATCTTGTGCTGCATTTCAGCCAACAAGCTGTATATACATAAATACATATACATATACAACAGTGATCCCGTAAGATTGTGTCATTTAGGGATGTCATCGCTGTCTTGGTTTTTGTAAGCATGCTCTGTGATGTTTATACAACAAAATTGTCTAACAATAAATTTCTCAAAACATATCCCCACTGTTAAGCAAAACATGACTGTATAGATAGTTGATAACAGTAGGTATATAAAGAGATATAGATCATATTAGATATGTAAATGATGGATGGATAGATAGATAGATAGATAGATGGATAGATAGATAGATAGATAGATAGATAGATAGATAGATAGAAAGAAAACGATAGAAGATGGACATTAGTTAAATGGTGGTGGCAGGGCCATGTGCTTTTCCTCTTTATTTTACTCTATTTTAAAATACTTTCATAATTTTCTAACAGTTCTTTCAAGAGTGTTATGGTTTGGCTATAAAGTGTCCACCAAAAGCTCATGTGTGAGACAATTCAAGAATGTTCAATGAACAGAGGTGCAATGATTAGATCGTGAGTGCTGTGACTAATTGGTGGATTAATTCACTTGAATGGATTAACTGGGTGGTAACTGTAGGTAGGTAGAATATTGTTGAATATGACCAGAGGAAGTAATTCGCTAGGGGCATGACTTTGGGAGTTATATTTTGTCCCTGGTGAGCAGAGCTCTCTCTACTTCCTGATTGTCATGAACTGAGCTGCTTTCCTCTGCCACACCCTTCCACTATGGTGTTCTGACTCATCTTGGGCCCATGGAAACATTCAGCCAACAGTGGTCTGAATCCCTAAAACTGTGGACCGAGATAAACTTTTCCTCCTCCAAATTGCTCTTTTCAGGTCTTTTGGTCACAGTAACACAAAATCAACTAAAACAGAAATTGGTACTGAGAAGTGGGGTGGTTGCTGTGACTAACCTGACCATGTGGTTCAGAAGCATTTGGAACTGGTTTGCAGGAGGAGTTTGGAAAACCCTGGATATGCAGACTGGATAATCCTTAGAATTTTGTAAGAAGAGTTTAATAAGAGATTCTGGTGAGAATCAGAAAGCTGGAATAAATAGGACTGAAGACAGTAAAGACTGGCTCACGAGGTTTCAGAGAGGGTGAACTCCATTGGGAATTGGACTAGACGCCATTAATGTTACATTCAGGCAAAGAAGTTGTCTACATTTTGCCCATGTCCTGAGACTTTCTATGAGTTTGAATTTAAAGGTGGTGGACTAATTAATCTGGCAGAGGAAATTTCAAGGCAGCACAACATTCATTTGCTCACATGGGTATTGCTGGCAACTTTTAGCCAAGTTTTTTATGAGCAGAAAGCAGAGTGGAAAGATTTGAAAAACTTATAATTTGACCAGAAAAGTACTCATAAAGCTAGGACAAAGGAAGATGTGGTTATTGAAGAAGTTACAGTCAGTAAAGAGATACTAAGTACTTTACACAGAGACAATAGGAAAGATGGCTTATGGGAATCTCAGTAATTGGCAAGACCACACCCACCACAGACTCAAAGATATAAAAGTAAAAATTCCTTAGAGAAGAGACCATGAGGACACCCTGCTTATACAGTGGGGCCTAGGAAGTTACTTCATCGAGTTCAGCCACCCTGGCTGCATAGCCCCCAGCCACTGCAGTCAGTCATGGTCCCTGGAGGCCTGGCTACTGCTCAAGATGGTGGCAGACCTTCCTATCATCCACACGGTGCTGGTTCTGCAGAAATGCAGCTTGCTGGAGTTCCGGGTCATGAAAGCTTCCACTGAGATTTCAAAGGAAGGCCCAGTAGGCCCGGACAAAGCGTATCAGTGTTGTAATCCCCGCAGGCAGCTCCTGAGAGGTCAGTGCATGAAGATTTGAGAAGGAAGCCAAAGTTGCAGTGGAGACCCCCAAGATTAAGAGATGCCAGCAACATGGAACATCTGCCTAGGATGATGAAGGAATTGATCAAAGACAAGCCAAGATAGGAACCATCTGGGCTGCAACCAGCAAGGCCATAAAGGCAGAGCTACACAAGCCCTTTGAAGAGACTATTAAAATGCTATGTGAGCCGGGCGCAGTGGCTCACACCTGTAATCCCAGCACTTTGAGAGGCTGAGACAGGAGAATCGTGAGTTCAAAGCCAGCCTCAACAACAGCAAGGCACTAAGCAACTCAGTGAGACCCTGTCTCTGCATAAAACACAAAATAGGGCTGCGGATGTGGCTCAGTGGTCGAGTGCCCCTGAGTTCAATTCTCAGTACCAAAAAAAAAAAAAAAAGATGCTATGCATCCCAAATTCTGGACATGGTGCATATAACAGGATATCCAGACCATGCCCTCTTTGTTGAGATTTTGGAACTCTAGACACATACACATCTTTGTGCTTAAAAAGGCAATGGAGCCAGACCCTGAAAAGACCCAGGTGGGTTTCTGGTTCAACCAACACCTCTAAGCACATCTGTTTCCCTGGGCAAATCTCTCACCCCTGAGGCTCAGTTTCCCTTCTGGGAAGCCAGTGGTGTGGACCAGATCTTGTCCATCCTCTGCCCACTCCTCCTCTTCAGGTGGTAGGAGCTTGTCTTTTACAGGCTTGGCAGCCAGCAAAGGCAGCCAGCCCTCCCTCCACAGAGCTGCACACAGAGTTGTTAATTTATCTCATCGGGAGAGGCAGGTGCAATGCTCACTGTTGAATCTTGGCGTATCAATCGACACCTCAAACAGACGCATCACACATCATGAGAGTCACAGCCAGCAAAGCTGATCTCAGCTTGTTGGTGGCTACCACATTAATGTCTGGGCTAGTTGTCTGCAGACAAATTCTCTAGCCTAATGTGCTTTCACATCTGGTTCCAGCTTGAAAATCATGATCACTAAAATTTCCAATTAAGCAGACAG
>CM053406.1:98436865-98459804 GCA_028644305.1 Xerus rutilus | reverse complement strand
GTGCTCAATTTCAAATCCATTTCCCTGTTTAATAGACTGAGCCAGTTAGAGGGATGATTCTCAGTCAGGGTTCTCTATCATGGCCCACAGAAACTGGCCTCTCCAGGGTGCCTCCCTCACCCCAGGATCCAGCACAGAAGAGGAGAGGCAGGAACTGCCCCTGGCATAGGCAATGTTCTGCATGCGCTGTGCACTCGAAGTCCACCCTGTGGTGGGGTAGGAGCCTTGAGACTCTCTGGCAGTAAGTCCTCCTGGGAACCACAGACACCCCAAGTCCCATCTGATGGGAGGATTTTCTTAAAAGCAAGATGGAGAAACTATAGTAAAAGCCAGCAAACAAAAACATAAACAGCATTAGCTGGAGTTTAAAATCTTAAATTCTTATGAACTTGCTGTGTACCCTTGGGCAAATAGTTTCACCTTTTCGTCCCTTGCACCTCTCTTGTATATAATGAGGGGACTGCGCTCCATCAGTGATTCTCAGCTGGGAGCTGATCTCCCATTTAAGGGACTCCCTTCAATTTTGGGTTCTACTGCACTTGGTGGGTAGGACCATGGGTCCTCAATGACTTACAGTGCAGGGAACAGTGCCATGGGGTGAAAGCATCATCTCAACCGGAACACCAGGAGCAAACTCGCAGAGAAACGCCACATTACATTATCTTCTGGGGTCTCCAGGGTTGGCAGGTGTGCAATTTTGAAGTTCTAGCTACCCTTTCTCTCTCTCTGTCTCTCTCTCTGTCTCTCTCTCTCTCTCTCTCTCTCTCTCTCTCCCTTTCTGCATTTGGTATTGAGTGTCTTTTATATGCTAGGCATGTTCTATGAGCTAGGGTGACCAAAGGGAACAAAAGAAAGTCCCTGCTCTCATGGAACTCGAATTTCAAAGAGGACAACAGGAGATGAATCCAGACACAACAGAGAGGTGACCTATTAGCACGTGGTGGTGGGTGCTGCTGGCACAGGCCACACAATTTCCCACACAATTGCCCCCATGTCCAGAGCCCTGTTCCCTGCCCCCTCTTGTTTCAGCCTGTGTGTCCCTCTCCACGGTGTCCTGCAATGCCCCCTCCTTCCTCCTCATTCCCAGCATGCTCTCTGCAGCGCCCCTCCTTCCTCTCTTCATTTCTCACACCCAGGGCTAGATCTAAACAACTGGGGCTCAGAGCTTGTACAATTTTAGGAGGCCTTTTAAGGAAAAGATGATAGCATTATGCATACAAAATAGGTACAAAACTCAATCTCTCAAGAAAAAATTATAAAAATTGCAAATTCTAAAGAGTTGACAAATACCTCAAATGTATCTACAACACAGAAATATAGCATAATATTTGTATTCATTAGCTGACTGTCACACCTTCTAATACCAAACTTTTTATAATTGTACATGTCTGACTTCTGGAAGAATTCCACAGACTGGCTTCTGACCTGAGATTGCAAACCTTGATATTTCTCCTCTGCTCACATACTTCTGGTGCTGGGCACTGTGGGCTCTGTTCATGGAGCAATATGACCTTGTCTGACATCTCTGTGTCACATCACAAGTAAATGGACACAGAGGCAGTAGGAGCATCCCTGGAAGCCACTCTTACATTGGAATAGGTGGCAAACAGAAGCAACCACAGGCCATATGTACAACCCATTGACCCCAATTATATGCATTCCCTTCTCAAACCACACTGTGTAGGCACTCACAGGCCACCTGATGTGACAGGAAGGGCTTGAGGGAACACCCAGTGAAGAGTTGCAGTCTCAACTGGTTGCAGTTCAAATACCATTTGCAAATTTTACAGAAACATATGAAACATCACAGAAGGATCTGTGCATCTGAGGGTCCTAAAGCCCAAGCCTGGTTATGTCACAGCAAATGTCCCTCAACCCTCACCCAATTTACCCTCCTCCACCTCAGGAAGGAGAATCACTCATGGAACACAGAAGTTACCACTTTTACATGTATGTGAATTTGCCTGCTAGGGATGCTGGAACAGAGAACCACAGAGCAGGTGGCTTTGGCCACAGAAGTGTATTTGCCTCTCTGTTGTGGAGGCTGGAAGTCTGCAATCAAGGTGTGGGCAAGGTTGGGTCCTTCTGAAGATGCTATGGAAACATTTGTTCCATGCTTTTTCTTTTTGGTGGCCCTCTTTGCCCTGTGTGTGTGTATGTCTCTCTCGCTCTCTTTTTTTAATTTGTTCTAATTAGTTATACATGATGGTAGAATGCATTCTGACACATCATACATAATTGGAGTATAACTTCTCATTCTTCTGGTTGTACATGACATAGAATTATACCAGTCGTGTAATCATACATGCACATGGGGTAATAATGTCCAATTCATTCCATTCTACTTCCCACCCCCATACCCTCTTGCCTCCCTTCACTCTCTTCTAATTCCAAGTACCTCTATTCTTCCTTAGCCCCACCCCCTTCTTGTGAATTAGCATCTGCATATCAGAAAAAACATTTGGCCTTAGGTTCTTTGGGATTGGCTTATTTCGCTTAGCATGATATTCTCCAGCTCCATCCATTTACCAGCATATGTCATAATTTCATTCTTCTTTAAGGCTGAGTAATATTTCATTGTGTATATATACCACATTTTCTTTATCCATTCATCTGTTGAAGGGCACCTTGGTTGGTTCCATAGCTTAGCTATTGTGAATTGAGCTGCTATAAACATGGATGTGGCTGCGTCACTGTAGTATGCTGATTTTAAATCCTTTGGGTATAAACCGAGGAGTGGGATAAATAGGTCAAATGGTGGATCCATTCCAAGTTTTGAGGCATCTCCATTCTTTCCCTGTGTGTCTTCACATGTCTTCCTTCTGTGTGTCTTTCTCCATGTCCAAAATTCCCTCTTTTCATGAGGACACCAGTCACATTGGATTGGACCCACCCTGATGACTTCATATTAATTTAACTACCTCTGTATAGGCCCTGTCCTCAACAAAGGTCACATTCTGAGGTACTGGTTGAAGGAGACACGATCATCCTATAACAATATAGAAATGTTAACCAGTAGTAAAGCTCTGCAGAAACTCAAGGGAGACCGACAAAGCCCAGAGAGACTGAGAGAGGGAGGAAGTTGTTATCTTGTTTACACTTTGCATTTAGAAAAATTACCTCATTAGTTGTCTGCCTGCATCCATGCCCAGCTGCAGCCACTAAATCAATCATTGGGGGATCCGTTTGGCTTTCTTGGACACCATAAATGGCACATTTTTGAATTTGTTTTGATTTCTGTGCCTGTCTCAAGTGTCAAAATGATGGAAGGGCTGGAGTGGCTGGAATCTGAAGAGAGACAGAAAAGCTGGGGCCTCTTCAGGCTGCCATGAGGAAGACTGAGAAGCATGTTGAAGACCCAGAGAGAATGAGATGGGGATCAAGGACCGGGTCCCAGACCCAGATTGCCCACCATGGCTGCCCACTTTGCCTCTAGAAGAGGCAGGCTAAGGACAAGGAAGTCCTAGTGAACCTAAGGAAGTTCTCAAACCAAGAAACGACTCAAGGAGAAAATATTAATTCAAGAGGAGGTCACATTGTGATGGCATAACAAATGCAGGTGTTCAACATTCTACCTTCTCCCCAGAAGGTAACATTTCACGGTCTGCCCAGTTGGTTTCTATGAATCCTCAGGGGTGCCCTGCCAGTGTTCGGGGGCAGCAGGACACTGCAACAACTCTGCCCTTGCAGCCCACATGGTCTTCACAGACCTCACTCTTGGACATCAATATCCAGCTCCCTTAGGACTCAGGGAAATCACCATGGGGAGAAAGCAGAGACCCTTGCACCCCTGCCCTGTCTTGCCCCATCCCACGTCCTTCTCCAAAAGCACCTAGGCCTAGTATCCCTGCAGGGAGACCCCAAGTCTGCAACCAGCTGTACCATGAGCCTTAACTGGGCTCCACTGGAGACTCAACTATGGGTAAAGCCATACCTCCCAGGATTCTTGAAGGGATTACTGCACTAATGGATGAAGCTGCTAAGTGCTACAGGAATGTAAACATCCAGAGCATTTGAATCAAAGGGCAGGCTGGGAAAGGCTGGCTGCACTTGCAACTCCAAATGACCATCATTACAGTAAAATATGCAAGAATCAGTCATGCCCACTGCACAGGCACCAGGCAGTGTTTGCTTAGGTCAGTTTGTTTTGAACTGTACGGTGAGACCCATCGGTGAATCATAAAATCAGTTGAGTGAGTCACAACCAGCCTTTGAAAAAAATTAAGCCGAAAAGAAAA
The DNA here is from genome assembly GCA_028644305.1 of Xerus rutilus. Classification (NCBI taxonomy): domain Eukaryota; kingdom Metazoa; phylum Chordata; class Mammalia; order Rodentia; family Sciuridae; genus Xerus; species Xerus rutilus. The sequence continues at coordinate 98,455,566 of CM053406.1, read as the reverse complement.
TGTCAGAACACAGCACACATATTGTAGCTTGATGAGACTTCTGTCTCTTTTACATATATGTGTGTGGGCATACAATGAAATATGAACATATTTCTTACTATGATTTGAGATCAAAAATGTTGAAATACACTAATCCCTTAGAAGAGTTGAACCTGAAGGTCAACGTGCGGCCCTAGCTGGGGAGCTTGTTAAAATGCATAGTCCTAGGTTCTATCCTCCAGGGAATTTTAATGTAACACCTCAACATGGGGCCTGGGACTCTGCATTCAGCTAGCTCCCAAGCGGTTCCAATAATTTTGTTCTGTGGAAAACAATTCAGAAATCACTGTATTAGAGAGCAAGCTCTGAATTTACTGTATTCTAGGAAGAAAGATAACCCAAGAACTGGAAAAATCAAGAAGCAGAGGAGTGGGTACCTAGGGGAAGGTGATTCTTTCTTCCATTTGTAGAGAAGAATTCTTATCTGGCAAGATTGGGCACCAATAGGTCATGTTGGGCTATAAATTGCAGCTATGGGATTCAGAATCTGTGGACACACAGGTGACTTTAGGGGTAGTCTTTCCTGAGACAGTCCTGGACAGGACAACATCTTGAAATTACTATTCATTTTTATACATCATGGTTCTATGAGCAACAGGACAGAGCATGAGATTGGAAGAGAGATTATCTCAAACACATCTGCCATTGATTAGAGTAGCACTTTTCATACTGGATCATGACTCATTGGTGGGTCATGAAACCAATTTAGCGTTTTGAAAAATGAAATGGAATTGAATAGAATAGAAAACATCATGGTGCATTGCCTATAATAAAGATGTCTGGATATCTTTTGCTGCAGAACAAACAACCCCAAACTTAGTGGACTTAAAACAATATTTATTTACACATGATTCTGCAATTTGCCAGGGTTCAGTGAGGACAGCTTGTCCCTGTGTCATGGCCTCAGGTGCGGTGGCTTAACTGGGGCTGAAGGATTCACTTCCAAGATGCTCACTCATTCATGTACAAGCAAGTTGGTGCTGGTGATCAGCTGGGAGCTCAGCTGGGGCCTTGGAGCTTCTCCAAGTGGCCTCTCCATATGGCTAGATTAGGCTTCCCACACTATGGCAGCTTGGTTCCCAGGGAGTGTGACCAAAGAGTCACCCTTCCAAAAGGATGAGACCCCATGTGTGAGAGTTTATCAAGCCAGCATTTGCATCACCCTTGCTAATTAATGTCCCCCTGGCTGAAGCAGACACTGGGTCAAGCCTGGGTCAATGTGGGAGAAGACCACAAAGGCATGAACATGGGGGGGGGGGGCTCTGTGGCTCATTGGGCACACAGGAGCAAGCCTCATTTCCTTAAAAAATGTTTTTCCAGGTGTGTGTGTTTATAAGTAGCATATGGATAATAATCACAATTCAAAAGTTTGAGAGGACACAGTAGTAGAGAGCCTTGGACACAGGGAGAAAATAAATGAACTTTCCTCCATCTTTATTGCCCTAATACCTCTTTGTACATTTACACTGATCTGTCCAGTTTTCTAATAACTTTCCCCTTTTTCTTTCTTGTTTCCCTCTCTGTTTCATCCCCGCCCCATCTCTTTCCTTCTCAGTCTTAGTAACTCTGTCACTCAGCCATTTTTTTACACCTTACCTTTCACATTCAAACACCCACTTCAAGCATATGCATACATAACCTAATATAAGCCAGGGTCCCATGTGACCCATTCTGTGCACAGCATCACATATAAATGAGCACCGGACCGGTAGTTGAAAGTAATTTTACATTTATTTCCATTTTCCTACATCACTTCAGAATATTAATAGGCATCCAACTTAATAACCACAGATAAGCTCTGTGAAATTCCTCCATCTTTCCTCCCAATCTCCCGATTTATCAACTGCTCTGCGGTCCCTCACTTGGCCAAACCCACAAGACTTTTAACACTCAGCACACAAGGCATTCACAACCACCTCCTCTCCACTTCCCCCTCTTTCTTACTGTAATTTGACTTCACCTCTGTGATTCGACTCTCTCCTCAAGATCTCAATTCCATGTCACACAAGATCTAAAAACTAGATTGAACAAACTGAACCCAGACAGGGGAGTCAAGACAGAACTTGAAAGAACAAGATACTCTTTAGTTATAACTGTTCGTGTAGTTATAAATTTCATCCTTGTCACACACGTAAAATACAGTGTCTTAGGAAGAGCCCTGAATGGTGAGTGAAAAGATATTGATTTCAGGTCTGGCTCTGCTACTAATTAGGTGCATAACATTTGACAGATCTCTCAGCTTCTCGGCCCTGAGCTCCTCAATCTACACCATAAGTAATAATACCCATTTCCAAGGGTCCTTGCGGAGAATAAATGAGTTGCCATATGTAATGTTCCTGGCACACAGCAGACAAGCAAAGAGGTTAATTCCCCTTGTGATTCCTCACCTTTAAAATGGGGCAATGATATACACCTTGTTCACCTCACAGGTCTCTCTAGGGATCAAATTAGAAAATATACATGAAAGCCCTCTTTTTATAAGCTACAAAGCATCAGGCCAATAATGTATGGTGTACTTTGAGCTTTATTGAAAGCAGAAATCTCAGCCTAGTCACATTTGCCTTGTTCTAACAGGGCTCAGAGGTGGCTAACATTTCTATGGGCCAATTATAATCATAAGAATGTAGGGAAATGACACTTCTCTACTTCCCACTACCAACAACAACACATTTCTTTTCTTTTTTCTTTTTTTCTTTTGCCACAGCAATTCTACCTTCAAGTTCAGGGAAGAGGACTTAGTCACTTAACCCAAGTCTACAGGGAAGGGGCAAAGGTTTCTTCAGCTCAATGGTTCTCAAAGTGTGGTCCCTTGACCAGCAACATCAACATCCCCTGGAAAGTGTAAGATGCTAATTGTTGTGCCTAGCACAGGGCCACTGACTTAGGATATCACAAGTGTGGAGCCCAGTGACCTATGATTCAGACACACATTCAACTTGAAGCATGATGAGGCCACAGAAATGGCAATAGGGAGAAAGTTACTCTTCTGTGCAGATCTGATAAACTTTGGGGCAGGGGAACAAGCCCTTGTGGTGCAAGATGGTTTACTTGTATTTAAGATACTTCAGGGCAAACAACATGAAAGATTTCTACTGTAGCACAGTATGAAGAATCAACAGAAGGAGGTCCTTTCCTTCTGTGAAGGCACTAGTGCCCGTGTCCCCCAGAATTTCTATCTTGAAATCCTAACCCCTGAGGTGATGATATTAGGAGGTGGAACCTCTGGGAAACAATTACAGCATGGGGCAGAACCCCTATGAGTGGCATTATTTCCCTTATAGGAAGAGACACCAAAGAGCTTGCTTTCTCTCATTTCTCACTGCCACATAAGGAGATGAAAAAACAGCTGCTTGTAATCTAGGAAGAGGCCCTTCCAGAAACCACATCTGCCAGTACATTGTCATGGAATTCCTGGCCTCCAGAACCGTGAGAAAGACATGCATATTGTTTGAGTCCGCCAGCCTCCAATATTTATTGTAACAGCCTAAGCCAAGACATTCTCTTTCCATGGCTCAATGTTCTTCTCTCCACTTCTCCTTCATCTGGGAGGAAACCAGCTGTCGCCTAAGAACTGTCAAGTAAGAGAAGAGCCTTGATTCTCAAAGCCAGAAAAGAATTGGTGAAAACTCACAAGACAGAGGACAAGGGTAAGAAAAGAGAGGAATCTAGGTACAAAATGTTAAAAGGACCTTCCCTTCAATGTCATGCAGTGTAGAGTCAGAGGAAAGAAGGGCTAGAAAGCCCTGAAACTCAGGAGACAAAGACTGGGGAAGGGGCCACAGGAGTTAAAAAGAGAGTACATTTGTGGCATATTCTGGAAAAACTAGGGAATATTCAACATGACCAAAAGAATGGTCAAAAGAATGGTCACCAAAGTGAAGTCTTCTCTTGTACTGCAAGGGGACAAGTCTACCAGATTAGAAGACACAATACATAGTTGTCCAGTCCCTTGGCCAACTCTGCATGCTTGTATTTTTTACTAGAGACCTTGAGCAAAAGACAGATGGCTCTTCTTAAGTGCGTAGATGTATGTTTCATCTCAGCCAAGGCAGCAACAAGAACTGAAGAGGGTGTCCCATCAGGTGATAGAGGCACTTGTCATGCAATGAAGCAATCCACACCAGTGTGATCTCCAGCTTGAGAAAGGGCATGCAGGACTGGAACCCTCAACCACCTCCCCAGGGGACAGCTACCACCACATCCTATGGGTCCAAAGAGAGGAAAGCTAATATTCTTGTGTAATCACAATATAGTTGAACAACTTTAAAAGACTACCACTTCACTGAGGGCTTATCATGTGCCCCGTTGCTAGGCATTGTGTGTTCTAGGTGTTTACACACATTGTCACTAAACCTATCATCCCACACACTAGTGTTCCTACCTTGATGAGAGGAAACAACTGGTTTGCTGTATTCCTTGATCCAGGGGCATCACTGGATCATCTATATGGTCTATAGTGCAGAGAGTTTTGTATAGCCCCTCAGGCTGACTCAGAGAGGTTGAGTGACTTGCTCAGGGCTACTTAGTCAGGTGGTGGCAGAGAACCAACTGCATCTGCTGCAGACCTATAGAGAATAGAGGCCATTCGGCCCCGTGGGTGGATGGGACATAAGAAGGGAGAGGAGTCACTGACTCTCTAAGAATAAGTGAGTAAGGAGTGAAAGGAGGTTCCATGGGATTCAGGCAGGCAGGCATGGAGAAGTGAGCAGCAGCAAGAAGCAAGCAGCCTACAGCCCTGGAGGTGAAAGCAGAAGGGACTGATGGTTCCCTCGGCCACTTCTTCCCACAGGCGTCCAAAAATAAAGGGAGAGAAAGCAGATTTATGTGCTCCAAGGATGGGCTTAATCTATTCATCTCTTCATTTCATGCATATGTACATGTGCACACACACATGCATGAGCACACACACATGCACACACACACATCCTGAGCTCTACTATGGTCCAGGCACGTGTCAAGTGTTCAAGATTCAACAAAGAATTAGGCCAGCCCCTGTTGAGGAGCTGAGGGTGCAGAGGGAGAAGATGGTGACTGCAGTGAAGTGTGAGTGGTGCCATCATGGGCTTCAGGGACCTCATGGGACCATGAAGAGGAGAGTCCTGATGTCACCTCAGTACAGGCGGGAAGGTGGCAAGGCCAGATCGTGAAAGGTCTCATGCCGAGTCAATGCTACAGATTGGATTTTGCCAGAGCAAGGGGAACAGTGGGAGAGTTTTAAGCAGGATGGTGCCATTATTGATTTCATCAGTGGCCACCATGTGGAGAAAGGAATAGGGTGGGTGGCAGGCAGGACCCCAAGTTGGGCTAGGTCCAGGGTAGCACTGCTGTTCTGGTGTCAGAGCTGTGGATAGAGGGGCAAGCCCACCCCCAGAGAGAAGGAGCCACATGACTGTGATGGCGGGAGGGCCGTGCAGACCCTCAGCATGGGAAGGAGTGCTCAGAAGGCCTGAAAAGATTGGGTCAGAGGTAATTTCAGTTTTGCATTCTTGTTGGCATTGCTGACCCATTGCTGAGTCACCATGAGGCTGTTGGGCACTTTTACAAACACACACACACACACATCAGGCTGGAGCACAGAAAAACTGTTACAGACACTTAAAATCAGAGCTAGTTAGACAGAAAGGCCAATGGACATGGACCTCAGATGCCCCCAGTGGTGGCTTCAGGGATCTCTGCTTCTATTGACCACCCCTACGGATGCAGAGTAGATAATACCCGTCCTTGTTCCAGCTGCCCATCTTGCTAAACCATCTGCTGGCTGAGAAGGCCAGAAGCTCCGGTTCAATGCTGCTGATCAGTGTTGGGAAATGCCTGCCATCTTGGAGGCCCTTTTCAGAGTGGGCCTCTCCCGGCCAGCAGGCAGCAAGAGCACGAACTGGGTTTTAAAAATCTCCTTGGGGGCTGGGATTGTAGCTCAGTGGTAGAGCGCATGCCTCACATGCGTGAGGAACTGAGTTCGATCCTCAGCACCACATAAAAAATAAATAAATAAAGATATTGTGTCCAACTACAACTAAAAAAAATTTTTTTAAAAATCTCCTTGGGAGGCATATCCCCCAATCCCAAGGCCTGGAGAAGGAGGACTCCTGGCTGTACATCAACCCTATTGTACTTTGTGTGTACTCCCTTCCATAACACTGGCTACACACCTCCCCCTTGCCAATCCCTGTTCTGATGGTGTGGGGCCACAGTGAAGAAGGGCCCCTGCCCTCAAGGGGCTCGCATTCTAGTTAGCTACAGCCAAGATGCAAAGTGCGTGGAATGAGACCACCGTGGGTACCAGGGAGAAAGAGAAGGGGCTTGGGAGGTGGAGGCAATTTGAAGTAAGGCAACATTTAACTGAAGACTTGAAGGAGATGAAGGAGCTTCTGCTGGGGGAAGAATGTTCCAGGCAAAGGGCTGGTCAGTGCGAAGCCCCTGAGGCAGGGCATGCTAGAGTATTTGAAGACATAAAGAGACTGTTATAGTGGTGAGAATTAGCTAGGTGAGTCGGAAGAGAAGAAGTCCAAGATGAACCCAGAGGTGTAGAGGGAACAGGCTCAGGGAGCTGTGAGGCCACTGGAAGACTTGGCCTTTGCTCTAGTGGGATGGGAGCCACTGGAGGGCTCTGAGCACAGCAAGGGACCTGCTAGGACTCAGGCTTCATTGGCTGCTGTGTCATGGATAGACAGAAGGGCAGCAAGAGTGAGGTCAGTGTCCAGGGCAGGAGATTTTGCTGCTTCATTAATCCATACAAGAAATGATGACGGCTTGGACCAAGGAGGCAGCAGTGGCGGTGGGGAGATGCGACCACACAGAGTTTGGCCAGATTATGGAGGTAACAGCAACAGAAGTCACTGAGAATCAGATGCAAGATGTAAGAGGAACGGAGGAATCAAAATGCCCTAAGGTGTCACCAGCAGCCATGCTGAAGGAGACTGCAGGAAAGTGGATTTCAGTCTGAGCTTGTTGCTTTGAGATGCCAGTGGACATCTGGGTGAAGTTGGGGAGGAGGAAGTGGATACAAGAGTCATCAGATGTTCAGAGACCTGGTCACCAGGGCAGAGCAAAGCCTTGAACCTGAAGATTCTGCATCTGATTGACCTCCAGGGAGGTCAGCCACAAGAGCTCTGGAATGTGGGGAAGTCCATCATTTGAGAAAGACTGAGCTGGTGATGAAAAACTTGGGGACAACTTTGCACTGAGGGGCCTCAGCATCACAGGGGAGCTGGCCCACTGGGGCACAGGATCTCACCTCAAGTCCTCACTGCATCCACGATACAAGGGAAGGTAAATTCCTCCCCAGGATCATCCATCCTGGAAGGCCCCCTGAGAGTTCACTGGGGAACATGCTGAGCCGTGAGCTAGATGGGTTTGCTTAAGGCTTGCTCAGGCAGCAGCATACACGTGGCTGACGAATACTCTGGAGATCCACAAACCCCCAAGTCCTGAGCTACAGAGAACAGACAGGCTAAGACAGAAGGAGCCACCTGCTGGTATTTGCAGAGCATCACCCAATCCATCCACAAGCATGCATGGGCCGCCCGGCTGAGAGGAGGGCTGGGGAAGAGAGGTTTTAGTTGGATTTTCTGAGAAGCAGATTCTGAAGACAAGGATCTAGTTGCAAGTAATTTATCTGGGAAAATGAGCTCAGAAAGTACCAGTAGGAAGGAGAGGAAGGAAGACAGGAAATGAAGGTCTTAATGGCCTGTTACCATTGTGAGCAACTAGGCTCAATTTCAAAGGCCTTCTTGGAGGCTATGCAGAATGCCTCTCCCGGTTGTCCTCTGGGAGGCCAGGAAACTGGATTACTCCTCTGCTGACCTTCATCTGTCACTCAATGAGGGCTCTTCCCTAGATCTGAACTTTCTGGCACTTCCTGTGTGTCCTGTTATAAATCCTGGGGTGCCACGAGACACCAGACGCATCCTTGGAAGTAACTCAGCAAGGCAAAATGTACTTCTGCAGAAAGGTGTCTACCAAACAAAGTCTGGCAAGCAAGCACATGTGGGCGGGCAGTCCACCTGTTTTTATCTATAATGCAGCATTGCCCCTTGCTGTGATTGGAGGAGCTCAGGGTTACAATCAATGTGATTGGCCAATTCTAAAATTAGGGCAGCCAAAGTTATGATTGGATACAGACTGGCAAACTCAGGATGGCTAATTGGGTTATTTAAAGAAATCCACAGGCCATGGTGCTACTGCGTAACTTTTCATTCTGCTCTATTTCCCCTCTGGCCACCTTTTTTACATCCTAATTTTGCATTTAAGGCTAAATATTATAGTCTGGAAATGGACCATGGAACTTGCTATTTCTCAAAGTCCCTTACTTGAGCTGTGGCCAGAGAGAGCTCTCCAACAGAAGCAGTGGGTACCTGAAGTGGGAACCTCTCAGCATCTGTGTCAGGCAGGACACAGCATCCACAGAAAGGGTTTCACAGCGACTGTCTGGGTTCTGGACCCTATTTTTTGCTTTGGACTCTATGAACCATCTTTATCCTAGTAAATAGGACTGAGATGACTCAGCATTCCTGTGAACAGAGATTGGAATACCCAGGTAAAGACTTACTGGTCCTACAGACAGAAGGAAGCCCCGGTATTCTCTGATTCAAGACCAGTGCTGTGGCAATCCCAACCAGCATCAGAAGTTTGCCGTGTGTTGGGGAGCAGCAGCTGTCCCCTGGAAATCTCCTGAGACACCCAGTTCTTTTTGCTCTTAGCAAGTGTTGGAGTAAGGGCGTCAGCAATGGCTGAAGATCAGGAAAATGGAAAAAGGAAGGGGATGCCCCAGCACAGAACTTCACACCAGCCCATGGAGCTCAATCCTAGGACTTCTGATTAAAGATTGGCCCCTAGTTCCTTGCACTGTACACCTGAAGTCAGAACTCACCATTCTTTATCAGTTTTCCATATGTGTGTACTATACACCTTTATGCAACCTGTGAAGATCCAGATGTTCTCATGAGCAAATCTTTTTGTCATCTTTATAAAGTACTGAGTTAAAGGGCCCACCCTAGAAATGATCATTCATAGAACCTGCGTGGATCAACCTTGCATGACTGACAGAGTCAGTTTCTCATGCTCGTGCTGGGTAAACAGCACCCCAACCCTCCCTCCCCAAAATTCTGTCTCGATGAGCAGTTCCTTATGTAACAAGCCAAAACTTTTACCATTGGCCTTTTGTCAGGAAACTACTTGTGGGGTGATTTACAAAGTATCTGAGAGGGAGGTACCTATCTTTCAAGAATTCCTGACTCCTCTAAATAAATACCGGCCCTTAGTGGTATGCTTACTGAAAAAGTTCCCTGAGTAGAATATTAGAATGCCTGTGGCTTGGCCAGGCACAGTGGCACATGCCTGTAATCTCAGTGACTTGGGAGGCTGAGGCAGGAGGATTGACAGTTGGAGGCCAGCCTGGGCAACTTAGCAAGACCCTGTCTCAAAATAAAATAAAAGGGGCTGGGAATGTGGCTCTGTGGAGGAGCACTTGGAGAGTGTGTGCAAATCCCTGGGTTCAATCCCCAGTACTTCAAAAAGGAGGAGGAGGAAGAAGAGAAGGAGGAGAAAGAATGATAGTGACTACCACTTATGAGTCAGAGCATTGGGAACTGATTCTTCAGACCCTAGGATCTCTCTTCAATGGAACCCTGTTATTTCCCTCCTGTTAATCATTGTTAAATATTGACAATCTCACAGGTACTCTAAAACTTACCTTGTGGGGTTCTAGGAAAGATTTAGTGAGAGAATATACATGTCACTTCCAGGAACTCATATCTAACCAATTTGGAATCACAAAGGAAGGCCACATTCCCCCTCATGTGTGAATCACAACTCCTCCCTAATACCTGCACGATAGGAGATCAAAGTCTGTTCTGCCTACAGAGATGCCTGGAAATCTACATGGCCTCTTGTTCCCTCCACAATAATGGCTGATGTTCACTGTTCATTTACTCTCTGCCAGGTATTTCCCTAAGTACTTTGTACTTATACAGAACACCATCTGCCTGTCTGCCCACATGAGGCAGGTTCTGCCACTGACATACCATTTCACAGATAAGGAAACAGAAGTTCAAAAGCAAAGGGTATTGCTAAAGTCACAAAACCAGTAAGTGGTAGAGCCAGGAGTCAAAGCCCTTCCATGAGCACCATCCACCTCCCGGCCCCTGATCCACCATGTTCCTGCTCCTGATGCCATCTTGAGCTGATGCAGGCCAGGCTCCTGCAGGCTTCTCTCTCTCTATGAACCAGAGGGTTTCTGGTGTAAGCACAGACCTCTCTATTTCTCCAAAATTCTGAGATCAGGCAAATTTGTTAGGAAAAAGGAAAAGGAAGAGAACAGAATTAGAAATGGGGAAGGAGACAGAACCGTAGATGCACTAGAGATGAAAAGATCACAAGGGAAATCTGCATCAACTCTGTGGCAACACAATGGAAAATCTAGAAGAAATGGATATTTGCCTAGCAAAATATAAATAACCTAAATGGACCCAAGGAGAAGTAGAAGAGGAGTAGGCCAATTATAGCAGGAGAGACGAGCAAGGTGATTGAAGAGCTACCATTAAAAAAGGCACCAGGAACAGATGGTTTCACAGCTGAGTTCTATGTAACCTTTAAAGAACAAATAATTCCAGTGTTAATTAAACTCTTCCAGATCATAGAAAAAGATAAAACACCGCAATTCACTTTATGAAACCTACATTGCCTTAGAACCAAGACCTGATACCAATCACCTAGAAAAAGGCAACTGTAAACCAATGGTTCTTATGAAGCTAAATGTACAAATTTGAAATAAGATACCATCAAATGAAATCTAGCCAAATCTCACACTCAAGTGGGATTTATCCTAGTTACACACAGATTTATAACAGCAAATCCATTAATGTAATTAATTACACCAACAAATTTAAGAAAAAGCGTGGTTATGTAATAGATGATGAAAATATTTGGTGAAATAAAAATTCACCAAAAACTCATTTGTTCTTTCAAACAAATGTATTGAATGCCTACTCTGCATTAAATCAAATTCTAAACCCTGAGGACTGTAGCTGTGATCAAAACAGACAAAAATCCCCTGCCTCCCTAGCCGGGCGCAGTGGCACATGCCTGTAATCCCAGTGGCTCAGGAGGCTGAGGCAGGAGGATCACTAGTTCAAAGCCAGCTTCGGCAAAGGCAAGGCGCTAAGCAACTTAGTGAGATCCTGTCTCTACATAAAACACAAAATAGGGCTGAGGATACGGCTCAGTGGTCGAGTGTCCCTGAGTTCAATCTCCAGTACCAAAAAAAAAAATTCCCTGCCCTCATGGGGCTTATACTTTAACGAGAGAAGCTGACAATAAATGAGATGTGTAAGGAAAGTATGTATGTGTGCGTGTGAGTGTGAGTGTGTGTGTGTTTTAAGATATAGAATAAGGAGAAAAAAATCATAGCAGAGCATAGGGAGTTAGAATTTAGACAAGATAGTCAGAGAAAATGTTTGTAAGAAGAAGCACCTGAAGAGAGCAAGGGGGCAGCCATGCGGGTATGGAGGTAACTTCCAGAAAGGGGGGCAGCAGTATGAAGACTGCAGGGCAGGCTCCAGACCCTTAAAGAAAAGCCCTAGCAGGCCAGAGAACCATGGGAGATGAGATGGTAGTTATCCAGTTGCAGCAAAGCTTGGCTGAATACCTGTGGGATAACAGAGACACCACAGAGAGGCGACATGCTACCCCTGGACATTGCCAGTCTTGGAACCCCAGGCCTTTCCTCACTCAGAGATTCTGCCAGCCATTGGCAGGTGCCATGTGGCAGGTCAGCTGAGCACTCTTGCAGCAGAATCACCAAGTCCCTCCCTCCCCTGAGTCCAGGTCCCAGTAGAATCTTCAGACCTGGTGAGAGGTCCCCACTACTGCCCCAAGGTTGGCTCCTTTTCTATCTGAGGCTGAGCCACAGTGAGATAATGTTATTCTTCCAGGGAAATCCCACACCTGAACCCACAGGGCTGGACTGACTCCCAAGGCCAGACAAAGCCATCACAATAGCTATGGCTGTATCTTCTGGGGTTATTCCACTGGAAATCACACTACATTATATCAGGAACTCCAGAAATCTATGTAATCAGGGAAACACATGTTCTAATTCCTCAAGGACACAGACAGTGAAATACACCAAGATTTCCATGGCAAGACAGAGTACACTATCACTGTCAATTGGAGGAATGCTTGGTCAGACTTGGGGTGACATCACCACTTTCTCCAAGAACAATGGTAGGTACCTGGTCTACAGTTCTGTACCCAAGAGCCCTCATGGTGGTTTTCCTAAAACAAGGGAAGCTGGCTCCAAAGATGAACCCACCTTTCCATTTCCAAAACTCTGAAACCATCAGCTGCCTCCAAGTGACAGTTCTCCTGCTAAAAGAAAATCCAGCTCTAATGGGCTCCCATACGTGTGGGAAACATCTAGCATAATGCCTGACATAGGTGCTTGTAAAACTCCTCTCCTCTTCCTGCGTTGTGACTTGTCAGTTTCCTACAACGCAACCCTGTAGATGTCCCCTCTTCTGTGTGAGCACAGGCTCACATAGAACTTTGTGGGAAACGTGCCTTTCCAAGGCTGGGAGAGGAGTTTTTGCACAAAGGTATAGCCCCATCACTCTGTTTTAAACACCCATTGGTGAACTTAGGCGGTCCTTTCTGTATGTTCTCTCTAGAAAATGGTGGCTTAGAAAAGCGCAGCGGAGTGCCGGAAGCAAAGAGGAAAATGAAAAAGGGCCGAGCCTTGGGCTCCTCCCTGCTCACTACAGGAAAGACTGTACCCTTCAGATCAGATAGGCCAGAAGCCTGGGCTTGGGGGCTGGTGTCTGCTCTGAAAATGGAGACACTGTAGCTACCACAACCCCTTCAATAACTCTGACCATGACCATGGCGTGTTCTGGAGATCACTCATCTTAAGGTCATCAGTGGTGTCAACAGGGAGGACCAGATGGTGCATAGGATCTTCCTGTCCCCTAGACATAAGATTAGCCTCATCAGAGCATCAACACTGGGCATGGTATCAGAAGACTCCTGGCTTCTCCATCCACTGCTAAGCAGCTGGAGAAGTGCAGGCACTTCCCTCAAGCTTGCTGAGCCTCAGGGGTTTTGTCTACAAAAGGGAAGTGTTAATGTTCTACCAAGGTTATTGAGAGGAGTAAATGAAATAATGCTGGTGGCAGGATCCCCCTCATCAGAGCTACTTAATACATTTAAAGCGTCTGATTCTCTGGAGGCCCTTAGAGATTGGCCTTTTATGGTTCTCCACCCCACCGCCTCATCATCTGACACTTCTCCTCCCCCTCGTTCATCCTCTGTTCAGTGCTGATAAAAATGTGGCTAAAATCCAAAGCCCAAAGGCCACAAGGAACCACCTCATGGTCAAACAAAGTGAGGTTTGGTGACGTGCTGCAGAAGGGAGAGCAAAGCGTGCACCATGGGGAACCGTGCAGCCACTTGACCGCGTTGGGTGGGCTTGTCCCACAGCGGGGCTCCTCCTGATGTCTAGCTTGTGTGAAATTGTTCATGTTCAACAGGAACAACTAGGGCCCAGCTAGGGATCAGGCCATGTGTTCAGACTGTTGTTCCTTTGTTTGGGCTTTGTTTGGTTCATTTTCCTCAAACTAAAACAGGAGTCACCAAGGCTGGGAGAACTCATGTGCCCTCTGCCTCAAAGGCATTTATTTGTTCACCTGTTCTACACGATGGCTACCCCTCACTTTCTTCAGAGGATGCTGCTCTCCAAGAAAGGGTCAAGATGTTGGAGGAAGCCGGGCACAGTGGCGCATGCCTGTAATCCCAGAAGCTCAGGAGGCTGAGGCAGGAGGATCACGAGTTCAAAGCCAGCCTCAGCAAAAGTGAGGTGCTAAGCAACTCAGTGAGACCCTGTCTCTAAAAAATACAAAATAGGGCTGGGGATGTGCTCAGTGGTCGAGTGCACCTGAGTTCAATCTTTGGTACCAAAAAAACCTTAAAAACAAAAATATGTTAAAGGAGGAAGGCTGGCTAGCCAGGAAAACAGGACCTGGCTGGGGATGTGTTGGGCTCAGGAAACAAGGTGGACTGAAGGGTCACCAAGACTCTCAGTGTCTGTCCTTTCCACCTGTACTTGCCAGCCTCAAGCAGGAGAGTCATGTCTTCCTGTATCTTCTTTTTTTTTTAAGTTATAGATGGACGCAATATCTTTGTTTGTTTATTGTTTTTATGTGGTGCTGAGGATCGAACCCAGTGCCTCACATGTGAGAGGCAAGCGCTGTGCCACTGAGCCACAACCTCAGCCCCTTCCTGTATCTTCTCACCTACAGGGAGATGCCTTCACTTAACCAAGTCAAAAGAACTGATTTGAGAGAAGCCTACTGATTTTGGAAAAGGGCGTTGACCAGTGAGACAGAAGAAGTGGACCTGCCACCCAGGCGCTGCATGATCTTGGGCAGTCTGCGCTCCCTTCCAGTGGCTGGGACTGTCACTAAGCTGCTGAGCAAATGGATCTAGATGGCTGGCAGGAAGGGAGAAGAAAACTGGAACCAGGCGCTGAACCAGGAGCTCCTTCCCAGGTGCCATTTAAATGTGCATCTCACTCTCAGGTGTTGCTGATAAGGTCCCCTGGTGGGTGATGACAGGTGATGTTTATCTGGTGCACATGATGTGCTGGGCTCTACTCTAAACCCTTTACATGGTTAATCATTTAGACCTCAATCATTTAAACCCTTTGGGGTTGTTGAGACTTTAGAGCTATTATGTCACTTGCCCAGGGTCACACACCTAGTAAGTGGCCCAGCTAGAGCTGAACACAGGCAGACTGGCTCCCCAGTCCAGGATCTGAGCCATACTAGATTCTGTTGCTTAGATGTGAATAGCCCTTTATCATAACCATCTTTGATCTGGAAGCTTAGAGTAGAGTCAATAAACCATGGTCTAAGAGCCCCAGAGCCAAATCCAGCTGACCGACTGTTTTTACAAATAAAGTTGCATTGGAGCACAGCCACATGCAGTTATTTATTGTTTGACTTTCAAACAGTGAGTGTTGAGTAGATGTAACAGAGACCAAACGGCTTCCAAAATGTAAACCATTACCTGTATAAATGCTTGCCAACCTACGACTACAACATGCACGGTCTGGGTCCTTAAGATAGCTCTGGCTATGTGACTCCCAGACAAGTTGCTTTCCCAAGTCTCAGTCTCTCCTTTGTAAAATGGGCTTGTTGTGGGAATTTGGTGAGCTAGTGTGTGCACACGTAAGGTACCAGAGTCAAAGCAGGTGTGTGATGAGGGTTAGCAAATCTCATTGCTGTAAGTGGCATGAAAATCATGACCGATTTCTATCATACCACTGAGGACAGGGCAGGGCAGGAGAGGAAGTGGTTTGCCCGAAGTTTCATAAAGAGTGAGAGGCCCAGGCCTTCCCAGTCCACATCCTGCACTCTGCTACCTCCTCTCCCTTCCTCCAACCCCCAGGAGCCTGGTCCTCATTTGTGCTCGCTGGCGTGTGGAGCAGCCCGCTGTGTTTGTAAGTTTGCAGCGTCTCTGAGTACCCAGAGCCGTGCACAGCTCTCCAGCACACACATTTGTCAAAGATGACTCGCCAGTCATCCATGCCACCAGAGACAGTGACAGATGCGCTCTCTGGTGCCACCGTCCAGGCGACGGAGGGTGGATGGGGCTCTGGCACCCACTAAGCCAGCCTGAGCGAGGAGTGGTAGACCAAGCACGAGACAAATTGCAGCCAGGTCAGTGGGTGAGGTGGCTCAGTGCGCAGCAGACCCCTCACCGAAGGCACTCTCTCAGCCTCTCCCTGCTGCCCAGGACCTGCCCAAATCTGGTGTCCACTTAGGATTTGTGTGTGGTCCTTGCCAAGGTGATGAGTGCTCGTGGGCTTCAAGAATAATAATAATAACAACAACAACAACTAACACATCTGCTGTACTGCTGTTCTAGTTGCTTTAGCTCAATTGACCCTTAGCCATCCCATGAGGGAGTAGAGGAAACAGCACAGAGACATTAGAGGACTCCTCCAAGGTCACACAGTAAGTGTCAGAGGCAGAGTTTAAATGCAAATGTCTGGCTCCAGCATGCACCGCCCATAGGGACTGCTGTGTCAGAGTCTGAGACCAACAGGCCTTCATTGCCAAGATGGGCAACAGGAAGAGGAAGTGAAGGATCTGGGCTCAGGCCAGACTCACCACTAATTTGTCAAATGGACAGGAACAGGTTGCCCTGTGCCTGTTTCTCCACCTGCAAAATGGGCAGTGACTGCTCTGCATGATCCCATGGGGGTTCCAGACCAACTTCGGGACTGGCCTCTCTGTCCTTCTGGGAACCTTCTGGTTCTCTGCTTCGCACCTCCACTGCCTCTACCTGTCCATTCCAGACCAGGTTTCCCCAGAGTACCATCTCACAGGTCACTAATTAACCGATCCATCCCCTCTGGGTCCCTGAGGCAAGTTCACAGTCCTCTGAAGTTTTGTAATGTTTGTGCTTAGAGACAGCAAAGGAAAGAGACTACATAAAACAAACAGAAGAGGGACAGTACAGAGCTCTAAAAGACTTCCTGCAGTCTTGCACAAAGCTGCCCGTGGGTGTTTCCCACACACGGGGGGCCTGCTCCTCAGCCCACCTAGATGAGCAATTTGGAAAGATCACAGTCTGGGGTGCGGCTCCGTCAGTCCTTTGTTAGAGGGCATGGTTGCCAAAGCACCTTCCTTTCTTGAAGTATTAGTTTCCTCATCTGTAAAATGGGGTAACGATAGCACCCATTGTAAGGATTAAAATTCAAAAAACACTGAAAATGGTGCCCGACACAGAGTGAGCACCCAACTAATGTCAACTGCTGTGATTCTGTTTTCAGTTTCCTTCATGGGAAAATGAGGGGATAGGCTTCCTATGGTGCCTGGGCTTCCAGCCAGGGCATTCTATGGTATAGTGACAGCCAGGGGAGGCTTCCTGATCTCCTCCCACACACCAGCACCTCTCTTCCCTCTATCTGAGAGTCTTGCCAACTGCTTCACTCACCACTGTGTGAGGTAGAGGCACCTGGACACGCAGGAGGTGCTACTTTTCTTATTCATGGTGGCTAATTGTCCCTACCTTCTGTCAAATGGGTTCAGCTCTGATGGTTGACACACCTGGGGATTCTGAACTATGGGGGCCACTTCTTGAAATGACTGACCCTCCTCGAAATCCTTCTGAAAGCTGCTGCGGAGAAGAGTCCACACCAGCCCACCTGTGTAGACTGGGCCACATCAGCCCAGTGTCTGCAGGAATCAGGAATTCCCATCTCCTTGGCTTCCTGTGCAGGGGACCTCTGCTGGGAAAGGGTCTCTGGTGCTGTCCAAGGGCTGACAACACTCAAAAAGTCATTTTATTTTTCAGTCTATAGGCAGGATGCCACCAAACCAGGAAGCATCATGAAAGAGACCTAGAGAGACCTTTTTTTTTCCAGCTTTTTGGGGGGCTGAGGTGAGCCTTGGAGTTGGCTTTTTTTTCCTCACTGATGCTTTTTGGATAAACACATAAATCAGCATCATCTATATTCATCAGAAAACGTGCCTTGTTCAGTACAAAATTACCCCTGTTTTGCATGATTTTCCCCCCTTGTGATTAATATAAATGACTTAAGTTAATTATGTTTCTCTTCATGGAAAAATGTATTTGTCAAAGTGCTGAAACATCAATAAAAAATAAACGCTGTCGTTTGAAGAGGGGAGGAATTGCAAATGAGCAATGGCGAGATGGGGACAGGAGCAGAGTCGCCTGTCTTGGAGCATCACTCTGATGGAGTAGACACACTTTATATTTACTAACAGTGACAACAGCATTTTTCTTAGTTAAGCACTCGCGTCCTGATGAGGTGGATTGATGTCATCATTATTAACAATAACGACACCTCAGGCACACAGAAACCGTCTTCCCCAGGATCCCTGAGAATGCTGCATGGATTAAGCCTCACTTTTCCTTCCCAGGGGAAACATACAGCTGGGCACTTCACCAGCCAGTCCCCCACAACTGGGCCCAGGATGTGGAGTTTCCAGAAATGAAGAGGAAAATACAGATGAGAGGAGAAAGACCAAATGAGCAACCCACGAGGCTGTTATAGAATCCTAGAGTGAGAGGGAAGCTTTGGGACTAGACAGCCCAACCACCTCACTGGACCACTGACAAGATTAAGGTCCAGAGAGGGCAAGGGACTTGCTGAGGGCACACAGCATGCTAGTAGCAGAGTCAAGAGGGAGCCCTGGACTCTTGGTTCTCATCCCCAATCTCTTCTCTACATTTTGCTCCTCCCTTGCCACCAGGGATCCAAAACTCCCTTCTCACTTGAGCCAGTAGGCAATGGCACCAGTAGGGTGCCAATCTGAGGTCCCTCAGATGATCCCAGAGTCAAGACCACAGAGACACCCCCTGATCACTTTTATCAAGGTGCCTGGAATGCCCCACCCTGCCTGTCTTGGTTTGGATTTCTGAAAGACTCCAAGGCAGATTGTGGGTGCTGGTGGTTTACTGAGAGGTGATCCAGGGACACCAAGCGAGGGTAAGGAAGTAAGAAAAGGACAGGAGGAAAGCCAACCCGGGTGCATCGATGAGGGGCGCTGCTCTGGGCACACGAGAGACGTGGAGAATGTGGCTCTGAGTTGTCCCAGCACTTATTCACTGACCTCCAGGCCTTTAATGTCCAGCCC